>OX579664.1:10574610-11180359 GCA_951230895.1 Carpatolechia fugitivella
GCCTTCAGCTTCAGTCTCACCAAAACGTGCGATTTTTAGATGTAATTTAAGAAATCCTTCGACAATGTGAATATACCACAAGTATTATAAAGTGTTCGCTTCGTTCGTACGTTTGACCTTCCTTGACGTTTTTTTGAAAAAATAATGAGTACAGTATGTTAAGAGAGAAGATTAATTGTTTTCACTAGATAAAGTAAAAACTGCTTTCATAAAGAATGTTTTGGTCCAAAAACTGTCCTATGACGTCGTTATAAAAGTACAGTGTACTGTGACGAACGCAATGTTGCATCTTTTGTAGTTTTTTTTAAACATTTAATAAAAGAAAATAACAAAACAAGCAATAAGCAATTAATATCAAAATTAGCGCAAATTAAAAAAAAACCTGTGACTTAAGCAATCTGTTGCCGTGGATATCTCAGCCACGGACAGCCTCGAAAGTAGTCGAATATCACATTTATGTCTCCAACTGAAAAGTAGCGAAGCAAAGCAACAGAGTCGCGACAAATAGAGTGATTATGATTACATTTTACATGATAATCGACGCTATCAATTAATAAAAATACAATTACAAATTTGGTGTAATATTCGTAGCTAGTTAAACAGCTTAGGGTCTGCAGTTAATAGGCTACTCAATGATCATCAAATTGTTCCTGTAAATTTATAGCTTCGTGAAACGGGACCCTTTGGCCGCTGGCATCGAAAACTGGTCACACACTTTCACCATCTAGTTTAGGATGCCCGTCGTTGTCCTGGTGCGGTTTGGTGTTTCTGCCCACTACTTTTTAATTTCTTTCTGTAAATTTCTTCAATATATCACCGCAAAAGCGTCAAAACGCAGATAATAATATTATTTCGAAATTAGAAAACGAATTGGTGCTAAGTATATTTTAGAATATTATTTAAGTACACTGAGAAAAATGTGCACTAGGGTAAGTCACTCTTTATAATGAGTCGACGAATTGTAGCAATTGTACTTATAATGAATCCAACTCATACGCGTCATGCGTCTAGCTCATTACGACCGTCTATCCCGTTTTCCTATGTATTTTCTAGAGCTTAGCTACTTATGTAAGGTGTACGGCTCATTAAATTTTTCTCAGTGTAGGCTAACTTGACTAAAATTACTCTAAGCAAGTGAGTACGCGGAAACTATGGACTCTTTATAAGTAAGTATATACGATTAAAAAGCAATTTTCAAAATTCAAAATCTTATAACAGAATACGTACCGTTGTTGTTGCAACATGGTTTCTTTTCTACTTCCGTTTGTCTGACGTTTCGTCCTATTGATCTTTGTATACCGAACAGTATTTGCTATTGTTGTAAGAGAACAAATATGGTTAATAGTACACGTAGCTGTAGGTAAGAAATGTGAATCTCAATTATATGTATACTTGGGGCGTCATTGTCAGTGGCCATTGGCTTTTTAAGCCACAGCCTTCTGAAAAAGGTTTCATATTAAAACCAAAGAGAGAATTTAACTGCGTAAGATCTGTTCTTCATAAGAAAGAAGAAAGAAAAAATGAGAAAGTACAAGTCGCTATTTTTATTTCTTTCATCGTGTGACGGCTGGCGCCATATATTGTTGAGAGTTTATAAGCCGCCCTAGGGCCTCTGACATAGCTTTACGACTACCACCAAGGCAGAAAACTGAAATATTACAACGTTAAATGACATAAAATAGTCTCCACTTAGCATAATATTAAGCTGAAAATAGGGGCCTTACCCGCTTATACCCGCTACCAACTTGCAACACTTGTCTACTGTAGAGCCAGTTCTTTTAAATAATTTTATTATTTTTTGTCCTTTTTGTTCAATAAGCTTGCCAGACAACCAATGTCACCAATGTTTTATTCGACGGTTTTACATACCTAAACGTTTTAAGCCACGTTCTTTAAAACGGTTTAAAACAAAAGAAAATCGAGAGCAAGTCGTACACTCGGTCAGGAGATTGTATTGTCCACACTTCCTTTAAAGTACTCGGTCCTTTATTTTCACTTTCCTAAAGAAATAACTGCCAATTTTTTTCGAGACGGAGTTTTATTTATTCAGTATCTTAATTATTCTTAGTAATAATTAAATTATGTCGTATCGATACTTAAATATAATAATCATTTTGTTTGACCTATTAAACGTGATCAAATGGACTTACCAGGGTAAATTCCGGTAGTTACGTACGGTCTATACTGTACATAGTAAGTACCTAGTACAGTCAGCAAAGCGGAAACTATAATATAAACCTCTCAAATCAAAACCAATGGAGTTTTCAAAAAAAAAAAAAAAGATCAATCAGATTCAAGATTTTTATTTGTATAGTTTACTAACCTTAAGTACAATTCATACGAAATTTCATGGCATCAGATTTCTTTTGCAGACCGTACATATCGATGCAGGTGTCTGAATGCTATAGTTGTAAAACTTGTAAATACCAAGTATTAATTTATTAATATTGCACTAGATCGCGCAAATCACGTAGTACCTACATAATTTTTTAAATTATTTTTCTAGGGAACAACCTGTGTTAATTGGAATTGTTTCTGTAATTCTCCACACATTTAGATTTATGACATGTGCAGTGCAAACATTCTTGCAGCGCGTGAATAAATAAATAAATATCTGGTGAATAAATAAATAACATTAGATGATAATAAGATCATCAATATATAAAACATTAATATTGTTGCCGTTTCAGGCAGTCTCGCGGTTAAACATCATTCAATCATACTGACAAAAGATTTTTAAGAATAATAATGGTATTCGAATGGATCAAAATGGAACCTCATACTATGATAATAAAGATTTACAGTAGAATACCCAACTATTTAAAAAATTAAAATAATATGGCTTCTTTCACCAAACACCTAAAATCTTTTATCATTGCTAAAGTTACTACAGCATCAAAGAATTCATGGATGACAAAGATCAATAATTATAATTTAAGTGTGCCTCTATTTCTCTAAGTACCTAATCTAAATTGAGTAAAGATTTATTAATTATTTTATTAATTATAACTAATATTAATGCGCTCTCTCGCAAGTTTGCTGTGCCCTTACAGGGCGTCACTAATAATAATAATTATTATAAATTTTTATTTGTAACAATACAATGACAATTTTAATGTGGTTATTTTGAAGCTTGTGGTAGTAAAAACTGTGTTACAAGCTTCAGCTTCCCTAAGTGTCGACAATTTCTGTTACAATTTTTTTAATTATATATTTTACCAAGTGCTTGTGCCAAAGAAAAATGTAGGTGTATTGTGTGCGTGTGCATGTAGGTGTGTGTGTGTGTACGATTGTAGATTTGTGAAAATACTGACGTACGTAAGATATGAAGTACACAAAGGGTTGGACCCTGGCTAGCCCTACGACAGCGACTATTCTCTGGATCATAACATAACATAGTGACACAAATTAGTGCCAGAAAAGCGACCGACAGGCTGGCACTATGTAAGAAAAGTTAAGATCGGTGTGTGTATATGTCGCCAATCTGGCACTAAACCCAATTATGATAATTTCGTTATTCTATTTGAATACCTTATTCTTTAAAATAAGTAATAATTAAAAATCCTTTTTAAACAAGCTTTTAAAGCCATGGAGTGAAGTATCCTTGTTAAGACAAATCCAACGAACCCAAACACGACTAGGTTGTGGTGTGTATTTAAGGAGTTCCTATGGTCACCTTCCGGCTCCATCATGAGACCCTGGACATCACGTATGACTAAAGATCTTGTTAAAACAAATCCAACGAGCCCAAACACGACTAGGTTGTGGTGTGTAATTAAGGAGTTCTTATGGCCACCTTCCGGCTCCATCATGAGACCCTGGACATCACGTATGACTAAAGATCTTGTTAAAACAAATCCAACGAGTCCAAACACGACTAGGTTGTGGTGTGTATTTAAGGAGTTCCTATGGCCACCTTCCGGCTCCATCATGAGACCCTGGACATCACGTATGACTAAAGATCTTGTTAAAACAAATCCAACGAGCCCAAACACGACTAGGTTGTGGAGTGTATTTAAGGAGTTCCTATGGCCACCTTCCGGCTCCATCGTGAGACCCTGGACATCACGTATGACTAAAGATCTTGTTAAGACAAATCCAACGAGCCCAAACACGACTAGGTTGTGTTGTGTATTAGAGGAGTTCCTATGGCCACCTTTCGTCTCCATCATCAGATCAGCTCCATGGTACCATAATATTGCATTGTCATTGCGCTTACATAAGTATACCAAATTTCTGCAAATTCCAATGGCAGCAAGTGCTCCAAAATTAAGTTGCAAGATTTCGCCCGAAAATACCCACAAAACGACAGCGCCTAAGTAGATACGGACAACTGAAAAAAAGACAATTTTACAGGAAAGCAGATTAAAGGTAAATTATTGAACATTTTCTTTGTTTTTCGGTGGATTTCAATGAAACTTGATAAAGTGGTTTAAAATATTACTGTTCAGGATACGAATGACAAAAAGTAGTCGAAACTGCATTATTTCAAGAGTTATTGTAGAATCTTTGTCTATTTTGTTTCAAATCAAACGCAATGTGAGACATCTGCCACTTAACTTATTTTGCATAAAAAATTTAACTTAAGAAATTTTCATGGATATTATTTTTTCAGCAGTGAATGTCTGAATAATATATTAGAAAACCAATTTATACTGCAACCTGCAACAGCTTTCAAATATTAGCCAAATTAGTAAAATTTTGACCAAATATTATTATGTAGATGTCTCCTTCTACGTTGCTCATATTTACACATAAAAGAGTTATTAACCACATAAACGTAAAACTAGGTAGTGACTATGTATTGATAGTCGTAAGATACTATTAAATTAAAAGAATATTTGATAAGAGATAAAACAAATCGTACGTGTTAAATCAATAAGAGTTTATTTTTGGCAAATAACGAGTTGTTAATAGAGATGAAGTAATTTGACCGCGTTTACTTTGCTTAACGCCCGCGATACCATGCCTCCATCTACGTTAATTTATTTAAGTAATTATAGATATTTTTATTTTTTTATTTTTACGGGGCAAATTAGACACCATTTATGAAAAAAAAATTTTTTTGTAATATGTAGTTGTCTTTGTTTACTTAGACACCGTCGAAAAACACACATACAGTGCAAGATTATTCGTAGAGTGCAAGCTAAATAAATCTTGTAAAAAAAATTTATTTTCGTTTGGGGCGTATATATTTGCATTTGACGTGGATATTGGATATGATTGGTAATGAGATAGCTAATAGAACTGCATATGAAGGGATCAACCCAATAGACATGAGAGTGGTACACAGGTTGACTTTTATGGATTGTTATCCCACAATGAGAACAGACACTGTAAAACTATGGTCAACTCTTTGGAAGAAAGATCAAGAAATAAAAGGAAAGTGGTACGGAAGTATCCAACTAGACATACCTTCAAAACCATGGTATGATGACTTACAGTCAGCGAGTCGCGATTTCATCACACTGATGAACAGATTACGATTTGGCCACACAACTGCTCCTGCTCATTTGAGTAGACTTGGAATAGTCCAGGATAATAAGTGCGGATCATGCCAGCCAGATATTGGCACGCTGGAACACTTGATTTTTGAATGCCCTATATATAACCTGCACCGCCTTGCCCTTGCTGGTGATTTATTAGAATCTAGTGAAAGTGAAGTGTTTTCTAATACCTCCCGCCGCCGTCTAAGTTTTTTATTTAGTACAAAACAAACAGTATTTCATATCGCTTTATAATTATACATTAAAAATACTTTTGAGAAAATATAAACAAACAGCAGCCGTTGGGCTCAATTTGACAGTGAGAACCAAACCAATATAACAGAACTAAAAAAAAAAGTGAAGTGTTCCGTTTTTTTTGTGAAAAATAAGACTTGGCTTAAAGGTCGTGTAACCAGGCCATAAAATATTAAAAATAATTTAAAAAAAATCGTCTCAAATACGAATGAAAACCGGATCGGATGAGTGCGCAAACGCTAGACAATTAGACATGAATTTACCGTCCGTTTTTTTACGGATCAAAAACGGACCGGATAAGAATCGGATACGGATGAGTGCGCAAACGCCCTAAAGCTCTGTTTACCCCTTCGGGCATAGGAGCGTGATCTTATTTATGCAAAATGTCAAAACGGGTTCAGTGGTACCTTTTTTTTGGTGCGCGCGCAGTGAACGATTTTATCTACACGTATTTTGGTCTATGTCAAGATTTTAAAATTTGACCTACTATATTGTCAAAAGCCACACAGTAGCAAATACTAGGTTATTTATATAGGTAGTTCAAGTAATTAAAAGACATCTGTAACACAGAGTGTCTATTCTTACCTGTTACACGTAATTGGTATGAAAAATAATATGTCTGGCCACAAAACCATAATTAACTGCTAAACACGGATACACCGCTAGTATAGTATTATACTATCTGTGACCGAGCCGATAATCAGCTGGAATGGTCGTAAATAAAACAAGATGGAGGATGGCAATTACACCGCATCTTCTCATTACATAGACGCTTTAATTAGGGCTTCTAGTGAACGAACATCGTTGCTATGACAATTGTTTCAACTTTTGTACATAGATACACGAAAATTCACAATCTGTTATTTTGTGATCAATAAAAAACTATTAAAAAAGAATGGTAGTATGTGTGTCGTCCGCCAGTTACCAGATTTTTAACAGTGGTCCGGCCTGCGATTGACGTAACGTAAAAAAATTTAAAAAATGCAAATCTAACACTATATAAAGCCCAAGTCACACAGAGCGGGAGCGGCGCGGACCGGGGCCGGGAAAGCAGGACGGCGCTATGCCGCGCGGCATAGCGCCGTCCTGCTTTCCCGGCCCCGGACGGCGCCCGCGGCACGGCTCTGTGTGACTTGGGACTTGTCTATGTATTTTGATCTTGCTACAAAAAAATATTTTAAAATATCACACAAGATTCACATTGCTTGGAAATGGGACATGTTGACTATATAAAAATACGAAAAAAAATACTATATTTTATGGTTCAACATCAAGTATATTTTCGTACTTTTAACGGAAAAAAGTTGAAGAAAAACAAAAAAACAAATGGCCCATTTGACCTTTATAACGTCATCTTCTACACAAATCTAAGTGTTTTCCTTGTACAAAGTTTTGTTTACGTTTTATGATTTGATATTAGAAAGGGTGATATTTCGTATTTTTGTCGTCAATCAAAATTACGAGTACTATGGTTGTCCGTCGTCGGTCGTATGACGTCACACGGTCAAAAATGTTAAAGCATTATATAAAAATGATAAATGATCTAACTAAACGATAAAACAGTGGAATTAGTGTAAGTTGTAATTTAAAAATCAGATAAGCATTTTTGCATGAGATAAGAATTATGAAACTTTCCATAAAATAAGCACAAAGACTTGTCCTATCAAACCATAATGTATAAAGTAAGATTTTCCACTGACGCAAATAACAGAAAACAAAGATAACAGGTACGATATTCAAATTAAGTTCCAAATGTCTTGCCACTCAACCAGTTCTATCAAGATTACGTTATCCAAGCTAGCTTATCACAGGAACCGCTTTGTACATTAGATAATGTATAATTATGTCATAATTATGATGTGATAGCAATAGTGCTACTGGTCGGCGGCAGGTGAAAGTTGCGGTTGGCGGAATTCAATTTGCGAAGCTCTATATTATACACACATTATTGCGAAGGAAATATTAATAACTAAATATATTATTCAATATTATGTCGATGTAGAGTCGTTTGATGGATTGATTAAGTATAAGTGTACATATTTTACATACAGGATGGCCCATTAAAATGGATCAGTATGGGTAACTCTGAATATATAAGACATGGAAATATCTGTTCTAAGGTACTATGTCATCGCTTGTAGTGACAAGAAAAACGCATAAAAGCAAAGCATTCATTGTTTAAAAAAAAACATTTTTTATTCGGGAATCGAACCCGCTGGTGTTCAAGAAGAAAAATAACGTGATTTCTATGTCGTCATCGATTGTAAAGGTCATAAGCAGCAAATGTTACTATGAAATGTGATACCTAAAATTATTAATATGCATTGTATTTTATTTTTTTATCCTTTTGTTTTTTTCTTCAAAACGACCGGGTTCGATTTTCGAACTGAGTATACGAGTTTTTGTTTAAATTTATGAATGCAGTTTTCTTGACACTAAAATCGATTACTAGTGACAGGAAAAACTGCATTAGTGTTCCTTAGAACAGATCTCTCTTTGTCTTATAGTCTCAGAGTTACCCATACCCATTCAAAAGGGCCACTCTGTATACCTATAGTTTATAAAACTATAATATAATATATTATACAATTACATTTTATATGTTGTACATATATAATTCTCAACAGAACTTATTCCCTTTTTCCATTTCTATAATAATTTATATAAAAAATTATACACTAAAATAGAAATGTTATTTAGATGGTAAAAAATAAATAAGTAAAATTCATAAACATGTTTTTAAATTTAATAATTATAACTAGATAAAATTAAAATTTATAAGCACTTACATACATCACAGTTTTTTCAAATCAATAACCCTAGATTTAGGTGCTATAGTGCTAGTTCCTAAAACTCGGAACACAACTTTCCATATTACCTAACTCTGTAATCCACTAACAGGTATCGGACGGAATAGATCTAAACAAAATTTAAACATTTAATGTTATGTAATAAACACTTTGAGCAGTTTCAAGATAATATCTAATTATTTCATTGTTTCTGAAATGAGTGTAGACAGACGCATCGCTGGTGAATGTTTTATCGACCATTCATTTTAGGTTATGTTGTGAAATATTTGTGCCATCTTAAGAATTAATTCGAATACCTTTACCAATGTGAGAGAGAGTTTGTGGTAGACGAGAAGAGGATAAAAAAAATAATATTAGTATTACTGAATCTAGTTGGAAAATGTTATCTATATCGTCGCATATATCGCGCAACGGTGCCACGATGTTATTTTTGTAAACACGATTAGGTTTTAATTACAATTTTAAAGCATTTTTCATTTTCTCAAGTTGGCGAGACTGAAATGACGGATGTCTGCGCCAGACTGTGATTTGTGCGCTTATTCTGCCATACGGGTTACGAGTCAACAATCGATGCGTCGCAGAAAGAGATACTTAGAACTAGCAAAGTCATCATCATCATCGTGTGGGTTGTAAGATCGACAACCGACCTCACAAACCCTGGCGTCAGTTTTTAAGAGCCGCCAAAGGCCACTGACATGGCTCGTGTAACGACTAGATAGTAGCCGGGACCAAACGGCTTAACATGCCTTCCGAACCACGGAATCATCTTTCTTTTCGGACAATCAGGTGATTCAGCCTGCAATGCTAACCAAACCGGGGAAAGCCTCAGAAAAAAAATTTGTGCTTGACAGTGTCCCCACCGGGAATCGAACCCGGAACCTTCGTAATGGGCGTAGAAATCTCAGCCACTCGGCCACGGAGGCTAGTTACTAACAAAGTGAAATGAAGATATTATAGAAACAAAGCGACTATCATGTGGTCGTGTGGAGTGTAAGGGCAATGACCACTCTACAAATCCAGGGGGCCGTTTCACGAAGCTACAAGTTACAAATTGCAAGTACAATTCGATGTACATTGCGTAGACAATGAGATAAAACGATAAGGGCTTACAGTTAAGGCGAATTGGCTACGCAATGAATATCAAATTGTAACTTGTTACTAGTAAATCGTTGCTTCGTGAAACGGGGTCCTGGTGTCAGTGTTAATGAGCCGAAAATTACATCCGATGTGTCTTATGCGACTTTTTCCGTAGGGAGGAGAATAGCCGGGTTGGCACAACGCGCCTTATGAATGTGGCAAAGTAGCACGTCGATAGCGGAGAGAGTGAAGGGAATTTACAACAATCAGGTGATTACTCTGTGAGCGTCGGTGGTGTAGTGGCTAAAGCCACTGTCTTCCGTTCGGGAGACGCGGGTTCGATCCCCACCACATACCAATGTGTTTTCGAATTTCGAATTCGCTTAAGGTGAAGGAAAACATATCGTGATAAAACCTGCACACTCCTGCGAAGAAATTCAAAGGTTGTGTGTGAAGCCCGCACTGGGCCAGCGTGACCGACTAAGGCCTAATCACCCTAATTCAGGCTCCAGCCCCTCGGTGGGGACGTATATGGGCTGTTGATGATGATGATGAGTTATCTGAACTGAAGACAGTCCCATAGCACAAACAAAAATTTTGCTTGAGCACTAGGATTCGGACTCTCCGTAGCCCAGGTGGTAGTGTATCTGCCTCCGACGCACAGGGTCGCGGGTTCGAATCCCGCCCAAGGCAAACATTTGTGTGATGAGCACTTGTGTTTGCCTTGCGTCTGGTTGTTGTTTATCTATATAAGCATGTATTTATCTATTTATGTATTGTATATCAGCTGTCTGGTACCCATAGTACAAGCTCTGCTTAGTTTGGGATCAGTTGGCTGTGTGTGAAGATGTCCGAACATATTTATTATTTATATTTATTATTCGAAGTAAGTACCAAAGATAAACAAAACCCCACGCCCCACACATTCGGAATTTCCTATTTTATGTTGGCTTCGAGCCATCTATTGTTTAAGCATTATTATTGCAAAGTCCGTGTCGCACTATATTACCACTTTGGTATACATACATGATAGTAGGTAGTTCGGTGAAAAAAGCTTTATTATTGTAAGGAGCAACAACAGCAACAACAGCAACAATGCAGCAACAACAATGCACGTCTTGTGCAGCGTCAAACAAAACTATTACCGCATGTTTCAAACAATAACCGTAAAAACCCGTCCCTCTTGGTAGGCCTGACAATTGTGTTCTTCTTAATATGTATTTCGTGTTGTATCCCATTATTTTCCTCTTTGTCTGCATTGGTATTCTCAGCACTCAGAGCTCACATATCTGTTACGAAAAATAAAAATAAAAGTGAAAATTATAAGATCTTGGACAGGTTTTGAATCTGCATTCTCGCCACGCCGGCCAGCGCAGGCGCAGATGATCACAATTCACAAACCTAACCTCTAATAAAATGTCGTTATCAACCCACACTTTTATGTTCTTATACCACCAAGGGATTATACTTATCCTAAAATAAACTAAGTAATGCACTCCGAGCATTAAAGTAAAAAGCAGTGACAGGTTTCGTCGACCTTTCACAGAACTTGGTGGCAAAATTGGTAATGCGCCTGTTTCTGGCCCGGATAGCCAAGGAAATGCAGGTTCGAGTCTTGTCCAAGATCGACAAAAAAAATTCATTTTCTGCTTTATAATTATTAAATTAAGTATATCTAAAAAATAAATAAAGCATGAGTGGTGGCCAAACAAATCGAAGAGAAGGGGGAATGAAATAAGAATAAAAAGACCGGCCTTGATTCGGGAAGTCATGTTCTAATCATAATTCAACTATCCTTTTCGTTTTTATGAGTAAATAGTGGTCCGCCCGCGGCTACGCTCACGTTGTGAAAGATTTTCCCGTGGGAATCAGACTTTTTCCCGTAAAAAATATTTGTGTTTACCCAGGTTACAAACTAACTCCATTCCAAGTTTCAACCAAATCCGTTGAGTACTTAGCGTGAAGGCAGAATAAACATCTAAACATTCAAATATATTTTCATATTTATAATATTAGTGTGAAGTGTGATAGGTAGTTTTCAAAATAAAATGTTTTTTTTTTTTTTTTCAATTATTATTATTTTTACTTTTTAGGTTAAATGGTAGGATGAACTAAGATTACTGATTAGAGCGTAGTTTCCAGAATTAACACCACTGTCACTTCTATCTACTACAAGTATTACTTCTTAGGACGAGCTCATACCGTGCTAAGTTACCGTTAGCGACAACTTGACGTGGAAATTATCCGATTAATTAATCCAAGATTTATTACATACCCGGCTAATTACTGCTTCTGGTTATAATAGCGCTAGTTGATCAGCTACAAAAAAGATACACGTAGATATAGACATTACAGACTATTCGTAGAGTATGGAGTATATGGAATTCATGAGATAGATTCTGAAGTTTAAGTAGTAACAAAATATTTTGGGTGGTATTTTTATCAAACTTATTTATTACACTACTAAGCTCGTTTAAGCTTTTTCTCGCGGTAAAACTAAAATGCGTCATGGTGTAAGATGAAGACTTTTTATGAATTTTTTTTATGTACTAATAATGATAGACAAAAGGCAAAAAACGGAGGGAAAGTACTCTTAGCACGTTAGTTCTCACGAATACCTAAGTGATTCTCAAAAAACCAGTCCGAATAATTATCCAAATAATATAAATTTCCTAAACACCAATTATAAATAAATTGTTTTAACGGTTCTTAGAAAACAAAACCAATTTAATTTGGAACGTCGTTTACTTAGTATAAATTATGTTATCATTTTAAGTTATACGTGAGAGTTCCCAAATTGATAAATGAAATATTCGTTTCTCAAGGCATACACGCTCTGAAGTTTCTTCTTACGTCTCAGAAAACTTCATACTGAATAACATTTAAAAATCTCACTATGTATCGGGGCGAATTAAAATATCTTCAGAATATTTGGCTGCAGAATCTTTTATTACAAGTAACTTTAAATTTTATGATAAGAGCCTGCTCAAAGCGCATCAATGGTATTGATAATCTGAAAGCACTCTAAAAAGTGCTCTCTAAGGTCCAGTTTTAGTTGAAATACAAGTTCTCGAAGTTTCTGAACATATTTTTGTAAATAAGTTTACAACCTGCAAAGTCCAGAACCTGTTTGGTAACACAATATTTTTACTCTATTTTTATTTAGGTGTTAGCTGCCTCTTGCCTTTCCTGTGACCCTTTGCTTACTAAGGGTAATAAATTATCTTTATTAGTCGTGATTGTTTGGTGCCTAAAAGTCCCCAATTCAAAATTAGTTAATTACTCGTACCTTCCCCGTAAATAAGTATATTTTTTGCGAAATAAATTATTGACGTTGTCATTCATATTCATGACGGATCGATATGTTTTATAATATCTCGTGTTTTTGTTTATAATTGTTCTTAAATACCTTTTGAAATTGTAAAGTCCCAAAACATCATTTATTTAAATTAGTTTAAGCTTTGTTGCTGCTGTCAGTTCGCTGCAAAAACATTTTTAGAGTTCTAATTTTAAAGCTCTTTTGATTTGATCAGCTATGATTTTAAAAAATCGCATGCTATGACAAGTAGAATTTTAAGGGACTTCATATACTTCTCATAAAAAAAAGAAACACCTTGCAAGTTTATGTTTTGTATGGAATAACAGAAAAATGTGTATATATTGTATTGTATTGTTGAAAAGTGTGTATATTGTGTGTGCATTCCTAAATATACACATTTTGATGAAAGTATATTTTGCCTCAATAATTAAATTGGCTTTTATAGTCAATCTAAAATTGAATTGACACAAATACATATATTTTATAGACTTATCTGTTCTTTTACGATTTATATCTATACTTATCACATTAAAGAAATAGATTTAACAGTCCAATATTTTAAAGTTGTTTTTCCATAGGTTTATTCACCTCGTTAACCCTACCTCACCTACTAGGTCGACATCTACCGAATTGTCGTGTCAATACTGGTCCAAATTGAAACAGGTTTTAGAAATATTTGCGAATCGAATTAAGGTAAACTTATACAATAATAGGTCGTTATCCAGTCACTAACATACAGAGTCTTGGGTACCGATAACATTTAAAATATTTCGGTAAATTAAAAAATATTAGAGCCTAAGTAAGAATCTTCGAAGGGCCTAATATATAGATAATTGTATTTTTCTTCTGTTTATATAAAAAAAAACAGTTACTTAAATAAATAAATTTATATTTTTTTATAACGTTATTGACAAAAGATTCGTACAGTATTTTCAGTGACTGTTCCCTTCGCACACTCTTTCAATTTTGCTTGTTCCTTTTTCGCCGATTACGCTATAGATCGTGAAAAATGCGTTTAAATCAAGCAAGAGTGACCCGTTCATGAAACTGAACAACTTTCCCTAAAAAACATTAGTTGTCACATAAATTAAATATCTATCTTTAAAAAAGGTATCTCATCGATGAATACATTATGAATGAAATAGTTGTTAGTATTATCTCCCATAATAAATCGATCGCGACCAATTTTTTGTCGTCTGTCAGTTTGTTCCCTGGGGTAAGTGGTTCCATGTCATGGGCTGTTGATGATGATGATGGGCTGAACACTCTCCTAAATTGGTTAAAATTAAACAAAGTCAAGGAACAGTTCCTGTATTGCTACTTGTTGTATAGTTTACCTACTTTATATTCATGCCTTCATTTTACTGGATCCTCAGATATAGAAGGACCCTGTATTTCTATGAGAACCACTTTCTAAAGGCGACTGTCGTTAGCATCTTGGTGCTAAATGTCATAATCCTTGCACAAATAACTTCGCGTACTGACTACAGAAGCAAAATGGCAGAGAAAGCGTCGACGACTGTACACAAGTTTACGTGCTTTCGCGTTTAAAGTGTCATTGGCGAGGTTTACTTTTGTTTTAAGCTTTTTTTTAATACTTAAGATGGATTAAAAGTAAATAGGTCAAACACGACAGATAGGTATAAAAATAATGTTTCATAGTTAAGTGTCATAGCCGGCTGGCACACAAATAACACACACACACACACAAATAATGTCATCGCAATAACGTCATGTGGTGTGTGTCGCTGGTACATTCTGAAATAAATAATGACATAAAGTTTTCTAAAACCTCAGAGGAACAAAAGACGATCGAGTCGACGCTCGTTGGAAATCTTTGGCTAAAACCACTTGGATAACACCAGAGATGTTTGATTTAAAAAATAACAATGTATTAATTCGTACTAAGATTTATAAGTAATAAAATAATTTTTTGCCGTCAAGACTAGCTAATAATACCAAGGACAAAATAAGTTTTAAGCACGTTACTACAAGTGTCGCTTATTGTGGAGAAGAACAACCTGAAAAAACTCCACAGAACTCGTATCTTCTGTACTTTTATTTTAATTAGTTTTAATCTTTATCTTGCTCTTCCATTTCAAGTTGGATTAAGGGTAAGTGATCCAGTGTCGAGTTTTTTAAATATTAAACTGGTTCTTTCTATAAAAATTTGAGCAACGCCTGAAGTCCTCGATATTATCAAAAACTCTGTCAACAATGCCCGCTCAAACTTCGATCCTTACTTACACACACACACATACAATGGCGGTATTGTTTTTCATTTTTTAATGAGAGATTATTGTATTGGTGTCAAAGGTGTAGATTGACATCGATCGAACCCTCCTCGCTCATTTGAAATTGATATGTCAATTAGACAAAGAGAAATAATTAAACCCTTATTAAAGGTGTCATGTTTTATTAAGTATCTTTTTTATATTTAGGTACCTACAAAAGCCTATACAAATTAATCAATACACATACGTATTATTAAGAATTATATTTACAGCATGCACCAGGCCTCCCTAGATATTTTTTTAAGTAAGTTTCTCACTAAATTTGCGTAATTGAGTTATTATGTTAAGTTATACTAAGCATAAACGTGCTGACTAAATTTATCTTACGGTCATTGAACTCCTTTATATAAATCATAACATAACCGAAGACGCGCATGTGAAATTTTAGCCATTAGAATCTAGCTAGAACATTCATCATTGAACAGTTATCCTTTGGCCTGAATTTTAATATTGGATACTTGTAATAATAATAAATATAACATTTTGCGAAATAACACAACATAATTTGCTCGGTAGATGATTTTTTTTCATGTAAGTATTTATTTAAAGGCAGTATTTTCAAATAAATTTCTTAAAATTTACATGCGCCTTAGACTTTTATATAAATAAAAGTAAATACTTTGCCAATTTTGGGTGTTGATATGAATAAATTAAAACGTATTTAATAAAATATAAAATAGAGGTAGTATAGTATGGTGAGAATGTACCTATAGATGTATAGCTGCAGCTTTAGGTTGTTAATTTGACTAAAACTTGCTGGGCTATAGTTTTAGTTACCAAGACAATTTTCAAGCAACCAATAAATAGACGACCGAAAACTTTGTGTGTAAAAAAGGTACTATATTTCTCTAATAGAAGTGGAACTGCTATTTACTGTAAATGTCGATACATCAACCGTGGCCCAGCCCACAATGTTGCCAACCGTTACATATCGGATATTAACATGAAATTATACGATTCATGGTCCAAATACGAACTTGTTGTAACACATTGGATATTCTGTAGTAAGAGTGTAGAGATATCTTCGTTTGGTCCCGGATGGCTGGTTCTGTGCTGTGTTACTTCCTCGCTCGGTGATCACGTAGGCATTTACCTCTAAAAGAGGTTTGTATTTAATACTTTTGATACTTAAGTTATTTTAAGCTTTTATTTACGTTCTTAAGGAACGTGACGTCACTGATTTAAAATTTTGCATGGAAAATATTTTTTTGTATCGGTGTTAGGTGGGTACACAACCGTATATTATATAATGAAAGTCTTAAATTAAAAAGTCTTTAAATGTTAAAAATAGCTGAAAATCTGGAAAAATATAGAATACTCGACTACTCCTACTTGATCTAGTAAATAGAGTTCTATTTCCAAGTGGAAAATCAGAAACCACACAGATGTAGCTGCAGGCACGAGTTGTTTTCAAGATAAGACACAGTAATTGGACACCTTAAAGTAATAAACGTAATTTCTAGTCGATATAGTAGATGCTCATCTTTGGTAAACAACCAAGTGTTGATGGAAGTAATAAAATCTTTTCCTACAACACCCGGATACACTATTTCTCATCACGATAGCATCACCATATTTGCACAAAATTGATATAAATATATATTTTATACAATGATCTCAGGAAGTAAGTCATACTTATATTAGCTAAGACTGCATATAGCGATGCGGCAGAAGAATTTACGATAGACTTGGCGTATCGTCCCACTTCCTATACAAGTATACAACCTATAGGTATATTTGCCGGAAATACAATATCATAGAGATCACTTAAGCATAAGGTATGATAGTTGATGATCCTGGGATGCTGAGTTTCTTAACCAAGTTATTGACAAGAAGATTACTTTCAATATAATAATGTATACATACCAACAGTATTATAGTAAAACAAAACACGATTATTCCGTAATTACTTACATTTGAATATCAATCCTGATCATATTCACTTTTCAAGGAACCATACATTCTTCTTACAATTTCGGCTCCTATTAACTCCTTTATGATACCTAGTTATTTTAATAAGAAATACTCGGACGACAAAACTTTCAATAATTTGTAAAACTGCCATATTCATCTTTTACTCATCAAAGTCTTGTTTGTCTTTGGAAAGCTTTTTTTTTGGCACTAGTAGACTTAGTGTCAAAAAAATTATCTCGTTTACATTATTGCCGAATTCTATTGAAAGGGACACGACACGTTTTTACTGTGCACAAACTCTATGCGATTCAAAGTATTTAATGCGATTTGAATGACAGTGAGTGAAAGGGTGTCACGAAGCATTGCCTTTGCTTACGTTAAATATTTTGTATAGATAAATTTAAAAAAATAAGACTTAACTCAGACTTGAATAAAAAAAAAATAAAAAAAAAATAATGCGCTACATTTTTTTATTGAATGTTTTGCGCGACATTAATTAACTTTGAAATTTCATTACCAGTGGCCTTCCATTCCACAAAACTTAAACTTCAGTAAGAACCGTGCCATGGTCAAAAAACTTTTACAAAAATATTGAAAATGATATTTAATCCTTTTTTTTTCTTTTGTCAGTATAGTCCCAAACAGAACTTCAATTAGGTGGCGCTAATTACCGGAATCATTAATGCATCTGTTTTTGAGAGACGCCCGCGCATATTTAGTATTTTTTTATAAAACAACTCATAACAAAAAATCTCAAAATGAATTAATAATATTTTTAAGTTTATACTTAGTACTTTTTAGTTAGTACTTACTTATGTAAGTACTCATCTACCTTCATTTATCCAAGTTTTTGCCCGATCCGATATTTAGTTTGAAGTTTTAGAAAGGCACTTTATTAAATTACATCAGTTAGTTACCTGACAATGTTTTTTGTGTGATTAATGAAGGAAAACTTAAGTGTTTAATTAAGGTACGTACTTGATTTAAAAGCTTAAATCAATAAGTATAATAAATAGGTAACTTTGTTTTAAGCGATACAGAAATGAATAGTTTATTACCTTTGGATGTTACATCTCTTGTTTCGTCATTACATTTTTAGGGTGAGTTCACTACATAATGTGCGGACTCTGTGGAGAAGAACTCACCAAAGAAATTCTACATGAGTCGCATCTTTTGCTTTTCTTTTTTGTCATCTACAAAATTCATGCATGTTGAAATAGCCTGTCATTCAAGAAATTTATTCCCATGGATATTTGTCCTCTAAGTAGTCAGCTTTTTTATAAAATTTTTGCTTAACAATAGCTTTGAATTTATCTAAAGGTATTTTTTTTAAATCGGTAGGGATCTTATTGTATATGTGTCACCGTAAGATTGTGAACGCCGTTAGTTTATAATCTTACTCGCGATATTATAAACTTACGGAAAATTGTGAACTGAAACCAACCATTTACAATATAACGTATTATTTCTCGTTAGTTTATAATCTTACGATGTCAAACCGTCAAATTGTGAACTGATTAAAAATTTACATGCGACGGAACGCACCTTGCACACTGATTGGTTAAACGTTTGACGTGTCCAGCGCGGCTATTCTTGGCTGTCATTCTGTAGGTAGCTACTGCCAAAACCGACCAATCAGGGACACGGTTCACAATTTTACGGGTGAAAGTAAGATTATAAACTAACGAGAAATAATACGTTAAATTGTAAATGGTTGGTTTCAGTTCACAATTTTCCGTAAGTTTATAATTTCGCGAGTAAGATTATAAACTAACGGCGTTCACAATCTTACGGTGACATATGCGTATAGAATTGCTTTTATAAGAATGTGTTATTCTACACAATCGGCTAACATGAGCAGCCAACCAAAAAATTGTGTTTATCAATGTTCTTTTTAAAATAATTGATATTTCTTTTTCCATACATAAGATTGTCATAGATGTGTTGAGACACAAAATGTCAGAATATTGATTTCTTTAAACTTATCCCTCAGTGACACTAAGTCACACACAGTTAATCTGTTTATCTATCTGACCGTTCGTTAGCAATAATGACGCGAAGACTACATTTCATTACCAGCTCATATTCAAATACATCTCAGCCCAGTGCAGGTTGGCCGACTTCGTTACAAACTCTTGTATTTCTTTGCAGGTTCCTCACGTCCTCACGTCACGAGCTTTTCTTTACCGCGAGTGTCGAATTAAGTACGTGGTGGTAGCTACTATTATTTATTCTGTGGTGGTGGTGTTCGAACTGCCGCCGTTTTCCGGATGAAAGCCAGCGGCCCTAGCCACTACACCACTGACAACACACTTATTAAATATTACAGATTGCAGATGAAGCCGCAGTACGAAAACTTGTATAAAGTCTTTTTTGGGTTTTATGTCATATTTATAATGTCCTCCTGTGTTATCCTGGTGCATTATTTTGGTTTTTAGTCTTAGTCCATGCATCAAAGAAGAGGTTTGGCTCATCGCATCTTTGTCGCACGCTTCTTCGCTTCATTTATATCGTCGTTGCGTGCAGCTCGCGCCAAAACATCCCGCCAACTCGCCGCGCGTGGACGTAGCGCGCCAGCGCGAATAACACGCGATCATGCGCCGCGCTCTAAATTCAAATTTATAAACAAGATTTCTTCTTTTTTATTTATTTTTAAACCAGCTTTTCTTTTTATTACTTTTTTCTTGTGACCATTTTGTGAACTTTAACAAGATGCGTGCTGTGTTATTCTTTTGTGTATGTGCGTGCTATGCAGTTGTAGGGCAGGACATTAGGGAAATGCCGAAATATGACTCTAGGTACGACTATTTGGATGTGGACACAATTTTGGACAGTAAAAGGCTGGTGAAAAATTACGTGGAGTGTTTGGTGACATCGCAGCGGTGTTCGCCCGAGGGAAAGCAACTGAAAAGTAAGTTATTTCTGCAAGGTCAGCACTCAGACATACATACACACTTAAAATCACCCCTCTTTTCCGGAGGTAGGCAGAGACTTACTTCTTTTGACCACTCCAAAGAGCACGTATGAAGAGATGAATATGGATGAAACACTCAGCAGGACGAATTAATGACAAACATGCTAGCTCATGAAATCAACAAAATCTTCCCAAAAACATAGCTTTTGATCACATATCAAAAGTTGTTCCTTTTTGCATAAGGCGTCAAACTCTTGTGTATCTTCTTATATATGTCTTATTTTTTTTTATTAAATTGCATTAATATTTAACATTGGTATAATCATGATAGTCTTTAAGATGATTCTTCTAACAATTGAATTGTTATCTTGAATTAAGATATTTCTCATCCAGGTAAAATATTGCATAAAAACTGCAGCCTTGATGACTTTTCTTCATCCAAGAACAGAAAATGAAAGCTGTTTAACTGACCGACTTAAAAAGAAAACAATATTGTCCTCGAGTGAAAGTGACGCAAAGAATGTAGAGTGCACTTTAAATGTTTGCCTGTAACGGTGCATAATTCTCTGTTGGTATTACTTATTTGGTATTTACCTAAATGGTTAATAAAGCTCATGAAAACCAAATTTCGGGTAGGTATAGATAGATCATATTATAAACAAATTCGAGTGATTATGATTTTTGTAGATGTTATTTCTTTTTATCAGAATGTGTATAAAAAACTAAAAAGTTTATTCTATTTTAAAAGGCAAATCCAAAAAGACAAAATTTTTGTGTACTTATGTGTAATCAGACTTTTTTTTAAATTAACTTTGCAAGCTTGTATTGTATAGTTATCTACGCATATACTGCATCCATTTAATACCAACTACCGATGAACGCAAAGCGCAATGTTCTGATAACCTCTATTTATATGAAAATGATGCATTCTGTCTGCGCAGATCACGGTCAAGCGCATTCGATTTGAATTAATGTTATCGCTCGATCTGCTTCGTGTAGATACTTACAGATAAGCAGTCATTCAGGATCTAATAATAATAGCTCTATCTCACTCTATTACAAACTTTTAAAAATAATCAATTGATAGCATGATCATCAAATCAGTCAATCTGTTTAGACGTTTCAAGACGATAGATATTTTCATACAATATCCGTAATTAATAAACTATACTCAGGATAATAAATATTATATACTCGATTTTTAGAGTAGAGGACGCCCACTAGCCACCTGGTGGTCCACGGTAGCTAAGGACTTAGAGCTTGCCCAAGCAAATGGGTCCTGGCGCCGCGCGCCGCAGAACGAGGAGACCCCAAATAATGGGAAATGGCTAGGACAAAGAAAAAGAAGATATACTCGCTTTACGTATTCAGAGATTTTGTACAGCTCCTCTACACCAAAAATAGCTCGTGTACCTACTTTTAACATTACCTAAAATGCTAAACAGACAAGTTTTTATAACATTTACTTATATCTGAGTAAGCTTGTCTTAAATATCTTGTATACAGATAAAAAAATATTCGCAATATATAGTGACCATGAATTTATAAACTGTAATAGAGCGTACGGTACGAACATCAGACTGAGTCACGTTTGACGCAAAAAATGCTCCAAATTAATTATTAAATTAATTATTACGAGGTATAATAAAGTGTAAGTTGGAATGTGGAAGCACTAGTTTTTGTTTTAATGTTAATGAAGACATTTACTAATTGAAATTCTATTTATTGTTCTAAAATTAAACTTTGTTTGAGTCCAAGGGCGGACATTAAATCTCGACATGAGAAGCATTAGGTCGGATCTATATATCCGACCTAAATCACTTGTTTAGCAGTCTCGCAAATTAAAAAGTAACATGTTCCCAAAGAGTTCATTTTCATATTCCATAATTGTTTTTTCATTCTTTTATTGTAAGTGGCCAGATGCAGAGACTTTCAGTATGCCAACAATGATAAAAAGTGATTTTGGTCGGATCCGACCTAATGCTTCTCGTGTCGATAAATGCTACTTTTTACCGAGCAAATATTCCCACGGGAAACCACTGAACCAATTTTAATTAAATAAGGTAAAACGATAATTGAATACCCAATGACGAACATAGACTTTTACCGAGGAATTTTGCCGAGGAAAACAGAGTTTTTTCCACGGGAAAATCCGCAAACAACGCGGACTAGTCAGGGGCGTTTTTAAAAGCCAGTACGAAACAAATGAAAAAGGTTCCTAGTTTGAATAATTAATAATAGTTTTAGTAACTGTTTGAGTCTGGGTGTTGTTAGCTTATACTTAATTCACAGCATAGATACAAGAAAATAATTATGAAGATTTAATTATTCTGACTTTTTTACACTGCTTGTTTAATTACCGTAAAATTAATTTATTTGAACGCACTTGGAAATAAGTTAAAAATAAGCTGTACATTATTAACACGTATTATTATATTAATTGGAATTATAGTTCAAAACAACGGAATTCGTACACAATTGAGTACTCGAATCTTTCAAAGTTACAAAATATGAAACGCAAACAATATTAACGCAATTTTTGTAGTCAATACAAGCACATCAAACTAAAAAGTGAAAAATATTCTTAATATAAGCTGAAAACTTTTGTGGATGAGGAAAGTGGGTGATCGTGCGCTTTGGCGTACCCTTGGGGAGGCCTACGTCCAGCAGTGGACTGCAATAGGCTGATTGATTGATTGATGAAGCTGAAAACTTATAACTTAAACTGAAGCTGAATTTACAAGGGACGTACCGTCGCTGTCCGCGGATACGCAACTCTCCGGGATCATTTAGCGGAAAGATGTTTTAAACAGCCGTGTTGAATCGTCTCGATCATGGCACAATTTATTAAATATACAATAATACACGCATTTCGTGTGAAACATTTTTTGCGCGATTATAAGTACTAAGTCTAAAAAAACCGACCGTTGTTCGACTTGTAATATGACTAAATGGTCTGTAATGTAAATATTGCATTTATGTACTTATTAAAATCTGATGGGTGATGTACAAATTAGGTGGGTACGCCTCCCAAAGTTTTTCAAGCTGTACAAAACTCAAAGCATAAGTACCTATAAATACCTATATATAGAGTAGGATTAAAAAAAACATTTTGATACACACTTTCAATTGTATTATATGTAGAACGCAAATAAACTTAATTGACACCAAGAATACAATACATAACAGACAGCCCTACAAAAGTTTTAACCAACGAACTCTTTTTTACCCGACACGCGCGACGGAAAAAAGGAGGAGGTTCTCAAGTTAACGCGTATATTTTTTTTCTTAAGTTTTTTCGTAAAATAAAATATATCTATAAAGGAATAGAATTGCCTACCTATTGTCCGCGTTATTTCTCATACCCACGTGTCGAAGCGTGTAGCCGATACGCGTTGGCGATATGTTTTTTAACTCGGCGGAGGTGTGAGCGTGTGACCGTGACAAGCTCATGGATGTTCCGAGTGCCTCTGATCGCGATCTTCGGTACGCGTGAGTTCGTTTTGAGGTAAAGTAGGCATTCGAAACTCTAAACTTCTGGGGAAGATAAGATAGCTATAAGATAAAGTGGTGTAGCGGCAAAAGCCACTTCGTTTCGATTCAACACGGCACAGCACAGCATTATGCTTCTCGTTCGGGTAACATATCGGTTCGTTTTTGATCTCATATACATACAAAGAGTTACCACATGAGTAGATAGCAGTGGCGAAGGGTCCATACAAGCCGATTCCTCTCGGCTTACCTTTCGAAAATCCGCTCCAACAGCCTCTAATGCTGATAGTAATTTACGTACACGCGAGCGCAAAATACATTGCTTTTTTTAATATAAGTCGAGGAGGACGGCGCTCTAAGCACGTCAATGTATATTCGTTCACGCACGAGTCGCACGGCACGACCGACCGAGTTCGTGAATTGCCGTATACTCTGTCTCTGGCGCTCCAAGGGTTTACTTCCATATTTTCCTTCTCACGCGCATGTTGCTGGCGCTGTCAGTTTGATTTGAAACACACCCATAAAATGGCGCCATAGAAGCCGAGACGGGTCGGCTTCCCATAATTTCTTTCTCTTTCTAACGCATAGCGCATACGCGAGAGAGGAATTGATAAGATAGCAAAATTGAAAAAGAAGAGTTGCAGTAAGAAAATACATCGCACGGTCGAAATTGTGTGATGTTCTGTGATTGGTTAAATTAGGGTTAGGTAGGCCGTGCTCTTCCGGCTTACCTTTGTCAAAATTTCACCCTTCGCCTCTGGTAGATAGAGTTACTCAGAGACCACACACGAACTTTTGAATTTCGAATTCAAAATGTGCGTATCGACGTTCTTGCGATGAAGGAAAACATCGTGAGGAAATTTTAAAAAAAGAACTCAACCTTCGCTACTTTCGCTAGACCCAGAAAGCTACGTACTTATTAAGAATTGTTGTAGTTAGGAGCGAGCGAGTCACACGGTAGTGTTATTATAATTCACATCTACAACTAAACAAATTGCGATGCTGAAACGATTATATATTATGAATTAATAAGCATGAATTTTATTTTATCATAGTGCAAAATTAAATTTAAATTGCAAGATGAAATGCTTAACAAACTTTCATAAAAAATATTATTAATGCCTTTTTATAAAAGAAATTGGTTTATTTTTTTAAGTAGCGTGTATTTAAGATTTATTCGTATTATTTGTGACATCACTTCCATGTTACTCGTAAACATTTATATTTTTTTTATAAAACTGTGATGTGTCAAACAAACACTTGTGCGGTCTACTCACAGTAAAGTAGTAGAGTAGTAGTTGAACTTGAAGTGATTTATGCAATAATCCCTTGTAATTTGTAATACAATGATGAGTTAGGTACTAGTTGCGTTACGCAAAGTGTTTGCACGCCATTTATAGCTCCAATGTTCCCTTTTGCAAAATGTTATAGTTAATTGTCTTGTTTATCCTTAGTTATATAATGGTGTTGATTTGGCATACGCCCAACTAAACTAAACTAAAATTAGTCCTGTCACTTTCTATCATTTTTAATTGAAAAGGGACCGAAGATCAACGGTTTTGTTTTTGTCTTTGACTTCACGACTAACTGTTAATCTTTAGAAAACTATATCGTGTAAATCTTTAGAAAACTATATCGTGTAAAACTATTGTGTATAGTGTAATAAAATTTGTATTTTTTTTAAGTTGTTTTCGTTTTGAATTAAGTTAACTTATGTCTCATGAATGAAAGGTCTGGAAAGGCTGGCGAGGAAAATAATCTTGATTAAAAAATCTTTTCGCTTGTTAAAAAGTAAAAGCCTTGGGTAAACTTTTTTAGTTCTTCACTAGCTAGTTTTGACTTCAAACAATCACTTTATGAAATTTTGTTTGGAGTATGTGTTTACCTTTATCTTTATCTCTAAGTTTAAATTAAAAGGATTAAAAAGAAGACAGACATCTTTGATGATTTGAATCAGTAATTATTGATCCTATTCGTATTCGTATTTTGCACAATACGAATCAGTACTCCTGATAGTTAAATAAATAAAATGTTCTGACATAAAAAATGTTAACCACGTAGATAATATAACCTTTAAAAATCGCTAGAAACGTTTTTTTTTTATGTATCATTCTGATCATTAGGTACAATTATCAATTTTAAATATACAAATATGATGATAGTCAATCAATCACCGGCTACTACTCAAACTAAGTTAATTCATCGATATCAATCATCTTATTGATAAATTTAAATTCAGTAATTATGTTTTTATTTACGCTTCAATTAAATGTTCATTTTAAATTAAATATTCTTCGGAACTTCCTGTTAACCTAGAATGGATTTTAGCATCATAAAAAAGCTTCTTTTTTCAACCAGTAGGTATACCTAGTTCTTTGACCTTTAATAGGAGACGGTTATAAACGGTTGTCAAATATTTTGAATAAATATAGGTTCTAATTACAAAATCGTTTATTACGTACGTTTTTATTCTTAGAACATTTGCAATTGGTTTTTCTAATTGGATTTTAGTATTGCGGGTAATTGATATTTAATATGATTTCGAAAAGCAATTGATTAATTGATCATCAATATAATAAACCTGCGTCAATCACATATCCTACGTAGAGAGATCCGCACGTTTTAACAATAAAATTTACAAATGTTTTATTAGGTTAATTAAGTAAACAAACTATTTGTCTTGATTGATGCACTCTGCTCTTAATCTCAATTTGATCATTATTTTATAATAAATCATCATTGATCATTATTGATCATAGCTAATATGTAACGTGATCTATAATGATGATGATCTCCTTAATGTTTTAAACCATAACGGTGACAGCTCAATTTTGGTTTTGGCGCTCATATACCTGAAATAACAATTATGAGACATTTTACGGGCTTACCGCGATAAAATAAAAAACAAAAAATATCGCGGTAAGCCCGTAAAATGTCTCATAAATGTTATGATAATGACTGCGAAAGTTTAAAATGATATATGTACCTGAACGTCCAAATACTCAGACAAAAATCCCAGCATCTCCACCAAGTTTCTTTTTCTAGCTTATTACCTAACTGTTAAGTATACCAGTGTCGCAGCTAGAGTGCTAATATAGTGTGACACGGACTTTGCCAAGGCATAACATTATATCAGTCCTTAAAAAGTACAGCTTCTTGTTTTATTCAGGTATAAAAAACAAACTGACTTATTAGAAAAAAAAACACTGCATAGCAAAAAACTGTAAGTAAAAACTATTATTATAAAAATCTACTTTTTCTCAAAAATTGCTTAAATATCAATTAAGTTGTCAAGTTCAAAACGTAAACTCAAATAATTAAGTTGTCAAGTTTAACGCGTAAATCTAGATTTTTACCAATCTTCAATCTTTTTTTTTTTGTCTAGAATTTTTTTTTCTTTACCATACAAACAAATACAAACCTTGACTAAAGTAAAAACATCCATCAACGGCTCCACAACAGTTACAGTTCAAGATGTTATCTTTATTTTACGAATTTAGGGTGAGCGAGCATAGACCAACCAAGCAAACATATTTTTCAATTCACTCTCATAAATAAAATTCTAAAAATACGCTGCATTCACAATATAACATTATGTACATAAATAAAAAAGTTAAATTGCATTTTTTGAATAATCCGGTAATGTGTATTCCACGGTGTTGTGTGTAAACATATAGGTACTACTTTACATACATTACCTGCTTCTTGTTCTATTTAAGTATCATGAACTAGTTGGGTAACTAATAATGTAGGTACCTACTTTAGGATTGCTTCCTGTATTTATACAATGTGTTTAATGTATGGTTACGTACGTACTAATATGTTTTATTTTTAATTAATTTAAATGTAAAGTAAATATTTAGAATGAAAAAAAAAATACCCATTCATTATAATTTTTCAGTTTTTTAGGGTTCCGTAGCCAAATGGCAAAAAACGGAACCCTTATATTTAGATTCGTCATGTCTGTCTGTCTGTCCGTCCGTATGTCACAGCCACTTTTTTCGGAAACTATAAGAACTATACTGTTGAAACTTGGCAAGTAGATGTATTCTGTGAACCGCATTAAGATTTTCATACAAAAATAAAAAAAAAAACAATAAATTTTGGGGGTTCCCCATACATAGAACTGAAACTCATTTTTTTTTTCATCAAACCCATACGTGTGGGGTGTCTATGGATAGGTCTTCAAAAATGATATTGAGGTTTTTAATACCATTTTTTTCTAAACTGAATAGTTTGCGCGAGAGACACTTCCAAAGTGGTAAAATGTGTGTCCCCCCCCCCTGTAACTTCTAAAATAAGAGAATGATAAAACTAAAAAAAATATATGATGTACATTACCATGGAAACTTCCAACGAAAATTGGTTTGAACGAGATCCAGTAAGTAGTTTCTTTTTAATACGTCATAAATCGTAAATCGTAAACCGCGGCTACTATCTAGTCGTTACACGAGCCAAGTCAGTGGCCTTTGGCGGTTCTATAACACTGACACTAGGGTTTGTGAGGTCGGTTGTCGACTTTTACTTGCTGCTACGGAACCCTTCATGGGCGAGTCCGACTCGCACTTGGCCGCTTTTTTTATTCACTTATACTGTCGCATTTAGTAAAATTTAATGAAAAACTTGAAAATTTTATTCAAAGGTATCATGCAATTAAAATAACAGTAGCAATAATTTTTTACTTTTTGTGAATTTGTGAATTTTCAACGGCCCATTTTTTACTTTTAGACGTCATTTTCTTAGTAATTTAATTATTACTGAATTCTTGTCAATATCAGTAATTAAAAGAAAATAAATTGAATAGTATAACTATCTAAAAAAAATTATAGCGATAATTATAACATCACTCGTGAGAAACGTACATTTATAACTAATCAACTTGGATAGCTCCATTGTGTTGATAAAAATGTTATGATGATAGGTATTCAAGTTACATAACTTACTTGTAACTAAGTGGAGCAATTACTTGTAAGTGAAATTAATCTACCTACAATCTAATGCATCCTAATTAAATTAATACACTTCACATTATATTACCAAAAGTGTCCGATCTGTTTTGCGTTATTGGATATAGTCAAAACAGTAAAGCTCCTATTATTAGATACAATAATGATAAGTTTGACCTGTTAGTGACTCTACCTAGTAGACACATAAAATCTTTAGTAAAATAGGTACGTATATAAATTCGATCCCGGGGAACAGAAAATCATATAGATCTGTAAAAATTCTCAGTGTTATTTATTTATTTAGCTCTTTTGGTCCCTATGTATGTGAACCCTTCACCGTTTGTTGGAAACAATTTTATTTATGAACATAATTTTATTCATTAAACTCAGTGTGTGGCCCGGCTCTAATGTACCCCTACTGCGAGAAAACAAAACATAGACCTAAACATTATTTTTCGGTCTGTTATGAAATACCTATATAAATAAGATATTTTGTCGATCTTGGACAGGACTCGAACCTGCATCTTTTTTTTCGTTATTCGTTTTAAAATACCCAACATAAACCTGACCTTTTTCATCAAATGTCATGTTTATTCTTCATGATTCGCCCTGCCAACTCCTTATTGGAACGAACCATCCAGCGTGACGCGCATAGCCAATAAGCGACCTTACCGACAACCGTAACTGTGCCATAAGGAATGCAATCATATGTAAACAAAAGATTCAGAATTGTTTTAACTTACTAAGAAAATTATTTTCTTCCACAAGGAACAACCCCAAATATCTGCTCGCGGATTGCTCAAAATAATTTGCTAGCAAAGCATTTCAATCTTCCACAACACATAGCCACCGAATCAAAACATCTTTATAACGAGTACACTGAACTGTAAGGTTGATAACCAACCTTTCAAACCGGTGTCAGAGTTTCCTCTAACATAACTCATGCAACGACTACTTCTGCAGATAAATAGCCCGGAGCAACACGGTTGCCTTCCAGACTGCATTCAGCCAGCAAACCGGGGACAATCTTGTGAGATTTTTGTTCTTTCGTACAAGTATCAAGTAAGATATACTAGCAAAAACACTCTGCGTCCAATTTGCGATGCTTCCTCATAGAGCACACAGGAAAACAAAGTAAATATAAAGAGAGAGTTTGTGTAATACTACCGTTCGACCTTACTGGCTAACTATGCCATGCGCCGGCGACGGAATGCGGTCGGTCGGTCGTAAGCGCAGGACCAGCTTCCATTTCCGACACATACAAGTAACAGGATCTATTGTTTTTGTCACCTAGAAAATAACAGAAAAGCATGCGTACGTCTATTTTAGACATGAGGGAGAATCAATACATATGGAAAATCTCATATTTCGTATCATTTCTGCATTAGCATTTCGTGTAAACATCGTCCATCTAGTGACCTAACTCTATTGTCAGCGATTGCAAATCATAAAAGTGACCTCTTGTATAGTTTGTTCTAGGTCTAACGATACAAATATTTGGTCAGAGGATTTAAATGCATTTTTTATACAATTCTACAGACTGTTTCTTATAATTTTTTTGTTCTAACTTTTTTTAGGAACCTCGAACAAAAAAATACATAAATAGACAAAATTAATCAGTAAATAAATCACTTAACGGCAAATAAAAACGTAATAATGTTATAACTGAAGTGGGCAAAAACTGTGAATCTTGAGGAGTCAAGTGAACCGAATGACTATTGACATTACGATAACCGGAAAGTTGAATAATCAATTGAGATGGATGAGATAATCGGTAAACTCATGTCTGGCTACCGATTCAACTTTTTACTGATCTGACTTACTAATTATTTCGTTGATGATGAATTTACTTAATTAATTTATGTTTTAAGATCTTGGTGGTGGTTCACGGTACACGAACATTATCACAATTTGCGAGTTTGTTACCACGGTTAATTAATTTAATTTGTCGGCAAAGGAGATAGTATATGGGGCCGCTCGAAACTGATGAAGTTTTTAAACAATTAAATATTTTTATTTAAAAATTTTATACTTTGTACAGTTTTCTAGCTTGTACAAATTAAATGAAACTTCACGACAGTAGTTACCTAATTCATTGGATTAGGCTATAACTTTTTTTCTTAGCACATTTTTTGTAGAGGTGCGCTTATACTTATATTATTACTTTTTTTAAGACATTGTAAATTTCAGTATATAAGATTTTTTAATGTTATTTTCTTTACCTTGTGATATCCATTCATTTACGATGCAAATAGAGGATAGTCAAAGTCAGGAAAAAGCAAGTCAGATAGAATAAGAAAGTGTTGACTGAAAGTAAGTAAACTAGCTTAGTCAAGTAAAACAAGAAACTAGAACTAGATAACAGAAAAAAAAGCAAACTAGAAAAACAAACAAACTAAAAAAGCAAACTTTTACTATAAACTAGATAGGTAGTTATGCAAAAAACATTATGAATATCGATTACCTAGTACTGTTTATTCATTAGACTGGTTCATTAGACTGGTTTATTCATTAGACTGGTAAATCGACCAGCAACTTTGTGATTTATTTTAAGATATATCAAAATTAATGGAGCAACTAAAAATATAAAAAGTCGAATAAACACTTCACGGTAAGATCCACGTAAGAGCTATGTATTCCACACCCATAAAAAACATTTGAAAAATGAAATATGTAAATGGCCGTTGATTTTTTTGTGGATTCTCAAAGCATGTAATAAAATATACAGACATCTTGAGATCCCCACCTCCGTAAATAATTTGTAAGCACTTAATTTTGATTTTTGATTACCTAAATCATTATAGAGTTGAGTAGAGCAAAAACCTAGAAAATAAAACAAAATCTAAGCATTAGAATTATTCTTGGCAGAGGTCAGTATAATTACATCATTCTTTGCGGTTTTGGATATTTGAACACTTATAATTGATAAAATGGCACATTTGGTGTGAGAAATTTAATTTGGATTGTTTGTGAGTTTTATAAGGCCACACAGTAATTATATATTTTTGATTATTTTATTTTTATATCTATATATTAATTTAGGGATTATTCTTCCGTCATAAGAAGAAAAGTCGCATCTGCAATTTTTTCGAAATTTAGTTACATATAAAATCAGCAAAAAAAGACGCATCTACTAGAATTTTCATTTTTACGGAATGAAACACAGCCCTAATATAACCTTAGTGAAATAAGACGGATCTGAAACCACTAAATAGAAAAGACGCATTTAAGTAGAAGATGCGACTTTTCATTGTAGTATTTTTTTTATTTTTTTACTAGGAAGAAAAGGAAAATGTCAAATATTTACAATAAAAAAAAAATATTTATTCATACTTTTTATTTACAACGTGAAAGATTTAGTTTACACACACATTATTGAATTTCTAAACTTTGTTTCTTTTTATTATCTTACTAGCAGCGAATTTTTATATTTAAGCAATACAAAACATTTTTTTACTCTGATTGAAGCTCAGTGTAGACACGACTCTTTTTCTTATGACAGCAGTATTCTTGTGCATAGATACTACATTAAGTTATAGGCAAAGAGTAATATATTATTACTTAAAGGGCCCCGGAGACGGTCAAACGGTTTGATTCAAACACGTAAAGTTTGGTTTGAGTCAAACCATTTTGATCGTTTACAAAGGTGGTTTGAACGGTTTGTCAAACATTTACGTGTTTGAAGCATGTTTGATGCAATTTCATATTTTTGTTGTGTTTGACTCGTCAGAAGTGTAATTACGACAGCGTACAGAATCAGACTGCGCAGAGCCGTTTGACAAACCGTTCAAACCGACCTCAAACGGTTTGATCAAACACGTAAGGTTTATTGGTATTGTACAAAGTTCAACTAGTGCCATAAAAAAAAAGGGACGACACTCCTACCGAACCCTTCAGCTTTATCATTTGCACATATTTATTTCAGATTTTAGTTGTCCAGAGTAGAGAGTGAGATATGTGGTAAGTATAGTAAAGATTAATGTCTTTCCTTTAACAACTTCATCCATAAGCATGTTTGTAAGTAAGATCAGCAAACTTAAGTGCAGACAAGAGGTAAAAAAGGCTATATAGGTACACAAAGTTTTAATGTGATTTCTCTTTTATTACAATACCAACTCTCTTATACGGTATGTCAAAACGAGACAGAAGTGCAGCTATCTCTATATCTAGAATTAACTAAAATCTCAAGGACATACTATGTAGGAAAGAAGATGTAGAACCGCCGCCAGTAGACCGCATTAGCTACGAAAATACCAAATTTCCTTTAGTCAAAACCTCCGGAAATAACAAAGCCCCTATTTACAACGAGCAAGTGAGTAACGGAATAGCAATGTGATTGTTTCGAATTAGATGAGTAATAAAAAATAAACGCGAAAGTGTGTATGTATGGATGTACGGATGTTGTTACTCTTTCACGCAAAGACTGTTGAACGGATTGGGATGAAATTTAAAATAGAGATATTTTGTACCCTGGATTAATACATAGGATATTTTTTACGGGAAAAAGTCTTATTCCCCAGGGAAAATCTTGCACAACGCGAGCGTAGCCGCGGGCGGACCGCTAATGAGTATTAAATATACTTACATTACTTAGGTTATTATTTTTGAATAGACGTAATCCTAATGTACTTACCAAGGTGATAAACTAATTTACGAAAGGATTAAGAACAAAAAACATCTAAGAGAGGCCAATGAACCGAGTCGGTAAAAAACGTCTAAATATAGTTTCCATCCTCATTAACTCAGGTAATTTAGGATCCCCATATTAAAGTTTATACCTAAACTGGTTTAATTATACTATTATCTTACTACGCTTTTAAAAAATGTATCTCACAAGATTGTTTTAAAACACTTAACAAAGAAAAATCTGTCGGTAAGATATCAAGTAACTGCCATTTTATATACAACATCTGTAGTTTTTCCTTTATTACCACTTTCTAAAATTAAAATCAAATAAGTATGTACCTATGTAAGTAAGTTGAAACATTTCGCATATTTGAAACTTTTGGAAGATGACGATTTCGATTCTACTGTATTGATGCTGCTCTTGACCTATTGTTTATGGTAAAGGTTATATTTTAAATAATAATTCACGCAATAATTCTAGAACTACAGATGATATCAACCCGAATCGAACCTATACTTAGATCTTAATACCAACTGCCAAGCTTAAATTATGCACTAGAGTCTAGAACTGGTTAACCTTTGAGTAGAATGTTTATAGTTGCCCGAACCTAGTGAGGTTCGGGCAACTATAAACATAAATAATATAAATATAAACATAAAAAATATAAATATAAGCCTGTATAGTGATACAGGTACTATATTTAGTTAATGTCACATGTTGGTTAATTAATCTAGTATTATTAAAGTTACATTAAAGTTCTTCTAATTAGAACTTTAGTAGAATATTACATTTCGGGAAATTGTCATTCTTATTAGGACAAATTTTGAAAAACCGATGGGTCGTTAAATTAATACAGAACTTATCACATACTTAAAATAAATAATCATCAATATATCATCAATAGCTCGTATACGTCCCCACCAAGGGGCTCGAGCCTACCCTGAATTAGAGCGACAAATCAGGTTGAAGTAACCTAAAAGTGTGTCCAGACAAAGCGATCAAAGTTTGTCTCGTTTGAGGTTCACTAAGAGCATTCACCGCGTAAGTAAATGAGTCTTATAAAATAATTAAAGCCCAATTCTTTATGACCAATTTATCCAAATCCGCGCCCGCTATATTACCTCTTTGGTAAAAAAGTAATTAGGTTTGTTAAAAAAATGTCAGGTCGATACTCGATCTCACAAAACACCAACCCTAGTTATTGAGCCTCCAAAAACCTCTGAAATCTCAAGAAGCCTTCAGATAGGGCCGAAAACAACACAAAATAAGAATTGGTAGAATAATTATAGAGCAAATATTTTATGCAAGTCTAAACTAGCTGGAATCAAAAACATAAAAAATAACAATAGTTTTTGTTTATAAAAACGCGGAAATTATTAGAATGCAATGTCACTGACGCACGCGGTGTTGTGTGACTGGAACACATCGCACGGCGGCGGAATACAAAATGTTGTAAAGTGGTTATAGCAAGTCGAATATAAAGCGCGTCATACAACTTATATAAAACTATGAACAAATCCAGTAAAGTTAGCTAACCTATTTACATTGCAATATAAGACATAATTATCACAATAGAAGATAAGTAGTTAGTAAGGAAGATTAATTAAGCTGTATGTATAGGTAGGCCAAACAATCCCTATACATAATTTAAACTTTAAAACTAAAATATGTAATGCGGACTGCGGACCTTTTGTACGTCAATGACAATGATATTTTTTAATCTTCAATTACTTTTATTTAAAATTAGTTATTTAAATGTTGTAGTCCCTATGTCACCTCTTACGACACCCACGGGAAGAGTAGGGGCTGGTGACAAATTAACAGGGAACGGGCAGCAGCAGCGCTCTCTGATACAGTAACCTTTTAATCTGCGATCTCCAACCCGCCTGCCAAGCGTGGAGATTATGGCAAACCCTCCACTTAAGTGGAGGAGGCTCATAGTCCAGCAGTGGACTATAACAGGCCGTTGATGATTTAAATGTTATGAAATTATGGTTCTACTCTACTTTACCTGCATCTTTTTTCTTTTGTATTAAATATAATAGCCCTACCACAACATTTAAAGACAATGCAACTTTTTTTATTAAGATAGGTCGCATGGCTTGACGCAGGTGCATTGTTGTGTTTGTAAATGTCTGTCCGTCGAGTTTCTTTTCTCCCCATTAAAGTTTTTTCTATAAATTATTGTCTTTTTTGACGGATTCATTACGTTACACACAAGAAGGCACTTTGATTACGAAGGAGGCTTAACTTAAATGGAATTATGTACATAAATAAAAATATTTACTTGTAATATTTCTTTGTACTTACTTACTTAAAAGTAAGTAAATATTTTTTCATTTTCAAAATTAAATTAATCAATTTTCCGTTTCAAAAATACATGTATATATTTTAATATATACTTGTAATTTTGAAATGGAAAATTTCTAGACAAGACAAAGTTATCTACCAAAGTACTTTATTATGCAAATGAATTTGAAGCATGACCATATAATCACATAAAATAAGGAAAACAACAAAGATTGTTACGTATCTATGAAATAATGATGCCCAATTAGAATTTATTGAAATATATAGGTATATACATATAAGTAAGTAACATTGAACTCTATAATATCCTTCTCTGTCATTTTATACCACGATATTACTGAGAAAATCAAGCTTTTTACACGACTGCCAACATAATATATGCGCTGATGATGATGATGATGATATGTTAGAGTTTCTTTATTCCTCCATAACTTTTAAGTGCATGTCACCATTTACTCGCTGATTAAACAGATAATAAAAATTAAAATTAAAATCGGGGGTATTTTCTGTTGAACACTTTTAAATCTTTTTTTTTGTTCTTCTGTCAACTCGATGACTTGTCAATTGTTTTTTATTTTGTTTGCCCAGTATGCTGCTACTCTGATTGTTCTATCCGAAGCCTTCAGGAGAACTCATTTTTTAAATTTAAACCTTGTAATAAATAAACAACTTTCTGTCCTCAGGAATACTCCCAGAAGCGTTGCGAACGAAGTGCGTGCGGTGCACAGACCGACAGAAGAAGACCGCCGTGAAAGTGATCAAGCGCATCAAGGCCGACTACCCGGACGAGTGGGCCAAGCTGTCGGTCAAGTGGGACCCCACCGGCGACTTCACTAGATACTTCGAGACCGTGCTGGCTAAGGACAGTAGCTTCAACGGAGTACTAGAGACTGGTACGTATCACTAACATTTCATTATCAATACCAGAGAATTCAATTTAATTACGAAAAAGTGATCCGGCGCATCAAAACCGACTACCCGGACGAGTGGGCCAAGCTGCCGGCCAAGTGGGACCCCACCGACGACTTCACTAGATGCTTCGAGATTTTTAATGGATATACCAGCATGTACAAAACATAATCACTAACATTTTATTTTCAATACGAGAATAGAAGAAGAATAGAATAGAATAAAAAAAAACAATATACCTAATTGCAGGAAAGGGATTGGTGCCATATTACATAGGTATATTATTTACGTATCCTGGGCAGTTATAAAAAATAAACAGATTTTCTTTATCATTTTATGAAATAAAATTGTATGGATAAGTACCTACTACCTATAATAAATTATATTAAGTACTTACTCGTAAGCACAATTTTATTTCCGCAGCAAAACTCGTTTAAAAAAGTAAACTCAAGTTCAGTCCAAATAATTTTACCACTGTCGGAAATTGAGCATTGACCCAGATTATAAAATACAAAAAATATAAGACATTCAAATAAAATATAGACAGGTAGGTAACCTTATAAACGCTTTTTGAAAGCTAACGAAGGGAAGGGCAGACCCGAGTCTGTGTATTAATGCTATACTTTTATACTGGAAAAGTAGTTAAATAGTACTACGCAAAAGTAATTTTAGCGACATTTCAAAAGATTTAACTCAAAATTATTCTAAACTATATAGCTGTCCATCCGCGGCTACTCTCGCGTTATGTAAGATTTTCCCGTGGGAATAAGACTCTTTCCCGTAAAAAGTATCCAAATATATTTTCACGTTTATAGTAAGTATAGTGTGATAAGAGAAACCACATCGAGTTCAATGATATTTTAAGAAAGATACGTCATGTTCATACTGCACGCACAACATAATTGTTCCGCGACAGATATACATACATACATACGTATCTAAACACACGCTATAAGTCCGACAGGAAATAGGCAAAGCGTGAGAGTGAAAGAGACAGCTATTTGTAATCAGTACTGCCGCGAATAGTTCGCTCTGTTATCGTTTGGAAACAAGCTGAGTCAAGCTGTGATTCATTAAAATTACAAATTATAGTGATTTATCTGTTTAAAATTAAATATTTTATACACTTATTTGTGATAATGATATCCCTTCATCTTTTAGTCGTAATTTTTCACACAGGAAGGCATTTTAACGTTTTTTTAGTAAGTAGTAGACACGTGCGCTCACAATGACAGGTCACAGCTCGACTGACTGCAGTGGTCACAATTAGGACCAATACACGGCACGCGTCTGGTGCGTTGATGGCGTATCTATCTACCTCTGTCTATCTATCTATCATTGATTGACTTGGAGCATTCAGTCGGAATTCAACCAGAGCACATTAAATTTAGTGACCTTAGATGCAATAAAATAAAATCTATTTAAATGCAAAAAGGTCTTTATCAAAGACAGTTGTTTTTACTCGTCTTGTGTTAAATGTCTGACGATAAGAACAGATAAGTCATGGTCAGATGTTCACCTTTCAGTAACAAGATGATACAACATGCGACAATGAACTTCTAACAATTGGACACGATTAATTACTACATATTGTAACGGAATCGTGAAAGTACAATTTCGAGATGATATCTCGAGGCCACGGCCAATCTCAGGGCTTTAAAATTATAAACACATTCTATGTAAGTAAAATAGCCTATCATCAACAGCTCATCAATAGGCTATAAAAAAATTACGTAAAGACAGTTGGCGAAAACATTGCACTGTTCCAAAATAAAACTTATATTTAGAACTACGAATATCTCTAGTTTTTGTCCATAAAATTACTCGTACATTACAAGTAAATTTACATGAGAGGACCATAACATTCTACAGGATGTCACAAAACATAATTTTCAACAGGGCTCTGCTCATGGACTGCCTCCTTACTTCCTGAACCACTGCGTTTTTATTTCCACTTACTTTTTTTCTAAGTATTTTCCAAATGCACCACCATATTTCCGTGACGGACCCACCATTATAAGAACTAAAAAATAGACCTGTGTATTTGAAGAAGATGGACATTGTTGTCTGTACTTCCACCCACTGCCAGGTCATGCCCATGTCTGCTAGAGACGAGACAACAAAGGTAACGAACCACGACAACGCCTACTCGTACCGCCATTTGTGGCGTGTGGCTTCCTGCACGTAACTAGATTTGTAACATACCATCATTATCAGTTCGTATACGTCACACCGTCAGGTTCGGGCGCTCAGGCCAATCGACCACGCGGACCCAGTGCGGGTTGTTGGTTGACATCACACACATCCTTTGAATTTATCCACAGAAGTGTGCAAGTTTCCACACGATAATTTCCTTCATCGTAAGAGCGTAGAATAAACGTATGAATTCGAATTTCGAAAACACATTGGCACGTGGTAGGAGCTCGAACCCGCGTCTCTCGCTCGGGAGGTAGTGGCCCTAGCCACTACACCACCGACACTACTTCTGCCGGTTCAGCCCTTGCCCATGTCTGCTAGAGATGACAATAAACGTAACGAACCACGAAGATGCCTATTAGTACCGCCATTTGTGGCGTGTGGCTTCCTGCACGTAACTAGATTTGTAACATAATAGTAACAATTGAATTGATGCGGTCACGGACATCTTGTTTCGTTATTAAATTATGTCTCGCTGTTTTGACGGTTCCGGTTATCACAATGTAATGTCTGTCTAGATCTTTAAAAAAATATATACTACCGAAGTGAGAACCTTCTGAGTTTAAAGTTGGTTAAAAAGGTAGTCTAATCGTAGTGATTTTAACTTCTTAACTAAATTCTGTTTTAGTATTTTCTTTTGTCGAATTATTTCGAGAAGTCAAAGCTTATTTTCATAGCTGGTTTTCAAGAATTATACAAAGAAAAAAGGTAAGCTGTCATACATAAAAGCAACTTAGGATTTATTATAATAACATTACTTTCATTCACAGAATAATATTATTATAATTTTTTAAAGGTAAAAAAAAAGTTTTGTCTTTAAAGCTACATACAGAAGTTTTGATACGTTAAGATCTCTAAGAAAAACCATACTTTGAACGAAATAGCTGACTGCGTAGAAAACAAAGCCAAAATGATAGCCCAGAAGGTACTGTTACTATTCCAAGCCATTATCTAGGCAATATTTGCCAACGTAAGTTTATTTGTTGAAATCATATCAAAAATTGTTATTATCGACCTGGACACATACACGATACATCTAGCCCAGCTCTTTCTAATTATATGAAATACGCGACCCTGAAACTGATACATAATAGATGTTTAGACACAATACAATCTTAAACCATTACTCCTAGCGCGTTCCTAATTCATGCTATTGTAGATTTTCAATAGTTAATGAGCGGCCATTAAAACAAAAGTGTTTACTCGTAGTTATAAATAGTAGTACGTTTCTATAGACTTTATGGGTCACATTAATCTTTTAAAAACTTTTGTATTGATAGGTATTGTTGGGCTGGGACGAGGTACGCTGCTAGGTCACTCGCGAACAAAAAAAAAGCGGGCGCGCGGCAGTTATTATGAGCTCTTTTTTCGGAGGAAATAGGTTCCTCCGAAGCTCTTTTGCATCGTAGGTACTGTAGCGGCGGGCCGCGTTGGTCCGCGTGTTGGCCATGTATTTTGATGCTGGCTGCATGTATTTGTTCTTTTTTCCAAATATTTGAAAAAAGAGCAAATAAACTTCATACTGGGCACAAACCCAACTAGTGCCATAACAACAAAACAAAAAACTTAATACTGTCGCTATCGGGTATTTTGACAGACTTGTCCCAGCAGCAGTAGTGTGCAGCCACATAATATCAAACTTTTATAAATTATGCTATAAAGCATTGTCTAGTTAAAGAGTTTAGAACTCTAGTCATCAACGGCCCGTTACAGTCCACTGCTGGACTATGAGCCTCCTCCACTCAAGTGGAGAGTTTTCAGTACTCTAGTGGTGTGAATAAAATATTATATTTCAGATAAACGTGGTATTTATTTACCACAGTACTCATGTATTTTCGAATACACGTGGAGGAAAATATCGTGAGGAAACCTGCACACTCCTGCGAAGAAATTCAAAGGTTGTGTGTGAAGTCAACCAACCCGCACTGGGCCGGCGTGATCGACTAAAGGTCTGATTGCTCTAAACCAGGTAGTCTCGAGACCGTCAGTGACCGTCAGTGGGGACATAATTATGAGCTAATTAATAAGTAATATTTAATTTTTTCACATGCACATGCAATTAATTACCTGCGGGTTTTTTAATATAAATTTCCTTACTGAGACACTCGAGCTTACCGTAAATTAGGACATTAAAATTATGTCTTAGTGTTCGCAGAATCTGTGCTGTATTGGATTGGTTTACTACATTTTTTCCTGCGATGATACCTTGGATTAGGTATACCGACAACCAGAATTTGTATATATATAAGTTACATAGCGATTTGGCATATCTTGTTATGCGAAAGGCCTTATATTTAATTTATGTAGACCTTGTCTTTATGTGTTTAAAGATATCGGTATTTTTATTTTATTTTTTAGATTGCGGATTAACTCCAATCAAAACCGCGCTACAAAAGACATCAACGCGTGACCAGTTTTTTTATTGAGTAATTACTTGTGAATACGTTAGTTCTGATTTGAATGTTCAGCAAAGCTCAAAGCTAAAACCAAAACTTAGGCTTGAGATTGGCCCTGGGTCCATATCGTGGGACTGTGTTCTGAAAAGAAAAACGCAATAATACAGCCATGCGCCCCCCACCTGTACCCGCCTCGGTAGGTGGCCGCATACGCGTTTGGTAACAGCGCACCTACGACGTAGCTGGTTGGGGCCGCGCAGTCACATAGGAAATTATTGCACCTACGAGGCGTGTTTATGCGCACGGCAGTCTATTGTCGCTCCAGCTACGTCGTATCGTATGCGCATAGCAGGCGTCGTGCTGTGCATTTTTTGTACCTTATTTTTACATCACACTAATATTATAAATGTAAAAATATATTTGGATGTTTGGTATTTAGATGTTTGTTCCGCCTTCACGCTTTAACTAGTAAACAGATTTGGATGAAATTTGGAATGGAGATAGTTTGTACCTTGAATTGACATATAGAATATTTTTCACGGGGCACAGTTTTATTCCCACGGGAAAATCTTACATAATGCGAGCGTGGCCGCGGGTGGATAGCTAATCTTCTATAAAAAGTATGGTATTTACATTATGTACCTAAATTAAGTTACCACACCTGAGTTCATAACATAAGATCCATGGTATTTGGTAGTTAGTGTAAGACAATTATATAAAACGTGTATAAATTCCATATATAGGCAGGAGAAAAAAACCCGTGCGTGGAATTACCTGCCTGGTCAATTTATATTTTTTGTCTTACAATTTTTTTAATTTAAGTTTATTTTCTGGGAAAATATAACCACTTTTATGGACTGAACACATTTTTTATTATAATTGGACGATTATTTATACGGTTATAAGTACATACAATTTAGAATGCGCAGGAGTTTCTTAAATACGTTTGTATACTGGCGTACCTACATATTGTATAGATCACTTCGTTTTCGTATGTACCTACCTATATCAATGCCGCTTTGTGAATCTTTTCATCTTACCTACTTTGAAAGATTATGTAGTATATATAGTATATAGTTTTATAGGTATGGCGTTGTGTAGGTAGGAATATTCCTTAAAAATATGGTAAATAATATCACGGTCTATGTATATCCCTTTAAATAAAATGTTTCGTATCTTCTGCCCCAGAATCGCCACCGTCACCGCCGCCGCCGCCGCCGACGCCTGCGCCGGTCCCGCTGACGCCCCCGCCGGAGCCCCCAACCGAACCAACACCAGCCGGCGCGGCTCCCGACGGCTCCACACCTCCAAGACCTGTCATACTTAACAGGTAAGGTGACTGGTATAGCCTCATTGGGTAGTTGACTGTATCGAAAATAATAGATTGCACTATCTAGAAAACAGACTGGCCTAAATTATTCGTATAATTGTAATGCGGATAATTTTAATACATATTTTTTTATTTTAAAGTAATATTTTTTTATGATTCTATCAACCTGCAAAAATACTAACTTTTCAGTCACACACACACACACACACATATACAGGAAATCACAATATAGTAGCAACGATTTCGATACCTTACCGATAAATTTATTCGCATGCAGGAAATCACAAGTAAGTACCTATTAGTATTCGGTAACTAGTTCTGTTACCGGTCACAGGTTCGCATAATCGCCGTATCGTGTCTGTAACAGTTGTTGGTAAAGGCTGGCACGCGTTGGCGGACTTTGAGGCCAATGTTAGGATTGCGGTGTGGGTCTGAATCTATATGTCGTTGGCTGATTGTTAGCAGCAGGACCAGCTTCTGAAGCATGGAGTTTTCCTTTTGGGCAAGCGGCTCAGCCTGCAATGTCCTAATCGAACTAGGGAAAAATCTCACAACTAAAAAAAAAACTATCCCTTTCATATACCCGACAGGGATTCGAACCCAATCAAAACATCCGTCTACATCTACATCTCGGCTACAGAGGCTGTAAAATGTTTAAATATTACTATTTACGAAAACACTAATGTATATACACACACAGACACACACAACACCAACAAAACACTAATATTACTATTTTTGTTCTATTCTATCTAAATATCTTTTTTTTTTAATAGACATTTTCTTCTAGTCCCTTTGCCCTCACAATAAGGTCCTGTCTGTAATGTAGGTTTAGACACAGATTATAATAATAGTGGTAGCGTAGTATAGCAGTATTTTATCATCGCGCATGTATATTAATGTAATCGATCTAGGCAAAGGATTGCCCTTGAATTGTGCCTGTGATGTTTTCTGCTCGAACGATTAAATGTAGTAAGAGGTATCAATGTCAAAATTTATCAAAGACTTCTAATCTTTATCGTGAACAATTTGCCTACAGTTAATGAAATAACTTTTACTGATTAGTCTTCACTATAATATTGTAAATAATGTGCTAGCTACCATCAAGCCAATAAATGCTCTTAATGGCCCAGGAGACGGTCAAACGGTTTGATTCAAACACGTAAAATTTGGTTTGACTCAAACCATTTATCGTTATTTGATCGTTTACAAAGGTGGTTTGAACGGTTTGTCAAACATTTACGTGTTTGAAGCATGTTTGATGCAATTTCATATTTTTGTTGTGTTTGACGCGTCAGAAGTGTAATTACGACAGCGTACAAAATCAGACTGCGCAGAGCCGTTTGACAAACCGTTCAAACCGACCTCTAACGGTTTGATCAAACACGTAAGGTTTGAGTCAAACCGTTTGACCGTCTCCGGGGCCCTTTAGAAGCGTGATTTTGTGTATGTATGTATATTGTATAAGCCTGGTTGACAGTTTGACTAACATCCATTATCGTAAAGGGACAATTGCCTAAAACGGTACTTAAAATAATCGACTCAAATTAAAAAACACGACTGCCACAACAATTTTGTAGCCTATGTCACTCGGACTGATGTTAGGATTCTAACGAAGAAGAAGTTATGGTGGAACAAACAAACTCACATACATACATATATACATAAATGAACCCTAAACACATTAACATATAAATAAAAACATACTTTCCTTTTTTTGAGCAGTCGTATAAAAGATTGACGATAGCTTTTTCACTTTTCTGAATGTTTTTTTTTCATATTCATAATACTAGTTATAAAAATTTTTGTTTCTTTATTTGCATGTTCAGAAAATTGGTAAAAAGAACGTTAGTTTTTTCTTATCGTGTGGGTAATACGTTAGTTTAATTTATCAGAATTATTATATCGACCACAGACAAGATAATCGACAATGTTTGCTTTTACCTCGGTATTAACGCTTATTCGTTTTATAATAAACAATTAGAAGATGTAATGACTTATAATAGGCGGTAATTAGGCAATTAATTTAATTAAACTCTAACCAAAAAACAAACAAGATCTTATCTATTCATTATCATTGGTGGTAGTGACGTCCATCACAACCGTACTATATTATCTACACTATGATTTGACTAGAAACCGCAAATTCCAGAGATAACATCTTCGATGCTGTGGGTTTGAACAATTTATTAGTAACCCGTTTTGGTACAGTGAGCAACAAGTAAACAAGACGGTATTACAACGTAGATTGTTTTTCCTAATAATAGAGGAGATCTTCACGTGTCTAACCGTATGCAGGACATACGTAGGACATTATTCTCAAATTAAAACCAAAAACATTATACAATAGGTATTTTTGTGTTTACTTGTGACCTGGCATGGCTATTGAATTTAAACTACTCTTATTTTGAAGAAATTTTGGTAAATTATAACTAAAAAGTTTAAACTTTCATATCATAAAACATTAACAAATTAAGAATGTAAAAACATTAGCTCTTTATATATAACACTGGCCTGCAAAACTTAGTATCACACTAAAAAAACATGTAAAACACACTTATATATGAAAATTGAGGTTTTTTGACACTAAACTAAAAATGGTACTAATGAATAGTTTACTAGTTTCAAAGAAAGCTGATAAAATTTACTAAAAAACGTTTTTTATTCTCTAACTGCTATAGTTTTGAAAAAAAATAAATTTTAAAAGTGTAGTACATAGTTTTACAGGCCAGTGTATAGTTATATATATATATACTTTAATATTGCTATAAACGGTGATTGAATAAAGAAAAACAAATGAATAAATAGAAAACAAACGGTTGGTATTCAATTAGCTTGCAAACTTCATAAAATTGCCACCGCAGCGCAGGTTCCGTGTAGAAACAACACTCCCATTGTCACAATTTCTAAATAATTTTAAAGAAGTCTTGCAAAAACTGTAATTGGTCTTCAAGGAAAATTTCATTCACTGCGAAGATTGCGAACGACAGAACAAACATTGAATATGTTACAGCCACAGACAGAATATGAAATAGAGCTGGAGTGGGTATCCAGAATATTATAGACCTATAGTACGTAACACCTTTCGATAGCTGTTCGCAGCTAGAACAGCTTGTTACAAACAAAAAAAGACCGATTTCTGTATTATTTTCCTAATTTACGGTCGGTATTTCATCCACTTTTACCACGAGATGCGTAGTTGTAGCATGTTCTATTTTGAACACGTCTTTTCCTGAGTGTAACTAACATTTTAAATAACATTTAAACAACAACACACACAACAACATGTTGTTAAATGTTGCAAAAACAAACAATCAAAACATTTTTTTTTATCGGTGATACTGGATCTGGAATACTGGATCGGGGATACTGGATAATTTTCCCCAAAGAAATTACTTGCACTATTTTTTGAGAGGAAAATAAATTGTAGTGTCATCTATCCTCTTCGTCTACATGTTTTTTGTTGCTAACCGTACAAGCATATCTATGCAAGTAAAATCGAGCGTATCTTACAGCTGCTTAGTAATTGCATGGGATGGGAGTGGCGGACAATGCAACTGGCATTTTAATTGATGGTGTATACAATACCTGTAGCCGACTGTGGACGTAGATAGAACACTGCATGGGAAGTAAAATACATCGCCAAGGATATTTTCCTTTCTGCATTTGCAAATCTAATTAGAAGAGACCCAATAGAAAACATTTTTCTTCTTACACCATTCACGGAGTTCTTGAATACATTGATGAAAATACATATATCTTAGAAGTTTCTGTTTTAAAATACTTAATAACTATCAAATATTACAACAACTTTACTCATTATCAAATATTTTAGATTCATAGAAAACAACTAAAAACGTAAACCTTACGGCGGGAGTTGAACCCACGACCTATACGCAGCCAACGTGCTTACCAACTACACCACGGAGGGCATAGTGGCAGCGCCAAAATTCGTTCTTGCTTGTTTTCTATGAAATCATGACGTCACCACAATAGTTTTTTTTTCGTTATCCTACATGAAAATACAAATTTCACACAGATAAGCTAGTAGTACTTGTAATAAATTAGATTTATCTTTTCACTAGCCGTACTAGTGAAAAGATAAATCTTTTTTTTTTCCTGCATTGATCTTTGCAATATCTGTTTATCTGAGAGGTGTCTTATAGAAATTTCAAAACTTAGTTTTAAAATAATTTAATATGCTTATGTCATTATATACCTACAAGTAAATTAAATGGTCTTAATAATAATTTATGAATTGATCTAAAGATACTTAATTAACGCAAGCGCAGGTAGGTATGTATAGGTATATTAATTTAGCTTAATCTACGAAAAACTAGTTACTAAAGCAAGAACTAAAGAAAGTTATACAGTGGTTACTTCATAACTTACGTAGTCGCAAGAGATACTTATTAAATAAAACATTTACTAAAGCAAATTATTTACTTAGCAAAACTTATCATTTGTTTTGTTTTATGGGTCAAGATAGAATTAGTACTTCGCCGACAAATGTATCTAATAACGCAAGCCTATATTTTTTGTAAAAAAACTGTGAAATTCTCTAGTTTTCTAGTGGGCGTTACAACCTCGATATGCCCTAATTCGGCATTTCATAATGCGTTCACATGTCTATTGTCGCATGAAGTGAAGTAATGTGCAAGTACGTATCTGCATTACAGTCGTGCACACTTCACTGTACAACCATTCCTAGGCGAAAATGTACTCTGTTGCAAGGATAAAAAGAACAGAGTTGAAGTTACCGGTGATATAACTACTCGTTCATTTATGGGAATGACCTCGGCACTTCACGGCGCCAATCACACTATAAGTAACTTACTTAAGTAGCTTTGAAACACGACTTCATTGATACAAGTGTACTTAATCCCTACATTATTATCATATCTCAATAATAGTAGATGCTTGTATTGTATTATTAATCAAACGTTTCTTAAATGATTAGTTCTTTAACCAATGTTTTTTCTCTTTAATTTTCCTATGCAAGTGTTTAAATAACGCAAATACATATAAACACTTTAGGTTTTCGCGGTTGTTAATATTAATAACACACTTAGTTATCTACCGGGTTATTACCACGAATAACCCGATTACCCGATTTTTTCGATCTTCTGTTCTGCTGTGATGACTGCCTCTGCAACATAGTCCAAAATCGTGGCAATAACCCGGTAGATACGTGTGTTATTAACGCAAATATATCGGCTGGTGATACAGAACAACTTTTATTCCAAACCTTTTCTGAAATATCAAAAAATCTATTTTCTTGGCATTTATTTAGAAATGTTTTGGAACAAATGCTGTTCAGTTTCAGGCAGAACTATTTACTGCCTTATTCAGATAACATGTATAAATAACAATAAATTAACTTATTTCCTCTTTCTACATCTTTTCTATATTTTATTCTCTTTATGGTCTAAGGGTAATAATAAGATGAAAAAAAATATGGACCTTTTTTCAGGTGAACGATACCCATTCCATTTATTCATATCATGAACAGGTTATGAACATTGAACATTGCACTAAATATGCGATTGTGGTCTACCTACGCCCGTTATTTTTTTATAAAATTATTAATTTTAACAGTTTTTGTACGAATAATATCAAATATTTTAAAACAAAGCGAAAAAAACAACTGCAACTGACCTGGATGTCCAAGCAGTCAAATCAAAATAATTATTTATTCGGTTCATTAAAAAGTTTTTGAATTTTTGTTATCAATATACGTAGAGTAAGAGCGTTAGATACGCTCTAATTTTCAAAAATGATTTTAGATTAGTAATGGAATCGCTATGCAAATTGCACTCACGAGATGACTACTCCAGATAATTATAAAGGTATCTTAATGACTCCGTCCTTGGGCTTGAAAATAGATAGCTAAGCTATTTTAATTTACGTGTTGTGTCACAAAATTGCCAACTAGGAGCCGTTTCACGAAGCTACAAGTTACTAATTACAAGTACAATTCGATGTACATTGCGTAGACATTGAGATTAAAACGATAAAGCCTTGCAGTTTAGGTGAATTAACTACGCAATGAATATCAAATTGTAACTTGTTACTAGTAAATTGTTGCTTCGTGAAACGGGGCCCTCATGTTATTTCTTATAATATCTACTGTTTATTGATTTTTGAAAGCTAGATTAATTTATACTTATTTGAAGAGTTTCGTAGGTAATTTTTAAACTATACAGTTTAAAAAAGTATTAAGATAATATTTCAATATCTTAACAAATTTATTCTGTACCTAAATAACATACACTTTACTATTGTAGTAAGTTTTAATATTGTTTAACTAGATGGCCCACGATTGACCACCTGTATGTAGGCACAGAATTAATATAGTACTAACGATGATACATCATGACGACTACTGTCCTACTCGAACCTAGGCTAGGCTACTGAGTAAGGAATAGCCTGCAGGCTAGGTCCCTGTTAAATACGTGAACGTGCCATCCATGATAGCTTTGACGTGGAAAAATGATTTGTAAAAATCCTAATTCTAATAAAGTAATTTTGTTTTTTTTTATTTGGTCCATCACCAGTATTTTTATTTAACAGGAACCTAGCCTGTAGGCCGTAGGAATGGTGGATTCTCAGAAAATTTGATCTGCTTCTTTAAAAATTGGTGTAAGAGCAGAATTTCTATTTCTGTACAAAACAAACCAACCACTGTTTTAAGAAAGAAATTCTTTAAGGACTTCTGTCTATATTGCAGATTCGGAGACAAGGATGAGCTGGAAACTGGTGGCAGCTCAGCTCAGCCGCCCACTCCTCGACCCATGGACCCCACCAGGAGACCGACCATGCCCACCTACATGAGGCCTATGACCAACGGGTATGTATCACATTTTTAAAGTCTCAGTAAATGCAGTAATAAGCCCCTAATTTCATTGACTTGATGTACCTAGGTGGTAATACTCGTATAACAGATCGCGAGGGTGGTATCATCATCCGGGCTTGTAATATCGTGCCTAAGGCGATGCTAGAAACTATTATTATTTTTTATTTTATTTAACTTGAAAAAAATATACATGGACGATCGGTTGAACGATTTGGTGCATTTGCGGCAACGAATTTTCTATGCGGTCGATTTTCATTGTTACTGTCCAAACTTGTATGTCAGAATCAGAATAATTTATTTGAAGGAGATCACAACACAGATCACATACATAAAGAATACAGAACATAATGCAACAGAAAGATATGATAATACAAAAACAACATACAAAATTACCCCTGTGTTGCGACACCCAGACAAAAAGGGCCTCACTCAGCAAAAGCCGTAGCCTAGCAAGGTAGACTACGGCGCTGATCTTCCGTGAGCCCTGCAGAACGCGGCACGGACGAACATCATATAACTACTTGTATAATTGTTGTGTATACAATATATATAAAAAAAGCATAATAAAAAGCAACATTAATTGATTTAAATAATATAAATGTCATTCATCACCTCGCAAGGCTTGTAATATGATGTTTGATAGTCTGTAAAAGTTCCTCTGAGACTATATTTCTTCTGTGCCCTGAATGGAATTAAAATATTAAATACCTACGGCTAAATTCCCTAGAACTGTAAACTGAAAACTGGAAATTATTTTCTGTTTTTTATTGTTTAGATACTGCACAGATAATCAAGATATGAAACATAAAAATATGCTTATTTACTGGTTTTTACACGTCAGAAAAAACCTGTTGTTATTGCTACCAAATGCAAAAATGTTGTTATACTTGTAATTAAGAATCATAAAGATTGACCGAATAGGTGGTATCATGAAGCTAATAATAAACATACGAGCTACAGATTAGCCGAATTATTTTTAATTTATCTTTTGAATAAAAAAAACGTCGGCCAGCTGTTTTTAGCCCGAGACAAACTAAAATAATATTTTGTATTATTCATAGCATTATTAAGTGTCTCTAAGTAAATGCATACGACGTTTTTGCACTAAATCTTTTAGCGTATAGACTGATAACCTTGATACCTAATTATAACACCAACAACGTTTCGTAATTGCTGATTTTGGTGGATCTTGGTTTTAATACCTGCATTTTGCTGGATACTCAATCATTTTGCTGGATTTAAATAAAAATACTCATAGTGAACAATACATCATTTTAGATTAGTTACAACTTACAAGTACTGACTATCAAAATAATAATAATAATAGAATTTCAGACAGAAGTGTTGACCATACTCGTAATACTTAAGACACGGCAATATGTCCGCCAAGTTCGCAAAAGAAATGGGCGACGACGCACAGTGGTCCGAAATCGAAAATAAGTGGACATTAAGAAAGTCGATCCGAAAAATTACCATTCGATAGGTAATCATATTCTAAATAACATTTGTACTTGTGAAAATTTTGTAAAATGCATAGTTTCAGAGAAAAAATAATCTTTTTTCTTTTGTATGGAGAAAAACACATTTTTTTTTCTTTGAATGGATCAATTTGGCACGGGTTTCACTTAACTTTTATGATAGTCCAGGTGCTCTAGTACCATTAAAAAAATACACCGCGCGTGGTCACCTGCGCCCGCGAGAAAAAATTTACTCCGAAAATTTTAATATTTTGTTCATAAAATATGGCCTCTTATTTTCGATTTCGGACCACAGTGCGACGACGACGCTCCTAGTGTGTTATATTTACATAATTTATTTTCTGATCTAAATATATAATTATAGTTATGTACTCTGAAGAAGCTCAGCTCAAGAAGCTGTTTTTCCTTCTATTTAATTAGGAAATCCTAATACGCATGCATGTCTATCTATTGTTTCAAGTAACAATTTAATGACTACATTTAGGTATATTGTTTTAATCTTTGCCTAAGGCAGTAAACTATGTGCTTAGATCATTTGCTCAATTACTAAGACTTAGTATCTATTATTAATTAATGACTAGTTCAAAAGTTGAAAGAAATATAATATTTTTTATTTTGATTTAGATTTATACGGTGAGCTGATAATATTGTATCATCATCAACAGCTCATATACGTCCCCACCGAAGGGCTCGAGTATAAAAAAACAAATTTTATTTAACAAAACTTGTCCACAGACTCGAGGTTTTGCGTTATTGCAAAGCTCAGAAAGAACATCTTTTTAATAATCACTCTATTTATGTACTCCACATGCATGCATGTATATCTGATCCTAGAAAAACATGATATCATACCTTCTTCGAATGGTATATTATAATATATGTATAGTATAGGGTAACTCGGCTGATTGTAATCTTGAATATAATAGACACATGACAGCATACAGCATAGTTTATGAATGACTCTAAGATGACCCATCGAATTGATAATAGGTAGGTATTGACTTCTAAACTAAAATAATAGTTTATTAGAGAAAATAAATCTGTACAGTAAATCTTGTACCCTAGGTGCATAGTACTTACGCTGATATAGCTAAAGCTAACAGCTCATATACGTTCCCTCCGAGGGGCTCGAGCTTTCCCTGAATTAATGAGGGTGATCAGGCATTACTATTAGTCAACCATGTTGGTCCACGTGCGGGTTGGTCGACTTCATACAAGTTGAATTTCCAATTTCAATTTGTTTTTTTTTTAATCGTCACGATGTTTTCTTTCACGGTATTCGAAAACATTTTTACGTGGTGATGAAACCCCGGGACGGGACGGGAGGCAACGACTCCAGCCACTATACCACCGACCGACGCTCTATTCTAAATATTGGATGAGTGCAATCCAAACGCGACAACGTAATTTATTAAATGAGTCACATAGATGGCTGAAAATAAAACGTCTTTGAAAATATTAATATAATAATATTCGTCATATAAGTAATGAATTTTAAAAATTGGTAAAGTTACTCAAAAATTAAAAGCCCATGAGCAATGTACCTACTTGTATAAAATTAAAAAATTCATCTCAATTATATTTTAATTGCTAAACGGTTTTTGTAACCGATTCTTCCCTTGATCTTTACTTGATATTAGGACAACACTCGACAAATTGGTACCTAATTCTACTATTAGAAAAATTGCATTTTACACTGTTCTGAAATCTTACTAACTTAAAAACAATAAAAAAGACAACATTGAGGCGGAATTAAACAACAATTTAAAAGAAAAGAAGTTTTTGATTCGGGTAGTTGACGTATAGTTAAGTAAGTAGGTACCTAATGGCGATGATGAAATTTCAAATGTAGTTAGTCGATAACTACAAAACAAAATGGCAAAAATATCGAGTAGATACATCATTACGTCAGATATTTTATTAATCTCGCACTTTTCAGAAACGTTTAATTTTTTATGTGTTAATTCGCAAAAAAACATCCATCGAGTGTTTGTAGAGTCAAAGTGGCCTATAATTATTTTGATTATTATAATAACAAAATAAGTAGTGTTGCGTCCACAGTCCACACCTATAATAATATAAATAATAACAATTTGATAAAATGATCGCTCATCAAGTTCGTAAATTAAATTGGCGAAATTGTTTTTGTAGTAATGATGTTCTCATTGATTTTTTTGCGATTGAATATTCCCAAGACTTATAATTGTAGTTTTAAGCATTTTTATCTAACGCAAGAAGGTTGGACTTGGTAAAACACGTGAGGCAAATCCTAATTGATATGTTTTATGAAGTTTGTACATTATTATAATAGTGGCACAAAATGAAGTCAATTTAGGATTTATTATGAGGTAATAGGCGGATTTGACTATGAACTGGCTAACATTAGTTAAATTGAAGTGAAAGAAAGTTTAACCAATTCCCTACAATATCACACAAAAATTATATAATATAAGCACTTAGGTAACTATGTATATGTAAGGTAGTTAATATTAGCTTGATCTTCTATGTATCAGTGTTTTTCCTGCGCATTTACTTAATGCAATTTTAAACTTTAAAGCCCGGAAGCGTCCATTTTCTAAATCTGACCAATAATATCATCTACCAAAAACATCTTTTCTGTTAGTAACCTACGTGAAGAATCTCGCGTTATGACAGTGTCGTCGCACCATACATGTTTGTAGTCCAACCCAAAGAGTACTATAATGAATAGCCCAACCTCACTGATTTTTTTTCAATCTTGCAGGCCAACACCGATGACCTGGGACGGCGCTGCCTCCGACTCGATGCCGACGAGATTCCCGCTGCGACCAGTCTACATGTCTCCAGCTTACACCACCGCCATCACGCTCATCGACCAGATCGGCTACAAGATCATGAGGACCACAGAATTGGTGACGGATATCCTCAGAAACACTGTCAGAGCTGTCGTGGGCCGGTAGGGGAAAATTTTAGGAGAAAGAAGGCTCTTTTGTGATAATTTTGTCCATAATGTTCGCATAATCGGTCTCTTGTGTAAGCTTGCGTAGCTAGTAGAAGTCACTTGATCTGTATAAAGTCAGAACTGGATGAAATTTATCGAGTAATACTTAGTCTAAAATTGGTACCAACAATGAAAAGTCTTTTCGAGTTTATACTAACTTCTTGTGTGACTTTTTCAGTTTATTTACCTACGAAACATGGTAAAACTAACCTAATATAGGTATACTTGTATTTATTCCCTTCTGAGAGTGTAAAGGGATTCCCCTGGAAAAATAAGACACTACGTATGTTATTTATTAATGCGAGACTTTGGTCTACAACCCTGTTGAATAAAGCGTCAACGTTCGTGCGTTTAATAGGGGATCGGACTACTTCTTTTTAAAATAAAACTAAACTTTTAAAAAATAAAACTTAACTTCTGAGTTTCTGCCATCGAACACTAAAAGAAATTTTGCTTTATTTTTAAAATTTACCGAGTTATGAAGGTTTGAAATTCAAGATTAGACAGAGAGGCACATACCCACTTGTGACGTCATTTGTTAGTAACGCCATTATAATCTCCATACAAAACATCGTTTTTGAAAGAGACAGACATATTGAAACTATAAAAATCACTGTAAATTAGTTTTTCAACCGACTCTGTTTTTTTCTTCGCCAATCGTCTGCTACTACTCTATATTTTAAAAATAATTCATAAAATATTGTAAGTTCATAAAATATGGTGAACAGTCCGAGCCCATATTCTTCGGTGTCTTGCCAAAAAATGTACAACCTGCATTAGTCTTTTTATATTAGTGATACGTAAAAATACCTTAGACAAGTATTCATGAAGTATTCCATAATGAGCCCATTTAAATCTAGAATAACAATGGATTGAGTTCAACTGAGATTTTATATTATAATTAATTAACTGGGAAAATGTAATATGTACCACCGATTTGGATTGTACCTCTTTTTAAATATGGTCTTTGACACAAATTCTTCAAAAATTATACAATATCAGCTCCTTGAGAAAACCACAATTTTTGACAAAATGTGACCTAGAATTCGAAAACATAACAACAGTTTTAGATTTTTGCATATAAGTTATTTTAATTAAGGATTTATTGAGTCGAATTTTAAAAAATCTCTTAAGTTTTATGGGTACCATATTTCTTCAAATAATTGTAAGTAAATTAAGTTATTTTATTTATATCCCATAGGACTTTACCCGCTATGTGCCGAATTAAATTAATTTAGAAAATTCTGCTTTTTCAGTTTTGTAAATACATACATTCCTATTTGAAAGTTAGCTTGAGTATTAAAGTAAGTATGACGCAAATTAAGTTTTTATAGTCAGCCAATAAATATTTTATAAATAATTAACGAACTTTTTATTTTAGTATGCCTTTGTGAGACTTCCTCCAGTTTGGTTAGGACATTGCAGGCTGAATCACCTGATTGTACGGAAAGAAAGATGATTCTGTGCTTCGGAAGGCACGTTAAGCCGTTGGTCCCTCCAGACTACTATCTAGTTGTTACAAGAGCCATGTCAGTGGCCTTTGGCAGCTTGAGGTCGGTTGTCGACCTTACAACCCGAAGAAGTACGCACGCCTGTCTAACTAATTAAAGCAATTTATTTTGTTTACGAAACCTAACATAGTAGGCGTTTCAAATAATAAGTCCGAACTTAAAAAATTCGCATTATCAACTAAAAAATGGCTTCATAAGATGCAACCGATGCCTACTACATAGCTGCATCTTAATTTGCTTATAAGATTTACTACATGCAACATATTGGCTCTAAATTATACAGTTTTGACATGGTTCTTTAGAACAAAATAAAATACAAAAAAAAAGAATATTCTTCATCACAGGCATCAGTCATTAGAACGGAAAAGTATTTGTACACCATTTGTGCCTACATTCTTAAAAGAGGTGTACTTAAATCAATCTATGTTTATGTATACCTTGTTTACGTATTTACAAACATAAATATTATTTTTAAATATTTAGTTCATTATTTCATTAATTTATTATTTCATAACAATTATTTAACAAAGCTTTTTTCATTTATTTGTAGTTTATTTCATTTTGAAATTAATTGTTCTAATGTGAATGTTATGTTACAAGTTGTATGTAAACATTTTTAACCATAGCGGTAAAAATAGGCACATAGACCTAAAATTACATATCTGGTCCGAATATTCTTTGACACAGCTGATCACTAGAGATGGGAAAATTTTAATTAAATGCCTTTTATAAAAATATTCTTTGTTTTGGTATTTTTTGTAACACGTTGTAGATAGTTTCAGAGTTACACGTACTGACCCATCCGGTCATCTGGTATAGAGGGAGCAAAGGAAACGGTCCATCCTGTACAGTTCAAGCTGTTACTCAGTGTCAATGACTTTATCATTTCACTATTTTCCAATTGATTTAACTGTAGCACTTAATACACAGACTTGTCATCTACACCTACCTACTTACAGGTTACGTGGTCACCAATTTAACCGATTACGGCGCGTGACATCAGACCACTTTCGAATAACCAGGCTGGAGGGAAAGTGCTCTACTACTCCACTTTTTGTACAACGATACAAAATTCACAGCAATAAAAAGCCCGTCTGGCTTACTTAGACGTGATTTTTGTAGCTTCTATTATGCCTTCTCTTCTGCAATATAGGTCCTGGGTTTGATCGTGGTCGGGCAAGTTTGAGTTAGACAGAATTTTATTTTATATTTATAAATCGAAGCTGAAAAAACCAGCAACGCATATACAGATATAAAAAAAAAAACTATTATTTAAAAAGCTATACAGACATTTCAGCAACAGCTACTTAGTCCCGTATAATTAATACCGGGAAAAACAACAGCTTAACGTGCATTCCGAAGCGCGGAATCATCTTGTAACTTGCAGTGTCCTAACCAAACTATAAGAGCGTCTCACACAACAATTCTTGTTTGACAGTGTCCCACAGAGATTTGAACCCAGAACATCTGGAACGAGAGCAGAGTGCTCTACCGCTCGGCCTTGGAGACCTAAAGTGAACCAACTAAGGAAAACTTTTGTTTGAATTTGTGACGTCAGCGAGCTACAATTAGTCATCCACGTAATGGATTCAGATTAGGCGTAACTGGAAACCAAAAGAAACCTCCAAAGTGAGAGGGGATAGATTGATATCACGAAAAAAGCGATATGGAGAATAGAAGAACTACTCGTACCATTATAATAATAATAATAATAATATAAGTTTATTATCAGACCAGAGTCCATAAAAATGTTAGTAACAGTTTTCTTAATAGCTATGTAGCTATTATAATGTATCTTATCAAAAGAAGTATTTGCTTTGGTGTGTCTTTATATAGAAGACAGGAAAAATGTATGACGAAACTCACAAACCAATTCATAGGACAAAATCAGAATATACGAGTGAGTAGTATTAGTGCTCTACTATAGGTACAGTAAAACGGGGGGCGGTAGCCAGATGGGCGCTAGCTAATTTTAATTCAAACTCAAATAAATATCGTAGATGATTGTATTATGTCTTTTAGCACTATCACACAGAAAAAAACGTCTACTCGGTAACAACGTGACGTCCCGAGTCAAGAAAGCAAAAAAGAACCATTCGTATTTCAAAATCTTTAAACTCTATCGAACTATACGAACAGCCAGTCCGCTCAAAGGAGGCCGCTCCTTACATACCCGGCGCCTCCACCAAGTAAAACGGGGGGCGGTAGCCAGATGGGCGCTAGCTAATTTTAATTCAAACTCAAATAAATATCGCAGATGGATTTATTATATCTTTTTTGCACTATCACACAGAACAAACGTCTACTCGGTAACAACGTGACGTCCCGAGTCAAAAAAGCAAAAAAGAACCATTCGTATTTCAAAATCTTTAAACTCTATCGAACTATACGACCAGCCAGTCCGCTCAAAGGAGGCCGCTCCTTACAGTACCTACCTGTATAGAGTTCTTGGTACCTGTTGTGGTAGGTTATTTCCTTAATAAATGTCCATATGGGATTCCCAAGAATACTTTAATAAGTTAGCAAGGGCATTATGACTTCATTGAAATTATTGAACTATTTCTATCATACATAATATATATAGTGTTATAATTAAATTGATGATTATTTGTAAAACTGGCTTTACAAGAAGAATAAATTATAAAACTATTTTATCTCTGCCTTAATGAACTATGTTATCATCTTTGTTGTGCAAGCAGTTTAAAAGTTACAACATCGGTTGATAAAGAAAAAATAAGTACAACATACAAGTGGTTCAGCTAGACACATTTATGTATATTACTTCATAAATATCACATCAAACATACATTTTTGCATCACAAACATTATACACTTAAAAAGTTTTAACTTATGAGATTTGTTCCCTTATTGTCAGATATATTATTATTTTTATATGTCTTATTGTCTTCAAAATGCCAAAATTCATAACAAAATATTGATTAAACAAACAATTAGGTGCAAGACATAGACATAGACAAACATTTACAAGGTATAAAGCCGAATATAAAAATGTCTTTTATAAGACCTAATAAACATCTTTAGACAACAGCATATTATTATTATTTTGTTCTAAGTAAAAGTTTTTACTGGCAAGACAAAAAGTTGTTTATTCAACAATTAATTCAGTTACATTGTTTTTGGTTACAAGCGCGACTAAGCTGCCACTGGCTGGTCTCTCGTCTCCCTTGATCCACTTGTCGAAGAGTTCAGCAACGAAGGTCAAGGGTGTCCATGTGCTGAAGTCAGCTTTTGGCATCCATTTTCTATTCATTTCTGTGTCCAATGTGATTGGCAAGATAGCTACAGCTATTGAGTTCTCAGGGAGTCCTGAATCTTTTGCTCCTAGTGACTTTGTGAGCTGGTGAACCGAAGCTTTGGCCATACCATAACCTATCATACCGGGAGTACCTTCTAAGGCAGCTTTCGCACCAGTTAGAGCGAGTAGGCCTCCCGGCGTAAGGTATTTGGAGGCAACAGTAACTGCTATGGTTGAGCTCCACACTGACTGTCTCCACATGAGGTCAGCCTGCTTGCTGAGATCTTTCGCGGCGTTCCCTCCAGCCCATCCACCGGCGACGCAGATCACGGCATTCAATTTGTCGCCTTTCAGCGCAGCGGCGAGTTCATTCACCACATGTTCTTCTTGCTGTACCCAGGTTCCGTCTTTAGGCACTGTGATGTTGACGTCGGCCTTCTCGTTGGGATTGAGGTCGATGTTCGCAACCCACCAGTTGGCAGACTTGAAGTGGTTGACGCATGCCGCCCCGAGAGCGCCGCGGCCGCCGTACACTACGATTCTTCCAGAAGCCATGAATGATGACGTGCACTCACTACTGCTGTACAGAGCCAACTAAGATAATTTTCGAGGGCAAATTAGAACGCAAACTCGTTATCGGCGCGGCGCGCAAGTAACCTCGACTCTCACTTTTTATCGACCCTCTGGGTTCGCTCGCTGTTCTGTTCGTGTGACACGAACACGACAATTAGATTGTAGCCGGACTTACTTGAAATTAAAGAGGCTCAACATGCAGTGAATAGTGCGAAACTCTCGAGAAAGAAAAGCAACAAGTTCTATTGATTTTTCTTTCCACAAACACAACTTTTCCAGTTTTCCCGAACCCGTTCCGTCAAGGAATATACTACTCACTGACGTAAGCGTTCCGTTCATTCAACTTCAACATTTTTTAAATTTAGATTTAGTTAAATTTTAAAAGCGAGAAAGATTGTATTAAGGAATTGTCAAGGAAATTAAAAAGTTCCTTTCACTCACTGTAAGTGATTTTAGAAGCAAATCTAAAAAGCGCACTATTTGACAGTTCATGGGATATGGGATATTCGTTTTATTGAAAAATGTATTTAGCGTTTATTTTTTTGTCAAAAAAAATTAAGAGCTAGCGCGCATTGGCGACTTTTGTCGCGGCGACAGTATGTCTACTTTTTTTAAATATTTTAGCTATTATGGTTTTTAAACTGAATATTATTCAAAAAAGTTGTTAACGTCGTATGAAAAAATTTGAAGCTGTCAGAACCCATTCTTAACCCAACTTTAATGGGGGATTTTCCGACAGCCAATTTTAAAAAAAAATAGTTCATAAATCCTCCATAGATCGTACACCCAGGATAGCGCCAGCGCCATCTATCGTTTTAATTGGAACCAGTATTTTTATTTTTTGAAGAGCTGTCAGAAAATCCCCCATTAAGACGATAGATGGCGCCAGGTGTACTTCGTGGATTATTTTTTCCTTTTATGGCCCTGGGTGACTCGCCGGATTTCTTCGGATCCACGAATCGTCAAAGCCATCTATCGAAGATTTATGAACTATTTTTTTTTAATTGGCTGTCGAAAAATCTTCCATTCATATTGGAATTTGTATAATAAAAAAAAAATAAGTAGGTACATTGTGTTTATTAAGCACAAATAGTACAATGAGTATTACTTGAGAAACAGGCAATGTTTCATGATACAAAATTATAGTTAATTTAATTATTAAAGTACCTAATATCCATAAAATATCACGCATCGATATTTATTAGCATAATAAATATAAAATCAAGATCGGAATAATAAATTATAAAATAACAAAACTAGATAATATTACTAAATAAATATGTAAAAAATAAGGAGCGTGGTATAGGTACGTAATCTATAATATAGTTACGTTGTTTATGTAATAATCATCATCAAAGTTGGGTAAGATTACCGGCATAATGATCAATTTGAATAGAATAGAATATGCCGATGATTATGTTGATAGTAATGCTCATGATTTTAAAAACTAAGTTCACGTTGTTCAATATTTCGGCTTGGCGCTGTTCAGGCTCACGGTTAATGTTGAAAATTACACCTAGTATTACAGCAACAATAGCGGACGCTACCTAAAACAAAATAACAAATAAATTAAACAAAAATGTGGTAAAAAAATCTTAAATTAAAATAACTCAAAAATAACTCAAATAACAAAATTATGTAAGTAGGTACAGTAAATTGGATACATACATTCTAAACTAAAACTATTTTATTAAATTATTGATTGCAAACGGGTGATTTATTCTTAGAAAAAAAAAACAATTAAATTGTTTTGGTGAAAATTCTAATAAAGTACCTAGTAGGTAGATAGTACTAGTGCTTAACATTACATAATTATATAAACTACATACAACATGATTAGTAGGTAATTATATTTAGTATTTATGATAATAAGTGCTTAGACAAATAGAGTACTTAAGTATGTAGAATGCTGATGTATTTTACACGATCACAACTTCTTAAAACTAATTAGCTCAATATGGCACATGAGTAAACTACCATGGTAAGTAAGTACTACCTACTTGTTTAAATGTTACTGTTTTTAGCAAAGAAACGTTCATAAAAATTTGAACTGCCATTTCCAATTGAATCCTCAATGGAGAGCGCAGGGTCCAGACCGAATGTCATTTTGATGACGTCACAGAAGACCACGCCAGTCATCAAGCCCACAGAAGTGTGGTACAGCCAGTCTGAGATCTTCTTCTGTGTTTGGCTGTTCTCTTCGTCTAGAAACGATATGATTATGGCTAAGACTCCCGCGCTCGCCTGTAGATTCAAGCAAAGAAAGATTTTTACTTTGTGATCGATCGATCAAAATTTATGTGATCAACATTGAGAAAAAAATTGTGCTTTCAGAACTTATCATTATCGAATGACTTTCAAATTTATACAGCTGCTTTCATAGCTGACCACAGTCAATAAATAATATTAATGTCCTTAGTAAAATACTTTTAGGCAATAAACTTAATTTAGTATGTACCTACTTATTTTAATACTGGAAACCAAAATTAGGCACCAGTAAGGTTTACTTTCCTTAAATACTCTTCATTGACATACTTTAGCCTTTCTAATACCAAAGGACTGTTTGAATATTCTATTCCGAAAGCTGAGATAATGACATTTATGACCGAGATGACGAATATAAATATCACGATGACGTCATTCAGGATGACGGCTGAAGGGGCATCCTCGTGGTCATTCAAGTCCAAGCCACCGATAACGACGAATAACAACCCGATTAGGAGCTAAAACAACAAATTTACTTAATAAGCTGAATTTACAATAGATTATTATTGTTACAGATCTTGTCCAAGATCGACAAAATTTTAAATTTTTTGCTTTATAATTATTTGAATTTACGTCGTTTTGCAATAGAATAACTCTATTTACTAGTACATGGACAGTTTTTTTACTTTAATAAATTCGTCGCTTATGCTTTAAAAAAGGGGGTTTTGAAAATCGAACCCTTTTTCTCCGTAGAAAATTAACTTTGGAACGAACGTGCTTTTCAAAATAAGGCGGGGAAAACCTCAGAGAAACAAAAAGGCCTTGCACAACAAAAATCTTTGGGGAAAACATTTCGGTGAAAAGTGAAAAGTTTGGTGAAAATTAAATGTCAGAGATAATCTTTTGCTCGGACCAAGGATCATTCTTTTGAATATTTAGTTTTACCAATGAAATAGTTTTATAAATAGGCATGTTAGATTTAGTAGACCCAGTAGACCCATGCGGAGTAGATTTTTACAGTTCCTACTCGCGATTTACTTATTAAATTGTGCGTGCACTGGTGTTATTTTTAATTTATTTACATTATTTTTTCTATGATTTTGTAGAAAACTAACTATAATTATTGTTAAAGATTCATTTAAGTAGGTATTTATTTTCTCCAAAGAAAAACTTTTGACATCAGAATAAGTAGAGATTGAAGATCTATTATATGATATTGCGATTCTATACAGTGCCTTTAATATACTAAACGCTATGAAATAATCCAAAATTAATTAATAGTCTATATCCTGGTATCTGGCAAGCGAGGAATCGAACGCTGATACGAGCACATTGAGGACAGTGACTACGAAGGCGGACGCTGTGGTAGCGTAATTGATGTTCAGCGCTGAGGTCCTGTGTCGGGGCTCGTGGAACCGGCAGTCTCGGAGCAGGTTCAAGGTCAAGAGGACCACACCCATCGCCACCTAAGAAGGGGTGCTGTTAGGACGCCAGATGTGGTCGAAAGCCAACTCCGCTAGTAAAACTAGTCTGATTCTCCTAAATACTCCTTGCTAGTAGATTAAAGTCTAGAAGATTGTGATTGTGATTTTAAATTAATCCATTCACTGTTCAACTGAAAAACTACTGGAGTAGAGAAGTAACCATCAAAAATAGCTTGAAACTTACCAATGGAAATTTTAAATAAGCTCACAGTTTGGTTAGGAATTTGAGATCTTAATAGTACTAAAAATGCTTCGAGATCTACCTTTTTTTTTGTAAATATTGAGATTCTCACCTGTAAAACGATCGATATAGAAATGAGCACGACCAGGAGCTTGTAGAATTCATGTTTGGGTCCGACTTGCAGCACGTATTTGAGCTGGGATGCGTTTGAAGTCAACAGGGCGATGTCCAGCATCCCCTGCGCCACCGTCTTTTTGGTTGCATAGCGATTCGCGTCCAGTCCTTTCACCTGGAAGAAGAGAAATTGCGTTGCAAGGAAATTGAACAGAAGGGTCTAAGTGTGGATATGATCTCTTCTGAATTAGACAATGAGTAAAAAGTTTTAAAAAGTGTTTTTATACAGCGTGTTAGTGAAATAACGCAAATCCTCTCGGGTGGTAACTCAGCCCATAAAACTGACCAAGTTCTGAGTTTTGTTCTAGAACTTTACTGAAATCGCAAAAAAAAAAATACTTTTCATACAAAGCATTTTTGTTTAGCGTTTTCGGAAAAGTTCCAGAACAAAAGTTTTTCAGTTTCATGGGATGAGATACCACCTGAGAGGTTTTTTCCAGAACAAAAGTTTTTCAGTTTCATGGGATGTGATACCACTCGAGAGGTTTATTCCAAAACAAAAGTTTTTCAGTTTCATGGGATGAGAACCACCCGAGAGGTTTTGACTTAATTCACTAACACATTGTATAATGCGTAGCCTTTCTTTATTTCCTATGATCAGCTATATAGATTATTATAATTGAGAAGTACCTTTTTATTTTATACTTATAATGTAAACGAGACAAGGTGGGTTGCCTTTGTTCAGCAGTGGACGTCTTTTGGCCGAGATAAAACGAAACAATTAGGGTTCCGTGGAATTTAATAGCAACACAAGAACGTTCAGCGAATCATTGCCACTTCCTGTAGATAACGACCAATCACCTCACAGAATCACTACTACCGGTTTGTATGGTGTTGCCATTAATGACTATTCAAGCATAATTTGTGATAGTAGACCTTGAAAGGATTACGGGTAGAAGAATATAACTATTATATTATAATCATCCATCATAGTATAATAAATACATGTACTTCGATTGTATTCATGTTTATAAAATAGGTGTACTAATAAATACAATATTTACTATGTCACAAACTATTTCGGTAGGCGCATCTTGGACTTTGGTCACAATTTCATCGATGTTCACTTGACGAGTTTCGGTTTCACTTCCGCTGTTACTGCCGCAGTCTTTTTCATCAGCCATTTTTTGTGTGTTTCCCGCCACTTTTATTTTTCTTTAAGATTTCACAATTTTTTTGACTCCGGCGTATTTTTGTGTTAACAATATCGCGTGTGCCAGACTACTGTTTATGAAATGGAGACCTACCTGCCTAGTGCGAGAAACCGTAGTTAAAGTTTACGGTGCGTTTCCTTTTGGCAAGGCCAGATGCATCGTAATTACATCGTCTTTGTGAGGAGAAACAAAGAATTTTGATTTGTAGTGTGTCTTTTAGATTTCAGCTGTCTTTTTTAGATTTAAGGATTCGGAAAATCTGTGCATTTTTCAAAATTTGTTGTTTGGTATTTTTATGGCAATAGTGAACTGTCTCTCGTAACTATAATCGTTAATTAATTAAATTACAATGATCATCAAGCGACAGACTACGAAATTTAGGTATTATTGTCTAGTACGCCAGTTAAAATATTCTGTGCCGTGAGAAAAGATAAATGTCACGCAGGTGTATGAAAATTATTGTAAATGTAGTTACTTAGTTACAAAGGTACCCCATAATAGCCATGACCTAACAACTTTCCTGACTATAAAATAATTTACGTACTATTACTATAAATCTTAGAGTTCATAGTCACAATTTTCATAACTGCAATATTTTTTAAACGTTTGTTTTATAATACACAACTACTAGGTAGCTGGTAGAGAACTCATAAATTGAGTACGTAGCCTTTATTAATGTCGTATAATGATTACTTATGATAACTTATTGTGTTTGTGTACAATAAATAAATGAGAAATAGAAATAGCTCGCTTTCTCTTTTAATAATAATAAAATAAATAAAAAGGTAACTTTGCTCGCGTTGATGTCTTTTATTTATGAATTTCTTCATAATACTCGTACCATTTTAAACCCGCTTTTTGTGATTAGACCCACTAAACATTTTAATGTGTATTCCTTTATTTCGATAAGTATCTAATTGTAAGTAATTGGTAATAATAAAAGCATTACTTGTGGTCTCTACCACCCTCTACGTACGTACATAGTAATAATTTATGTATGTATTCGTGTGATTCAGTGATTGATGCATCCTTTAGCACAAGGTTATCAGTTAAAACGACAATTACCATAATAATTAACTACTTTATACGCTAGTCGTTCTCATAATATGAATATTGATGTAAGTAATAATTAAGATATTTATTTTCCTTACCCCATTTCTGATGCCCGCTGGCAAAATCGAAGCCATTTTAAAAGTGTAAGTAAACTTAGAAAATGGAAATCCGTCAGTTGAACTTAGTCACTTCTAACATTTGGAATTTTAATTCATAACTGCAAGAATATTTTATTTAAAGAATAAACATTTAGCCTTGTTAGTACTATCATAATTACAATTCTATTATTATACTTTAAGAACCTATAGTAAAATAATAAAGAACTGCACCTCTGCGTTACGTTTACGACGGAAGAGTGACAATGGTTCGATGTCGCAAGTTTATGAACAAATCGATGGTTACCAGACAACCGAATGAAAACAAAACTGATCAATATATCTATATTTACATTTTATAGCGCTATAAATAACGGATAGCAGTCACATAGTACCTTATTACAACAGGTAGGTGTTGTAGGTATATTTGACAAGTACTCGTTACACAAAAAGTAAAATTTTATTGAATGTACATTGTGTTGCCAATAAATATTATACCAGGGATTATTCTAATTGGCTACGCAATTTATACGTATGAAGTAAATTGGTTCTTTTTATTTCAAATGGGTCTAAGGGTTACATGCGAGAGGGTGGCATGGCAAGGTCAGACGGAAGTTGTGAACTAAGTTGGTAAGTACAATGAACTTTGGTATTGTGAATAACTAGGATTTTCTGTATAGCTATACCTAATCAACAGCTGATATACGTCCCCATAGAGGGGTTCGAACCTAACCTGAATAAGGTGATCAAGTCGTAGTCGATCGACCACGCTGATGGCCCAGTACGGGTTGGCCGACTTCACACATAACCTTTGAATTTCGCAGGAGTGTGCAGATTTCCTCACGATGTTTTCCACACCGTAAAAACGACGAATAAACGTAGATAATAATGTATTCTAAACTCGAAAATGCATCATCGGTCGGCCTTGCCACTAGCCACTATTACACCACCGACGACGCTTTTCGCGAGCTAATTCATCAACTCATCAACAGCTCATATATGTCCCCACCGAGGGGCTCGAGCCTACCCTAAATTAGAGCGATTAGGCCTTATAGTTGACCACGCTGGCCCACTGCGGGTTGGTCGACTTCACACACAAGCATTGAATTTCTTCGCAGGAGTGTGCAGGTTTCATCACCACATTTTCCTTCCCGTAAAGCGTCGAATAAACGTACATATGAATTCGAAATTCGAAAACAGAATTGGTATGTGGTGGGGATCGAACCCGTGTCTCTCGGACGGGAGGCAGCGGCCCTAGCCACTAGACCACCGACGAAACTCTATAGCTAATTCAATAATAAAAAGAAATCAGCATCAATAGCTTAGCGGTAGTAGAGCGCTCGGCTCGCATTACGGAGATTTTGGGTTCGAATCTCGGTGGGAACACAGCAGTCAAATAAAAATCACTTTGTGAGACCGCGTCCCTAGTTTAGTTAGAACATTTTCAGATAGAATCACCTGATTGTCAGACAAGTAAGATGATTCCGTGTTTCGGAAAACACGTTAAGTTAATCCTGGCTATTCTTCTTCTTCTTTCGACGGCTCGTCTTAGATTTTATATTTTGTTTGCCCAGTATGCCGCCACCCTGACAGCTCAATCTGAGGCCTCCCGTCCGGGAGACGCGGGTTCGATCCCCATCACGTATCATATGTACGTATATAATAATAATAAGAGGACGTACGTATATTCGACGCTCTTACGGTGAAGTAAAACATCGTGATGAAACCTGTACACTCCTGCGAAGAAATGCAAAGGTTGTGTGTGAACTTGTGAAGTCGACCAACCTGCACTGGGCCAGCGTGGTCGACTAAGGCCTAATCGCCCTAATTCAGGGCAATTCCGCATCTTTCCTTGAAAAAATTGTCGTACCGTATCAGATGTGCCAAAATTTTTCCTCTCTCGCCGACCAGCTGCTTTCCCTATCACAAAGTACGACACCAAAAACTCACTTTACACTGCCAGCTGTTGTACGAATCTATGCTTTCTATGTCTTTCCATTCAACTCCATTCCATGACACGTCTCAATATTTTTTATGGTTTCGTTAGCTAGTGTGATCGAAGGCTAGTAAACATAAATTGTTTGTGAATGGTTTGTGATAGCTTTTATTTCCAAAGACCAGACCTGGGTCCATGGTCATGGACCCACATCCGAGAACGTTATTGGCCGTTTGAGAGACATCTTACATAAAAGCAATAAAGGTGATTCTTAAAATCTATAATAGAAATATACCTAGAAAAAGGTGTTTGAGTTCTAACACAAGTGAGTGGCTGAAAATTTTGAACCCACCAAGAAAAGTTTTGTCTTGTTACTCTTAAAACGACCGCGCGCCTTTTCGAATCGAGCGCGCAGAGCGAACGAACGAACAGTCAGCAGCAGAGCGATCTGTCAAAATTGTTTTACTTTTCGATGTTTTCTTTCGATCGTGCGACGTATTGTTAGATAAATAAACAAAATGCTTAATCCGTCTTTAATCGTTTACTTTGTGTATTTCTCTCTTTATTAATTCATTTGTTTTAATTTGTGCTTGTGTTGATTGAGATGTAACATGTGAAAATTGTGTCAGATGCTTCGATTGTTGTGTTGATTACTTTGTGCGGAGAGCAATCAGATCTTCCAGATGCTGCCTTCTATGCCAATTTTGTTCACCAGAGACAGTCAGGATGCTTTCGGTAACAGGATTGAGCCAAGTACTAGCTTCTTCCATCAGAGTTCTTCGGAGAAACCTGTGATTTTCACAGAGGTGAGTCAGGATCTTGTGCAAGGATTTTTTATGTAACTCGATTCTTTATTAGTTTTACCTTGAATAGAAAGTTTGTCTGGTAATTTTAGAGATTGATTGTGGATCCCTGACATACTTAAATCATTTGTATATGTCCTAGATTTGAGATATTTGTAATAGAATGTCGTAATTTATTACTGGGAAAATGGCGCTCGCGGGTGGTGTTGTCACGAGAAATTTCCATATAATTATTTTATTTTTATTTTTCAGCCCCTGCGCTCTACGGCTGTGCAGCAGTCTTCAAGTGTTCCTGCCAAAGATGATGAGAAAGGATGTGTGAAGAAAAAAGACCCGGACAGTGAAAACAAGGCGAAAGTCGACGACAATGTATTGGAGACAGGTAAACTATGAATGAGGCGTATTCACACCCACTAGCTCAATTTTTTCTAGGAATTTTATATAAAAAAAAGGATTAATTATAACATTCTAGAACACAAATTTAAAAGTTCTATTTGTAACAATAACAAGATAATAATATGCTAATATCAAGATACAGTAGTTAAAAAAATGTCCTTTCTATTTGAGAGGTGTTAAACAAAAGTAAAGTAGTCTATATTTAATTTTAATTGGCTCTTATAAATATGGGTATTTGTTAGATACATCATTGGTATATTAATTGACCTATATTTTCCAACCTTCCAAACGGATCTAGGTCACAATTTTAACACTCATATTATTGTTTCAGCGTTGGTCAGATCATACTACAGAAAAGTACAATCCAAGTTTTCTTCTTACACATCATTGCCTACTAACAAATTTGTACAATTTCAAGGCATTTTGAAATCATTTGACCCTGATAAAGAGACACCAGTAGATTTATACAGGAAAATTGAGCAGTTATTTGGAGCGGAACATAAGGACTTGGTGGAGGAGTTTCTGTTATTTTTGAGGCCTGGACAAGCCGCTGAAGTTGGGAGGTTCATGGATTACTTCATGATGTCCCAGATGACCAACTTCATTGAAATGTTACAGGTGAGAACATCTGCTGCTGAGCGATTTACTTTTACTATTTTTAGTATTTCATTTCCGAAGCTACATAGGTTTGATAATGGCTCTTATCTAAGATATTGTTTGTATTGCCTTAACATTTAAACCATTCTTCTTTTTCCATGACTAAATTAGGCTTACTGCTCATTAGATGTTTCATGCTGTTGGCCATTTTGCTGCTTGGAAATTCTGATCGGGAGGGTTTAGATCTACTGACTTGGAAATTTCTAGACCTGCATTAAACCACAAGATCTTAGGCAATTGCAATTAATTTCAAGGTTATTTCTTAATTGACTCCTTGTCATTCTTTAGTTATTGTTCTGGTATAGATAGATAGGTAGGTGTCATATCAAATAACTGCACTGCAATGTAACCTGAGAAATAGTATATCATGTGCTTTACCATTAAATGTCTGTATAAGGCTTCTAGGGTGAAAGAAGTTGACCTACTTGTTTACCTACTTGAAAAGTTGATTTTTAATAAGTAATTGATTCATTACATAAAAATTATGTAATTAGTATTAGTCACATATGCCCTTGTAGTGACGTATGCCAGATAATGTTTTCAATAACATTCAAGCTCTAAAATTATATATAAATATATCTCAGTATAAGAAACCAAGAAAGTATATAGGAAAGTACATTCTTCTGTTAATAGGAACTTACTTCTATTCTTATTTGAAACACATCTTCCTAATATTCTCTAACAGATTCTAGGTATGTATGTATTCTCTATCTTGATTCTATCCTCTAACTAAAGTCATCATACAGACCTACCATAGCATCTGTGAAATGGCCGAAATTGGAACTACAGCCTTTATTATAGGAATGTCAACTTTTGAGAACTGTGATTGGTTGACATACCATTTCGTATGACTGCTATACTAGCGCCGCCTTTCATTTCACAGATAAGTTTGTAGTTCTGTATTTAACCCTATCCACTGCAGCAGACGTGATGGGCAAAACGCTAATAGCATACCAATTATTAGGAACTAAAATCCATCAATCAATCAATCAGCCTATTGCAGTCCACTGCTGGACGTAGGACTCCCCCAAGGGCACGCCAAAGCGCAACATCACCCGCTTTCCTCATCCAGTCACCACCAGCGACCTTCCTCCGGTCATCAGTCCACCTGGCAGGGGAGTGTCCCACACTACGTTTCCCGAGACGTGGTCTACGTTCGAGAACCCGTCTGCTCTCACGCTCATCGGTTCTTCGACAGACGAGGCCAGCCCACTGCCACTTCAGCTTGCTACACTTCTGGACGATATCAACTACCTTACTAAAATCCATACTAAATTCTAAACCAGAAAACTAATAGCGTAAAATCTCCTTAACTACTATAATAGCGACGGATCAGATCAAAGATTTCTGACGCGCGTCGCCCCGCGCTATCATCTTTTGTTACCCTGAGTATCAGATAAGTTTGTCGCACAGTATGATGACATTCTTCTGCAGGTTCAGTTGCGCATTATTCTGCAGCGCCAGTCCATGGAATTTTCTCTATGTTTTGTCTATGATTAGTCAGAAACCATAGCACACCTTGCTAATCTATACAACCGCCGCGTTTTAAATGCCCACCACTCGAATCACTATGAAAACGCGATGCTACTATGGTTATTGATGCGCGCCTAGGATGTTATGTACGCTGTACGACTAGACGCCATCTTTATTCGATACTTGGGAGTATATATTCGCCCCCCATTGGGTGGTGGAGTGAGGGAGGGGGAGCGTTCTGTTATCTTTATCAACTTAAAATGAATGGAGGGAGAGGCCGTGGCAACTTGTTACACATTCTTTTGCCTTATTGGAAACTGCTCATTATAAAGTTTAGTATCAGTACTATAATAGTTTTTTGTATCCATCGATCGATACTATCATCGATAGAGCAAAGTAACCAAAAATTAAACTATCGATAGTCGTGGCGACACTAACACTAATAATTATACTAAAATGGCGTCGTGTTTGTTCTGCAGAGCGCATTTGCGCGCAAGCCGACGGTGCTGCGGAAGGTGCTGCGCGCGCTCACCACAGGAATCAACACCGGCAGCAGCACCGAAATGAAGAATCGAGTGTTGCCGCATCTTCGCTCCAACCCGCGCCTCACGCAGATGTTCAAGTCGCTCTTCCCTGATGAAAGACCTCCTGACAGGTAAAGTCTCCCACCCACTGGACACCACATGTCAGGGCGGTATTTTCCGAAACGCATAGGTGCATTTGCACATATAAATATCTCTGGGCGGCCAATACCTCGCGGCTCACTTCAGTTTCGACCAATTATGAGACCTGTCAATACGTTGCGTAAGCGAGATGAACCAATCACGACGTGTTCCCCGCGCCCCCGCACCGCAACTTTTTCGTAATTAGTTAGTAAATTATACAGAATGTGGTGTCCAGTGGTATTCGATAATAATCAACTAAAGAATATCAATTTACGTTGACACAGCCGCTCGATAAAATAATAAGTAATACTCTGAAATAAAAAAGAGGGCGCAAGGAGTGCAAGCAAAAGTCGTTCATTATGTTAGTTCTTTAATTTTGTGAACACCCTATAATAAAAATTACATTTGATATAAGATTGGTTCTTTACCGTTCTCACCACACAAATCGACGTGAAATCACGTTTAGTCGTTTTAGTACTGATTCAATTTAAATACTACCCTTAAAACATGCGGAATTAAAACTCACAATTTTATTTATTTGACAGCGCATATGAAACGAAAACGGATATTATAAACGAGAGTTTCTTAACGGCCGACAAGGGTTACGACGTGTGGGAGTTCGAGGAGAAGAGCGACAACAGACGGAATCTAGTTGACAAGGAGGGCTTGGACACTATGGTGAGTTGATCATAGATTAGTGTAGCAATTTTTTTTTTCTCTTTGGCATGGTGCGGTTTGCACATCGTCACAGACATAAAAAGCTATTTAGTTAGCGCTGCCGATTCCTGATAAAACGCACAAAGGGGAGCAACCAAAATGTTTGACCTCTGGGCTTCAATATGAACATAAAAATATTATTATAATATTGACTGTTTTGGGTTGTATATAATAAGGATTTCTCAAAAAAGTTGGAATTTCAGTATCAAAATTAAAAAAAAAGTTCTTATTACTTTCGTCAGAATGTATTTGGTATCTAGTGTTGGCGTTATCAATCGATTAAAAGTATTACAAAACATTATTTTTTTATATTTAATTTGATACTCCCATATAGGCAGCATTTCAAAATGTTTCGTGATTTATTTATTTTTTGAAATGGCTGTTCAAGGTTAAGCCCACTTTGGTTGCTCCCCTTTAAAATTAAGTTGATCCGTCCCTTCCAGAAAAAGAGACGGATCAAGATTTCCCAGGATGGATGTAAAGGCACAATCTAAAAATATTTTAAATGGACCGCAAAATCCGGGTATTATTAGAATACAATACAATAGAATATTCAAACAAAACATCAGTTTTTCTATCTCCTATCTCTTTCATTGAAAAGCACAGAATGAATAAGGTGTCAAACTTTTTCCAGCAATGGGTGCCGTTAAATAGTTTATTTAGAAATGGGGTCCTTGACTGTTTATTTTTTGTTGAAATTAAATATTTAAAGTAACCTTCACTGAATAGTAATTTTGTACAAATAAAAATTAAATAGTTAAGTTTGTGATCAAGCAAGGAAGAAAACACTGTTTAACTTAAAACCTATATCGGCATTTTAGATATTTCGATTTGTTTTTACGCCTGACGCCGTATCTATACTTTGATTTGTAGGCGAGCATGTCGTAAGTTTGCGGAGTTTCGCAATCCTTATCTAAGTTCGACGCTATTCTGTGCCTTAGCCTGCGTCTTTGTAGTACACCATCTGGTTATCATACGTGGAGAAAGCATAAAATTAGTTTGAAATCTCATTTTTATTCAATTTACATGTTGCATTCTAGTTTAAAAAAAGTACCATAACTCTCATAAGTCAAAAGTCCGTGTGTAATATGGACAGTACTTTTAATGTGTAAATAAAAATATCTTAATATGCTCATTCCTTATAACCCGCGCGTATAAACGTGTTTCAATATCTATCACTATAGTTTAAAAAAAGGCAACAAGTGAATTCAATTGAACCTTAAAAACTACAGAAAATTAAATTTACTTCCTTGCAAGTATTTCTTAATAGAATTTTTCTTTGTAATATAAATCCGTAAATATACTTAGCTGAAAAATAGTCAAAAACCCTCTTAGATAGAAGTAGTAAAAGAGACAATAATCTTTCCAGTACCTCCACGGCCGGGTGTTTCTCCAACACGGCAGAATGCTGCGATCGGCGCGAGTGACTTACCCATACAGTAAGGAACCTTATCGGGTGCATACCAGACGCCTGGCACCCAACCATTGCCACTTGTCTCCCCCCGATTCAGATGACGAACGAGCTTCCCCCAAACGCCAAAATAAAAACACTTCTAAAATACCCCCTAAAAAGCCGAAGAAGCAACTCAAATCGCCTACTAAAAATATTAAAGACGTAAACGACAATACTAATAATTGCGTCACAAATAGTCCCAAAACCGCAAGAAAACAAACTAATGCGAAGACGAAACCAAGTAAAGATAAAAAGGACGATATCAAAGTTGATGCACAAAAGAAAGAGAGGAAAGAAAGAACTGAGAGTAAAAATCAAAATTTATGTAAAAAAGATAACGGGGTTAAAGCTAAACAAGCTAAAATCGAAGCTCATAAAGTTGAGCTCACTAATTTAGGTAAAGTTGGTACTATCGTAAAGATTGACGTTGCTAAAGATGAGGTAAAGGTGCCCGAAATAAAATCAAACTGGACAAGAGAAGAAGATAAAACCATGTTGCAAGTGTTAAAAGAAGTTAGCTCAGAACAAGTGTTTGGTAGAATCTGTGAGTTGCTTCCACATAGGTCAGTCTCAGAAATCAAAGAAAGATTTTGTCATGTTATGAAACTTCTACAGAAGATGGCCGTAGGTGAAGTAACATAGGGTTATTTTAATTTGGACTCAATCTTTTTAAAATGAATCTAGAAAGTATTTATAATTTTGTAAAGAATAAAAAAAATTACTTTTACTTCGTTGTTATTCTTAAAAATTTGTAACCCTAGCATTGAAGGAGTTGTGTCTTGAGGATACTGTTTTGGGGGATACTACTTGTAAAAATGTATTAACAGATTCGCTAGGGTGGTAAAACCATTCTAATAGCGCCTTTTATTCTTAGTAGATGAAACACTTCCATTTCAAATCCGTAAACCAGCACGGTCCATAAAATAGATCTTGGTCAATCACTCGGAGGAAAAATCACATTCCTTCAATTAAAATTCCAACGCTAAGGAGATTAGGTCAATTATTATCTTCTGTGCATTATTCATTTCATAGTGGTGTGCTAGATTCTACTTTCTACTTTACTTTTTGCTCATAATTAGTTTTTTTTATTGAAATGTCAATAAAGTTGACAATACTTCCTCAAAACAAACTCCAAAAGAGTAGTGACATTGGCAATTGATATTTTTATATTGATGCGAATTGATTTTGTGAATAATATATTTACCTGCGTGTTATTTTTGTTATAAGTATTTTATTAATTACGAAACATTTACAATGTATCATTTAAGTGATAATTATCATCATCGGAAATGTTACTTCAAAAGGGAACAAGTTCCCACACAAACTGTAATGAAGGACATCATGACCGAGCCACTGGCGCTTGTGTATTTCATGTCTATGAACAGGAGACTGAAAATCCTAGCTGGTCTCGAGCCTCCTATGCAAGGTGGAGGCAGCGAATGGTATCAGCCTCCTGAAGAACAGCTCGCTGGTCGAGCAGTCCTCAAACCGATAGATGTAAAGTATCTAAAACTGCTAGGCTTCGATGGCCTTAATATGCACGGGGAAAGGGTTAAGGAAGCCCATTACCAGGACATGAAGAAAGAAATGCGCGAAGCTGTGTTCGAGAGTGACAGAAATTGGAAAAGAACTATACTCCATAATAATAGGATACACTACGAAGATTGCGCTGAAATAGAAAAACTGAAGAACTCCTTGAAGATCCGTCATGCTGTCGAAGAGTTCGAGTTAATGTACAGAACCTCTGTGACAAATATAGAAGAGATAGTTATGGATGCGTCAACAAAAGAAATAAAGCGAATTCAACAAGAAGTTTACGAGCACATGAATGAACGTTATAAAGAATTCTTGGAGTGTCAGGCTACTAGGATGTACAAAGAGTATAGAAAAAAACTTAAAGAAGAGAAAGAAAGACTTAAAGCTAAATTCGTGAAAGAAGTGCAAGATCTTCGAACGAGTATGGCAATTGAAATACACGATATAAACTATGAAAAACATTTAACCATAGAAAAGTTGCGGCACTTTCTCCAGTGTCAGAATTTAGCTAGCCAAATCTATGTAGCTTTGAAAGAAAAAGAAGAAGCACAAATAGAAATGGAAAAAATGAAACATGAACATGACAAAAAAGTCCAAAAACTGAAAGATGATATTAAATTAAAACAATTTGAAATTAATTTGGAAATGGAACACCAAAGTAAGCGTCAAGAATTCAATCGTATTTGGAAAAAGAAAATATGTCACATAGTGAAAAAATTCCAGTTGTTTGTAGAATACTGTCTCAAGCTACTACCGGATCATGCAGAATTTTTCCTAAACATGGAGAAACTAATGATGTTGCAATTGGCTGAAGCAAGCGAAAACCCAGAAGCCGAAAGTTGTATCGAACCCGAACCTGGCTTTAAAACACCTGTGCCTCGCCCTCATCCATTTTACCTTGTCTGCAATAAAGGTTATAAACCAATACTTGACCAAAAACTATGTCCTAAACATTGCACTTCGAGCGCTTCGCAATTTCCAGTAATAGTTATTAACAAGCGATGTATTTATGCTGCTTGCGATAATTTCGAATTATTCACAGACAAAGTAGCTAAATATATTTACGGTGTCAGAGGAGATGACTCGGACGTAGAAGATTTTCACAAATTCGAGTTGGATGTACCAGTTAAATACACTTCGGCTACAAAACTTCAAGAACTAAAACTAGAAAGTTCGCTGATGCAAGTTCTTCGAGAAGAATCTGCTAACGTTAGAAAATTACCGATAGAGTGTAGAGTTTGTAGAATCCCTTATTGTTTTTGCAGTCCGCTGAGTGATTCCAAAATGGTTTTGCCAACGACTGAAGTCCCACCAGATACACCCGTAAAGCCCGTCTCACTTGGAAATAAATTGACTGAAACATCTGTGTTGCAATTACGCCGAGAACCTAAATGGGAAAGTTATATGAAATATGTTGAACCAAAAAAATGCAAGTGCGCTAAAACAGCGAAAAAACACTTGAAAGAGCATTTACCGCCGTACATGCAAAAAATGTCGCCGTATGGACCTCCAGAGTTGCCTAATTACGAGACGTGTAAAATTGAAGGCTTGAAGAGAATGGTAAAAAAGGCAAGGGGTATATGTACGCCACCCCCACCTCCAGAGAAACCGCCTTCCAGGACAAGAGATGTTTCTACGCAATATTTAGATATAGAGATGGATTATTTGTGCACCTGTTTCTCGGATGACGATGTTTCCAAACTTTTTAAGGTATTGAAGGGATCAATGATGTTTAATAAGAAGATTGTTCCAGTTCAATGCGAAATTGTGGATGGAGATATAACAGGTTCCTTCTTAGACAAGACTGTAAGTTCTTTCGCGACTGGACGAGCATTTTCTTTAAGGAATTTACTGGACGATGATGCTGATCTAGAAGAAATATTCAAGAATGAAAACTGTCAAGCTTTTGAGAAGAGAGACGGGAAAGGAGTTTGGAACGAAAGCTGTCAAACTTTTGAGAAATAGATTTTAGCGTTATTTAGGCTAGTATTTCCTTTTAACCTTTTATCACCCTTTTAAATAAATATTCAAATCTTTTTGCACGTTTTTATATTTTTTTGTGATAAGCAAAAGTAAAATGTTCTACTCTCTGTACAATCTACTGTAACTACCTCAAAGACTACACCTACCTACAGTCTTCGAAACTCCATGAGTTAATTCCAAAGACTTCCGACGCGCGTCTCCTCTCGTAGCGATCGTCTTTTGTTCCTCTGAGGTTTTTTTTTTATTAATTCAGACCGGCCAAGTACCATAGACGAAATGTTTTTAAAGTACGTGTCAGGTTACGCGAAGTGTAGGGTTCCGTATTTCCCCAATACTACTCGACTACCTATTTAAGAAAGTTAACGTTCATCAAATCATCATCAAATTTTATAGTACGCTACGCTCTTGTTGTGTAAGATTTTCCCGTGGGAATAAATCTTTTTCCCGTAATAAGTATCGTATAAAAGTATCCTATGTGTTAGTACAATTTTTTTTTGTTTTTTTTTATTCCGTTCAGTAGTTTTTGCGTGAAAGAGTAACAAACATCCATCCATCATAATATTAATTATTATAAACCCGAAAGTTTGTAAGTATGGATGGATGTTTGTTATATTAGTAAGGATTTGTACCGAATTTCTTACTAGTACAAGTATATTTTATAAGTTGATCTATTATTCTTTAACCTGTAAAGCCTACTTGATGTTGATTAGTCTCCTTTTAAATTGATCATGCACTGCTACCATGATTTTTTTCACATTTCCAAATACAACGGTTTCGCTGGTAGGAGGGACACTTGACTGTAACAAAAATGAGCAGTTTAATAACAAATATTTCTGAAACGTACAATAGCATCAAAAAATGGTTTTTACAAACCATCATTATTTAAAAAAAACCTATCCAATGGCACCTTACTCTATGGGGTAGTTAAAAAAAAATAACTGTCCACTTAAGTGTACCAGAGGAACCCTAAAAAATATTTTTTAAAGATTTTATTCTACAGCTTTGGCGGCATGATTGATATTTATATCTATGCCAAATTACAGCTCACTAGTACCAAGACTCTGAGCTAAGTCGCGGGCAGACAGACGGACATGGCGAAATTATAAGGGTTCCTTGTTGACTAAGGAACCCTTAAAGAGGTACTGTAAAAAAAAAATGTTGCGTCAGTCAGGCAGAACTAATGTCAAACATTTTTTATTGACATTTGTGTTTTCCTTCCACATTTTACTAATATGGTTTTATATTTTATATTGATATTTGTTTACTTTATTTTATACAAATTGTGATTTTTATTGTTGTTTATTTAAATATACTTTTTTAAAACTAAATTTTAACTAAATATTTATTTTATAAAAAAAATACATTCGTCATGAATCATTTAAGTGATAACTACTATCATCGCAAATGCTATTTGGAAAGGAATCAAGTTCCTACATCGTCTATAATAAATAAAAAAATGACAGAACCATTAGCTAACATCTATTTTAAGTCCATGTCGAAAAAAGTTAAGGTTTATACAGATCCCATGCCGTCTACTAATCCCACTGAATGGTATATGCCACCAGAGGAAATTCTAGCGGGCCGAGCAGTTCTAAAACCAATTGAAAAACAAGATCTGAGTAAACTCAGCGCTATGGGTCTTTGGAACTTAGGAGAGAAGTTGAAAAATGATCATTATCAATCCATGTTAACAGAAATGCTTAACACTCTTAAGCATAATGACGAGAACTGGAAGAATAAGACTTTTCTTAATAGTTACAATTATAAAGTAGAGTGCGAAAAACATGAAGCCTGGCTTAATACTAAAAAGTACTTAATGAATTTAGAGGTGTTCGAAACCTTGTATATGACATCGATAACCAAACTAGAAGAAACTATTCAAACTGCGGCCGCCAAAGAAATAGAACAAATTCGAAGCGAAGCTTGCCAACACATGAATCTGCGCCTTAATCATTTACTGAAATGTCAGGCCCTTAGAATGCAAAATAAATATGAAACTAAATTGAACAAAAAGAAAGCTGAATTAAAAGAAGAGTTCGTGGCTAAAGTTGAGAATATTCGAAGAGAGGCGGCAAAACAAATACATGATTCCAACTATGAAAAACATGTGGCTACAGAGAAGTTGAGACATTTTCTCCAATGCAAAAATCTGGCATGCCAAGTATATGTAGCCTTGAAAGAAAAAGAAGCTTGTGAAAAAGAACTAGAGCAATCCGAGCATCAATATAAGAAGACAGTTAAAGGCTTACAAGCAGAAATAAAAATGAAAGATTTTGAAATTAAAATAGAAATGGAGCAACAGAAAAAACGCAAAGCGTTTAATGACATTTGGCGAACTAAAATTTGCCATGTTGTAAAACAGTTCCAATCGTTTGTCGAGTATTGCCTGCATCAACTACCAAAACACGCTGAATTCTTTTTAAATATGGAAAAGCTTATGTTGTTACAATTAAGTGAAGCATACGATACTCCCGATATCAACAGTAATATTTCTGAGCCAGAGTATAACTTTGATACTCCAGAACCTAGGCCTCATCCTTTCTATCTTTTCTGCGATCTTGGATATAAACCAGACGTTGACCAAAATCTATGTCCAAAACATGCCACATCGAGCGCGTCACAACTTCCTGTAATAGTTATTGATAGACGTCTTATCTACTCAGCCTGCGACAACTACAAAGTAGCCAGTAAGAAAATAGCTGAATATGTTCATGGTAAAACAGGCGAAAATGTCGAAGACGACGATAAATACGAACTGAAGGTGCCCGTAAAATACTCATCATTAATGCAACTGCTTGAATTAAAGCTAGAAAGTTCACTGATGCAATTTCTTCAAAAAGAATTGCCAAATTCAAGAGATCTTCCAATTAATTGTAGTTACTGCAAATTACCTTTTTGCTATTGTACTGAAACACATATTTCTAGAACTTCTATCAAGCCGACGAAGAACGTTGATGAACAGGAAAAAAGATGCACTTGCAAGCGTATAACCAATGAAACCGAACTGCAGATGCAACGTGAACCCAAATGGGAGAGTTACTCCGCCTTCGTGACGTCTTATAGATGTACATGCAGCAAGACTGCTCAAAAAGATCTGTTAGTGCACTTGCCGCCTTATATGAAAAATATGTCGCCTTATGTTCCGCCAGAGCTGCCTAATTATGAAACATGTGACGTAGAGACACTTAGGAAACTAGTAAATAAAGCGTATAGAATAAACACAATAGTGCAGAAAGAAATATCGCCTAAAAAATTAACTAAAGACGCTTTTACACAATATTCAGATCAAGCGTTTGCGACACTATGTACTTGTTTATCTGATGATAATGTGTCTAAATTCTTACAAATTGTAATGGAAAACGTTAATGCTATTCAAATGACCGATGACGCTAAAAAGAAGCCCAAACATTTTGATGCCAATGTTAGTAATTGTTTGGGTTCTCCTTTGACTAGAAGTGCGAGTTCTTTCGCTACTGCAAGAGCGCGTAGCTTACTTCATCTTTTATATGATGATCCGAGTTTAAAAGAAATATTCACTAAACCAAACTGCAACTAAAGATGTAAATATTTTTTTTTTGCTATAATGATCGAAAAATAAGTGACAAATAAATTTTACAATAGTAAAATCCTAGAGGATAGAAAAGAATTCAATAAATGGTCATCGTGATTTTGAAATTTTAATAACGAACTTCTAGCAATAAATCGGTAGAGGCACCTCTGAGAAAAAAGTATTTATACTACGTTCGTATAACTGCTCCGGAGCAAAAATGAAAGAGAAACATTTTCATATTCTACTCCAAATTGTTTTTATTACGTAGTAGTAATTAAGTAGGTCAATACAGAATTTTAGGTGACGGCTAATCACGCTTATTTCAGTTTATGTGACGCTAGAGAACCCGAGATAATCGAACGCAAACGTGTCCAGCCAGCTTGAAAACCGTTTTTCGCGTGGTCTCTCAATCTCCGAACTGAAGGGATTCTAACTATTTCTTGCTTATTAATACTGCGTCACCTAAAATTGTGACAGGCATCCAGTTTGAATTTTTGAGATACGTATAGCCATTTAGCTAAAAACAACGAAAAGCGTGTCCAGCCAGCCTGAACTTACGTATTAAACTTCTGGCTGGCACCTCTGAATCTCGACAACGAAAGCGTTTTCGAACAAGGCTCTTTTACTAGCATTTAGTGACGGAATTTGTGACAGTCATAGCGTTTGTTTCATGGCGTCACATAAAGGCGTTTACGAGAAATCGATGAAAACTTGGTGCCAGCTAGCCTGATGTTCTGGCTGGCTGGCTCGTTGTATCTGCGCTGTCTGATGGTCTACGGCTTCCAAATTTTCTTCAACATTTAGTGACGGGGACGATTAAGATAACCTGTAAATGTGACGACGATCCCTCCCATAGTTTCAGAGATATTGATCATTGTTATTGATAGCGTCACATAAACTGAAATAAGCGTGATTAGCCGTCACCTAAAATTGTGTATTTACCTACTTAAACGCGGCTCATTTGGAAGAATCGTCCAGCCAGCCTGAGTCACATCTTAAAAGCTATAATTTGTATACTTATGGCAATAATATTTCTGCCTAATATTTTTGTTCAGGGCGGCCCTGGTTCATCTGCTTTTAGTATCTCCGTCCGCAACACACCTATGTCTTCATTTTTTAAACCGTAAATCTCCATCAAATCGTTAACCACCTTGTTCTGTAAAGCTATCTTTTTGTTGTGCCTTCGAATTTGTTCTTTGAGTCGTTTAATAACTTGCTTCTGTTTTCGTATAACTTTATTTGCTTTGTCAAGAGCAGCTTTTGTGTTAGATGAGCTTAGCTGTTCTATGGGGCTGTCTTCATCAGATAGATCACTGTGGTGTTCTGAATCGCTTGCTTCTTTACCCGCCTGAAAAACAAGCAGGTAGTACTTAATAACAAATTATATTTTGAATAGAAAGTATAATAGGGGATCGGACTACTTTTTTTATTTTATAAATCCAAACTTCTTAGTTTCTGCTATCGAACACTAAAAGAATTTTTGCTCTATATTTAAAATTGACCGAGTTATAAAGGTTTGAAATTCAAGATTAGACAGAGAGACACATACCGACTTGTGACATCATTGTTAGTAACGCCATATAATCTCCATACAAAAATGCGTTATTGAAAGAGACAGACATATTGAAACTTTAAAAAATCACTGTAAATTCGTTTTTCAATCGATTGTGTTTTTTTCTTCACGAATCGTCTGATCTATATTTTAAAAATAATTCATAAAATATGGTAAATTTAGGAACAGTCCGATCCCCTATTGCCCGAGCGAACGCGAAGCGTCTCCGTTTCAGTGTGGGCAAAAATGCTTTTGTATCTCCGCTCATCCGATGGATGTTCGGCTGTTCTCATCAACAGATCCCATTTCTCAACAAAGTCTTATGAAATTTTGTGAGCAGGTTCGATAGTTAATATGGATTTTTTTTGTCGATTCAGTTATCGATTTCCGTTACATAAAAAATAAAATAAAAAAATATTTATAGGTACTTCAAGGGACCGACCCCCGAAGGTGTGAAGGGGTGAAAAATTATAATAATTAAAAAAACTCCTCTCATCAAAATACAAGGGGAAGATTCGCGAGGTTCATCTATTAGCTTACAGTGCATCTATTACCTTCTTATTTAAAACATTGTAAGGAAAGGAAATGAAATGAAAATATTTTGATATTTCAAACCAGTGACTACTTTAACGGTCGGGGTGCCCCGGCCTGAAATGGCCAGATGTAAGGGCCCTGACAAGTGGCTATTAGCGTGCCGCCGCCGCCGGCATAGAATTCTATAAAATTAATGCCGCGTGGCCAAAAAGCCATGGCCAAGGTCATATTCTGTGAATTCTTCTGGCCATCAACTATCGACTAGGTTCCCATAAAAATCCTGGACCGAAAATCGTAGTTGGCTCTGTTGTGTATTTTAAGCTCCCAGGTTACAGTCTGTATAACTGTCTTGCAATAATATCGCCAGTAGGTATACATCAATAATATTTACTGGAAGATCGGACGCTAGAGCAGCATCGACGTCTTGGAGTCGTCTTTTCACTTTCATGTTTGATTTAAGATTTGTTTTGAAAATGTCCCGAAAAATAATCGTTATTAACGGCAACTGATTTATAGATTTTTCCTTTCCATTTCAGCTTTTATTTACTTTCTTGTGTCCCGTGTGTAAGTCAGGAATCTGAAAATGTAAAAAAGTCGTGTAAGAACTACTTTTAATACGTTCACGATTGGTTTGAGCCTCACACTGTCCAATGGAGCATTTACGAGAGGCCATTTGACAAGCCAATAAATAGAAAGAAAGAAATGATTCGTCAAAAGACTCCATTGTATTTGTATGGTATCGACTAAGTAGAGACAATCCATTACTTACAATGGACTGTCTTCTGACAATCCGACAAATTAGAATACAGATTGTCTAGGACAAACCATAAAATTAGAATGATTTCTAATTTATTGGCTTGATTACTGGCCGCGAGGCCATTCTATGAGCCAATCCACTGGGATTGGCTCATAGAATGGCCTTGCGGCCTCATGTAAATGCTCCATGACATGACATCCAACTTATTGGCTTAACTTAGTAAATTAGCTAGCCAAATGGCCTGGTGTAAATGGTCCAATACAGAGCAACATGCACGGACCTCCACTACTGCAACAAACGTCGATTAATCTCTCCTTGTCCTCTTTTTTAGCTAGTGTGTTTCGCTACTTTAACTGTGTCGCCTGTTTCCTTATTATTTCTCCTTCGTTTCTCCAATATTCATGCACAGCACACTTGGATGTGTTTGTGTGTTCATTTCATTCATCAGCTGATGTAGTTACCAGCGCAAAAATTTAATCTATCGATTGGTCATAGGGTTCTTTACAGCACGCGACACGGGTATCGTACTTTACAGGCTTTCCTGTCCTACATCGGACTGTATGCAAAAACTTACCACGTTTCCCATTAGTTAATTAAATCGACGCATGATTATCTTAAGTTAAGTCAAGCACTTCATATCTGACGTCTGACCAAAATCTTCTCTGTTGTAGTGCGACACATTTTTCCCCTAAATGAACCAATGGTAATATAGCAGGCACGGATTTTCGAAGGAGCATAGTGCGATATATATACTATGCTGGTACTAAAGTTACCAATGGCATGGCATCAGATAAACTGGCAGTGATTGGTAGCCAACAACAGGAAATTGCAATGATTGGCTGAAAAATCAACAGTTGCCAATTAACTCCGTAATAGCAGCGCCCTCATTTTTCCTTTGTTCCCAACGGACCACACCACCGTTTCACGTAGCTACAAAATATAAGTACAATTCGATGTTCATTCCGTAGACAATGAGCAGTTTAGGCGAATTGGCTACGCAATGAATACCAAATTGTAACTTGTTGCTTCGTGACACGGGGCCCAGGCATTTTTGTCTACTCTTATTATGATACACTAAACGGACATTTTGAATAAAGAAACTCTTCTTGTAAGATAGGTATTGTGATGCGTATAAGTAGTATGTATGCAAACTGTATCATAATGTACCCATGCCCATTTTGCTAACTCCCCTTTTTGAGAAATAACCATTCCCATTATGCCCCTAAAAGCTCTGTTCCATCTAGTTATATATGTAACTAGTTTTTTATTCCCAACGTCTGAAACACACTTGCTGTATAAGCACCATCTCGTATCGGGAAGCGATTAGTAAAAACGCAGGAGTATTTTTCCAAATGATGTGTTGGTGACGGCTATCTCAGCTTTGTGGGTTTTGGAAGCCTATACCTACTCTGTTTTCTGCAACTGGGTTAAAGTCGTTTAAATTGGAATTAAATAAAACACACAAGCTAGTCTATAAAAATCTTTTATTAAAAAATCACTGCGATAATGTGTAATGTCGACGCGGACAAACCCGCGCCGTCAGCTCGCTGCTCACAGGTCCGGCTAATACAGTTAACAATTAATTAATCTATACCATTATGATCTTATAACCCGCCAAGCGGGGATATTCCAACGTTTATTACAACTAAACATAAGCACATCGGAACAAAAAAAAAATGCAGAATGATTGAAAATACAAATTAAATACATTAAATTACAATTAGATCGGTGAATTTTCCAGTAATACGTCTTGCGTTTCCTTTAAATACAATATATTATAATTTTGTAACCGTCGCTGCCCGCTGGTGTATGGTGATACGTCCCGAGTCCTATTCACCCGTCGGATTACTGTACCGTAAATCTTAAGTGGTAATGTCAGTCCTAGACTGGCCGCCGGGCCTCGACACCACTGCGTACCTCGTTACGCCGGCGTAACTTTAGTTTTGACAGGCCTGGCTCACTCCTTATAGATTTTCATGAATAAATTTTATGATAATAAGTCAACGAATTATCTATAGTCAAGAAACGTTTCTACGCTTCAAACTTGACCCCACCAAATGAATACCAAAGAAGCAAAACTATACCATACGATATCGAATACGCGGTACAATGACGTTTTATATGACTCGGTTTGTAAGAACGTCGAAAGTAAGCTTCAATGTACAGCAGCGACATCATCTGCCTGTCTGTCGCCGTCTGTCAAAAATAATTAGTAGGTGCTATGTTTTAGCGGGCTTTGCTAGGCGGTTACTCTTCTTGACTATTGTAGTTCGTTGTAATAGGTACGACCATAAGTCCCGTTAGGGTTGGCTTAAGTTTACTAATTCATACTTTTTCTACGTATATAGAAACAAGTACAATGTAGTAATATGCACCAAAATCATTAAAACGCGTCAACCGAGAAGGTCAATACGCTTGCAAGCATCTATTTGGATTAAATACGCTTGGAAGCGTCTAGTGGGTATTTCCCGGTCGTTAACACTATAAACAAATGGGAATGTTTTGTTCTACTCGTTAACAGTGTTGACGAACGCGACATTTTTTTTCCCAATCGTTCCGCCCTCGTCGAGTTCCGAGTCAGGTTATAGAGAAGTAAAATGAAATAAAAGATATATAACGATTATCGAAAGTACTTTAATTACGATTTTTGAGGCACCAAATAAGTAACGATACCATTAAATGTTTGGGAAAAAAATGTCGCGTTCGTCAACACTGTTAACGAGAAGAACAAAACATTGCCATACTCATAACATTTATGAGACATTTTAGGGGCTTACCGCGATAATATTAATGTTACGAGTATGATAATAACCGTGAAAGTTTAAAATTATATAAAACATTGCCAGACGTTAATAATGTTAGCAACGGGACATTAATGAGCGGCAATGACCGCGTCTAATTAGCTCTAACACGCTTGCAAGCGTCTCAGCAACGCTTCCGAGCGACAAACTACAATTAAAATGTTTGCAAGTGTCTTGATTTAAAACGCTTGCAAGCGCCAACTAGACTGAAAACGCTTCCAAGCGTCGAGCTTAACCACGCTTGCAAGCGTCGACTAGCCTTAGTCGCTAGCTAGCGTGTAAGGAGTGCGCCTGTAGTGCTGCGCGGCGGGCCCGGGCGCGAGCGCGCTTAGCTGTACAGGTCGTCGTCTCCGCCCTCTTCCTGGAAGGTGGGCTGGTCGCCGCCCGACGTGCCCGTGCCGCCCGTCCCGCCGCCGCTCGTCGGGAATCTGGACAATGTCAATCGTGTTAGACAATGATATTTTAGTAAAGATGACGTATGTTCATTGTTCTTACTATTCGGTGTTCAAAGTTGATTTCTTTTTAATGCTGGCAGGCAAGCATTTTACTATGCGATTGTTTTCTTTTTATTTCGCCTCAGTTACTGCGCGCTAGTGCGACATCTACCTCACTTTATATTTAAGTCACCGTAAGATTGTGAACGCCGTTATAAAATCTAACTCGCGATATTATAAACTTACGGAAAATTGTGAACTGAAACCAACCATTTACAATTTAACGTATTATTTCTCGTTAGTTTGTTATCTATCGAAGTCACAACTAGGTACCAACGAAACTGTTGTATTTGGAAATGTGAAAAAATTCATGGTAGTATGTATATGATGAATTTAAAAGTAAAACATCAAGAAGGCTTTACAGGTTATCGAATAATAGACCAACTTATAAAATATACTTGTACAAGTAAGACATTTGATACTACAAATATCATAGAAAAATATATTGATGAATGTTAACTGTCTTAGGTACATATAGTAGTATTAGACAACTACGGAAGCCTACACTTTGCGTGGCCCGACACGTGCTTGGCCGGTTACTATAACTTAGTTACCTGAAGTTGGTGCCGAAGCCGCGGCTCTGCTGCAGCGTCTGCGCGAACATCTCGTACTTGCGGATGTCGTTGTCGGACACGGAGCGACGCGCGAACTTCATCGCCTCCTCGAAGTGCGCGCGCGAGATCTCGGGCACCGGGTCCTCCTCGTCCATCTGGGGCAGGCATATCTCATAATAGCTATACAACTTTTGTGTTAGTAGTTGGAAGCAAACAAACATTTCTTTATACACGTCTGTCAAGTCCATTTTATCGTGATATAGACATTATGTAACACCTTCATCTTCTATATAATAAAAATGAATTGCGGTTCGTTAGTCTCGCTAAAACTCGAGAACGGCTGAACCGATTTGGCTAATTTTAGTCTTGAATTAATTAATATTCGTGGAAGTCCAGGGAAGGTTTAAACGGTAAAAAATATGGGAAGGGTAGGTGTAGGGAAAAATGGCAGGACAACGTCTGCCGGGTCAGCTAGTATTTTATAAGTATGATTGATTAGGGTATTTAACTTTTTTTGTGGTAAAAAATTGCCTATCGCTCTTTGGCCGTTAAATATATGTATGCAAAATTCGTTACGCTATTTCGTGACATTTCGCAGGCTTGCCACTTATGTTTGTAACACTGAAACAAGTAGTATGTTAACGAATTTGACGTATGTGAATCAAGTGGTATGTTAACGGCTTCCCACGTATTTGTAACATTGAATTAATAAGTATAGTCTGTCTAGAAAGTCATGAAATTAACAATACTGTAGTGTCGTCCCTTTCAATTCAACATGCTTGTGGAAACGGGACGACACTACAGTATTGCCACTTTTTAATTTCATGACTTTCTTGACAGACTAGTATGTAACCGGCCTTCCACGTGTTTATGTAACAGGGAATCAAGTGGCATGTAACCGGCTTTCCACGTGTTTGTAACAGGGAATCAAGTGGCATGTAACCGGCCTTCCATGTGCGTTTTTAACAGGGAATCAAGTGGCATGTTACCGACCTTCCACGTGTGTTTTTAACAGGGAATCAAGTGGCATGTTACTGATCTTCCACGTGTGTTTTTAACAGGGAATCAAGTGGCATGTTACCGTCCTTCAATGTGTGTTTCTATCAGTGAATCAAGTGATAATTAATGTCTTTCCACGTGTGTTTGTTACAGTGAATCAATTTGTATGTTAACAGCTGCCCACCTCATATTTAGATAACACGTTATATTTGTAACAGTTAATCAAGTGGTATGTTAACGCCTTTCAACGATAGTTTTTATAGATTATCAAAGGATTTATGAGTGTCAGGGCACGTGTTAAATACTCACGTCCATGACGGCGGCGGGCGGCTGCTGCTGGCGCGTGCGCTCGCGCGTGATCTCGGCCTCGATCGCTTGTCGGATGGCGAGCTTGCAGGCGCGCTGGCAGATCTCCGTCAGATCCGCACCGCTGAAGCCTTGTGTCACCTGTATGACGAGATTTTAACTGTTAGTGTTGGTTCATTTTCGTGGGCCACTTTTATTAGTCTTATTTTGTCGGAACATTATACTTTGAATTCATGTATAAAAGTTCATAAGGAACAACCTATGGCAACATAAAAAGTAAAAACAAACTAGGAATGATTGGTTGAAAAACAATAAGTGGCTGTGATTGGCTGATAATTATGTCAGTACAGCGCCTTGATTTTTGTCTACTCTTTTTTCTCGGGCTGACTGTACGGATTTATACAATGAATTTTTTTTAAAATAAAAAGCTACGTTTTCGTTGTCCGGAACTTTGGACTTTGGTTTGCTCAGACGGTTCTAACTTGGAATGCAAGCCGTTCCCCAAAAGATGGAGCATTTAATGTCGTGCCCTGCGTGCCCAAGTAGCTGCACGCGGGAGGATTTAATTTACAGCAGAGCAATTCTTGTGGCCAATTTTTGGGCTGAGACTGTCTAGGTTTGCCAACGACTCGAAAAGAAGAAGTTGTCCGGAAGAGATCACTAATAGCGATAAGGCCAGATCACCTTTGCGCACATGTAATTATTTTACATGTGCGCAAAGGTGATCTATACGTGTATGTCCCTTAAGTGTTATGCAAAGAGTTACTACACATTAAAATTATAAGTTTTTCAGCAATTTATTAAAACCACATCCGAGTTGGCGTAAGAGAGAACAATATTACCTTAGCGATGTAAGACAGGTCAACGTCCTTGGCGATGGGCGACTTGCGCAGGTTGGCGCGCAGGATGGCCTCGCGCGACTTCTCGTCGGGCAGCGGGATGTAGATCAGCTGGTCGAGGCGGCCCGGGCGCAGGATGGCCGGGTCGATGATGTCGGGTCGATTCGTCGCGCCTGCAAACAGGGTGGACTTTATACAACGGGTTAAAGATGTACGACAAAATACTAAAAAGTAAAAAATACTGTTCAATATTGAAGACGTTACCTGAGACGTTTCGTGACATTATACACGCAACATGTAACGTAGCTGGGTCACCAATCAATCTTTCTTTGGCGAAGTTGCTATGAAGTAAAATTAAATTGTCCGGGATGTGGTCAAGTCAGCATAACCCGACAGCTACTATCTTTAGACTGTATTAGATATGCCCATAACTGATGACCTTGCCGCAATTTTTAAGGTCTTTTAGGGGGAGCGTTTGACTTGGGCGTAAGGAAATGGCCTAGATATGCCCATAAGTTGATGACCCTAGCAAATTCTTAATTGTTCTTTGGAGAGACTTTTGTCCGACAGACATAGGACCCTTTTAACTATGATGATGATAACGGTATAGAGGTGCGACTGACCGATGATGAACACTTCCTTCTTGGCGCCCATGCCGTCCATCTTCGTGACGATCTAGCTTAGATATGCATGATGACCAAATTCATCGATGATAGCATATTCTTGTTAGTTCATTGGAGAGACTTTTATCTAACATTGGACTCTTAACCACTGATGACGATGATGATATAACGAGGTACGACTGACCGATGATAAACACGTTCTTCTTGGCGCCCATGCCGTCCATCTCGGTGAGGATCTGGTTGATGACGCGGTCTGCGGCGCCGCCCGCGTCCGACACCGAGCCGCCGCGCGACTTGGCGATCGAGTCCAGCTCGTCGAAGAACAGCACGCAGGGGGATGCCGACCGCGCCTGCGAACGAAATTAGGTTATGGTTTGTTTCAGACTCAAAACGGTTTTTTTTTGTGGAGTTGTATAATGGGGGATTTTCCGACAGCCAATTTAAAAAAATAAAATAGTTCATAAATCTTCGATAGATGGCGTTGACGATTCGTGGGTCTGAAGAAATCCGGCGAGTCACCCAGGGCCTTCGATCACCCAGGGCCATAAAAAACAATCCACGAAGTACACCTGGCGCCATCTGTCGTCTTATTTAGAACTATGATTTTTATTTTTTAAAGAGCTGTCAGAAAATCCGCCATTAGATAGATGTTCAACTTATAAACAGCGCAGAACAATTTCTGCACCAAAAAGATTTTCATATTTCATACATTAAATTAAAATACGCTCCCATCCCAAAAGGGGAGAGAAGAGCTTTAGAAGACGATGCATTTTTTTATGGACCGTTATAACCGGATAACCGTTTCCCGAAAGTAAGTAGCGGCAAGTCCGGAAGAATCGATGGAAAAACTTCATAAAAATATTGATTTAGGAAAAAAAACAGTTTTTGTGTACGCCCGATTCCGAAGAGATAATTAAGCTCCTTATTATTATTTATAACAGCCTCCGTGGCCGAGTGGTCGAGATTTCGAGGCCCATTAGGGAGGTTCCGGGTTCGATTCCCGGTGGGGACACTCAAGCAAAAATATCTTAGTGAGATTTTCCCAGTTTGGTTAGGTCATTGCAGGCTGAATCTCCGTCCGAAAAGAAAGATGATTCCGTGCTTCGGAAGGCATGGCCGTTGGTCCCGGCTACTATCTAGTCGCTACATGAGCCAAGTCAGTGGCCCATGGCGGCTCTATAAAGGTCTATCCACCCGCTCAGTGCCGTGTCAGGGACGGGGCCGGAACGTGGCAATTGCCAGCTGTGTGGATAGACCTTAACACTAACACTAAAGTTTGTGAGGATGATTATTATTATTTGAAGCTTTAACAATTTTATCATTACATAAGAGATGATGACTGTAGCAGCCATCCTGGCAGTAGACTGTACTGTGCTCTCACCTTGTCGAAGATGTCTCGCACGTTGGCCTCGGACTCTCCGAACCACATGGTGAGCAGCTCGGGGCCCTTCACTGAGATGAAGTTGGCCTGGCATTCGTTGGCGATAGCCTTGGCCAGAAGAGTTTTACCTGCAAGAACAAAATAATACATGTAGAGCTTGGGGAATGTATAATTTCCTAAACCAATTTCATTGCATGTTCCTTGCTTAAGGAGGTACCCTATGTGAACACTAGCACCACTTGGATAAAAAATCATAACTTAGTGAAAACACAAAATACCAAAAATATGACCAATCAAATTGTTTAAATTTTTAGAATTGATAATTTCAGTTATCTATTGTTAATTGTAGTAACAGATAGCGAAAGTGCTAATAACAGCCGTTTTTAGCACTTTCGCTATCTCTTACTACACCATATACGATTTTATAAAATTCGGTATTTCTAAAGATACTTAAGTACCTACACTTTAAAATGACCGTCCACTTTTTTAATATATTAAGTTTTTTCGGAGTTCAGATATTTTTTCGTAGTGGCGCTAGTGCGCAGTCAGGTAGCCCCGCCCACAAATAGTGGAGTGGAATAGCCTACTGCACTGGTTACAATAAAAAAACAGATTTTGCATATTTGATTCATTTTAATTCTTCAATTATTTGTATTGTACTGTACTGACGCGGGGCATTTATTATTTACGGAAATAGGGGATCGGACTGTTCACCATATTTTGTGAATTTACCATATTTTATGAATTATTTTTAAAATATAGAATATATGGCAGACGGTTCGCGAAAAAAAAAACTGAATCGGTTGAAAAACAAATTTACAGTGATTTTTCAAAGTTTCAATATGTCTGTCTCTTTCAAAAACGATTTTTTGTATGGAGATTATTTGGCGTTACTAACAAATGTTGTGAACATTTTTGGACGTCTTTTGGTTTAGATTATTTATCCTTCGAGATGAAATAGTACATACCGCAGCCAGGCGGTCCGTAGAACAGCACGCCGCGGGACGGCTGCATGCCGAACTTGAGGAACTTGTCTGGATGTTCCACCGGGTACTGCACCAGCTCCTGCAGCTCGCGCTTCACGTTCTGCAGGCCTCCGATGTCGCCCCACGTCACGTTCGGCACCTCCACCACCGTCTCGCGAAGGGCAGATGGAGACGACTTCGTCATCGCGTACTGGGGACAGACACGGTATAGTTACGTAATGTCTAAAGACTCGTAACTTCCGACATACTGTTTCTATATTTACTTACCCTATTTATATAGTTCTAGAAGACATATAGGATACATAGATTTAGATACATGTGAGTCTTATTTGATTGTCAACGTAAATACAAGAAATTATAGAATCTTAATCTACATTATTTCTATTTCAACATCGCAACGTAGCTCACATTGTAAAGGAACTACAAAATAAATTTCTCGGCTAAATTAATTAATGAGAAAATATTTTACTAAATCACGCCAATGTCGCGTTCCTAAATAAAAAAACTGGATAAACATAAAAAAAAAAGGATTTCACAATTTCAATAACAAACGATTGAGGTTGCTGGCTGAAAAGCAGTGTCACAAGAACTTGTCCCGAGTACTTGTGACAAATGCTGAGACCAGTACATTTCATTGCACGCGCAACTTTTACATTTATCATCATTTTGTATGTACTTTATATCTTTTAATGGCAGGTAGTTCAGCCCCCGCTGTATGACGACCGTAGATAAAATAAACCGCGCGACATAAACTTGGATACTATTGGCGGTCACTTTATATGTCGCGTGGTTTTTTTTATCGACGGTGGTCAGGTATTTTCCTCGTAAGAGCCTTATCAGTTAGTGCACTCACCCGGAAGTTGTCCATGGAGACGGCGAGCGAGTTGAGCACCTCCGCGTCTATCTGGTCGTCCTCCAGGTCGATGAGGTCCATCTTCTCCCGGATTTGCTGCAGAGCCGCCTCCGAGCAGAGCGACGCGAGGTCTGCGCCCACGTGGCCGTGGGACTCCGCCGCGATCTGAAGGGAAATGGAAGAAATGTTAGTGTGAACAGAGTACGTATATATTAAATAGGAAATTATAGCAGTTTAGCACTTTCAAAAGCTCAAACGTTCATAGATTTTGTTCCTTAGAAGACAGGTGTCCATGGGAATAGATTGTTTGAGTAGCAGGCTTTTTCCATATGTAATAAGCATTAATTTTGTAATTGACAATATTTTATTTATAAAAAGGAAACGCAAAAGATGCGACGACTGTGGAGTTTCTTCGGTGAGCTCTTCTCCACAGATTCCGCCATTGTGTTAGTGAACTCACCCAAAAAAATGTAATGACGGATCTAAGTGATGTAATAACATCCTATGGAAATAAATTATTTTGACTTTGACTTTGACTTTCCTCCTGTAGTCCAATTTAGCGCTTCCTTTCCCGTGCCTTTTATAGCACAGTTTAGCACTTTTTCTAGTCCAGTTTGGTGCCTTCAGTTCACTTAGGTTCAGTGCCTCAGTTTAGCTTCTCTTATAGTCCAGTTTAACGGCTAGTTCAATTTAGGGTATCCTATAGCCCTGTTTAACGCCTCTGTTAGCTCTGTTTAGCGCGTGTTATAGTCTAAAGACAAATTTAGCTCCCCTTAAAATCCAGTTTAGCAATTTCTATATCCCAGTTCAGCACTTCTTATAGTCTTTAGCAGCTGCTAGAACAGAGTTTTGTGTCTCCTATAGTCTTGAATTTTATACCTGTTCCAGGTCGACGTCGTCTCCCAACTTCATATTCTTGGTGTGTATGCGCAGGATCTCAAGGCGGTGGCATCGAGGATGGCGATGTTGCTCTCGCGGTCGAAGCGGAAGACACTAGTAAACTTTAGCACCTCTGACTGCACAGTTCGGCACCTCTTATAGCCAAGTTTGGCACCTCATTAATAGTCTAGCACCTCTATAACCCTTGTTAGCGCCACTTGTAGTCCTGTTTAGCACCTCCTTTAGTCCAATTTAGCGCTTCCTATAGCCTTAAAATTCCCCTATCCTAGTTCTCACCTGTTCCAAGTCGACGTCGTCTCCCAGCTTCATATTCTTGGTGTGCAGGATCTCAAGGCGACCGGTGGCGTCGGGGATGCCGTTGTTGATCTCGCTTCAAAGCGAATCGAAGACAAATCAGCGCCTTTCAGTCCAGTAAAGCGTCACTAGAGACTAATTTAGTGCCTCCAGTACACTTTCAGTTTAGCACTTCTGATAGTCCAGTTTAGAGCCTCTTACAGCTCTTAGGGTCTCCTATAGCCCTGTTCAACGCCTCTTATAGCCATGTTTAGCGCCTCTTATAGTCTAGTGTAGCACCTTTCATACTCCAATTTAGAACCTTTTTAAGGCAATTTAACGCCTGTACATTTTAGCATCTGTTATACCCGATTTTTGCGAAGTAAATTATTGCTCACCTGTTCCAGGTCGACGTCGTCTCCCAGCTTCATGTTCTTGGTGTGTATGCGCAGGATCTCGAGGCGGCCGGTGGCGTCGGGGATGCCGATGTCGATCTCGCGGTCGAAGCGCCCGAAGCGACGCAGCGCCGGGTCGATCGAGTTCGGCCGGTTGGTCGCCGCCATCACGATCACGTGGGAGGATTTCTTCATGCCTAAATGGGAAAATTACGTTATTGTAAATGGTACAGGATCTGCCTAGTTTGGGATCAAATGGCTGTGTATTTTCGTAACATTTCTATAGGTTGTAATCGCTCGTGTATGTTAACGTCTATTAACGTCAAAATACATTGTATATAAAAATATGAAGATATGAAATTGTAATCCTATATGTACTATCGACTCTATTTCAAAACTATTTTATGTTCTAAGGCCTATTATACGATAAATGATTACTTAGATGATAAAAACGTCTGGTCAACTGTTGTTCCAAATCAGCGGAGTAGATTGTAATTATGACTCATGTATGATTCTTTATATATTTAAAAGAAAAGTACAAAAGATACAATTCCTGTGGAGTTTCTTCTGGCCGTTCTTCTCCACAGAGGGTGTTCACTGGTAGTGAACGTGCCATCCATGATAGCTTTGACGTCGAAAAATGATTTGTAAAAATCTTAATTCGAATAAAAATTTTTGACTTTGACTTTTAATTTGACACTCACCGTCCATAAGCGTGAGCAGTTGCGACACGATGCGCCGCTCGACCTCTCCGTGAGTCTTCTCTCGCTTGGGCGCGATGGCGTCGAGCTCGTCGATGAAGATGATGGCGGGGGAGTTCTTGTCGGCCTCTTCGAAGGCTTTACGCAGGTTGGACTCCGACTCGCCGGCCAGCTTCGACATAATCTCGGGGCCGTTGATCAGGAAGAAGAATGCGCCTGGATGGAAAGGTTCATTTTTAATTTTAAGAGATTATAGGACATTACATATCAACTTTGCACTGACTTGTGTCAAAAGAACATTTTAAAATGCGGATTTTTACAATCTTGGATTGATTTTTAGATTGCATATGTAGGTAATGATGGTATTTTGTATGAAAAGATTCATCTAAATAAATCAGATCTACCTTCACAAGAGACTGGTGAGATGGACAGACAGACAGATAGACATACAAAAACAATTTTGGCCAAGCTGAAACAGAGGCGCTTCGCTCGGTCGGTCAATAAAAGCACCGTCAACGAATTTTCTACACAAAATAAGACAAATGCAATAAATGATATTCTATTCTAGACCTTACCAGTCTCGTTAGCCACGGCGCGCGCGATCAAAGTCTTCCCCGTGCCGGGGGGCCCGTACATGAGGATCCCGCGGGGGGGCTTCACGCCGATGGCCTTGAAGAGTGACGGGTGCCGCAGCGGCAGCTCCACCATCTCCTTGATCTGCGCCAGCTGTTTGCGACACCCGCCGATGTCGTCGTAGCCCACGGCGTTAAGGGCCTCTTCTTCTTCCTGAGAGAGAGGTATTCTTGATTTCTTCATCGTGTAGGATGTAAGGTCGACAACCGACCTCACAATGGCATAGCTTGCATGCATAGTATGGATGCATGCATGCTGAGTAGGCATTGTTTTGTTTTCTTAATAAGCTTATCACACTATTATAATAATATTATAAATGTTTAAGTACTTTGGATGTTAGTTCCGCTTTCACGCCTTAACCACTGAATGAATGAAATGAATTTGGAATGGAGATAGTTATACTTTTTACCGGGAAGTCTATTCTCTTAGGAATATCTAGCACAACGCGAGCGTAGACGCGGGCGAACAGTTTGTTTTATTTTTAGAAAATTTCTTGCAATGCGAGCTGACTTTTAGTTAAAGCAGGCGGATTTTTATTAATCATAAAGTTTTAAATGTGTATTTGTTAGAGATAAGGCAAGTAATAGGACTAATCAATGGGGATTATGATTTATGATTTAGTTAGAAGGGAGTTATGAGTCGGGCAAATTATGTCCCAATGACCACTGCGACCCGAGATGGATCTATTGTAGTCAGCCCTTCGATGTTAAATAGCCTCCTCTAGACCAACAGTTTTGAAGAAGCTGATGGTCGATAAGGGGCTTAAAGCCTGGGCTTCTTCCTGGGTGGCAATTTTGGGTTCTCCCAGTACCCGGCTTCTCTTATTGACAAGGACATCACACTCGCATAGGATGTGAAGTGGAGTCTCCTCATCATCTGCGCAGAATCTACAGTAAGGGTTCTCAGATAGACCCATCCTGTTCAGATGCTTATTAAGCTTACAATGGCCCGTGAGGGCTCGGATTAATATCCTAACACTTTGCTGGTTCAATTTGAGTACCTCGGCAGTAAATTTGGGCAGGAAGCCCGGGATCAGTTGTTTAGAGTGTGTTAAACCAGCTGATCCGTGCCACAGCTCATTAGCCTGGTGTCTTTCCCAGGCTAAGAGTTGGCGCCTGGAACCGGACTTAGGCACTCCCAGAATGGGCTCCGGTCCAATAGGTCGGGAACTGGAGCCTTCCCTCGCCAACTCATCCGCTGCTTCATTCCCCCCAATCCCTGAGTGCCCCGGCACCCAGCCCAGACAAACCGAGTTCCTGGTGCCAAGGTAATTCAGGGCGTTGATGCATTCCAAGGTTAACTTGGAGGAAATTTCGTTAGACACCAGTGCTTTTAAAGCAGCCTGGCTATCCGACAGGATAAGGATCCTTTTACCGGAATACTCCAGGTTAAGATGTACACAATCGATGATCGCATACATCTCCGCCTGGAAGACCGTAGCAAAGAGGCCCAGGTTTGTAGTTTTCCTAACTAGAGGCTTTTTACAGAAGGCACCTGAGCCGGATAAGCCATCCTTCCTGGAGCCGTCGGTAAACCAAACTAGCTCCGCTTTCCTGAATGTAGAAGGTTTTTTTGTTCTGCCATTCTTCCCTTTCGGGTATAAGAACTTCATATAACCTAACAAAGTTCTGTTTCATAGTCATCACATCAGAGGGCATCGCCATGATAGGATTCCTGATTAGATTTAATCTACTCATCACATTAGAGGACCACCTCTTCCTTCCGGCTTCAAGCGAGCGAAGCATATCTGTTCGAGCTTCTTTCTGGACATGTATGTGAAGCGGTGCTATGTTAAGCACCGCTTCCATGGTCAGAGTAGGTGTCGACGAGATGGCCCCTGTGATAATGAAACAGGCAAGTCTTTGCAGATCAATGGGGATTATTGGAATAACTCATTTTGGATTGGCAAATGCATTATTTAAAAAAAAACTCACAAAAAGAACTCTTGCACAAGTGAAAGTAATTATGAAGTACAAGCTGTCCGCCCGCGTTTAATAAGTTTTCCCGTAGGAATGAAGTGCTTTCCCGCGGTAAAAAGTAGCCTGTTCCATTCCAGAGCCTAACCTAAATGTGTGCCAAGTTTCATCCCGATTTGTCCAGTGGTTCAAGCGTAATTCGGCAACAAACATCCAAACTTTCGCATTTATAATATTAGTAGGATAAAAAAAAAACATGTGTTTAATAAATGAACAATTAGTTAATTAAAAAGAAAATTGTAACACTATTTTATTTTTGATTCATAATAAGAAGATTATCTTAGATATAGTAACATACCTCGCGTTTAATAGGATCTCCTTCGCAATGGATGACTGTGTCGGGGGCGACGATGCAGTACGGCGAGGGGTCGGTCTCCACCACTTTAAACTCGACCGCGCGCATGCCCCCGCGCACCATAAACGTGTCGTCGCGGTGGATCGGCCGGTACGCCTCCATGAAGTACGGCTTCAGGTATACCTCGAACAGGTTGCTAGGGGAGACAATGAAATTGTAAATAGGTAGGAAAAAACACTACACTAAGGCATACATACAACTGTCGCATTTTAAATTAGTAAAGTGTGCGCGAAGCTTTTAGGCAGTGTTACCGGCGACAATTTTTTTACTGCCGTGTTTGGTGGGGGAAATTGCGTATATTTAAGTAAAAGCTATCTTTGGCTGCCGCAATAAAACAAGTTTATTTTTCATTATTTTTTATTAATTTTAAGTAATAAAAAAGTCAGTCAAAGTGAAAAACTATCTAATGCTGTAGGCCGTAGATTTCCCTTTAATTATGTCTAATTTCGGTAAAACACGTCAATTGCCGTAGCAATGGCAACACAGCTTCTAGGGTTATTGTTGCACGTCTAGGATGCTAGGTATGCTGTGCGGTGCGGCCTTTCTATTTTGGTCCCCCAACTTGCCCCCAAACTGCAGTGTGGGGTGGGGTGAGGTGTCTGGGATTGGTGGGAGGCAGTAAGCGGCCGTTCGGTACGTAGTACTATATTAATTCTGTGGTTATGTCTCCTCAGTTAGTTGAAATATTGTAATATTGTTTTTCATATAGGCATATATTAGTCGATTGGTTAAAATCAATATCATAAGGCAGTGGTCGCTAAGTCAAGCTATTTGATAGCTAAAAACTCTAAAGAACCATAATATCTACACCAAATTATAATGACAAGTGCTTACAACACCATATAAAAAGTTATTACAATTTTTAAGCAATGTAAATAGAATGATGATAAATAATTATGATGTCGATGATGATGATACTTTTATTATGATAATTTTTCATAGCTATTTAAACACAATTTAAAACTTTAATGTCATAATAGTTCAGGATAAACTCTGATTTCTGGGTGGCTTGCACTTTCTACTTGCAATATACTTGTACATATAGAATTATTGTGGAGGAGATCTATATGAGGAGTCAGCTGACGAGATGATATCTGAAAAGTATCTAACACAAATTGCACTTACCCGGTCAAACCTTCAACAGAGTCATCTATGGGCAGAATGTGGACCCTCTTGCCGTATTTGACAGACGGGCAAGGCGCGATGGACACCACGTCGGACAGGCGCACGCGCAGGTTGTTGCGCACCACGCGGTTCATACGGATCTTCTCGTCCGGGCAGTTGTCGTCCGAGAGAACGATGCACACTGTCTCCTTGCGCCGCTTGCCTTTGAGCAGCACAGTGTCTCCGCGGAACAACTGCAGCTGCTCCATTTTTGCCTAAACATGATAGTGAAAATTATGGTTAGTCTCGCAATGATGGGTTATATGGAGTGAAAAGGCATTTTCGGGGTTTCGATTGCATCATTGCTTTCCATCAGGTGAAATTGGCATGAACACATCTATATCCTAAATAACTACCTACAATCCTACATATAATAAAATGTAACTGGCTGATGTCTGTACATAGAAGATATTAGAGAAAAAAATCATATCAGAGGTCTTTATAAATAGAACCCAATATAATTATTCTTAGATGTCTGTCTGTATGTTCATTCGCGCGTCGCGCAAAAACTACCGTACGGAAATGAATTTCACTGTTGTACTGCTGAAGCTCTAACTTAAAAACTAGTGCATGATTCATCATGGTGCGTTGCCTAAAAGAAGAGTTATCATCACTTTTGTGCTAAAAAGTTCATCTCGGAAAAAATATTTGTACTTTTATACAAAGTGACCAGTTTAATTTGACCCATGACTGCATACAATAATGTATGAAAGTAGGGTTCTTTGTAAATTGGTTATTACTTTTTAATCATATCCTGGACTAATTGAATAATTTTTTTGGCCAACTTACTCGCGATCAATTTTTTAACATATTAAATTTGATATAAAATACTTTTCATCCATTAACCAGCCCGGTGAAGGTAGTTTTATATTAGAATGTTATATTTAGGCTTTATACGATTCTTTTTTATTTTATTTTTTTATTAGCAAGACAAGACTGTGACACAAGTGACATTTGACTGTTGATGAAGATATTTAAAACTTAGTTAATACAATAAGAAGAAATAAGATAGATCCACAGGCAGGTCAAGGGCACATAGAATATGAGAATAGAATAAATTTACATAACTACCCATTAATGCACAAAATGAATTTAACATAATGTATTATTGTATTATATTTAGCCTAAAAGGTCCCACTGCTGGGCAAAGGCCTCCCCATTTTTCTGTAATAGGGTTATAAAAGCCATGATAATAAGAAAATCACATAAATATAACATATTTTCAATCATTAATAAAATTGTAAAGGTGTTTTCTAATATTTCTAAATGTGCATGTGTACCTAAAGGGAAAAAAAATATATAAAAAATATCAACATGTTTTAATTTTATTTCATAATTATGTAGTTTAATGATTTGTAATGTAGTTTCATTCACATAAAATATACAATTAACAAGCATGAACCATTTCTGAAGAATCCTAATTTGTATGGAAGGAGAAAACAAGGCACCATGTAGGGATATGAATTATGCTAATATTGTATTTTGTGTGAAATCACTACATTATTGGAATATCAGTGAATCTAGAGGGGAATTCCCGACATCAAATTGAAGATATGTATAGATTAGTATAAATATCTGATAAATAGTACAAAGCTTAAAATGTTTCCCACTTTATGTTTTTTCAGTACCTATTTAGTTTAAAAAAAAAAAACACTAGTCATGTATTTTTGAGGTTATCAAATCTCATAAATCTTTATATATAGTAGGTATAGATTATCAACAGAGCATACATAGGTAATTGATACAGTTTACATTTATATATATTTTCTGGTAACAGAATAGTTCTGCCTGATTGACAAATAAGATAATCCAGCTCAGACTTTTGAGCATGATTAGACACAAAAATTTTAGATGGATTTTTTTCTATGAGCTCAATTACTCCAAAAGGCCCAAAAGGCCTAAAAGGCAGAAATATCAAGAATAGAGGTAGAGGTCAAATCTCCATTTTATGCATAGTTTTTTATGTGTGAGTGATAGCCATTTGGGACAAAGCAAAGTTGACTGACCTGTGATAGGGCGACGACGGAGTTGTCATCGCTAACGGCTTCCTCGACGATGAGCCTGTTGGGCCTGTCCTTGCGGCGCAGGATCGCGGTCGACAGGTCATCGGGGCTGCAATACCAGAACCACCCCTCGTTAAACAAAGCGTCACCCAACCGCACATCGCCAATCAAATAAAACCACTATTCACAACTTGAAGCCCCTAATATCGCGTAAAATAAGAACTATCATCGTGTATGCAAATAAAAATCATATTTTCACTAGAATCGGCCTAACTTGAGAATGATGACAAGCCAATTTTTATTCGTGATCGTTTACAATGTTACCTGAAGATATTCTTGACGAAATTTTGATTTTTCGATGTATACAGGATTATTATAGATTTCAAGACACTTACCTTTTATTATCTGCCATTTTTATTGATTAATACAAATACAATTCGTGAATTTACTAAATTTTTGAAACGCCGAATGAATAACCACTTCACAGTTCACCACTTCATCCGTGCGTGACGTTGCCGTATTTCATTTGTTCCCCAATGATTTGCAAAACATAAATTTGAAGATAGTCAGATTTACAAACAGAGATAGCGCTATATAAAAGGCTATGTTTTGTCTTTTTCTATATTACTGTTAAAACATTTTTTTTGAGCTAAATAAACGACACAAGCATCGATTCCCGGTGTTGCCAGTTTAAATATAATATGTCTATGGCCATAAAGTTCGTTCTCGCTGATCACCGGAAAACACCGGTTTTTAAATATATTGATTTGATGTCCTATAAAATTATTATTTTAAATCATTTGTGTACTTTTTATTAATAAAATAAAGTCAACAAGTAATGATCTAGTTCAAGCTGTAGGCTTTGGTGTTTGCGGTTTTTTTTATCTTTTCATAGATCTTTATTGTCATGTGACATTTAGGCGGCAAATAGTTAATTTTTAAAAAGTTTTACGAGCTTTTTTCATTCACATCACATCTCGGTCGGCGCCACTCGGCGGCAGTCACACACAGTCAGGGACTGGAACCCTTACGATTTTGATCAACGATATATCGTACTCTTATTATGTTATAATTATAACGTTTGCAAATCCAACAAAAATCAAGGAATAAACATATACATTTATTTTAATTATCATTCTGTAAATACTTAAAACCCTAACGACTGAAGGGGTTTTTCAACGGGTAGTCGGGTCCCTCACACACAGTAGTCACTACTGAGTAGGGACAGTGACTGTGCTTTGCTTGGCATTTTGTTTTCTTTTGTGGGTTGCACAGAAAGCCTTGTGTGGCCACTCACTGGCTGTGGCAAGGCCACCAAAACCTAACAAATGCAAGACGTTAGAAATCAGAAATCAATGATAAGCCGATATAAATGGATAAATATAACATATACAGACACCAAGGCAAAAACAAAAGTGTTTATCATACGAATGTATTCGGGAATTCGCGACCCTGTGCTTGTAAGCAGGCGTACTATAAAGGCTACAGAACCACCAGCCAAATCAGTGGATCATCTTCCGGTTGCCTGAAAGAAATTGCTACCCGAGCAATAAGGCCGCCAATTGTACTATTTTTACTACTGTATGTTTTTGTCTGTGTGCAATAAAGTATATTTCATCCATTCATTGGATTTATGGATATAACCAATGCCTTTATTATTTAAACAATACACAAGATCACGCGCCTATCCCCGAAAGGGTGAGTAGAAATTTAGTGGGCTCCCAAGTAACTGGAACACTAAAACCACGTTTAGCAAAATTTTTGGGTTAAGATATAGGTACAACTAGTGGCTCAGTGAGCTGTAGACCTCGCGAGTATAAATTATATATAAATTTTTTTTTTTTTGAAATGGCTGATTTATGACTTTTTTTTGTTTTTCAACCCCCATAAATCTGTCATTTATTCATTCCAAAAACTGACTCGACAAAAAAATTCTATTAACTTATCGAACTTGCTCACAAAATTTCACGAGAATCGGTTGAGAAACGCGACCTGTAGATGAGAACAAACAGATCGACAGATGGACAGATAGACATACAATTTGGCCAAGCTGAAACCGAGACGCTGGAAGGCAGGAAGTGCCACTTCATAGTAAATGTATGGGGGCGGCAAAAATTTTTTTTTTCAATATATCCCATTAATTTTTCAAAATCCATTTGATACAGCTCGTGGGGCACTTTTACAGTAATCAGTTTATCGGTATCTTGTATAATTTAGGATAAATAGAGTGAGTCCTGTGCGAGTATATCATGTAACCTAGGTTGTTAGGTGTTTCATGATTTTCATGAATAAGACATAGTTTTTATCACTCAGTTCTAAAGGGGGTGCCGCCAGCCGTTGTTGGTATTTAGTTCAAGTTATGTTAGTATGTTAAGTTATGTTGTTGTTAGTTGATGGATTGGAAGGAACGCGTCTAAGTATTATTTCTGATAGCTATTTGATTTCGATATTGTAATTTTGTAGTGCTGGCAATGAGCCAAAATAAAAATATCTACAGTGAAGTTTTATTCCTTGATCGCTTTTTTCAGCTTCTTTTCCAAATCTAGTAAATTATATTTGCCTCTTTTGAGAATGTTATTATGTATGACGTCATGGATGAGCTTCTTCGTTTCCCTGTTCAAGTCGGGTTTTTGCCCTCGGCCGTATTCTATCATATCTTCAAGGTAGTCTCTGAACTGTTGGTCTTGCTGCGCCCTAAACACATCATCCATCGCTTCTAGGAACTCCAATTTTCGAGGCTCGCCTCGCGCGTTCAACTTATTCAGGTAATCTTGATACTCGTCCTTTATTTCATCTCTGTGAAGCAACGATATCTTTCTGATTTTTTTAGCTAAGTTCTTTGAATATTTGTATTCAAGTTTATCTATTTCTTTGTAGAAAGTCTTGCTTAACGACTTCAGTTTTTTTTCTGGAATACCCGTCGTAAGGAGAGTCAAGAAATCGTGGAGAAATCTGTGAAATATTCCGGGGGGCTTTTGATGTTCTGTCGGGGATCCAATCCGAGCTTTAATTTTTATCTTAACGGATGATGTTAACGTAGCCAACGAAACAACTAAAAAAACGTAAATATATTTTCTAAAACACATGTTATGTTGCGGTGCGCTAAAGTCCTTATCGAAGTAAACTAGAGAAAAGTAATTTCATGGTCTTGAAGCTTATCTAATTGTAATTTAAAAAAAAAACTAGCCGAGCAATTTCCCCTTGCTTTGTCTTTCGTGAAACTCTGACATCAGTAAATCGAAGCTGGACTTGATCTCATCTTTCACGCTTTCCTCTTGTGCATGGTAACGCCTAAGTACGATCTTGCTTATTAAATCTTTTGTTTTTCCATTTAAACTTGTACTTCCTATTCTGCCGTCACCGAATCTTTTAAGATCGTATACATAGTGATCAAATCGAATATCTTCGTAAACTGAGTAGATTGAATTCAATATTCTGAAAAATTTATCTTTTCCTTTGGATCTCTCCAAGATGTACTCCAAAAAGTTTAGCACAAATCGTTTAACCAACGCTCCTCTAAATTCTGCTATTTTCTTCAAAGTCTTGACGAATTCTTTCATTGTTTTTCTCATCATGTACCCGAAGCCAATACCTTTTAGATGTCTCTGGAGAATTCTTATGAATTTCGTTGTTGTTCTAGTTGACAACCTCGTGAGTGTGACGTTGCATATATTGACCACCAAGTTGTAAAATGGACCCGACGGTGGTGGTGTTGCGGTTTTTCCCGGTTTATTAATAGTTTTCAGTAATTTGACATAATTTCGCTGCTTTTTCAATATATTTATGTAAATTTCTTCTGAATCTTCTTCTTCGGAAATTTTTTCAAGTGTAGATTGTACAATATCTTTTAATATATTCGAAGGTTCCGGATTTCCTTTTCTCAAAATATTTTTAACGGGTTGTGATTCAATTGAAAGTCCTTCACCGTTTTCTTCGTCTGATTCTGATTCATAGGGTTCAGATTCTTTTGAAATAGACTCTCCACCAGGTAGTTCAAGTCCATTATCTGATTCGCTAGATGACTCGTGTTTTGTTTTAACAACACTTAAATTGAAAAATATCAAAAATGCTAAAATGAACATCTTTAATGCAACTGTTTTTTAGAAATACATTCAAGTGATTAGATAAGTTCCACTGAAATGAAACTAATTGGAATTTTGCGGTAAATTTTATTACGGTTTAGTTGCAATGTGTTGGTACTTCAATACCTGTCTTTGCTATTTGATTCCTGTTTCCGAACCACAACCTTGTGTATTTTAGAATCTGAAATAAATAAAAAACTGTTTAGATTTCACATAAATATTGTTTCGTAAAAGTAAATGTTTTTTCGTGTTTGTTTTCGTTTTTAATATTGTTTCGTTATTTGTATTGCTAATTTGCTCAGCGATTCTGCTACGTTTACTACGCCGCCGTAGACTTAGTCGTAGAGCCAACTAGTTTCTGCATTATTTTATACAAGCTTTCCGCCCGCGGCTACGCTCACGTTGTGTAGGATTTTTCCCGTGGGAATAAAACTTTTTCCCATAAAAAGTATTAGATGAGTTAATCCAGGGTACAATCTATCTTTATTCCAAATTTCATCCAAATCCATCCAGTAGTTAAGGCGTAAAAGCGGAACAAACATCCAAAAGTCCAAATATATTTTCACATTTATAATATTGGTGTGCTTTTAGAGCTACTACCTAGCACTGACAAAAGAACTAAAGATAATGTTACATCCAGAAAATAATTACTATTCAGATATTGTGATTTTTTAAAAGACGGGCTAAATTAGCAATACAGTTAAGTTACATTCAGAAAACGTAAAAATGTATATAACCAACAAACAGTGGCCGAGTGGTAGCTTTCACTAAGGAGGTTCTGGGTTCAAACCTCGGTCAATCCCCAGTTTGGTTAGGACATTGTGGACCTGTTTAATTTACCTGTTTAATTTAAGGTTGTATTAAGTATCTTTTGAGTCCGTCCATTATCTTCTTAAATTATCGTAATACTAATTACGTCAGATTGGAGGCTCACTAAGTCTGACACCAGGGTTAGTGAGGTCGGTTGTCAACCTCACACTACATAATGAACCAACCTGCCAAGCCAGTACTGTAGCTAGTGCAGCAACAAACACGTCACCAGTGGCTATGAACAAGCAGCCGAACAGCGCTGCGTCGAATGTGGCGTGGGCCCACTCCTCACCCCACCTTCAAACAAGTCATTAAAACCGTGTATATCACGAGGAGGTAAGCTGATTATCAGGGCAGTCTGATGATATTATCAAAATTTACAATCTGCCTAACAATAAAACTATGTATGTATGTATATCGGCAGGCAGCGGACGCATCAAAAAAAGTTTTATAATTAAATAAGTAGTGGTAGCTAAGGCCTGATCGCAATGGGTAGGCTTGAGCCCCTCGGTGAGGACGTATATGAGCTGATAATGAATGAAATAAGTTGCTCAGTATTTTAAGGTATGAACATAATATTATCCTATAATTACTGGGACTGTTATATTGCTTTTTCTGTGAAGTTTTTTGTTTCTTTTTTTGAACGAGCGAGCGAAGCGTCTCAGTTTCAACTTGGCCAAATTTGCTTTTGAATGTCCATCTGTTTGTTTGTTTGTTGGTTTCTTTGTTTGTTTCACTCTACAGGTCGCGTTTCTCAACCGATTCTCGTGAAATTTTGTGAGCAGGTTCGATAAATTAATCGATTTTTTTTATAGAGTCAGTTTTTGGAAATTTAAAAAAATGACGGAGTTATGGGGGTTGCCAGCTTACATGGTCTACCGCCGAGGCTGTTTTCCTCTACAGGTCACATTTCTTAACCAATAAAATAAAAAAAAAATGTTTAAAAATAAAAAAAATCAAGGGGTCGGGGATGTTTGTCGAGAAAAAATAAAAATAAATTTGAAAAGATATATATACAGACTCGCGAGGTCTACAGCTCACAGAGCCACTAGTTTATGGATGTTTATTTACCAAGTGACAACAAAACACGAAGGTGACGAGTGGTTGTCAGCGTCGTAAAGCAGGATGCTGGTGCTCCCGGATTCTCTCGCCACCAGCTCCACGTCCAGGAGCCTCTCCAGCACGGTCCGCTCGCTCGCCACCCAGCTCAGCCCGTCCAGCGCCTTTGGATAAATCATTCTTTACTTGGTAAAAGTTTACTAGAGCTAACAACATACTGGATTGACAACTAAGGTCCCTACAATAAAATCAGCTATACTATAAAATAATAACTTATTTCGCTTATCCTCGCAGAATACTGCAAATCTGGTCACCTTGAATGTACACAAGTAAAATATACATTTCTTACCCTTTCAAAGAACGTTGCCAAGAATTTAGATAAGAGGGCCCTTTTTGGGTCCTTTTCATTCAAACCACCTGAAAAAATTGTTAAGTACATTAGCTGAACAAACTCACTTTCAGAAAGAAAATATTACTTAGTAAAATTATACGTACTGTATGCAGATGAAGATAGCTGCTTGTAAATTGTCCTGAACAGAAATTTCAACCTATGAGTTCATATTATATTTATTAGCTCTATAAACGAAAATCAGGAACAATTTAAGTAACAGACTTAGATTTTATTAGGTATATATCTAAGTCTTTACAAATAAGTTGCGGGTCTACTATATAATGTTTGAGTTGAAGAAAATAATCACCATAAATATTATTATTTACGTACTTATTCAAAAGTGTCAACACACGAATAAAACGACGTGTCTAGATAGTAACCTAGGGCCTATGTTCAGCAGTGGTCGACTTTCGGCTGAAATGATGATGATGATGAAAGATTATTGTGACAAATGTTATAGGCTGCACTTATATTTAGGTTACTTACCGTAACTGCGGAGCGCACACGATGCGGCAAGCAGCCAGTGGTGTTGTCAAAGACCTCGCATCTGAATCATCGTTCCTATAAAAACAACATCTTCCATATAGAAGCGGTCTTTTTAAAAGATTGGTCTTTTATGTATTTTTATTAATAACATATTCTGAATTTCGTAAGTAGGACATTTTTTTGAACCTTTATAGCTTATAGAAATGCATTGGTAAGAAAAACGTCTCGTAACTAGTCATTGATTGAAAGCTCGGCTGATTATTATTATCTTCTAATATTGTTGATAAACAAATTGAAGACTGATATATTTTAAGACTGTGAAAAATTACCTTTGGACAGGTAAAGCCCTCCATGGAAGTACAGCTTTTGCCTCTTGTAAACTGATGAAAAATTATAATCCTCAAAATTCTTACCAGCTCAATCGTAGACGGCTCATTCACAATTCTCTTTCCACTTAACCTCCAAAGTTTTCGATTAAGCGAGTAATTTGAAATTCTTGCAAATTAATCTAAACCTAAGTGAAAATTCGTGTTGCCTTACAAGTTATGTACTCTTCTAATACATATTTTATTAGTAGGAATGTGTATTTAAACAACATTTTAATTACATCAGCAGTAAAGTTACTTTGTAATTACTTTAGAACATTAATTATCTCGATTTAAAGAAAAACATAATGTTAAATAAACTCTAGTTAGTTAAAGGGGTATTTTAGTACCAAAAGGAGTAGAAGTATATTTGTATAGTATAATATTGTATGTAGTATTATATAGCGCATGAGCGCTTAGAGTGTCCAGATCAAAGTGGAGATGGCAGTTGGCCCCTCAAGGTTGCTGAGTGGAGACCCAGAACAGGAAATCGGAGAGTCGGAAGACAGTCTTCCCTCTGGGCCGACGACATCGCCAAAGTGGCAGGAAGAAGCTGGATGCGAATGGCACGGAACCGCGATACTTGGCGTGCCCATGAAGAAGCCTACACTCAACCATGGGTGATTACTGGCTGAAGAAGAAGAAGATATTATATAAAGAGTTTGTGTATTCTGACAGAAGTTAAGCTCACCTGCCATGCACATAATGTGCATAATAATCTTCCTGGAAGATCAGGAGCGAGTGTCCTATACTGGTGCACACTTTGGGCAGCATGGAGGTGGGGCCACCGAAGACCTTGTCCATTACCCATCGGATCGTCAAGATGCCGATGTATGCAATCCACCAAGCGGCTGAGGCCGTCGACCACTGGTAGCCCGGGCTTCGGGGAAGGTAGGCTTGCCAGGGTTGTGAAATCTGCCAAAATAAATTACATACGGAAGGTCTAATTCTTTCCTGTTTCTATTATAAGATTAAATTCCAATTTACGGATAGGGTTCGTCAACTTGATGCGGGCGATTTAATGTGGGTGATTAATTTAACAGGCTAATAAGTAGTTCTTGATTTATCAAATTTCAAAGAGTGAATTTCATAAAAATACAAATTGGTTAATGGTATGAAATACTAATAATTAGACCTTAAAAACAGACATGCTGAATGATATTTCTCCTTTGTTGATACAGATCCATAAAGTACCTACAACTTCCTCTACGTGTAGAGAAAAATTATCTTTTATTTAAACATGATTTCACATTAAAAGAAAAAAAGACAGAAAATGTATATATCAGAGTACAGCCACTCCCGGATTTACAATAAACTTCTGAACTTCGCCAAGAGCATGTTGTTATAAATGTTATTATTTTGTTTTCTTTTGTGCATGTTCCTTAGTAATGTGTGCAATAAAAAGTTACTTACTTACAGTTACAGTTTCCTTATTGAAGTTTTACTTACGTGTATAATAAGGAGAGCCAAAGCGACGGTGTAGGCAGGAGACGCTTTCCTTACCGTTTGTAACCTGCTCCACTCTCTTGCTAGGGTCGAAGCTCTCCAATTATCACTTTTATCAAACATCATTGCATCTAAAATATATAGTTTTTATTTATATTTTTAGGTAGATATTGCTTTATACACACCACCACATACACCTTGTTAGGTATGTGTTCATACCTCGGAGGAAAAAGGTTCATACCTATACATCTCAGCCTCGTTGGTTATTGCTGGCAGTAAATACTTATAGAATTGTCGAGTTTATTTGAATTTAGAAGAAACAAATATGTTTCGAACGCTCAACAGCTGATTCTATTGTAGACTGTCCTTACGAATGCTTGTGTTTTGAGGAGATAAAAATATTAAATAAATTGTCCTTCTCACAACTAACCTAATGTTTTATAATACCGCCTCCACCTTTTTCGCACACCTTAAAGCTATATACACCACCTTGTACTGCCTTACACACCCCCCAGCCCTTTTACACTACTTGATTTTCCGTCTAATAATGAAGCTAATAGGAGCTAATGCAGTTACATGAACCTATTAGTTAATAGGAATTACCTTTTTCGGGAGGATTGTATTCTGACCAGTCCAAGAAAAATATGTCGCATTTACATTGGTTATAATTCACCCAAGCCACTTTGAGAGCCTAAAATAAAACAGACAATCATGGTCATGAATTTTAGAACCGATAAGCTATTTATTGATAATAATCGGTATACTTACGAAAAAGTCCAAGTAGATATACATAGTAGTTGTTGAAAACTCTAAGATGTCGGCATTGTTACAGAAATACAATTTTACTAACTTACCTTCAATCCGACCGCAGAATAAATGAAAATCCTGATCATGCGTTCCTCGGAGTGTGAAAGAGGAAGCGTCATCCCCAGGGTACCGGCTTCCGCAGCCAGAGCGTGTAAAGTGGAGAACCAGGCAGCCTAAAATAAAATAAAAAAAATAAACAAATAGAAGTGTCGAGTTCCGTTGACGTAGGTTAACAATATTGAATAAAAAGATAGGAAGCAACACGCAGAATTATCCCTCAGCAGTAAATGTTGACAAAATTGCTTGCTCGCGAAGGTCTATGTGCCTAATAAAACTTGTTGCACTAAGTTTTTTTAATGCTCAATTTATTGCTTGCTCTATTTTCCAGGCATGATGGATTCAAATTACTTAAGCTGGCATCATTGTAGGTACAAAAAAACCTAACTGCGATTATCACATCGCCTTTCACTAGACATTGCAATCGTATGCATTATAATGTCAATTTGTATGGAAAACACGCCTGATACGACACATTGTCTCCGCGGTTTTGCGTAGGAGCGTATGCAATACGTCTTCACGCAAGGCCAGTGTGAGAATCACCTAAAACATTAACATTTAAATGTTCTACAAAAGTAAACCGAATTGTGTCAGCTTAAACACTTACAAAGTAAAGTGTGTCAGCGGTGGCCGCTGCTAGGAGTGGCACCAGTGAAAACTGAAGACCGCCTCGCCGCAGGGTGCCGCGCCACTGCACCACCGCGTGCAGCGCTAGAAGAGCTGCCAGCACTCCGCCCCAGATCTTCAAACCATTTAGGTACGTTCAAAAACAAAACAACCACCTCATTCATTGTATACTTTTACGCTGGATCGACGAAATTTTTCGTACAGAGATAGACAGTGGGATACATCTAAAATAATGCAGGCAACTGCAACTCTGCATATGCATGTATGCCACTCTCTCATAATTAACAATTTAAATTCCCTCTACATTCCCTCAACAAACAATTAAAAACCATCCCAATCAAACTACGAAATAACAAAATCGAATTGAAATCAATCTATTTGTTGTTCATCCGTGATATCAAGTATTCATACCTCTAAGCCCCTGAGCACTCCAGCATTGGGCATCTCATGTTCTACCCTGAGAGCGGTAGAGACAGACTGAGCCGACGAAGATTTGGAGGCGTACCGAGCTTCAATAGAAATGTGCAGGCGCAACGTAGTGGACTTGAACTTGTTACGTTCAATGCTGTAATAAAAACCTTAATAAGTAATTACGTAAATAAAATAGTTGAATCTTTGTCTTGTCTCTCTCAGTTCCTACTTCCTACTGATATCTCGTTTAGTAAAATCAGTCACATCACATCACACAATACACCATGGAAACACTTATATTTTAATTTATGGTAAAAAACTCAATGAAATAAACTCAATTTTAACAAAAAATGGTCGTACTCAACAAAAAAATAAAATATGATTATTTGATATTTCTCAAGCTAGGTACTGAATTTGTTTTTTGTAACTTACCGTAGTTTTATTAGAAGCGTGCGCAGATACACGGTATTCGTCATGTTGGCAGCAATGGAAAGACTGTTGTGTACTAAAAAATATCTCCCAAATTTACTATTTGGCCATAATCCTCTCTGAAAATAAATTAAAGGTGGTATATGGTTCACTTTTTCCCCTAATCGCTATTTCTATCAATGTGGTAGCGAGCGCGGACTTGAAAGGAAAATATAGCGGGTGCCTTGACTTGCTTGTAGGTACACGTTCATGTCAGAACGTAAAAACTACATCTACTTTCTACTTATCAATACATATCTTTTACTATTGATAAATATGATGATCATCATCATCATCATCGCGTGGGTTGTAAGGTCGACTACTGACCTCACAATCCCTGGTGTCAGCGAGAGCCGCCAAAGGCCACTGACTTGGCTCCTGTAACGACTAGATAGTAGCCGGGGTCAACGGCTTAACGTGCCTTCCGAAGCACGGAATCTTCTTTCTTTTCGGACAATCAGGTGATTCAGCCTGCAATGACCTAACCAAACTGACTAAAGAAAAATAATCAAGCCAGCAATTGATCGTTACTACGAGTTTTTTGCTACGCCGTAGCGGGTGGCGTAGCAGATTCTGCATACGAATTCTGAATTCGTAGCATTAAAATGTGATACTACTACTGCAAAACCTAAAGGTTTCCAGGTTTTATAGCGATGTTTTTTTTAAATAGTGTCAAGTAAATGTTTACTGCAAATATACATAAAGTGTGTGTCCTCATAGGAGTGAGCAGAGCTTTAGCTGGCTTATGAAAAGCACGCACTAAAACCACGTCTTTGTAACGTTCGACCTCGGACCAACCACCCGCACGTTAATAATAAAAAAAAAAATACTATTCGTACTCTTTATTTATCGATAGAGATATTTTAAGTAATCGATAAACGTGATGATATTATACTACGATTTTGGTACGATGACGTAACGCGGCGCGGCCACGGCGGCGCACGCGCAGCGATTTACGCTGAAAATGTAACACCAAACTTGTTTACAGGCTATGAGTATTATCTTACTCGTAGCAGGTTTTCTGATGATGTTTTCCAAGTAAACGTTTACAATAATAAAATCACGCTCTCATCCCTGAATTTCATATTATTTGCTTTTAATATTTTTGTTGGTTTGGTCATATATGATCTTGATCAGACCAAATTGGAGATTTCTGAAAAAAAAACTAGGTCTGGAGTACCTTAAACCGACGAGAATGCGTGAAGAGATTGATGAATGTGGATGAAGCGAAGGAAGTCTGGAGTAGGTGAAAGGACGTGGTTTCTGCCTACCCCTCCAGGAAAGAGGCGCGATTTTATGTATGAATTTTAAACGTGATTACAACATACGAGGCTGGTTGATACGTTTTGTTAGGTATGTGTTCATACCTATACGTCTCAGCCTCGTTGGTTATTGCTGGCAGCAAATATAGAATCGTCGGGAGTATTTGAATTTAGAAAAAACAAATATGTTTCGAACGCTCAAGAGCTGATTCTATCACAGATGAATAAGTAATGGATTCTATTGTAGACTGCCCTCACGAATGCTAGTGTTTTTAGGAGATAAAAATAAAAAATAAATTCTCCTTCTTGCAACTAATCTAATCTTTTATAATACCGCCTCCACCCTTTTCGCACGTTTAGAGGAATAAACTGATTTAATAATCTTACCTGGACATAATCACCGTTAGTTCGTCGTAGAGAAACTGGAAGGGCATTAAGTTCGCCATCTTTATATAAAAACGTTGCAAGAGTCTCGTTAAGGGGACTCTCTAGTTGGGAAATGTTCATACTACAGTTCATTCTGAAAATACACGAACATTATTCACAGAACAGAAGTAATTACTGCCTTGTCTCTACTTAATTTGGTACATGTTAGCAGGGGGCCGTTTCACGAAGCTACAAGTTACAAATTACAAGTACAATTCGATGTACATTGCGTAGACAAAAAGATAAAATGATAAAGGTATACAGTTTAGGCGAATTGGCTACGCAATGAACATCAAATTGTAACTTGTTACTTGTAACTTGTTGCTTCGTGAAACGGGGCCCTGGAGTGGGATTTTTCTTGTTTTTTTTATCTTTTCTTATGCAGGATAACTGAAAATTCAAGATGTATTTTTTTATTAGGAAAGCTATGTTAGAGTTTCTTGTGTATTTAGTAGAAGTGTTTCACGAAGGGGAACTTTATTATTTTCTAACACAGATTCAATAATAAATTTGTGGTGGGAACATCTCACACACGGCCATCTTGGGTATCAGCTGATATACATTACAGAATAAGATAAATACACACTTATAATACATACCTAAATAGTAGCCAGACATAAGGCAAACACAAGTGCTCATCACACGAATGTTTGCCCTGGGCGGGATTTGAACCCACGACAATATGCTTCGTAGGTAGGTGCATAACCGAAAAAGAAATACAAAAAAAATACTTACGAATAGTCTTTACCAATGGTAATTTCTAGTGGCAAAGAGCAAGGATTCTTCTCATTAGGCTCGTACATGACGTGCACTCCGCCAGCTGAAGTATAACCCACCAAGGCCAAGCGTAAACTATTCTGTAACATAAATTAACAAATTCTTCGGAAGCTCTGCGAAAAACAAAGGTAAACTTTTTGAATATTAATTAATATTTACCCACGCAGTTTTCGTGGATAACTCTTTTCTTATGGAGGTTGTTGTTTTAATACAGTTTCAGAACTAGCTTGATATGACTTCATGAGCTTATTTGAAAATAACTCACCATTCCCTTACTTAGTCCAATTTCACTGGGATCTTTGTCATTTATAGTCGAGTCTAAGGTCAGTTTTGGTAATCCTGTACAAAGAAATAAAAATAAAATAAAATTTATTTATTTCAGACCATGAAGTCCATAGTTGTTAGTATAGACTTAAAAAGAAACTTAAATTGTTATGTTAGTACAAACACTTAGAGTTATATTGTTCCATTATTTAAAAAAGCGACCCTCACTCACATGCCCTCCTTGCTACGAGGGCCAGGACGCTGGACAAAAAACAATGAATATTATAATACGAGTAGTATACGATACAGTCAACTGTACGAATCAACAGCTCATATACGTCCCCAACGAGGGGCTCGAGCCTACCCTGATTTAGGGCAATTAGGCCTTAGTCGACCACGCTGGCCCAGTGCGGGTTGGTCGACTTCACACACAACCTTTGAATTTCTTCACTAGAGTGTGCAATTTTCATCAAGATGTTTTCGTTCACCGTAAGAGCGTCGAATAAACGTACATATGAATTCAAAATTCGAAAACACATTGGTACGTGGTGGAGATCGAAACCGCGTCTCCCGAACGGGAGGTAGCGGCCCTAGCCGCTAGACCATAGACGCTCTGTTACTGAATACTTCACATACTGCTATAGATTTTTTTTCTACAACTGATCTAATCGCAATTTCTACCGAAGTGGTACAGCGGGCGCAGCCTTGCGCTACAGAATAAAGACTAACATAACGTCAAAATCGAACTAATCGACTGTAATAAATGACTGTAAAACCAAAGTTAATATAAAACAGCAAGTACAATATACCTAGCACGAATTTATCTTATTCAGAATCAAAATCAGAGATATTTATTTGTACATTTAGTAGGACATAACAACGCAGAACACATACAAAAACATAGTAAATAAAATACAACGGTTACACACAGCAAGTTCTTTTTGCAAGTTAATTCATTGCAATTAGCGGTTAACTGAAATTGTTACTGCAACATCAGAGTGGGTTGACCTACCTTTAGGTGGTATTGTTTTCGGTTGGGTCCACAGTCTGCAAGGTCCAGTGAGGTCGGTGGAATAGAAACTCTTGACACACGCATTGGCTAGCGTTCTGCACGATAGAAGGTCGTTTTGCTAAAATCATAATAAATTAATACTTTTCATCAACAGCTTATATACGTCCCCAAGGTTGGTCGACTTCACACCAATCAATCAATCAATCAGCCTATTGAAGTCCACTGCTGGATGTAGGCCTCCCCAAGGGTACGCCAAAGCACACGATCACCTGCTTTCCTCATCCAGCCACCACCAACACTTACACACAATCACACACACACACACACACATACACACACATTCTCATTTTGACTACACACACAACCTTTGAATTTCTTCGCAGGAGTGTGCAGGTTTCATCGCGATGTTTTCCTTCACCGTAAGAGCGTCGAATAAACGTACATATGAATTCGAAATTTGAAAACACATTGGTACGTGGTGGGGATCAAACTCACGTCTCCCGGACGGGAGGCAGAGGCCTTAGTCACTAGACCACCGACGCTCTTAATTAATACTTAATCATACCTAGATATAAGAACTTCTCTTTCAAAGCTGAATTTTGGCTCTAGCCAACTCTGAATTAGAGCGATTAGGTCTTACACTTTTGAATTTCTTCTGTGTGGAGATCTCCTCACATTGTTTCCCTCATCAAAGATCATCTGATAAACGTTTATGAGAAATAAAAAAAAGGACAAATATATTGTTTTTTTTTAATCTATTTTTTTTTTCTAACGGACCTAACCGCTATTTCTACCAAAGTGGTAATATAGTGGGCGGGGACTTGAAAACCACTATCTCCATCAACGAACTATCCATCTAAGACAGATTAGAAGCTTTGGAAGAAGACAAAATTAGACAAAACTACGACTTACAGTACAAAAATACTCATTCTGGACAATATCAAGGATTTCATTCGGGTGCACCGTCGGCTGTTCGTGCTTCGGCCTCTCGTTGACGAATCTCTTCGGCACGCAGCGCCCGCGCACCACCACGTCCTGTTTCGCACAAGCACAGGATTCGCATCGCACGCACGCGTCTTTCCACGGCTTGTAGCCGCGCGCGCATTTCACACATTGAACTTCTTTCAAAGGCGTGCCGTCGAGGTTTTGTGTCACTAAATTTGAAAATGGAAATTGATTAGGTAGGTACTTTTTCCTTGTTCCTAGGTTGGTATCTACTCAATTAAAAGTAAACAAACTTGATACGTAGAATACTCATTTATAAAAGAATGTTTAAATATTATTATAATGTTTGAATGATATACCTACCTATATGTAAGCGAAAAAAACGTAAAGAAAATTAAATAACAGTCATAAAAATGTTTCTTTATTGCTAACGAATATACCTTATTTTGGAAACATGTAATAATTCGATAAAAAGACGTATCATGATTGTTTACATTTCGTTAAGACAAACGATCAGACTTTTATAATAAATTAGGCAGAAGAACAAAATTAAAAGAAACATACTTTTACTTCAAAGTATATTATGGTGTGCCATTTTTGTACAAGTAAAGTTATTAATTATCAGGTTCAGTTCACATAATTAATTGGAGGTCCCACAGAGGAACTATATTTACACGCTTCGACGAAAATTGAACTTAGAGCAATATTTAAACTTATCCAACTTAGAGCAATATTTAAAATCCGCATCTACCTATTTTTGTACTAACCATTTTAAACATTCGTTTCTCATGACGGAGATCCCGGGTTCGAATCCCGGTAAGGATACTATGGTCAAATAAAAATCACTGTGCGAGATGGTCCGTAGTTTGGTTCAGGTTGCAGGCTCAATCATCTCATTGTCTGAAAAGTAAAATAACTCCATGCTCCGGAAGGCACTGTTAATACTTCAAAATAGTCCTAACATGAGCTATGTCAGAGACACCAGGGTTCGTCCCGTCGTCGCCCTAAGAACTTGAATAAGAAAGCTAACCACTGATGTTATCCTGAGGGCACTTCCTGCACGCGGTCTTGCCCGCGGCGCTCTGGCAGCGGCGAGGCACGCAGGATGCCCCATCAGTGGACACCAGCTCGGTGGCGTTGCAGGGTCTGCACCTGCTTACAGACACTCGGACGCTGTGCTCAGCACACGTGCACTGAAAGCCTGCGAAAATTATGATTTCGTAACATCTCTGTATATCCAAACTAGAACATTTTCCGTACTTAGACTGACTGGGGGGTTACAATAAAAATAAATGTCGTTAAGTCAATGTTCTAAATAGAATATCCGCCCGAATTCTTTATCTGGTATTTAACACTATATCTTTAAAAAAATATAGAGCATTTTCCTTTTTTAGAAATGTACGTTACACCACCATTGACTTTTCTATGTGTTCGTGTGTTGTTTGAGCTAAAGTTCATTTAACGTTTTTATAAGAAAGCTCGTTGGATTTGTCTTAACAAGATCTTTAGTCATATGTGATGTCCAGGGTCTCATGATGGAGCTGGAAGGTGACCATAGGAACTCCTCAAATACACAACACAACCTAGTCGTGTTTGAGCTCGTTGGATTTGTATTAATAAGATCTTTAGTCATACGTGATACTTTCTTTCTTATTGAAGTAGGTATGTCAATATTCGTAAATGTAGAGATAGAATATGCTTACCACCTGCAGATGCCACCATGGACACGTTAACAGGACACGATGCACACGCCATGGCCCCAGGGTCGTAATACTGGCTCGAGTTGCAGTGCACCGGCAACTCTATGCATTTTACACAGGATACTAACACTAATAAGAATAGCAGTAACTTTAAAATCACTTTCATTTTTATAAATTTTTTAGAATCCGGTTTTTTGTTTCAGAGTCTGTCTATTGTTTCGAAATAGTTCTACTTTGGTTCTACGGTAGTCGTTATTCAATAAGCTAATTGAATTTCATTACAATGGTTAATGATTGTGTTTTGCAGCCAGATAAATTCATTTGCATACTGAACAGAACAGCCTTTTAATAAATGTCCGTCTCATTCGATTTATAATATAAATATTTACTGAAATTAAATACACATTGTTGTTTAGGTACCTATACTTATAAAAAAAAGAGCTGAGAAATCCTTAAAGAATGAGAAAACTTATCTTTTTCTAATGCAAAAACTTATATATTTCAAACAATTGGACCATTTATCACAATTAAGTTCATCTCCATGATTTGACAGCTATTATTATTAACATGTTTTTAACTTTCCTCATTAGCAACATACAATATCAGATATAATTCACGGCGACATTTAGTTTTTAATTACGCAACTTAACTGCCAGTTACTGCCACTTGAACAAAAGGATTGAAAACAAAAGACTGTTGAGCTTAGACTTTAGACTTAGGCTTAGATGAAGCTACTATGACAGTGTTTGCGAAGTTCATTACGTCGTCGTTGCTAGGCGACGCTACAATACGCATTCAAATGGAACGCGCCAACTGTCGTTTCGTTCCACTCCAATGCTTGTTAAGCTTCGCTCCCTTGAGTACACTGAGAAAGTTTTTAAATTAAATTGCTACGCTTATGCAGTGTACACTTTCTATCTCAATAATAGATAGGTGATCGCAACGTCAACACCTTTGTTTAGAAATAAATTTTAAGAACAGAAGAGAGATTTTTATTTTCTAGTATAGTATCCACACCATGTTTAGCTGCCATTTCTTTCAAATTCTGTCCATGAACCTAAACAACTTTTCCCAAGGAACATTAAATTATCAGATAAAAGGTAGGTCTGCTGGAAGATATTTCTTTAGAAATAAGTAGGCCTGTTGTGTCGTTTTTCTTTGTGTTATTGTCATTTTCTTGTTTAATGTGTACAATAAATGGTTAAATAAATAATAAACAAATAAAAAGAAACTGCTGGTTTTGAATGTTGTTGTTTTTCAATTTCATGGACTAAACTCTCTCAATTTCAGCAATTGCTACTACGATTTTGTTTGTGGAAAACCAGAGTATTCTAAAATTCCATCCACAAATATGTATCAGGTTATAAACCTCTAGGTTGGACCTCCTGTACAAAAGACACATCTAATAAGCTTTGTTGACTTCAAGGCATTGAATATGTAAAATTGACTTGACGTAACGACCTTTGGTTACATCATCAATCAATCAATCAGCCTATTGCAGTCCACTGCTGGACGTAGGCCTCCCCAAGAGCACGCCAAAGCGCACGATCAACCGCTTTCCTCATCCAGCCACCACCAGCGATCTTCCTCAGGTCATCAGTCCACACATGATTTTTTCTTTCTTCGTTTTCGTCCAAATGATTTTTCTTTCTTTCTTTCTTTACAAATCAGTGGCAGGAGGGCATCCCACGCTACGTTTCCCGAGACGTGGTCTCCATTCGAGAACCCGTCTACTCTAACGCTCATCGGTTCTACGACACATAGGTTACATAATATACTTCCCCAACGAGGAGCTCGAACCTACCCATAATTGTGACGATGAGGTCTTTTTCGATCACGCTGCAGTACAGGTTGGTCGACTTCAAAGGACATTAATTACTAAAAGGAAGCAATAGTTAAATGTGTCATCGAAGAATGCAAATTGTTCGTAATCAGAACCACTAACGGTCGGTAGACTTAACCATGATCTTACTAATACAGTTGCCACTATGCTATAACTCTCCGGATCTTGTAAAAAAGAAAGACTAAGAAGTTTAAAAATTCACAAACTTGATAGATGAACGACCAAAGTGCATCAACGCTAAATTGGCTTTTAGTCTATAGAAAGGCACAATGCTTGATTTATAGTCTTAACTAAAAGCCTTTCAGCTTTAGCATGAAATGTAATGCAGGTAAATAAACTTGTAGCACAATTTACTTACCCATCAGCACATAGCTCGTTAGGCATTTTTGCTCTTCTATTATTCAATACAATACAATACAATACAATACAAATATACACAAGAAAGCACCAAAGAGCGCAATGTTTCTTATTACCCAGCTAGCAACTATTTACCTTGCTTCCAGGATAACTTTAGCTAAAATTACTATTCCTAAAAGTGAAGGCTTACTCGAAAACAGAATAATAAATAGTGCCGTCGAAGTGGCCAACCAAAACTTCAATTTAATAAAGTTTACCGTTTTCCTATCAAAAGATGTTGGTGGTGACAACGTCGACAATTTCTTAAAAAGGTATAAGGGTTCAATTGTACTGGAAACAAAGGTGGATGGACCCGGGCAAGTTGTAGTCATAGTTGGATCCTTCCATTCCTTTATGAAGATTCTCGGGAAATTAAAGCCTGATCTCAAAGGAAAGACTTTGTTGGGAAGTGGAGCGAAGTTTTTGATTGTAATGCTGCAGAATTCCAATAAGATGAATCACATTACTAGGATCCTGTGGAGTTACCATGCAGTGAACACCATTATAATCACGAATGATCAAAATAAAACCGCTTTGTACACATTTTTTCCATACAAGAACCATTTGAACTGTCAAAACACTGAACCCACACTCATTGGATATTGGGAAGACAAGTTAATAAAGACCAAGAAGCTGTATATGGATAAAATGGAAGACATGAAAGGGTGTCCTCTTTATATATCGACTAATAAATTATATCATCCCGCGACGGAACAAAAAATACAATTACATGTAATAAAAAAGACATTGCTGAGACTTTTGAGGGATATCATGAACTTCACACCAATCACGTCTACGAGAGATTACGTGAGCATAGACTCTAATCGAGCCAACAACTGGTCTGATTCTCTGAACGATGTCTTAAGTGGCTCTGCTAACATTTCCACCTGCAGCATACCGTTAGGAATAGATAGAATGGGTCTTCTAGACTACTCCTGGCCATATTTCAGAGTAAGACTGGCTTGGCTGGCACCTCCAGTGTCACCAGGACCTGCTTGGTGGAGACTACTATCACCTTTAAGCGGATATTTGTGGTTAGTTTTGCTGATAGTAATTTTTTTTATAACTTCTCTTCCGTTTGTGTTAAAATTTCAGCCTGTGAAGAAGTTTTGCTATCGTCATTTCAATAGAAGCGATAAATTACAATCAGTCGCAATCAGAATATGGGGGGTACTGCTAGGACAGCCAATTCGAGTAGAACCAAGGCGATTCAGAGATTTCTACATTCTAAGTATATGGATTTGGTTTACATTTGTGATTAGAAATGTTTACCAAAGCGTTCTTATAGGAGCTTTGAAAACTGATAGTTTGACAGGAGCCTTTGCAGATTTCAAAGAAGCAGTAGTTGACCATGGATATCGATTCGGCGGTCGAGAAGGTGTATATGCGTATTTTGAACTTGATCCACTAATACGAAACGAGTTTCAAATAATAAAAGAAGATGACTTTGAAGAAGTATTTCGCGATGTTATGGAACGAAGACAGAAATTTGTCTTAGCTACTTCTTTAGAGTACGCCTGGGCTTACTGCTTGGCTCAAGGTATTAAAGAAGTAGAATGTGGACATGTGCTGCCTGATTCATTAATGACGGTGCCTTTGGTAGTTTGGATGAAAATGCACTCTCCATTCAAAAAGCCGCTGTCGGTTTGGTTGCCGAGGTTGATGGAAACAGGACTGTTGGAAGGAAACCCTGCTGTGAAGCCAGTGACGAACCTCGTAAAGTCTTCAGACCCATCAGCTTTGACGATTCACCAGACGCTGAGTTGTGTGCTTTGCCTCCTCTTCGGCTACTCGATTTCGATTGCAGTGTTTGTATTAGAGCAACTTAGGTATAAAACGAAAGCACTGCATTCTAAGTATCAGTTGGAAATAGAGCTAATTTTACGAAAACCGTATCCATATCGAAACTAGATTTTGTAAGTCGTCTGGCAGCATAATCTAGAGTTAGTATTACATGAAAATTATAAAATAACCTAAAGGACTTGTAGACTTGTAGTGTAGGTGTAGATCTTCGATCACAGAAAGGAGGATTTTCGTAGTAAATTGTCGCATAAAAGTTGTAATGTTTTTAATAAATTAGTGGAAAGTATTGTTGATAAAACTTTATTATGTCTCCATAAAATTATCTTCTTACAGCTAAACACAGATTGTAGTAAAATAATTGACAACAAAAATGGAAGCATACCTTCAATCTAAATTCTACATCAGCACGTATCGTTTTGCAACAGTTCATATCGAAAATTTTCAATTGGTCAACCAACATCCATATAAAAATAGACACAAATATTTTACAACGATATAAAATTGTAGATATAGGAACACATAAAAAAGACAGAAAATACATTAGGAAATACATCTACCAATAGAATAACCTACTTACGTTTAGATAACAAATAATACTTACTATGTAAATTTCTAGTTTGGCACAACATCAAACTATCTCATCAAAATCTAAACAATGAGGAATGTAACTACAAGTATAAACGTGATAAAATTTAATTATTTCCAACGAATTAAAATTAAAACGAAAACAGACTTTTCACACACTGAGAAACTTGTCCATGAAGTAACCTTCCTCAAGTACCGTCTATCTCAGTCTCTTCAATGTCTTCGGATCAAGCAGCCAACGTCGGCGGCTCCACCACCAAGTACGGAGTGTGGAGGATCGCTGGCTGCGGCAGCGCTGGGAAGAGGATGGGGTACTGCGGCGGCGGCTGCGAGCCCTGCGTCATCAGCTTGGCTTCTGGTTCAGAGCACTCCAGCAGCCAGTGTGTGAGCATCCTGCCCCGGCCTTTCAGCTCCACTTCGCCTCTACGTTCGACCACAAACGTGCCCCATTGGTCGAGTAAGGCACGTGTACTCTCGCTTAAGTGGATTCTTAGTGCTAGAAAAAAGTAAATTATTATAGGTGTAACTTGGCCGCGATGTCTTGGTACCATTACCCGTTGTCACCACCGCGGTTGTAAGAATAGGATGGCATAACAATTGCGGCTAGGTAGTAGGCCATGTAATCATGGCCAGTTACTCTCAAAGTGAAGTGTCCCTATCATATATGCGTAGAGGCATATGAATGGGTGAACTAATAAGTTCTATAGCGAGTGATGTTTTTATAAAGCGGTGAAGTTTGAACTACAACTTCAGAGCGTAGCTGGAAGTACAGTGGTCGGCACCAAGAAGAATGCGCTCTGCGATTTTAGTACATACGAGTATCTTCCATTATCTTCGCTAAATAGATTTATACAGCTATACCGAGTCGTACAAACCACTCGCGATAACTTAAATATTACCTATGCTCTCCCTCTCAGTGACCATTATATGAGAAACATCTTACGTTGTCCAGTGGACTCCATCCTGCTGGCAGTATTGACGGTGTCTCCGAAGAGGCAGTAGTGTGGCATCTTCACACCCACCACACCAGCACACACGGGGCCTGAGTGGACCCCCACACGGACCTGATGCAATGTTTCAAAGTTAGTCCCGGTATCCACAAAAGCAATGATCTGGCTCAGGTTACAAAAAAATAAAAAAATACAAAATTCCTTTATTCGTCAACACACGTATATAGGGATGTACAAAATTTTAAAAGTAACACTGTGTCGCGCCATCTGGCATACGAAATTATAAATTTAATTTAAAATCTATTAGGTACATAACAAAATCAATCAAATTCATTACAAATGTCATATCAAATATCTAATTTAACAGTACCAATATCTCAGTAACAATATCTAAAATAATTCACAATAAAAAAAAAAAAACAAGTAATTCTCATTCATTCGTTATTATTTGTATGCCTACATTGTACAGTACAGGTTCATATAAAATTATTTTAAAGTAAAAATTATTTTAAGTAAGTACTACATTAGCAATAAGGTCGCAATGTCTAGTCTATTTTAGTCTGTATCATCATTTCGTTTTCTCCCTTGTGTGCAATGAAGTATATTATTCTATTCCAATTTCCGTATCTTTGGCTTCACCAAAGCGGAAATGAAGTGAACATGTTTCAGTATTAAGGATATTCTCGTATAGGTAAACAGGGAACAGTTTTACCTTTTTTCTCATAAGGTTATCGTTTTGAGGTAAAAATTGTTAAAGAATTAGGAAATTTTTCAGAGATAGTGACTATTGGAAATAAAAACAGAATGAGCACTCACAGCAGATAAAACAAAATAAACTTGTATTGCCTTTGTAAGTGTTCAAATTTTTAAGTAAATTGTAAGAAGTAGGCTTCATTAGGCTTTGTCATTTACTTTTTCTTATGATTATTTTAATGCTAATTTAAGTTTTACTATAATTTTGGGATATAATAGTCATTAATATTAAAAATTGACTCTCGAAAAAAAAGGCTAGATGGATTTATAGGCACAGTCAAGTAGACAAGACTTTTCTAGCTGCCAAAACTTCTAAACTAGTTTTCAGGAACTAACAGTAAATATTACGAAGTGTAGTTATTTTTTTTTTCAAACATGACCAAAACCAGAAGGAATTGTATTTAACAAATCCTAATAAAGCCTCGAAGTAGTCGAAGTAACGTCAATATAACGTAATAGTAATAACACTCGTAGACTGGCTACGGCGCTACGCTGCCGCCGCTACGCACACTGCTACGCCGTAGCAGAAGGCAGTTGATTTAATTTTGTGTATTTAGTTTGTTATGAGTTCTGATTTGAAGTAGTACGTACGTTATACAAGTTGTTACTTGAATAGTACATTATTAGTTGTTTTACCTCTAGACAGTGAGCCGGTCGGTGCCTGACGACGAATCCTCGAACAGCCTCCACCACTGCCAGAGCCATGAGGCAGATCTCCCGCGCGTGCATGTCTCCGTTCCTCTCCGGAAGACCAGACACCACCATGTAGGCATCTCCTATTGTCTCCACCTAGTGATGAAATTATAGGCTGTTTAGAAGCTAGGTGCAAAAAGGGACGATAGGCTTAGGACATCTAATATCACCAATGTTTTTTTTAAGTATCCCAAAATTTGATTTTACTTATTAAATTGATTTTAAATATACTTGTTGATGGCACAATTTGCAAGTGAAGTATATACACTGACGTACTGCGTCGTCGCACGTAAGGTATACTTTTTTATTACCTTATAAACTTCACGGAATCCGATGGTCCTGTGTAAATTGCCATACAGGTCATTGAGAAAGTCCACATACGACCTATATCAGTGTGGAGGTAGAGCGAATTCAGTGATGTACACTGTGACATTGAAGTACTGGTTACTAGGTATGAAAGTTGTTGTTGTTTACGTACATAAACGTCATGATAACTATTACCTTATAAACGTCATAGAACCCGATGATCCTGTCGAAGGTGCTGTACAAGTCGTTGAGCAGGTCCACGACCTGTATTGGTGTGGAAGCAGCACACAGCTCGGTGAAGCCCACGATGTCGCTGAAGTAAACCGTGACGCATTCGAAGCTCTCCGGCTGCACCATCTCACCAGCCATCAGCTGCTGGGCTACCGGCCTGCATAGTGTAATAATTAAAACTGTAGCATCTAAACCACGTCCAGAGCTTGACACTAATACTAAATTTAAAATGGTTCATTTTAGCCTCATGATTGTAAGATGATTGAAACTGTAAAAATGAATTTATTATTTTGAACAAAGTATCACAGGAAATGTAGTGGCATCTTATTCATACTACATGCTTATATATAGTGCAAACAGATTCATATCAACCTATTATTTTCCAGCTACTAACTTTATGTAACATACCTTGGCAGAACCTGATACAGCAGCTCTTCAGATCTTCGCTTCTCCATCGAAAGCTGTTCAGTTTTCTCTTCCACAAGCGTCTCGAGATTGTTCGCGTATTGCTCCATTCGGCGAAGGAGGTCATCCATTAGATTGTCACAGTAACCCCTACAATATTATTGAAGATTAGTGTCAAGTGCCAAACTTTTCTAATCATGGCAGTATGCAGCTTTCATATTTCGGAGAAAAAAATATTTTTGAATCGTTCGTGATTGTTGAATTCTCCTAGGTTAGGTAGAGTTTATCTATCTTTCAACGATGATTTTGGACCCACAGCCAAAAAACTGTCTTGAGAGGAAAGATTGCAAACCTTCAAGTTCGACTTACTTGATATAGTTGGCGTTAATGAAGTCAAAGCTAGGCCTGTCATCTGGAGCCTCGGCCCAGCATCGCGCTGCTAGTTCCACGAGCTCAGCAGCCGCACCAGGTCCACCGGCGCCGGTCGCCACGTCACTCAGACACACCACCGGCCTGAAGGGCGGCGACTCGCGCGCACATACCCGCGACACTATCACTGAGTGACAAGATTTTTTTTTTTATTTGTGCAAGAATTTATTGTAAAATTAAAAGTGATTACCTGTGAAGGAGATGCTTGCTTAATTATGAGAAAAGTAAAACAGCTACTCGTAAAAAGGTCTAATAGGATAATCGGCCAATAGACCGTTTTATGTTATTCGGAAAATTAATAAAAATTAACGGTTAATTTGCATGTTGTTTGTTATTTGCGGTTTATTTGTTGTTACTGGCGTAAACATCCCATTTTTTGAAATCCCAGTTTTGAAATTTAATGGAAAAAACCTCATTTAAAAAGGCAGTCAATTCCCAGAACATTTCCTGGATCTTACCCTCATTACTCAAGGTCCCTGTGTAGTGGTGGAAGGGTCCAGCTCTCAGCACGATTTCCTCCAGGATGATGCCAAAGCTGTACACGTCTCCTTTGAGAGAGGCTGCTGCACCAGGGTACATGCTGCCTGTCACCAACTCCGGAGCAGTCCATAGCAGTTCTGTAAAGAATGCCCCGCTTTTTTCTTCGCAGAAACATAATAAGCTGAAATGTACTAGGTTTTCCTTCAAAACAAATAGGTTCCTTCAAAATATTTTTAAAAGCCAATTGATGTTGAGGTTGTTGATTTTTTAAGATTCGTTTGTTTTATTTTTCTGTTGTAAAAACTGGCTGTTTTTGCAGCTTTTTTGCAACCATCTGTGGGTGACTCGACTTTTGTTCTCCTTTGAAATTCGACAATGAAAGGGCAAAATTTAAGCTATCAAGGTTTGCAAACAAATAGACTCACTATAGAAATACGTGTCATCTTTGATCAGATCCGTGGGCGTGAAGAGTGTGTTGAGTCCGTAGTCTGATATCTTGAGCACGAAGCGGCCGTCTATGAGGCAGTTGGACGACCGGAGCTTCCCGTGAGCACCTAACCCACCGTGCAGGTAGCTCATCCCCTGCATCAATCATTTCATTAAAGATGTAACGAGGCATTCGTCCTCTTTCCTGTTTTATGAGTGGCAACCTTTCTTGCTGGCAGTTTTATCTTTCATTTTAAATTCAATATATAAATATATAAATTCATTTTCTTCGGACTGAACCTTGGTTATAGCCACATAACCCTCTACAACACTCTTCGTGTATCAAGCAGCTCCGTGGCGGCTGCGGGGCCACAAAGGTAGTGTGTAAGAGACAGTTTGTCTCTTTGCAAGCAAACTGTTGCGCTGTAGTTAGTCAGCATCCTAACTGATCGGCAAGTGAAAATTCAGAAATGTTAAGGTAAGAATTTATATTATTTTTGAGAATTTGAGATAGGGGATGGACTGTTCACCATATTATATGAATTATTTTTAAAATATAGATTAGTAGCAGACGATTTGCGAAGAAAAAGACAGAATCAATCGGTTGAAAAACTAATTTACAGTGATTTTTTAAAGTTTCAATAATCAGTCAGTTTCATGTCAGTCTCTTTCAAAAATGATTTTTGTATGGAGATTATATGGCGTTACTAACAAATGACGTCACAAGTGGGTATATGTGCCTCTCTGTCTAATCTTGAATTTCAAACCTTTATAACTCGGTCAGTTTTAAAGATAGAGCTAAAATTTTTTTAGTGTTCGATAGCAGAAACTAAGAAATTTGGATTTATAAAATAAAAAAGTAGTCCGATCCCCTATTCCTCCGATGTATTACGATTCACGATCATACCAGTAAAATCACAGGCTCTTGTCCATTAATCGCTTATACGACACCTTTTGGAATGGAATCTAATAGAATAATACTTTTTTTACCGACGACGACTCTTTAGCTCAGGTTTTACGATATTCGCAGCTTTACTGAAAATGGTAGTGACGGTAATCAATTAGTATTAGGTATATTTCCTAAAGGTTGAGTTTCGGTAAGGTTGGGTTGGGTTGGGCAGTGGGTGATGAAGGGCAGATGATGATGATGAATATCATATTTTAATGAAAATCTTCAAAATTTTCTCACCTGCACTATATCATGAACCAGCGAAGTCCTAAAGTTCCAATCAAGCTGCAACTCTTCATTAGCCAAAACATCTTTCAAGGAACCCTGTTGACAGCAAGCAGATAATGCTAATGACAGATAATTGGAAGAACTACGTCATCAACCTAAGAGTCCAATAACGCAATATTGTTGTTTTCCTAGCCCCGCTGCTGGTTTAAAGAAAAATACTCAAAGAGAAAAAGTAATTGGGATATGACTCAGTGCGGGTTGGTTTTTGATCTAATGGTCAATGGCCCGCACTGAGCCAGCGTGGTCAACTAAGGCCTGATCGCTCTAATTTAGGCATATCAGCTGCTGATGACGAATGGTCAGAAAACAATTAATTATATTATACCTTGGGGCAATACTCCGTAAGCACGAACACCAACGGGCAGTCGACACACGCGCCGATAAAGCGCGCAGTGTTCTCGTGCGCAACGTTCCGAGCCTAGCAAGATATTCCACATATATTTATCAATCACCTTAACATCGATCAACATCCTATAGAACTTCAGATAAACCCCTGACATGTATTAGTAAACTGCAAATACGAGTAGTCAACACAGTTCCAAATATTCACAAAGTAAGCTGTGTCCTTTTCTTAACTCTTAACTCTCCAAATATGAGACCAGTAAACCAAAACTCTCTCTTAAAGAAAACAGATAAGACAAATACAGTTACAAAAAATTGCAGCTAGTCAAACCAAGAGTGTTAATCTTACCTGCTTGATCTCCCAAAGCAACTTCTTGTTGAGATCCAATTTCTTCCTGTGAATCTTTTTGACGGCGACGCGGTTGCCTTTGTAGAGGCCGACCGTGAACGAAGAGAGGTTCAGCGAAGGAGTGCTTCCCATTCCCGACACCGCTCCTGAACTACTCCGCGCGTTCCAGCCCAGAGAAAGCTGGTGACAGATGACGTTATGGGTAAAAGGAATGTTCCAAGCTTTGTGCATAACAAGGAAATGAGCTAAGAGATTGGTACTGTTGGAGGTAGTGATATTTCCTGTTTATATTATTTTTCTGTTTATATTATTATTTCAGTGCTTAGAATGGAAGCAATGAAGCCTCCATTTGTACGTAAGAAATGGCACTATATTCTAATTCTTCAGTCAAGTCAAAGATTAGCCTAAACTATGCTTTTAAAATATTTATCCAAATCTAATAATATAGCTAGCTAGCTAGCTCACTTAGGAGGAAATGGTAGAGTGATCTCATTCACCTTGAACACTTCGTTGATGCTGTGCAGCGCGGGGCTAGCTCCCAGTCCAGTGCCCACTTCCACCAACACCTCCTCCGGCCGTACCCTCCAAGCTGTGTTGTTCAGTTCCGCGTCTATCCGAGCCTGCCTATTGACAAATTGAGGCATTATTGACAAGGTTTATAACTTCTTGTAATGTTCAAATTGCTCCCTTCGCGTGGCACCGCCATTTTTCGCATTTCTTCTAGTATGGCAAATTCCCGCTGCGGGAGCAAAAAAACAAATTGATTGTCTGGCAGCCTCCCGCTGCGGGACGATTCATAGGCGCTATGTTTTCCCGCAAAGCTGAGCGCATAAAATTGGTTTTGGACTGCTCTAACACGTACAGATTCAAGACCATAGAACAAAGACAGACCTTTACCTTTTGCCAAGTGTCAACCAAGTTTTTTCATAGAAACGTCATTCTTCTGTTTGCACTTGAGCGGTAGCGTGTGTTTGGATTTATTAACTGTGGTTCTGCTGATAATAACTTGTATAAAGTGAGGTGTTTCTTCATTCCAAGTAAAACATCTTGTAAATCAAACAAAAATATAAATGCAAACTTGTTTTATTTAATAATTCTGGAAGTTTAAATACTGAACAAGTGAATTTGGATACTGTCAGTATTTGACGTGGAATATTACTTTATTTTTTCACAATTAACATATTATCTCTATAGAATCTGATAGATTTATTTTATCATGATTTAAAAAAATATATCTCATATGCATAGATTTTATACAAAAAACAGTTTATTGCAGTTTTTCTTAATTTACATTGAGGTACCCCGTTCTGCCCCTGCCAGATGTCCAAACTAAGCAAAATGGCGGCTGCCATTTAAGGATATATTTTTTATTCCCGCTGCGGGAATTCGCCACGCGAAGGGATAAATCAAAGTCGTTTGGAATGTTTACTCAAGTTATTCTTAGCAGATACTTACTTGTAAGCGATACAGGCTGCAGTAATGGCGAAAGTTAGGAATATCGCCAGGCCGATGAAGCAGTAAATAATAACAGTCTGAGCCTCTGGCAGCGTGCACAAACAAACTTAATGTCAAACCTGTTGACAGGTGATGGCTACGAACACATGAAGAATAAACATAAACAACTGTTAATTGATATTTGTTATTATTATGTTTGACGTACCATTAATTATCTCGGGACAAATATAAGTGCCTAATTAACATTTTTAGAAGGACTTCAAAGATAAAGATTTAAACAATTGCAAGGAGAACACCTTATTCACGAAAAAAAAATTTGTAGATCTTAAATTTTTACAGAAATGGCTAAAACAACCGCGAAGAAAAATAAAAGTTTTTCGCTGGTTCGTTTTGTCAAGTTGTTCGGAAACATATAACAAGAAAAGTTAAAACAACTTTGCTATGATTTGTCTGGTGTTGAATCAAAGGCAAAATAAAATTGTTCCTGAATTTAGTTGGTTGGTAGGTAGTGATTCTAATTACATAATTTATAATTACAATTTCCAAAGGCAATGTTAATAGTCTTCCTATTGAATTATATTCAAGAGGCCTTAAGAATTATTGGTAATAACAACCACCTCGTAAAGGTTCAAGGATTCCATTTGTTCGGTAAAGTATACTGATTTCATGTCTTTGGGCCCTTAAAGTTTAAATATATATAATTATACACCTATAAATTCCAAAGAAAATCAGATTAATCTATTGTATGTAATTTTAAATTTTCATTCTATAAGGTTTTATTTTAGGGTAGTCTCCGATCTACAAACTAATCGAACTCCTGAAGTAAGCTTATTAAGATTACAGATCTCAATTAGAAATGTGAATGTCCTTATCTAAAGAAGTTTACGTTAGATAATTTAAATCTATCAGCAAGTTATACGGGGTTATTGGTGCACTTACCTCCCTGGCACATGGGGTCGTTGCCGAGGAAGCCGCAGCGGGGGGTATCGGGTGGGGGGCCTCGGCGACCCCCCGGCCAGTGGATCGCCTTCCCCGCTATGGGCTTGTAACTGCTGTTCAGACCGTGGTAGAAAGCCACCACCTGCCCGACAGGATAAATACGACTTCCGTCAATTTCCTATTTCGTCAAATTCGTGGTAGAGATTGAGAAAATACGTGTAACTAGCTTTCCGCACGCAACTTCGTCCGGGGAGTTAAAAAAAAAACTTTAACGCTGCTATTCGGGATAGAATTTTTAAAAATCCTTTCTGAGTGTTTGTCTACGTCCTAAGAACCAAACTAGCCAATGGTAACAGCTCTACGTTGAATTGTCAGTTAGCCATTCAGTTTCTCCTTTAATGACCTTTAATTTATTAATTATTAATTATTTCTTAATCTCTTCATATTCCATTTTTCTTATAAGTCTAAACTATCTGTATCTTATGAATTTAAATATGTCTGGGTGTGATGTATAGGTATATTCGTTCTATGTGTGTACAGAGAATCCTAATGGGCGTTATATCTGTGACCGTTTATTCTTATTTTTAGTTAGTGTAGCATAATATTATGTAACTACCTCAAACTTTCCAGTGACGGGGTCAAGATCCAAGATGGCGTAGTCTGCGTCTCGGTCACCTTTCGTGTCGATACGAACATGGCCGGTTATACCTGTTAGAAGAAAAAGTAATATCGTAGAGTCACTAAATGGTTGAAATAATTCAGTGTAGGCTCGAACCCCTCGATGGGGGTTACGAGCTGTTCTATTGATGATGATGATGGTGATGATAGTCACTGAATTAATATAGTATTAACGCAGTTTTTTTCGACTAAATTAAGCAACGATGTAATTTCGTGAAATATTTGTTCAGCTCTTAATAACCGGTATGTGCAAATACTCACTATACGGATCCATGAGAATTATCGTATCTGATATTTTTGTTCTGCTATAGGTAGGTAATTTTTACAAACTCGACATTTTCCTGCATCGAACATTTGCTATTTCTCTGTATTAGCAGCACTAGCAAACTTCGATCCTCAACTGATAAAATTTACTGATCTTTCGACCTACATTATTAAAAAGCCTATTTCACGTTCAAACAAACTACTTATATACCTATACTTATATACCTACTTATATACAATAGTTTTTGGTATATACCTTGTTAATTTTTTATTATATTTTTTTTTTCACCCCATAGAAATACAAAAGGCAAGCACGGTCTCTTGTTAAGGGGCTAGTCTGAAAACCAGCGTTGGGCAAATATGCTCAACATTTGCTGAGACTAGTACCCATTGCAATAATAGTTAAGGTGTTTTTATTTTATTTTATAAAATAATGCCTAGTTGCATGTTTAGGATTATTATTATAATAAGTTAAGCACTGTTATATTTTTTGGCAATAAATTTTTTTCTATTCTATTCTTCTATTCTATATAACCAACTCCATGTAGTAAATGAATCGTACGTTATCTACAGAGTTGCAGCCGTATGAATCTGGCTGTTTTATTACTGTACTGTAAATAAATAAATACACAACAGTGCGGTTGCGGATAAATTGTCGCAAACAGACATTTGGTTAGATACTGCGCTTTTATGAAACAGACGAAGCCGCGATGTTGTAATATGTGACCCCTCCGACGTTTGACCTACTTTTCTCGATTTTATTACGTTAAATATTTCTGGAAACAAACGAATAAACGGACAGTTTTGAAAACCGAATTCAACGAACTTGTAAGGGCTTTGTTTTGTTTTGAAACCAGGCCATTTTATTGTTTTACCTTGTTTATTTCTTTAGCTAATTAAAATTTTGTGAAGGTTTTGTTTGCGATATAAACACAAAGCTAATATTTTTGTATTCTAATTGTATGAAAGGCTCAATAAACCAATAAATCATTTTGATAAATTATGATGATTTTAAATTATTTTATCAATATCTTAATTTTCATCCGTAAGAACGAGCAGAGTAGGCGCGTTTCTACTAAGAAAGTTTAAAAGGGCGCTCAGTGCTGTTATTTCTAGAAAAGAAATCAGATAATTACTATGAGCCTCCTCCACTTAAGTGTTTGGTTTTGCCATAATCTCCACGCTTGGCAGGCGGGTTGAAGATCGCAGATTAAAAGGTTACTGTATCAGAGAGCGCTGCTGCCCGTTCCCTGTTCAATGTGTAGTCCCTAAGTCGCCTCTAACGCCTCCCACGGGAAGAGTAAGGGTTGGTGACAAATGTATTCTACTCTGCCGTCACCACACGGCGTTAATTTAATAACAGTTAATTAAATATTGTAAATTTTAAATAAATCAAAAAAGTTTTTTGGTCGATCTTGGACACGTCATACACATGCATCTATTCGCCAATCTGTACCTTCAGCCACAATGCACATTTTTTTAAATTCATTTTTTGAAATATTTCAAGTTCCAATAAGGAAATTTTGATGAAAATGACAGAACCGAAACGGATGGATTCGAAATTTGAAAATAAATTAAAAATGAATGATGAGACTGTTAGTACTTAAAAGTACTGAATTGCCAGAAACAAAATAGCAGAAGAAGGTAGGATAGCCGTACTGCTGCATTGTCTTCGTTATTTTTGTTTCTCCAAAATAAAGATGATTCGTCAGCCCGTAGGTCCCGGCATCCATCCACAGAAGTAGTCGTTGCCCGAGCCATTTCAATGGCCTTTGGCGTCTCTATAACACTGGCGCTAGAATTCATCAGTGCATCCATATACTTTGAAATATCTTTTTAGAATATAACCCTTTACGTATTTTTTATCCTTGTGGATTCACTCCCGTACACTTCATCTATAACAAACAGCAAAGACAGAAAAGAAAATACTTTTAAAAAAATTGTTATTTCAAGGTAAAGACGCATGTGATATGGATGCACTTATGAACCTATACTGTACAACCCACGCCGATGATCAAGAACCCGTCCCCAAGTGAACTCACCGTGGAAATCCCGGCCCCACATCCTGCTGGTGATGTTCCTCCCGTCCCTGATATTCCCTTTTTCCGTGAGAGTCTCGTTCAGCGCCATGCCTAGCAGGTACACCCCATCGTAGAACGCACCGATGAAGAAATTCACCTGATGGCATACAGTTTAACAATAACTACATAATAAAGCGGTCCTGGAACCCATAAAGGGCAAACGAAGACATCGAAATATTATAAAACATCGTAAAGACCTCCCGTCACCTACATTTTGTATGTAGACAACGGTCAAGAAAAATAGCCACTTAGACGCCGACCATTTTGCTTGGCTGCTATCTGAATTTAATTTATAGGTAATTAGAGGCCACCAGCTCCTTAAAATACAATTATATGTATTATCAGTATCTTCGATGTGCGTGACATGGCATATATCCGAAATTCAAAATGCAAGTCCGCGCCCTCTATATTATATACATAGCGATATTATACTTTTGTATACATAGCGGATAAGTAGATCATTATCTACTATATTGAATCTCAAAGTAGCTGTCAGCCCGCGTGCGCGCTCGCGATTTTTTCCCATAAAAAGTCTCCTGTGTGTTAATCCAGATTACAAACTATCTCCTTTCCAAATTTTATCTAAATCTGTTCAGTAGTTACTTAATGCGTGAAAGCGGAACAAACATCCAAATATATTTTTCACATTTATAACACACCGTGCCGCTTTAAGGTAAGGCTTTGTGTTTATAATATTAATGTGATATTATCATATTATTGTCATTACGAACTGGACTGTTACAATTTAAGGTGTCTTAACCCTAGAAAGATAATGTGCGCTTCAGAGGCGCCCGCAAAACAAATATATTGCTGTCTTTTTCTAATTTACGCGCGTACAAGCTCGTGTTTCGGCGCCAACTCAGTTGTCAGTCAACACTCCCGAGAGGCGGCCGCTCCTGTTCGGTAAGTACGATAATTCATGTTCTAAATCAATGTTGTAAATCAAACAACATTGATTTAGAACATGAATGCTCAAAAAATAGCCCGGCCAAGCGGTGCTCAAGCACTACATTACCGCAGTATATGGCAATAAAAATACTACTATAATGGTAGACAATACGGTTGCAATTAATAAAATACACATGACACTTTTTAATCCCAGCGTACTTTCAAACAGGTGACATGTTTCTAGTGTATTTTTGTATGTCGCATTATATCTAGGCCTGTTGTAAATCAATGATAATATTAGTACACCAAAAGGGAGGACGAGTGCGTGCGCTTGCGTGTGCGCGAACGCTTGCGCACCTTAAAATATCCTGCGCATCTGACCGCTTCATCATCACACCAAAAGGGGCCTGGAGAGGACGTATGCGCAATCTTCACAATGTCTACTGGCGTCAAGAAGCAGGATTAGAAAAGTTGGCGCCTTCCAGTGTCGGAGACCAAGATCCTATATGCGCTGCTGAATCTCCGAAGTAAAGGAGCAGAATCAATCAGTCGCGTAGACCCAGGCTCACCTCCTCCCCGTCAGAGAAGCTGTAGTTGTAGTCTTGTTTGGCCTTCATCTTGACGGAGTCTGCGAAGTCGTCGAACTTGTCTCCGGTGGGTAGTTTGAGCGACACGCGAAGGAGCGCCTCGTATGCTGCGCGTGCGGCGGCGTCAAGCGTGTCGCCCGCAGCCCAACCCGTCGCGCCCCAGTAACCGCCCTGTTGTGAGCAAAGTTATTTAAAGAGGTGTTATTATTTTGACCTAAACGAACCACTGTTGAATTTTTCCTGCATTGTTCATAAAATATTAGAAAAGAGAGAGAGAGAAAGAAGGTAATAAAAAACAAGATTAATATAAATTAATTGAAGAACTTTTTTCTATTTTGAAACACGTAGTACGTACGTTTATTCTTCCCGTAAATGCGTGATTATTTTCATGATGGTCTTCCAAAAGAATTATGAATCGTACGTAGGTTCTTTAAAGGATAAATTCTAAATCCCCAAATCTAGGTTTTGTTTTTACTCGATCAATTCCTTTTTTTTAAGATTCCATTAACATAGTTCATAGTTAGGATCAATTAAGGGTGATTAATAGGATATTCTTTAGAAAGTTCATATTACGTTTAATTAAAATCCCGTTAAAACTCTTTTTATAGGTTATATAATATTTTCTAATTAAAAAATAAATAAATTATTGAGAAGGGTTAGTATTTAATGAGTATACATACTCTTGATATTTATTTTTAATTTCTGTATTCAATGTTTTTTCTGACTAATTTGTTATTACGCAGTTTGGCAACACTTGAGTCAGGCATTATATATCTATGTAAAATGATTGATGATAACACTTTATGGAGCTCATTTCGAGCTTATTCATTTATCAAAAAGTTAGGACGATTATACTTGCAACAAATGAACACGGTCTTCCAAAAATAATTTAATTAGACCTCGGATTGCGTGTAAATAAAAAAAGAAACTCTCAGGGAAACACTTGGGCCCAACGCACACCGAACGCGGCACGGCGAAGATACTGAGAAGTCAACAATTTAAATTAACCCTAATCTTTATGATAAGGTTGAAAACGCCATGGCAAAGATAAATAAGAGCGAGCGGCGCACGGCGCAGTGAAGCGGCCACGAGAGCCGGCGCGCGCTAACTTTATAAAATAGGGATTAGGGTTTAATTTAAATTGTTGACTTCTCAATATCTTCGCCGCGCCGCGCTCAGTGTGCGTTGGGCCTGGAAGTACACCAACTTACTCAACTGAACTTATCTCTTATCTGTGATATACAATTTCAAAAGTTGATATTCTATGTGATGACCCTATGGTCATCGTATCTACATACAAAGTTACAATTTCAGCTACTTAATACGTTGGTAGATCTGCTTTGCACGATTTATTTACACGAGGGGTGCATTGGGTCATCAGACACAAAGGAAATCATCAACTAAAAAGAAAAAGGGCTGGGCAATGAAAAAAAAATACAGGTTATTATTGGCAATTATGAGACGAATTTTGTGTAATATCATCAACACTACTTATACTGGCCAAGCAGATATTTGTGTTCGAAATTTATTTTAGAAATCCGATCATAAAACTGTCGATACAACGAACTTTCAATCCCCCGCCCTAGTTTCGACACCATGAACCAAGACGTACTTCAAAGTCAAAATTTTTTATTCGAATTAAGATTTTTACAAATCATTTTTCGACGTCAAAGCTATCATGGATGGCACGTTCACTACCAGTGTACGCCCTCTGTGGAGAAGAACGGCCAGAAGAAACTCCACAGGAATTGTATCTTTTGTACTTTTCTTTTAAATATATAAAGAATCATACATGAGTCATAATTACAATCTACTCCGCTGATTTGGAACAACAGTTGACCAGACGTTTTTATCATCTAAGTAATCATTTATTGTATAATACGCCTTAGAACATAAAATAGTTTTAATTTAAAATTTACTTTTAACTGATACCGACCTATAATAAAATTACTTCCTCCAAACTTATAAAACGATGTGTCTTTAGTCTTTACCTGGAATATCTCGACGTCTAGGAAGGCCCAGTCCCCTCGCGTCATGCCCAGCGAGTAGGCAGCTAGCAGGAACTCGCGCACCAAGGGAACCCGCACGCTCAAGATCACCACTGCAGACAAAACGTGAACTTGACATGGCGAAAAAACAAAATAATTAATATTCCGAAGATAGGTAGATACACCAATTTTCCACAGCGCAGTGGTGATGGAAAAATTATCACCATCAGGGAACCCCCCAGGAACGAAGAACACTGCAAGAAAAGCCTCCTTTTTCATGCCAACCTCAGCAGTACATAAATAGCAATTTATGTACCAAATGGAATTAGACAGTTACTTACAGAACCTGTAATCTTACCATGACCAGAAGAGTAAAGCTTGTGGATATATAAAGTTTAATATATTAAAGCTATGATCTGGTCACACTAAGTTTGGTTTACGAGTATATTATAGTCTGTGGGTTGGCTAGTACAAGAAATTTCTTTGAAGAGTCGGGTAATGTGACATAATATTTAGCATAGCTTTGTTGACTGAACGTTTTGTAAAAGATCTCGCTGAAAAGCAGCTCCGGATAGGGCCGCGGTAACCACAGTTCTGTGTTTGATAACACTTTAGATGCCTGCAATGTTTAACGGGACAACATGCTAAAATTAGCACCCTTATTCTCTTACTGTGATTTTTAGATAGTTACGTTTAAATTTACCTAGCATTAACCAGACTGCCGTGTGGTGACGGCAGAGTAGAATACATTTGTCACCAACCCCTACTCTTCCCGTGGTGTTGTAAGAGGCGACTTAGGGACTACACATTGAACAGGGAACGGGCAGCAGCGCTCTCTGATACAGTAACCTTTTAATCTGCGATCTCCAACCCGCCTGCCAAGCGTGGAGGTTATGGCAAAACCCTCCACTTAAGTGGAGGAGGCTCATAGTCCAGCAGTGGACTGTAACGGGCCGTTGATGTTGATTTAGCATAGCTTTGTGGACTGAACGTTTTGTAAAAGTTTTCGCTGAAAAGCAGCTCCGTATAGGGCCGCGGTAACCACAGTTCTGTGTTTGATAACACTTTAGATGCCTGAAGTGTTTAACGGGACAACATGCAAAAATTAGCACCCTTATTCTCTTACTGTGATTTTTAAATAGTTACGTTTAATTTTTACCTAGCATTAATCAGACTACTGAGTCATATGTACGTTTATTCGACGTTCTTATGGTGAAGGAAAACAACGTGATGAAGCCAACGCACTCCTACGAAGAAATTCAAAGGTGAAGTCGACCAACCTGCACTGGGCCACGCTAAGGTCTAATCGCCCTAATACAGGGTAGGCTCGAACCCCTCGGTGGGGACGTATATGAGCTGTTGATGAATCAGACTAACTAAAATGACAATGGTTTAGAAAAACTAAGCAAGAAAGCATTCTCATTTAAATAAAATAGTGTAGAATGGAACCGAACCTTAAATAATTTGGTATCTTCAATATTTAGATTTTACATTTAGCTACTGAACGTTACTTCCACACTTCCGTTTGAATAATGTCACTCGTGTACCGTATGCATAAAAATAATTCTTTTTTAGTAGTAATATTTTACAAGAAATATTCAATGAACCGTAAAATACTTATTTTGCAGCTCGAAAGAATATATATTTCATATTTAATAATTTATCCTCGTTCTCAAAATAGAAATGAATAAATGCGAAAGCGTAATAAAATCATTAAGTATAAAATAATTTATCCTTACAAATATGAAATATTTCATCTTAATACCTTATTACGTAATAATACAATAGCTTGTTCGTCAGTAGCTTTTGTTCCTTTGTATGAAATGCTTATTATAAATTTTCAAAAGGACGGTATTAATTTTAATGAAACTTAATTATCTTTTTGCGATTCAGTCATAAAACCCCTCGGTCCAAAAACCTTTGTTCTGGACCATAAAATAAGTAATATTAAAACGTATTATCATTATTTATTTATTTATTATTGGGGCTAACTCGGAACATTACGCTATATAATCCCTGATTTAAGTTTCTCCATCCTTTTCACCTTTAAATAAGAAATGAACATATTGATGTAAATCATCGAATTCCGACTTTATGGACGTGTCGATTGCATAATTTTTAGACCAAACGTAAAGTCATGAGACTTAAGAAATTCTTAAATTGACAGCTACGCACTTAATTTAGGTAATCGTTCATTCAAAATAATATAATTCGTTCATGTCCTCTCTTACACAAAAGGCAGCTGGTCTTTATAATCAGGACTGATTCCCGAATCGGGGTCAATATCAGCTTATATTCATATTCACAACACAAATATACACGTTTATATAATTTCACTAACCACAGACAAAAGGGGCGTCTGAAAAACAGGGCTGCCCCGGGACATGTTCCGGTGGCAGCATAAACTGAGATGAGACATCTCCTATTATCTGCCTTTAGTTAAGTATTAGTATAAGGACTTAATAATTATTATTGTTAAATTGGTGGATAATAAATAATATATTATTTCTTTCTATATATAAAATGTTCCCAGCGAAGGATTCGGGTTTACTTTCTTATAGTGGTCGGCCAGACCTTCCACGCGGGAACAATGCTGATTGGTCCACTTCTCTTTCACACAGATTTATGGAATAGCAGAAATTAATTGTAAAATATTATCCAGAATGTTATTGGCTGATATTTGTAGTTATTAATAAATACCGCAGGTTGTAAACAATATGATCGGGTACAATCTTGTAATGGCAATGACGTGAATATTATTGATATCAAATTAAATTATAGTAGAATATTTGGTATTTTGTTAAGTTTTACGGACTTTTTACAAATTAAATATTTATTACTTATTTGCTTGAGAAATGGCAGAGTAAAATCTAGACGTGAATTCTTTAAGCAGAAGTTTGCGCGTGAGTGTGAAGTTGGACATCTCGAGGCCACTTGACGCTGGCTAGGCTGTAACTGAAGCTCGAAGGCCTGCTAACACGTTTCCGACTAAAAGATAAGGACATGTCGAATAAAAATACGGACATTTTGAATTCTTGAATCATTGGACTGTAAAACAGTATAAGACGGGGTAAGAGAAAACAAACACATTATTTTTTTAACAGTGTTTTATAATATTTCGACCAACCCGCACTGGGCAAGCGTAGTCAACTAAGGCCTAATCGCCCTAATTCAGGGTAGGCTCGAGCCCCTCTGTGGGGACGTATATAAGCTGTTAATGATGATGATAATATTTCACCTTTTTCATTTCACCATGGGCAAAAAAAAAATACAAATATTCGTTACTACCTTTCCGCCCGCGGCTACGCTCGCGTTGTGTAAGATTTGTCCCGTGGGAATAAGACTTTTCCCGGTAAAAGGTATCCTATGTGTTAATCCAGGGTACAATCTATCTTTATTCCAAATTTCATCTAAATCCGTCCAATAGTTTAGGCGTGAAAGCGGAACAAACATCTAAACATCCAAATATATTTTCACGTTTATAATATTAGTGTGATTAGCAAAATTCGTTTATGTCTTCTTATTACTCATAAAAAAGAAAAGGCTGACTCTACTACCGCTACCTAGATTATACCTTGTCCATTCAAATATAAAACATATAAAGAGACAAAAATTAAAAAAAAAATCACAAATACGGAAGTACGTTGTTAGTTTATAAATACACTGAAGATGGTAGTAGCCTAGAATACTTCTATCGCGGGAATATATCTTATATCTACTCAAATTAAAAATTTACACGAGGAAAGCCGCGATTGGGCAGCTAGTTAAACTTTAAAATTTTATGAGAAAAAATCTGCAAATAGAGTAGACATTACGAAAGTATACAAATAGAAAATTACCAGAAACCGAAGAAAAGACACAGAAAACTGAGTCTCATTAATTATTCTAGAAATTACTAACATAGTTTATGTAGATACCACCTCTCCCGTAATATCATTATACCTACGTAATGTATAACGTCACGTTACAACGGCTGTGACAGACATTTAATTCAATCCGACATGGAATATTTTCTTTCGAAAATAATCTCGACATACGGTTTTGTCAGTCTCATCTCTTCTTATATTGAATCATATTCCACATGCGAGGTGGATTCGTTTTTCAAAAAAAGGAAGACAATAAATATAGCATCAGTAAAATCATTCGAAATCGTTCCGTGATTTTTTGCCGCGGTATTTTGTTTATGTCTATGGCATATCTTTATGCAAATAATCACATAGATCTATTTGTTGCCTTCATGCGTGAAAGAAGGATACTAACACACATTCACTTCTACAATACTAATAATTTGATGTAGGCAATATCATACAAAAGTATAACATGACAGAGTAAGGCAATCTACGTGTTAATGTTTGCAGTATGCCCGCTGCTCGTGCAATTTACCAACATAATCTAGTTCGGAGTTCGGTCCACGTGGACGGTTATTGTCCCTGATATTGTGCAAATAATTCGATTATTGGTACAGATGCACCCATAGAAGCAAATCAAATTAGCAATTATGGAGATATACAGGAATGAAATTTAATAACAGTCGGTTTGGCTTGCTACGTCGTAGTACTCGCTACGACGTAGCATATGCTACGTAGAGTACTACGAGACAGTAATTCTTTTGTATCTTTTTTTTCAGTAGGATTTTTGTTTTTATTTTGTCTAACAGAAAGAAGAGTGATTGCTTGTCTGCAAACTTTTGTCTTTTCTTAAAATTTCTTCCTCTTTTATTGTTGTTTGTGTATTTATGTTTAGACTACCCATAGCTATTTTGTGCGTTTTTCTGCATGTTTGCGTCTTTTTTATTAATATTTTATACAATAAATTGTCAAATTAATAAATAGGTACTTTGGCATATATTTTTAAATCAAACAATATGCAGTACCGTGTCATAGATAGCCACCAACTGCATGACCATGTTGAATACCATTGCATTTAAGGCTAGTAACCTATTCGAGCTTAAAAATGTAAAAGGTTGGATTTACTGCGAGTGCAAATACAAACGAGTAGACGGACGTCTGGTCACGTACGTCGTCCAGGTGTGCATTAGTCCAATCAAGGAGAGGAACACTTGTTTACCAAGTAAACACTGTTCAGTAGACAGAGATCTTTGGGGAAAGCATTTGTCCAGCAAAGAACGTCTTTCGGGTGATGAATGATGATGATGATGATACTGTAAGTTAGTTCAGATATTTCTTCTTTAGTTTTCAGCGTTGTAGTTATAAATAAAAACATATACCAAGAGTTACACCAGGGTTGGTGAGGTCGGTTGTCGATCTACGACATGTCTAAAATTTACAAGAAATTAGAACAAAGTTATTAAAAAGCAGCGGGCGGACATATGCGGACACCTGCCAACGAAACACAGGGTCACGGGTTGGAATCCCGCCTAAGGCAAACATTCGTGTGATGAGCACTTGTGTTTGCCTTGTGTCTGGATGTTGTATATATCAGCTGTCTAATACCCATTGTACAGTCGCTTGCAAAAGAGGAGTCATGTCACGTATTTTTATACTTTGAAATATCTTTTCATTATTATGACCTTTATTGCATATTATTATTTATATTGATAAAGTCCCGTACACACCATGCGTTAATACAAAATCCAAGAAAAAATAACTATTAGAAAATAAGTTATTTTAAAGAATAAAAACACGTGATAGCGCTCATTTCTTAACACATGCCCAAGGGCCTATCTTGTCTCTTTTAATGATATTTATGAGTTCTCGGGATTTTTCGACCCGCCGGCTAGTAGTAGACTAATGATAGTAAAGTTAGTATTACTCACCTCTTGCGTACATGCTGACATCTAGCAACAAAGCCTCTCTGTTCTGCTTGGACTGGTCCTCATTGCCGTCCAGCTCACGGACTGCCCTCAGCATGCCGGCCTCGCGCAAACCCCACTCTAAGCTCTTCCCTGAGAAAAAATCAAGCTCAACTACAAAGGTATAGATCCCGTTCTGTAAAAAAAAGCTGGACGAAGTGAAGGGGATTTGTTTAAGCGTAAAGTGGTCTACGCCGTGTGATGACGGCAGAGTAGAATACATTTATCACCAACCCTTACTCTTCCCGTGGGTGTCGTAAGAGGCGACTTAGGGACCATACAGTAACCTTTTAATCTGCGATCTCCAACCCGCCTGCCAAGCGTGGAGATTATGGCAAAACCCTCCACTTGAGTGGAGGAGGCTCATAGTCCAGCAGTGGACTGTAACGGGCCGTTGATGTTGATGTTGAAAGTGGTCTAAGCGGCATACGAAAGTACCTGTTTTTTCTTTGATAAATAGAAGACAGAAACATTTTATAATCAAAGATGTTTTGGTGTGTGACTGTGTCCATGTGCTTTGTGCAAAAAAACACACCCCCTTTGTTTAACGTTCTTTTTAGGTGACGTGAACTATACAGACAGTAAACAATTTAATTTGAACACATTAGTACAACTTATATTGGGCGATATATTTTCAGTCGCAGATTAAGAATTTTCCAGTCAAAAAACATTGAAAATATGAAAGTATTCATCTTACAAAGTTTATTGCAAGGGTAAAGCAAACTCGTTTGAGTGTCAGAAAAATACCTATACATACTGAAGTTGTTAAGCAAACGTAACTTATAATAAGCTCGTGTAGGTACTTAACCAACAAATACCCTCTTTCATCTCGAACTTTGACAGTACAAACGCTTAGACTGAGTTCTTATACATTACTTTTATATACCTTCTAAATTTCAATATCGAACAATTTTATCGTTTGTATTGTTGAGTGTATGTACGTCGCCATTGGCAAAATACATCCAAACAAGACTAGAACCAATAATAAAACCTCGAATGTAAAAGATAGTTGTTTTGAACTTTAAATGCGGTAAAAAAACATTCGACATTCAATTCAGCAAGCGACTACAAGCAAGCGACGCGACGACAACATTTTTTATCTGTGAATAGTGTTGTGGACTGTGTATAAACATCAACTTATTATGTAACACAATTAGTTTAGAACCTATACACAGTTGTTTGCTGTTCCAAATAAAAAAATAAGAAAAAAATAAGACTTATTACATGCTTTTTTAAATTCCTTTAAGTTTTTTTTGCTTATATTTAGAATGCAAACGTATATATTAATAAGTTGTGTTTAAAAAACAACATTATAGATACAGAATAGACAGAATATAGCAGAAGTTATCAACCATATTCATCGTACTCGTACAATACATTTTGTCGTGTTCGCTTCTGAATTGTATTAGGTCGGCATACGCCCAACTAAACTAAAATTAGTCCTGTCACTTTCTATCATTTTTAATTGAAAAGGGACCGAAGATCATCTGTTTTGTTTTGTCTTTGACTTCACGACTAACTGTCAATTTCAGTAGCTTTTTATTCGTCATAGTGTTTGGTAGGCACTAAAACAAGACTAAATTTGACAGTCGTGAAGTCAAAGACAAAAACAAAACCGATGATCTTCGGTCCCTTTTCAATTAAAAATTATCATTTTTAATTCAAAAGTCACAGGACTAATTTTTAGTTTAGTTTAGTTGGGCGTATGCCGAATCGACATCAATATCTATTTATATTGACAGAGAGAATTTCAGGGTGCAGAAACCTGATACCGAGAATAAAAACACTACCTAACCACTGGCCACAACAAGGTGAAGGCTCTAATATTACCGATATTAATGTATAAAAAACACAAGTAGCTTTGTATAAGGTCAACAAACGGAGCACCTGTACTAATATTACGTAGGTGGGAAGGTGGCAAAGTTTAACCAAACGTGACGCAAACAAAATATTCTGATCCATCACCTTAACGAAATACACGAGTTAAGTAGATTATATTCCACCTTTCACACAGAATTTCAAGCTCAATTTACTTGTATGTACAAGGAGTTGCGTAGTATCTATTTCGGTGTTCTGTGGTAGGTAGGTGTTAGGTATCTACTTGAAGGTCGCACTATAGGAGTATCTTTCTAAAAACACAAAAATCTCTCGATTCGTCAGTTCTAACGAGCGAAGCGTGTCCATTTTAGCTTGGGTAAAAATGATTTCGTATATCCGGCGGATGTCCCGCAGTTTTCCTCTATAGGTTGCATTTCTCAACCGATTCTCATGATTTTTTGTGAGAAAGTACGATAATTGTATAGTTTTAATTACTGCCGATTTAATTTTTCGAAAATATAAAAATGGCGGAGATTTAAAAAACTTAAAAACTTAAAAAATCATCATATTTCAGCCATTTAAAAATAAATTGCAAGGTCTGCAGCTCACAGAAACACTTTAAAGTAGTATTTTTCCTATATAACTTACGTAGCCGGAGCATTTCGTGTATTTGTGGATCTTGACTTCAATTTTGCGGGTCTAGTTTAATTGCAAGATTTTCAATTGTTATCAAGGCTTTGGTTTTTACAAGACCTTCGATAAACGTCTTCCGTTTCGTCCTAGATCAGACAAACCGTGCAAAAAAACAAGATTTCAATGGCTTTGCGTTACTAAAGTTTACAAGGCACAAAAGTAACCGACTTAACTTATTAAGTAAAAAACTTAAAGTATCTTCATACGTACCCACAGTAAGCGAGAAGAGGTCAGATTTGTCCAGTAGCAGAGCCACGTGGGCCCAGCCAAATCGCTCGAACACGCTGGAGAAGACCTTGGGCAACCGGCACTGGCAGTAGGACATCCTCGTCAAGGTCGGGTACTTCACTTTGTCATTGAAAAGGGTTTGGGGCTGCAATAAGGACTGGGTCATTCATCATCATGTCTTAGAGCGTCGGTGGCAGAGATGCAAGGTTTGAGGGTTAAAAATATAGAACAGATTTAATGTCCATGTTGCCCACCTCCTGAATTAAGGATGATGGCACACAAAGTAGTACTTGGACCGAGAAAACTTTGTACATTAATACGAAAAGAAAGAGATAAAGATAGAAAGATAAAGAACGAGAGAAGGAGACGATGTTAATAACAAAGCAGAAAATTCCGGTTTTATAATATTTTCAGTTAGAAGATACAAATACACTTTCCAATTTGTAGTAACTGTAATTACAAGAATTGTTATTATTCCGTAAAAAGTTATTCAAGGCAAAGTGCTCTAAGAAATATCAGTTCCAAGGGCTTCTCTCGATCTTCGTCAGATTTGGGTTAAAGAAAATAGAGATCTGATATAAATTCAAACTATCAATATTATTTGTAATCACATCCTTATATTTACAATTATTAATTTATTTATTCATATTATATTTTATTAAGATCACCAACAGAGTCACCAAATTTGGACAAGGTTAGCATACAGATAGGGCAGCATAGAATAGGATAGCATAGGATATATCAAATACACCGTGAAATTTACATCGTTTTGTTCCCGCCGTGTAGTGATAGTACCCGTCAAACTGAACAACTTTTCACGAAAAAAAAATTTCCTGCGACAAAAAAATTTTTGGCCTCTCCATACAAAGTGAAACTCCCGACTGACCCATTTTGTATGGAGAGACCAAAAATTTTTTGTCACAGGAATTTCTTTTTTCGTGAAAAGTTATTCAGTTTGACGGGTACTATCACTACACGGCGGGAACAAAACGATGTAAATTTCATGCTGTATTATTGTAAATAAAATCCTGAATACTTATTTATCGTAGTATAGCAAGAAATTACTTTTAGAAAATAGGTTATTTCAATGTTTAAAAACACGTGATCATCTCCACTTAAGAAGGCGGTCGTACATAATAGGCATTCCATTAAGCTTCGATTTTAGCAGCTGAAAAAAATTAACGTTCACTCCAATACCACTAACCTTAGTTCCCTCGGGCAAGTTGTTCAGTTTGTGGATCCTGCTGACGACGCTGGCTGGAGTCTCCAGTTCACCAAGTGACGGGGGCTGCGACAAGGACACTTACTTAAAAACTTAACTCATAAATTACGGACGAAACTTGAGAAGCAAAAGCACCTTATTCTAAAAGTTTAAAAAGAAGTGTCCGCTGTTCTAAGTTCTATAATGTAAGAAAGAAAATAAATACAAGTTTCGTTTAAGTATAGCGTAACAGGTAATCTTAGAAACGGGTGGGATAAATTTTATTAAGTTTACTGACTTTCAAAACGTATAAAAACAAGGACAAGGAAAGCTTGTTGATGGTTGGCGCGTTCACTACTAACTAGTGCAACTCCACAGGACTCGTATCTTTTGTACTTTTGAATGAATGAATGAATGAATGAATGAATGAACGAATGAATGAATATACTTTATTGCACACACAGAAATAATAAATGACAGAGTGGAAGTAAGAACAGGAAGTCATGACTACTACTTTTCATACATAAGTCCTCATAACAATCTATTCCGAGACGAACAGACGTTTTACATAAAATAAATACAATTAGTTCGCAAAAAATACATTTAGTTTTCCAGTAAAAAATAAAAATGTTTTTACTAAAAACCTATTTCAAGACAAATTATGAAGGAAAGTGTTTGAAGAAAAACACTTGAGAATTTCACAACCAGCTTAAAAAGAAGATTTTATTCCTACATTTACGCCACGACACGAAGCAGTTTTGAACTTCGCCGATCTCAACAGAAAACATTCTTTTGATTTGCAGGCGCTAAATAAAACATGAAGAATAAAATAGATTCTCGGTGGACATTTTTCCAATAATACTGGGTCTGGGGAGTCGTTACACTGGAATTGACAAGCACTAAATTGTAAATAAAATGAGTGGATTAATTCAATATTATAAGTAAGTATAAGAAAATTGTTAAGTTTATTGGCCAATAGTTAGGGGAGTATATTCAAACTTTACATAAATCTAAGCCACTACAAGTACATTTCAGTGCAATTAGATAAAGCTCTTACATTAGAATTTAAACTCGAATTACTTTTATAAATTAAATTATAATAAGACCGAAAAACTTATTATCTGTCTTAAGACAAATTCCAATTGTTTTTTTATTCTTTTATCTCTCTTTTATGTACTTTTTGTGCAACTTATTTTTATATTTTTTTTGTTATTGTTATAAATTAGTTCCTACCTACATCTAATTTTTGTATGGTTGTGTCAAAAGTGTCTAGAGTGGAGGGTCATCATATTAACTCCTAAGCTAGTCTTAGTTTAGGGGGTAATTTGGAATAAAATTAGTACAGCCTTTTTATCTGTAAATTTGTATATACTGCATCATTGTACTTTTTCACTGAATATATATATATATATATATATATATATATATACTGCAGATCTAACCCGTCTCCCAAAAAATCGTGAAAGACCGATCTTATCCGATATATATATATTTTCAGTGAAAAAGTACAATGAGGCAGTATATATATATATATAAAAAGATCGGTCTTTCACGATTTTTTGGGAGACGGGTTAGATCTGCAACCTAACATTGTAAAATTACACCCTACTAGGTTAGGTTAGCCATAATAGTTTAATCTCTATGTAGTGATTTTAGTTTTTAGTATGCCGAGAGTGGTTAATCTACATTAATATTACCTACATATGGTTACGAATAAATATATTTGATATGATTTGATAAATAAAAAAAAATAAAAAAACTCATACATCATGACTTTCTTTAGTTTCTAAAGTCAAAGTCAAAGTCAAAATTATTTATTTCCATAGGATGGTATTACATCACTTAGATCCGTCATTACATTTTTTTGGGTGAGTTCACAATGTCGGAATCTGTGGAGAAGAGCTCACCGAAGAAACTCCACAAACTTCTCTACCTTTTAACAAGTACACAGACTTTTCACACATGACTATCTCCACATTAAACAGTCGGATGTGGTTACCTAAAACATAGTGTATATCGTTCATAATAATTTTCTTAGTCCGTTTATCATTCCGCTAAATAGTTTTGCCAGCCTCATGTGCACCTCGCTCTTTACCTAGTTTAATTACCGAGAGTGTGTCGGTTCGCCGGTTGTTAAGTGCTCCGGAAACGGTCAATGGCTTGAAGTCAAGCACATAGTTTTCTATACTCTATGGCAACTTTCACGTTACAGACCTGACGAACCCATCCTGTGAGAATCTGTTCTGTGACCAATTCATTTATCACTATAGAAATGTTAATTAACTATTTTGTCAAGGGCATTTTGTATACTTACATTTTGACAATAATGGTGCAATAATAATATGGGACTTTAGACATTCATTATAACATATATCTGGAGTTCCTTCTATAATTTTAAACTCAAACGGGATGCTTGATGCGGGATGGAAGGTACGCGAGCAAATATAAACGCATCCGACCGTCAAACTGTTTAATCAAGCATAGCTTTTGGATCTTCCATTCCACACGCGAATGAGTGACTTTTTAGAAGATTTAATTTTAATACGTGAAAACTGTCATAAAGAACACAGAAACCACGTGCTTGACTTCAAGCCGTTGATCGTCTCCGCAGCTCTCAAACGGCAGCTCGCATAATATAGAACTGTAGGAACATTTTGAATGGGCGTGCATGCAAGTTGCATAATACAGAGATTGAACTAGCTCCGAGGAACAGCGGTAAAATATACTACGTTGGATTCAACCATAAAGGAACGAATTTCTTCATGCACGGTATTTATAATTCTTCTTCTTTTTCTCCAGCACTTACTTGGCCCACGTGAAGGCATATGCCTCCAAAGCTTTAGAAAGGCGACCCAATTTACTTTAATACAACTTTACAATACAATACAAATATTATTTATTGATACCAAGGACCCACCTGCTTCTTGCTTCGCACATATTTTTTTTCCTTTATGTGCGATAAATTCATCTGGCCGATATCTGAACATACCTATACCTATGTAATAAGTTATTAAAAAAAAAATATGAGGAATCTTTCCCCGCGTTCCGAGACGCGCTGAAATCGATTAAAGCACCCGTAATCGCGTTCCAAATTACTGTCAGCTGTCAAAACTCATACGTTTTTTTGCTTTTCTGATCGCTGACAGCGCTGAAAGTCTGATTCGGAATGCTCCTTTTATAAGCGCATAATAATGCAAGTCAAAACATTTTTTTTTTTGTCTATCTGTCTCTCAGAGAGGCGACGCGCGTCAGAAATCTTTGATCTGTCTCCATGTTTGTAAGCGCATCACACAAGCAAGAACTACTGCACGTGTTTTCGCAGTTGTATTGCTGGTAGTTGTTATAGAGCGTTCGGGGGTCGTGGGTTCGATCCCCACCACGTAACCAATGTGTCTTCGAATTTCGAATTCATATGAAAACATCGTGATGAAACCTGCACATTCCCGCGAAGAAATTCAAAGGTTGTATGTGAAGTCAACCAAACCGCATTGGGCCAGAGTGGTCGACTAAGGCCTAATCGCCCTAATTTAGGGTAGGCTCGAGACCCTCGGTGGGGACGTATATGAGCTGTTGATAATTGCTGGAAGTCCAACTTAAAACTAGTGCATGTATCTTCAGCTTATATCTACATCTTGATACGCCGCGCCGCTGCCTAGAACTCGAGTTATCTTCCTTATCATTTAAGTTCACCTCGGATATACAATTTTGATCAAGCAAGCGAAGTTGTTGTTGGTTTATTTTACATGAAATACATAAGTATGATACTACGAATAGATTTTAATTGATTTTCTGAAAGGCAAGATTACTCCGCGCATTCGTCGACCACGCTGGCCTCTAACCTTTGAATTTATTTGCAGGTATACAAGTTTCCTTACGATGTTTTCCTTCTCGTAAGAGCGTCGAACGTTTGTGATTTTTTATGTACAATTAAATTGAAAATGTGGCCAAAGGGCATTTTTTTAAAGTAAGGATCTTAGCTCTCTTAAAAATAAATAATATCGAAAACAGATTACATTTAAAATCAAAACCGATTTCAGCATCTTGGACTAGGGGTACGCCATTTAACATTTCTAAAAACAACCTTAGCTTAGTTTTCGTCTCTGAATATCGCCCTAAGATATCGTCATAATTTCTTTTTCGCAATTCGTCGAAAAGCTCAATAACCCGTCACCGTCTCGTCAGGTTCGTAGCGTCTCCCGAGGCCGAAGTTCCCATCGGACGAAATTGCACGTGAATCGTGATGCGAATGTTACCATTCAGTCCAGCTAAATGTTCCTTTATAATATCATTCCTTCTCGTAAAATTCCTTTCTTCAAATTGAATTTTTGTGTGTTTTTTTTCTGTTTTTTATCTTATTGCAAACTACGTAGACCGCTTAAAAGCTTGACCACCTTCTGACTCTGTAAGTCCTAAGTCGTAAATACGCAGCAATAAACAAGCAGCGATTTATACATAACTAATATCGGATGCTAACTATGGATCATTGATGTTGAATTACTAACTAACCGGTGGTGACCCAAACGCAGCAAAGTAATCCAAATTTGTCTCTAAAGAAACGTTATATATTTTTTATTGCATTAAGTACACAGTACAGAAAATAAAAGCATAAGCAGTAGCAAAGGCGAGCTTATCTCTAAAGAGAGATCCCTTCCAGCCAACCAATGTGTGAGAGATGTGTCATTAAAGGGCCATGACAAGAACATGTACTAAATACTGATGGGAAATATTATACAATATGCACATACATACATACATGCAACTAGACTTATATAATTACTTAAATATTTATACGTTATCGCTGCTTTAATTTTTGGTTTATAATTTGTGAGACCTTAAGTCACGATTTTTTTGCAAAAGCTTCCGTAGACACCACTTCTTTCTATTTGTTAGGAACCAGACAATTTTCACTAGATTCATATACCTACTTCAACGTTTCTATTTGCAACTTTTTATTTATTTCTTAGATAGCTACGATTATATGTAGTATTCCGTGCACCGCACGTTGCACGCTAAAATGAAGTATCTCAAGACCCAAGATACTCAAGTACGAGTATCTTGAGTCTCGTATATCGCGATACTTTACAGTGCTCAGGGGTTTATTGCAGCTGTACAGCAGCAGTTCAGATTCATATCGTGTTTCAGCATAAGTGAATCAGTCACGCTCGGCTCTCCTACGCTACAACGTTACTGTATTACTTGTTACGTAGCGTTACTTGGCTTTGAAACTTCGAGGATACAAGGTCACATGGCTGTAATGTTTTACGTTTGGCTCTATTTACAATTTGTTTGTTTTACAAATATGTTCGTGTCTATTCTGTCACTGACCGACCATCTTTTGCTTTCACTATAAACTTTATTCGCTCAAAATTTCATGCAAATGCCTTTACAGATCTTAGAATTTGATTTCCTCATGGATTCCATAGTTAGATCTTGACCTTTATTTGTATGGGGCCACCCTGAAAGTCCAGAAAAAAAAACATGTATTGAGAACCTGCTTTGGTTTCAAATACAAGCGTAGCCGTTGTCGAATAACTAGTATGCAATAAGACTGTTTTATTAAAATAAAACTTACAACAAAAAAATACTTGTATGAAAAATCTCTACATGCAATATAAAAGATTCACTAATATTACTAAAACTCAACTCCTGTAGAAAGCAATCTGTTGACGAATAACTATAAAACTACGCAAAGTCCACGAGGAGCAGACGTTCCACACGTGTATCCGTGTGTACTTGCGCGGTAAGTACGTCGCTCAACGGCTCATTACACTCCAATCTCATTCAATCCACTCAATGCCAAGTTCAATCGCGCTGTCGACATCTGTTTACTACCCCATAGCGGGGGGGGCAACTCTTCTTGTTCTTTTTATTACGTTCTGTTTGCAGGTTTGCACGTATATAGAAACTGAACTGAAAGGATAATAAAAATGTACCTATACAATGCGTCAAATAATTTTCGTCAAATAACTAAAAAGTTTTTGGGAAACACGTTTTGAATGCCAAAATAAAATTAATTTGAGTCATGGCATTTTTTTATTATTGATGATGATGGTGGAAGCGGTCAAATACGCAGGGTATTTTAATTATCATAATATTACACACGGTACAGTGGGACGCGACAACGGCTACATAAAAAAAAAGTTTTTTTTTTTTTTCTATTAAATGACAAATTTTAGCTAAAAGATAGTTCGGGTTAAATTAAAATACCAAAACCAAACAAGCCGTTTTGCAATATTATTTCCGCAGTTAAATACAATCTTCATTCAAATAATCATAAATCGAAAAATTTTAAAAAATGTGTATCAGGATAGGATTTTTTAGACAAGACTCGAACCTATAACCTAACCTAACATATTAGATATTTCATTTCAACAGACGTAATCTGTAACAATAAATCTTTAATCATCATTCAGAAAATTTGAATACAGAAGTAAAGCTCTACTGAAACCATTTTTTTGCCGAACGCAGACCTCACCTACCAATCCAAACCCAATCCACGTGATCTTATCGGCTCATTACGTTTCAATCTCATTCAATCCGTTCAATGCCAAGTTCACCCGTTCCCTGATAGCTCACTTCACCCTTGACCAGAGGATCGCGTTCCAAACAGCCGCTGGATGTTTGAGGCGACAATACGCCTGATAGTGTTATTAAGGAGATTGCTTTCTGTTATGGCTTCAAATCACGGAATCATTCAGGGAGGTACTATCCCTTTGCTCAAGGGGTGGAGTCCTAGAATGTTCGACGAGGAACTTTAACATAGATTTTTATACTCACGAAAATGAAATATAAAGTGATTTGGTGTAACGAAATCTTCAAACAAAACTTTTTATGACGAACGTGACTTATGTTAGTTAGCTGAATTTGTAGTCATCATCAAATTCTGTGGGTTGGCTGATTCCATAAACTGTGGCGTCATCAGAACTATTGAGCCACCAAAAGCTTCTGCCGACTAACTATTTCCGTAGATAATTGACTGGGTCCAAGAGCTAACGTACCTTCCGAACTTTTCGTACAAAGAGGTGATTCAGCCTGCAACATCTTAACCAAACTGGAAACAAACTCACAAAATATTTTTTCTCTCCGTAATGAGAGCCCAATACACGTTTTTTGTAGTAATGTGCTTTATATTTCAACATCCCTCCCTCCTAGTAACCCGCAAGAACAAGGAATTCTGATTTTTGGAACAAACTAAATCGCATGGCAACTCTTTTATATGGCGTAGATATTGTTCTACGAATTTGCTACGGCGGCGTAGCAACAGTGACTACGAGCAAAACTGCAAATATAGATTTAGGGAAAATACTCACTCTCTCATGATTTACCGTGCGAAAATATCTTATTAAAAATGCTGGAACATTGGTATAATATAATGACTATGTATGTATATCTGTTTGGTATCATATTATCTTGTCTCCTTGGACATAATCAAATTGACATTGAATCACCATTGAATACTGGACGCGACAGCTGTGAATGGTGCGGAGGTGAATGGGTACCAAACTCGGAGGAAAAAGGACGTACCAAATGAATCTGCTGTCGTCATATATTTTAGAGTGTGCCAAAGCATATTAAATTTCTTCTTCGTAAATAATATTGTTTATTTTTTTTATGTTCAGCAACAACTCGCTACTCATCTCGGCCTATTTTAAATTAGTGTTAAAAGATCGCCACGTGAGCCCAGTGCGGATTGGTCAAATTTCACGACTGGCTTCTTTGAACGCTTTTTTTGTACAAATGGGACAGAACGCCGAAATCATATTAAATAAATACCTAAATGAAAAAAAGGGTTTGTAATCTACAGGTTCACGTTTAACCATAGTCTAGGTAGAAACTTCCTTCTGATTCGATAATCCAAAAGCACATTGGAACATCCATCGGTTGATTAGTACAAAAACACTTTAAGATATCAGAAAAAAAAACACAAAAAAGTAAGCGCTGGCAATATTGAGATTAAAGTAGCCTTTAGTACTTGTACTACGTTTACGTTTATACACGTAGTACCTACGTATTTATGTCGGCATGTCGTAATGCCGCGTAAGGATTTTGATTAAAAGCAATATAAGAAGTCATTCTTTTTCTAGATAGCTTAATTTAAGTCGTTCGGATTCTTTCATAAAGAAAATGGCTGGACTTCAGCATATAAAATGCTAAATAAGATAAATGGAGCCAATTTTTTATCATACTTAGATCACAAAGTAAGTAAAGCTGCGGAAAAATGAGTCTACAAAATTATTTAATAGAATTTTCAACCCATAGTACCAAACTGCTTATTAAAATATACGCATTGATAATAAAGTGACCAGGCCTTTATTGAAGCTATAAATGAACTGCATTTTTTTAAGTTAAACAAATCTTTCAATTCAATTTTATATGCAAACAAGTAAGTGATAAGATGCAAGCAGCATTTTCTAGGGCACGACTATTGAGTTTCATCTTGAACCTGTTGCTAGTTGACAAGTAAGGTAGTAAACAATGTTATTTTTCAAATGCATCACACTTATTTATTTATTTATTTTATTTATTTATTTATTAAAGAAAATTTACAGCATGACAGTCTGTTATAACTAAGGCACTGTAAATTTAAGACTAGAAAGTAAAAAATAAAAAATGTAAATGACAATGTAAATAGAATAAAAATACAACTCTTATAAACCCTCAGCATGACATAAACAAAATTTGCTGAGCAACAATATAGAGTCAGCAAAAATGTCGACATGCGGTGACATAGACAAGAGCGTGTTAAGTTGGCTGAGCGCAAGCACGAGCGGGGAGTGGCAGTGGTGGTTAGTGCGCAGAGAGGGCACCGCAAGTAGTCGATGGCTGCGATCCTTTAGCACAGATTTACATTTTTTTTGTCTTCAGAAGAGTGTTTTAGTTACAAATCTTACTAACTATAGTAGAACTACTCGAAAACTACCGTTTACAGGTTTCTTTCTATCAATGAACTCTTATAATACACTCTCCTCAAGACTGAGATAAAGTTGTCAGCCCAAAGGGATTGAGCAACATCCAAGCGGTACTTAGGTGTGCTTAGGTCTCAAACTAAAACGACTCTTAAAAGAAGTTGTTGAATGCTATCTATCTGCAGGTAGGTAGGTAGGTATTGGTGTTAATCCAATTAAAAGCACCAGAGTCGCGTTAATTTAGCAAGGAAGTCAGCGGCTTAAGTAAAAAACTGTTATTTTAACTGACTAGGACAGCTTTCAAATCTCTGACTTGAGTGTATTGAGTTTTCTACGTCGCAGCGCAGTAGAGGTAGCGAAACCCAGAAACTTCCTGAACTCAATCTGCAGACAAATTGAATTGGTTTGGCAGTAAGCTCCCTCTACGAGTATTCCGAGCTGCGCAAAATACGTCGTTCTACCTTATTGCTATCACGACAAAGCCAGCAAAAAAGGAATAATAAATGCCAAAAGCCCTAAATATAGACGGATTTTATTTTATTCATCCATTTAAGAACCGTCACTATCAAACCAGCTTTAAAGAAAAGTAGTATTGAGCTATGATGCCGCAGTAAAAACGCGTCCAACTTATACACCCTTCTTACTTCGTCTGAGGATAAAAAGGAACCTTAGCAAATAAGTCTCGATCCTGCGGGGTAATCACTAATCGTTCTGGAGTAAGCACGTCCTCGATTGGCTAAGGACGTTGTGGTGAGCCTGGCTCTTAAACCTAAGTCACTTGAGGCAAAAAATTGATGCCGATTTGCACCGGTTGAAACTGGCTTAGCTTTGGGTGACCATGCACTCACTCGCAAAGAAATTAAGCATGTCGAAGTTTTTCGATTGTGAAAGCTAACAGCCTGAAAAATAACTACATGTATGTGACGGTGTGACAGAGTTGCTAAAATGCTCAACTGTCATTAATCAGTTGTTACGCAACAAAGTGTGATAAACGACATGACATGACATGTCTCCCTCCGCGCGGGTATAAACCATAATATAATTTTAGCTGGCAAAACTAGCAATATATTATGTAGGCAACAGTGGTTCATCGCTGCTAATAACTGCTTCTAGGATTCGGAATGATTGCCCACCTTGTGTGACCAATGTTTTAGGCGATAGTCACAACATGCGGAGCAGATTCCAGGGCAAACAAACATTCATCAACAGCTCATACACGTCTCCACAGAGGGGCTCGAGCCTACCCTGATTTAGAGCGATAAGGTCTTAGTCACACACAACTTTTGATTTTCTTCGCAGGAGTGTGCAGGTTTCATCACGATGTTCTCCTTCACCGTAAGAGTGTCGAATTGATTGTACTAATTTGGTATACAACGTGATAGCAAAATAACGCAAAACCTCTCGGGTGGTAGGTCAGCCTATGAAACTGAACAATTTTTTCCAGAAGTTCCACAAAATCGCAAAAAAAAACTTTCATACTAACTGATCAGCTGATCGAGTAAAAAAATGCTAATTTTAAAAAGTTGTGCCAAACTGGCAGGATCAGGCTGGATGCGGATGGCACAGGACCGTGAGGAGTGGCGCAGTCGAGAAGAGGCCTATACCCAGCAGTGGGTGGATGTGGGCTGAGAATGATGATGACGATGAGAAAGTTGTGGAACGAAAGTTGTTCAGTTTCATGGGCTGACCTACCCGGAAGGTTTCAAGTTATTTTTCTAACACGTTGTAAACTTGCCGTGTGGTGACGGTAGAGTAGAATACATTTGTCACCAACCCATACTCTTCCCGTGGGTGTCGTAAGAGGCGACTTAGGGACTACACATTGAACAGGGAACGGGCAGCAGCGCTCTCTGATACAGTAACCTTTTAATCTGCGATCTCCAACCCGCCTGCCAAGCGTGGAGATTATGGCAAAACCCTCCACTTAAGTGGAGGAGGCTCATAGTCCAGCAGTGGACTGTAACGGGCCGATGATGTTGATGTTGGTGGTTGTATACTTGTCTGCAGCGGTGATGAAAAGTAAATAAATGCCATCCCAAAGTTCGCGTTGCGACCTTCCGTCTATTATGTTTACAGCTTAATGACGTTCGTGAAGAGGCCTTGCCCTTACAGACGACGCTTTACTTTAATCGCAGCGATTACGCAGAGGTTGGCATCTCTGGCGGCCATCTTGTTAATTCATTAACTTCGATTAAAGTTTTTTTGGACGGAAAATTCCAAACTAGGAATTAAGTGGTAATTAGTTGGATTATGGATATATTTAGAGATATTTCAATAAATTACAGCTTTTATAATAGAGGACTTTAGTTTTCAGACATTTTTCGATTTATCTTCTAAGTAATAGAGTTTTATTTTTATCGTTGCTGTGTAGAAACAATCAGATTTAGTAGTAAACAAATCGTTACTAAAAAGACGTGGTAAAATTCTAATACTTCAGTAAAAGCTGAGAAGCTGCATTGTCTTGTTTACCTTAATATATTTTAGTATATCGTGATAACACACAAATAGTGAAATCTGAGAACTATGTCGCTAAGGAAAGCTAGAAGTCAATTTGAGTTTCATCCATATCCGTCTCCACCAGCTCATTAACTAGGATGTGTGCCAGTTTGTTTTCCTTTCACATAAGAATATCGAAAGTGTACTGTACACATTACTGTACATCTGTATTGTAAGAATTGCACGAATTGTAAGAAGGGGCACATTGCACGGAGAATCGACGGACACTTCGCCAGAAAAGTCCTCGAATGGCGGAAGACGCAACGTGGGTAGCCCCCACAAGGGGGACCGACGTGGCGATTTGGTGAAGGTCACAGAAGCCGCTGGATGCGGGCATCACAAGACCGGTCGTTGTGGAGATCTTTGGCCTTTGTCTAGCAGTCAGTGGACGTCATTCGGCTGAGATGATAATGATGATTGTAAGAATTAGCTCAAAACAATAAGGCCGCCTATTGCCTACCGTCGTTTTATGGTGGGGTTCGAACCAGCACCACTCAAACTGAAGGCAGTGGCCACTATACCACCGACGCTCTTCAAATAGTGAGTTTATATTTCATCAATTTCACATACAATGCAAAAGGAGAAGACGGGCTATTTCTTAATTTCACACGATTCTAGCAAGACTATAAAAAATATATTGGTACCAACGAATTATTGTAGTTCGTTGATTGGTACCAATACAGGTTGACAAAATGACGTCACACGTTTACAGCTGCCCAGTAGAGCCCGATCCTATTCTCATTTTAATCGCGTTTTACTTATGTAGAGTGAACAGCACATCAAGTTAGACATCAAGGTACCTTCATCAACAAATCATATACGTCCCCACCGAGAGGTACCTTGCGTGTCGGTAATAACTTCTAGTTTGCAACAAAAATGTATTATATATTATATATAACGTATCCAAAATTATTTTTATTGTAATTTTGTTCTCTTTACAGATTTTCTTGAAAATATTTTTTCTGGATTTGTTAAACACGCATTTTTAGCATGAAAATAAAGTATTTCAAAGGTCTGCTGAAACACGTGTTCGACATTTAATTAAACGTTGAGAAATCCCGGCGGTGCGCGTGAGTGCGAGCTAACGGCTTGGACGCTGTCTCGCGCATAATACGGCCATCACCGTCACGTTTTAATACGCCTCATGAATATGTACGCCAGGCACGGCGTGCAACTTATTGATATTGAAGCTCTTATGTGCATGGCTCCTTACTTTAGACGAGTTTTGTTACAGTCGTGAGGAACGGAGAACTTGTTTGTCATCAATTTCAGAGATAAATTCAGATGTGTCAGCGTTTTGCCAATAGTAGACAAGTAGTACAGTCGACGGAACGTCAAACCTAGCAGTTTGATCTTTAAAGCGGTTTTATTGCGTGGCAGTGAGGCGGTGTTCGAAATATAAAGGTATTAGAAGAAACTGGTAGGTGGCAGTGAGGCCGCCTAACTGCACAATTTTTTTGTTCTATTTTTAATTACCGTATGTTTTTACTCTAGGTCCGTAAGCACTTTAATGTTTTTCTTTAAACAACGTACACTGATATGCAGCTGATTGTACGTTGTTGGCATCGTAACGGGGCTTTTCGTTTAAAAGCCCGCGTTTCTAACCATTATACCATCGACGTTCCAGATAAATTACATAAGTGTTATTAAAAAATCAATCACTCCGAGAAAGGCCACGGCCTTTCTTCGAGCGCGGTGAAGATTAATATTCTTCATGAATTATGTATGAGCTTGGATATCCAATAAAGTAAAGGAAAAATTAGAAAAAAGGCCGGGAAAGATTTGTTTTTAATTACCGAAACGGAATAAGAAAGTATGCCTCTGCTGTTTAATCACCTTGGATTATAAAGGAAGTTTTGGTAGAAATAAAGTATGAATAAATAGTACATTGTTATACGAGGGGTAAAAGTATCTTAATTAGCGCCGAAACGGGGTTTGGGGCCCTAAATAAGTCTTTAACATGAGGTAAACACTGTGCTTTTCATTACGAATACTAGGAAAGCAAAAATAAAAACACGAATTAGCTAAAGAAAAAATGAGTGACTTCCATATCTGAATCAGATAAACTCATTGTAAGCAAAACCCTACAACTCGAGAAACAAATGATAATCGGATTGTTGCTTCCCCGCCTATTTTTATTTTTTTCTGTGGCTGTAGTGTTAACATAATTCAATAGAAATGTGAAATTAGAACTAGTTTTTTTATAACTTGACAGCTGTCAATTGAAAACGATTCTCCCTCGGGCTGAAAAGTATTACCTTCAACCCGGTCCTCAGGCAACTTCAAACCTACTTTACGAGTATGAGTAATGAAAAAACCATTTGTAGAGTACTAACATAACAAATTGGGCGACCTTATTGCTAATATTCTAGATTAGTCAGATGACGATGTAGATCGTCACAGAGAATACGAATATGAAAAAGATATCATCACATCATTTCTACTTAATTAATTAGTAATTGGAGATTACGAGCCAGGTCAGAATTTTCTTAGTCGTATAGTAAGATAACTTCAGGAATCCTAATAGCCTACTTTTTTATGATTCTCACTTTTTTTTTTTCTTTCAGTACAATTACGTACATAATATCATGCTCTAATCCCTAAAAATGCGAGCAGATCCTTAGTTGGCTTACAGGGAACACACACTAAATCCAAACATTCTAATAGCGCCAAATAAAATAATAAATAATAACTTGCAATATTTCACACAAGTCTGAATTTACGACAGTTGGTCGTTCCAAAGTAAAGTGCAGAAATTATTTTCAGTTTGTTGAACATTATTTGTGACTTGTTTTTTCACTGCTCTTTGGTTTTTACTGTTGGAAGTTATTGGATGCTTTTAATTGCACTTTTAACGCTCTGTGTTCGTTGACTCTATGCTGTTACAATTCACATGTATTTTATATTTTTTACGCCTTGCAGTCAATACACAAGAATCTTTTGAAGGCTACGCCCATAATAGCAATGAAAAAAATTTCATAATAGCAATGCAGTGTAGGGTGGGTGTGTGTCTATGCTCATATGACAGCCATCTTAATTTTTTTCAACAATACCTATATAATATTTTCTTATAACCGAAATGGGATTTTCTTTAAATAGATCAAACAGATTTTCACAAAATACTTATCTTTTACAGTTTTAAAGTAGTTTTCTGAATAAAAGCCCTAGGGAAAAATAAGAAAAAAAATAGTGAAAGCAATCCATTATCTAGATGCTTGGAGCGACCAATTACCTGCTCTCCATCCATTAGCAGCTTTCATTCGGTTCCATTGAAAAATATTGCACAATAGAATAAAATGCATTATTTTCTTCTACTTATTGGAGATAAAGCAATTTTCTCGTAGCACTATTTAAATTATTTTATTTAAACAATATACTTAATTATAATTTCTTCTATATAGGTATAATAATAATAAATCTAAATCTATGTAAACTGACCATCAGATAGATTCACATCCTACTTTTGGCTAGATGTACAATATTCCTGCCTCCGTAACCGAACGGTAGAACATTCGGCTCTCATTACAAAGGTTCTAGGTTCGAATCCCGGTGGTTAAACATAAAATATTCTTTGAGACAACAGCACATGGTTACATTGCAGGTTGAATCACCTGATTGTTCGATAAGGCCGTTGGTGTTAGCTAGTTACGAACATCGTTACGTGAACCAGGGTTGTCCTCTTTATAACCCACATAATGATGAAATGAAATGAGCAATTAACTTATTTGCAATAAATACTTTCAGGTTTTCGGGGTTGTTAATAAAATTTGTGATCAAAGTGGCCAGTACGACAAAACGCCAATTTCATATGTAAGGACCTAATATTAATAACACACATATCTTCCGGGTTATTACCAAATTAATATCGGCAAGCTCATTAAAAAGCTTATTTTAAACCAAAATCGTGGTAATAACCCGGTAGATATATATGTGTGTTATTATTTGCAATAAGTTTAGTTTCAAAACGCTAAGATAAACCTTGAACTAGGATTCCTTGTATTGCGAGGATAGATAGTGATAAACAAATCTATCGATTGTCTTAGTCTCGATTTTTTTATAATTTTGTGCTAAGCTTTATAATACGAGGATATTATGCATATCAAGCACCTGATACACACACTTCAACTAGCAGCCTAGACCTAAGGCTAAGGTCTTAACGTGCTTGCTTATCTTATAATTTAAACAAGCTCGCGCTTGCTTTCTTGCTCTTCTTCTCTCATCATCATCACACACACTTCTCTCTGAGTGAATATGTGCGTCATGTATGTGTGAGTGAGGTATCTTCTTGAATCAGTGTTGTCTTGTGAGTGAATGAGTCCGTAGCTGTACCTGTGGGAACATCGCTCACGGGCAATTACTTCAGAAACCTGACGTAGTGAAGGCAATCAGTCTCACGTGCGTGAGTGATTAGATTTGTAGCGAGCGACATGCTGGCACTGCTGGCGTAATTTGAGGACTGAAACGAACCATATACAATTTAACGTATTATTTTTCGTTAGTTTATAATCTATCGAAGTCAAAAATAAATGGTTGTTTTCAGTTCACAATTTTCCGTAAGTTATATCGCAAGTCAAATTATAAACTAACGGCAGCGTTCACAATGTTACGGTGACATACATACAAGAATTGCTTGTTTAAAGTATAAGATAAGTCCAGGCTGCTAGTTACGGAAGTGGTCATGTCAGCTGTAGGTACCTATATGAGGTATGTATGTAAAAACAGTATGTGTCAGTGTTAGTGACCTTTGGTAGTATAAATAATATGATGTTGGGCCTCTCTTACACATGTTTCTAGCATATTTTTAGACCTGAGAGAGAGTAACGAAGCCCACGCGTGTCCAGTGAGCCGAGCCGTTCGTGGTGCGGGTCTGAGCTCGACACTACTCTGATACCTTTCTAAGTGCTTAATCCCAAAGAACCTTTTATTTTCTAAACAAGTGGCCTCCAAGGGCATACAGGCAAGATGTCTAAATACTCGTCTACGTCATTCCAGTAAAACATGATAGTACCTACAAGAAAATTACTGGCTAATCGCAATCAAAACGTTAGATTTAAAAACTAATACAGTGGTCGGTCACGAAACAGAACTGAAGTCTGAAAAAAACCTAAGATCGTCGGCAAAGTGTGGTTAAAGTACGATTTAAAACGTCTCACGACGGTTTCGTGGTACAATGAATTTTGGTTTTTAATACAGTTAAGTTGTATCTCATAGTTTCCGAAAAGGTTTATAAACGCTCGGCGAATAAGGATACTGGCAGGCGCTTCAGTCAAGCCAATTCACGGATGGGTAAGATGAGCCATAAGTGTTTATTTTTTAATGAAAATTGCATTCTTGTTTTGAAAGGCACGTTAATTGGTCCCGGCTAGTCATAATCATAGACATTTAACTGTTTGAAAACTCTCAGAACCGGTCTAGTTAGTCTGGCCACTATACTGACAATAATTATCCACAATTTATTGTCACAGAGTAAACGAGCCCTGCGAAGCCTAACGGAAAGGTCAAATCGGCAGGTAACAGCCAATTTGTAGATCAATAGAATTACCGAAGCGTGTATTGAATAGCTATTTGATGGTTTGTTTCAGCTAACTGTTTGATGAGTTGCTAACTTGGAACAGCTGTGTGCAAACGAAATCAATTAGTTTAATTATTATTTGTGAGTTTGTGAAAAGCCTTTTTAATGGTTCTTTATGGTTTTCTATTCATGAAACACGTGAGAGGATAAAATTTTAAAGCAGACACTTTTAAAGCAGCTACGAAATGAAGAAATATTAAGGAAAAAATTAAGGAAAGAAAAAATATGTGAAAAAATATACCTGCATACTCCAGCTGAATTTAACTACACGGTAAAAAAGAACTGAAATATTAGTTGAAAGGTATTAAAAAATATAAAGATAAAATAAATTATATACCTGTGAGATACGATGTAAAAGAAACCTAAATTGTGTGTCTACGTAACTTCATCTAACTCCGTTTATATGTTACTTGACACATTTGTGTCGTACCGGTTTATATTTTTTTTACCTTTTCTACCCTTACATAACTGCGATCCGCCCGCGGCTACGCTCGCGTTGTAAGTTTTGCCGTGGGAATAAGACTTTTCCCGCTAAACGTATCCTGTGTTAATCCAGGTTACAAACTATATCCATTCCAAATTTCATCCAAATCTGTTAAGTATTTTAAGCGTGAAAGTGGAACAAACATCCAAACATCTAAACATCCAAATATATTTTCACATTTATTTATAACTAGCTTTCCGCCCGCGGCTACGCTCGCGCTATGTAAGATTTGCCCGTAGGAATAAGACTTTTTCCCGTAAAAAGTATCCTATGTGTTAATCCAGGTTACAAACTATATCCATTCCAAATTCCATCCAAATCCGTTGAGTACTTTAAGCGTGAAGGTGGAACAAACATCTAAACATCCAAATATATTTTCACATTTATAATGTTAGTGTGACAATAGACTGCTTACACAATGTGGTACATTCATCCTGTCTAAATTTTGGAATCTAGGTCAATGGGTTTTAGTGTGAGCCAGGTATGTTCAACAACTTTGTGACGTAATATGTTCCCTTTTCAAAGCGTTTAGGCATTTATACTTATAACCCAATTATTTTACCGATTTATCAAACTGTTTGAAGCGAAAAAAAAAAATTATATTTATTTTGGTTGTCGTTTAAGCTTATTTTACATCTGCAGGTTGAACCTAAATTAAATAGCGAGAAAATAAAGTGTTAGATAAGAGTTTCTTAGCCGATTAGTATGAGCGTTCGACATTCGTTGTAGATGTTCTGGGTTCGAATCCCAGGACATTGTCATAGACAATTGTAACTTAGACAAAACACCCCTTTAGACCGGCTACTAAATAGACAAAATAATATTTTAGACCACTTGCGATTAAGACGAGTTGCTGCTATAGACCTTTCACGTTTGCGACCGTTCGATACTAAATCATCAAAATTCTCTTTGCCCCTAGTTCAGTTAGGAAATTATAGGCTGAAACACCTGATTATAAATCTGAAAAGTAAGATGATTCCGTGCTTTAGAAAGCACGTTAACCTTTTGGTCGATACATGAGCCATGTCAGAGGTTTTTGGCGGCTCAATAATAACACCAGAGATTGTGAGGGTAGTCGTCGACATTACAATTTACAACCCACACGATAAAAATAAGTAAACTTTTATCTCGGAAAAGGATTAGAAAGTCTTGCAAAATTGTCTTTGAGAATTTCTGTGACTGCGGCATGTTCATTAAATTTAAATTATTTGGAAGTTCGACCCGGTGCCCTTTCTGAATATTTAATTCGGCGCTTTCAGACGCTTTCAAGGTTAATAGCGAGGACTGAACAGTTTCAGGCTAATGCTTTTTACTCTCAGCTTTTTCTCGGGGATCTTCTCAAAGGATTTACACTATTACATGGCCATTTAAGAATGGCTGTTTCTTCTTTTATTTCATACCTAATTCTTAAGTTTACAAAAGATGCGACTTGCAATCGTCTGAGGTAGAACTATAGATATAAAATGCATTTGTTTTAAAAACCTAGAACCTTTATTGACTAACACAAAACAGACAACGCAAAATTACACACTAAATTAACAATTATTAAGCTCTACGCTCATCGTCACCACGGATCACAATAACGAATAAAGTTACAAAATTATTTTAAAGATTTGCTTGTTCATGAGCGCCTACACAATTTTTTTTAAAAATTTTTTTGAAAATTCTTCCGTCGTAGTAAAAACACTCCAACTTAAAACTATTTTGTTCCGGCTTCATAAAGGTTCTGAAAGACCGACCGTTATTTAATATTTAATAGCCTGAGATTTATCTCTGCCAAGCTATAATTGGATAATCAAATTTTCTTTGACCCTCTGAAGATCCCACGATATCAATATTCCAAGACATTCTTCGGTTATAGGACTTTACAATAGGTACCAATAAAATTAATTGATATACCTATTCTATCTAACTTTGATAGAACTTTTCAAATTGTTACTACTTCCAATATATTAGGGTCGGGTTACACTTTTCGACGGCGATCGACGGTTTGCCTATACAAAACGCGCGCAAAGTATGGAAATCCTTCCGCCGCGTCGATGCGACCGTCGAAACAAATCACACGTATTTTATCTCTATTTTGATGCACTACCGTCTAGGTACCTCTTAAAAGCTTTTCGGTGCTGTACTATTTTGTTGCGGGTAAACTAAGCACGGTTTCCGCGCTATAAATAAATATTAATAGTGTGTTCTGTACAATAAGGGCGTTAGCTCACATGGACCTTGGACATAAAGTTAAGGTTTGTTTTATTATATGTTCCTTTTTGGACGCCATCATTTTAAACTAGCGGTCTGCCCGCGACTACGCTTGCGTTGTGTTAGATTTTCCCATTGGAATAAGACTTTTTCCCGTAACAAGGCGGAAGAAACATCAAAACATCTAAAGATGCAAATATATTTTCACATTTATAATATTAGTCGGGTTGCCTGGAAGAAATTGCTACCTTAGCAATAAGGCCGCCTATCTGTACACTATTATTTGAACTGCTTTTTTTCTGTGCAATATGAAAATAATACAAATCAAACTTGAAATCTGGCAGGTGGCCGTGAAACACGACCAGAACGAGTCACAGTCAAGTCGGAGTTTGAAGAAGGAAGTTGTCCTGTCACTGTCGCCAAAAAATGTGATTTTAATCGAATAACATAATTTTATATGGAACAACGGAAACGCAGATTTTCAGCAAACTGACAAAACAAAGTTATTTCGTTGCCTAGCAACATTCCACCACACTGTGTATCTCTTGTGTGCTCCGAGCTTGTGTGCAATAAAGTATATTCTATTCTATTCTATCAGTGTGTAATATTAGATGTTCTGTTACCGGCTCATTATTTACGTCGTACATATAAATAGATAAACAATATTCAGACACAAGGCACAAGCTCATTACACTAATATTTGGATGGATTCGAACCCGTGACGCTGTGCTTCGTAGGCAGACGTACTACCAACTAGGCTACGGGGTCGTCAAATATATTAGACTAAATAAACGATACATACCTACAAACAAACTCATGCCATAAGAATAGATAATAGATAATATCGAACTATTTAATAATATGCAAAGGCTCTTGCCTAAATTTTGTCTAAAAAAACCTTTGTTAAATTAGCTACAAATAAAATTCATTTAATTCATGCGATCTGAAATTGGAAAATAAAATTGGAATAATAAAATTCTTGCTCCTAAAATATGGCCGCTGCGTAAAATATGTAGCGTAGGTACGTGACCGGCTTAACCTTGCTACGATCATAGAACTTTTAAGAATTCCGATGCTATATTTGCTATGTCTTCGTTGGGTTTGGGTTTGTATGTATGCTATAAATGTTCTTATACATACTACGATATTCCTTATTTTCATTAAAAAAAAGGTTTTTTTAATTAAACTGTTAGTGATGAGTTGATGACATACTAATCGATGATCATCATCATCCATTCAAATTATTCTTCCAGGAAAGATATAAAGTCAACCATAGACGGCGACATCAATATATTCACCTGCTTTCCATGCCAATAATAAAGGTCTGTTCGATGAGGCGGCGAGCTGACCGACTGGCTCGAGCGCGAACGCACAGGCCGGGCCTATGAACGTGATGACGTCATCCCCTCACCTGGTCCCCCATGTCACCGGTAATGATGGGAGTGTTCTAGTAGGCGGCGAGCCCCGCCACTGGCTCGAGCGCGAACTCACATGCCGGGCCGAAGTACGCGATGACGTCATCCACTCACCTGGTCCCCCATGCCGGTGACGATGGGAGTGTTCCAGTAGGCAGCGAGCCTGGCCACTGGCTCGAGCGCGAACTCACATGCCGGGCTTATGAGCGCGATGACGCCATCCACTCACCTGGACCCCCATGCCAGTGATGATGGGAGTGTTCTAGTAGGCGGCGAGCCCGGCCACTGGCTCGAGCGCGAACTCACATGCCGGGCTGAAGAACGCGATGACGTCATCCACTCACCTGGTCCCCCATGCCGGTGATGATGGGAGTGTTCTAGTAGGTGGCGAGCCCCGCCACTGGCTCGAGCGTGAACTCACATGCTGGGCCGAAGAACGCGATGACGTCATCCACTCACCTGGTCCCCCATGCCGGTGATGATGGGAGTGTTCTAGTAGGCGGCGAGCTCGGCCACTGGCTCGAGCGCGAACTCACATGCCGGGCTGAAGAGCGCGATGACGTCATCCACTCACCTGGTCCCCATGCCAGTGATGATGGGAGTGTTCTAGTAGGCGGCGAGCCCCGCCACTAGCTCGAGCGCGAACTCACATGTCGGGCCGAAGTACGCGATGACGTCATCTACTCACCTGGTCCCCCATGCCGGTGACGATGGGAGTGTTCCAGTAGGCAGCGAGCCTGGCCACTGGCTCGAGCGCGAACTCACATGCCGGGCTTATGAGCGCGATGACGCCATCCACTCACCTGGACCCCCATGCCAGTGATGATGGGAGTGTTCTAGTAGGCGGCGAGCCCGGCCACTGGCTCGAGCGTGAACTCAAATGCTGGGCCGAAAAACGCGATGACGTCATCCACTCACCTGGTCCCCCATGCCGGTGATGATGGGAGTGTTCTAGTAGGCAGCGAGCCCCGCCACTGGCTCGAGCGTGAACTCAAATGCTGGGCCGAAAAACGCGATGACGTCATCCACTCACCTGGTCCCCCATGCCGGTGATGATGGGAGTGTTCTAGTAGGCAGCGAGCTCGGCCACTGGCTCGAGCGCGAACTCACATGCCGGGCTGAAGAGCGCGATGACGTCATCCACTCACCTGGTCCCCATGCCAGTGATGATGGGAGTGTTCTAGTAGGTGGCGAGCCCCGCCACTGGCTCGAGCGCGAACATGCCGGGCCGATGAACGCGATGACGTCATCCACTCACCTGGTCCCCCATGCCGGTGATGATGGGAGTGTTCCAGTAAGCGGCGAGCCTCGCCACTGGCTCAAGCGCGAACGCACAGGCCGGGCCGATGAACGCGATGACGTCATCCTTGAAGTGCATGTCGGCTGCCAGCCCAGGGGCTCTTGCGCCTGAGCACGACGGGTAACTGCAGAAGAAAGAGGTAGGGATAGAAATTGTTTTATGACAAGTGAAAATAAGGTATATACAAACGAAATTAAGAAGACTTGCCCTATTAGTATAAAATAGATCTTGTTGTAATTAAACTGGGAAAAGATAAGCGACGCTGATGTCGGTTACTAACCGTGTCACTGGATATAATTCCAATAAGCTGTTAAAACCTATATTTGCGTGATCCCCCTTGTCTATACGTATTAGTGAAATAACGCAAAACCTAAACTCAATTCCCTAAACATGCATTCTATTAAAAAATAATAATAATAATAAATTCTTTATTAAACGCCCACTTCCTTAAAAGTCCTCTTTCCTGAAAGTCCGCCTCTCTGAACGTCCAGAAATGACAACACCAATGACACAATTTTCAGTCCTGAATGAAAAAAACAAAATGAAAAACAAAAAAAAACAAAACAAAATGTAGCCATCGCACAACAATTTTTAGTCAACTGAAACTTAACTCCTCGTATAATGCAGAAACCGTGTCGCAACTTGGCCGTCTCATGACCAGGCATTTATAGCATCGTTCCGTTTATACTTTCATGACCCTTTATTTAACGTCGTCTAGATTATATAAGTAATATTTTCAAAGATCTTGGTAGCAATTGATACCTATCAATAAACTTTTATAACAGACTAGCTGACCCGGCAGACGTTTTCCTGCCATTTTCCCCACCATCTACCCTACACCTACCCTACACCTACCCTTGACCATTTTGTATTGGAAAACTAAATTGTATTTTTTTTTCTGTTCTTATTATTTATGTTTCTCACCGTTCAAACCTTCCTTGAACTTTCACAAATATTTCAAGATCAAAATTAGCCAAATCGATCCAGCCATTCTCGAGTTTTAGCGAGATAAACGAACAGCAATTGATTTTTATATATACCTATAGTAACATCTAGCATTCAAAATTATTTTATCAAAATGCGTAATGTAATTTTCATTATTTAATTTTTTGTTACCTGCGAAAGCTTAGCTCTAACGAGGCCGATTAGCTATTAAAATCAATTTGTGCTCAAGTATAGTTATGAATTTATGATCAATTATCCATTCTAGGTAAAAATCTAATAAAAGCATAAATAAATAATTCTGTTTTCAAAAACATAATAGGGGATCGGACTACTTTTTTTTTATTTTATAAATCCAAACTTCTTAGTTTCTGCTATCGAACACTAAAAGAATTTCTGCTCTATCTTTAAAATTGACCAAGTTATAAAGGTTTGAAATTCAAGATTAGACAGAGAGACACATGTATACCCACTTGTGACGTCATTTGTTAGTAACGCCATATAATCCCCATACAAAAAATCGTTTTTGAAAGAGACAGACATATTGAAACTTTAAAAAATCACTGTAAATTCGTTTTTCAACCGATTCTATTTTTTTTTCGCGAATCGTCTGCTACTCTATATTTTAAAAATAATTCCTAAAATATGGTAAATTTAGGAACAGTCCGATCCCCTATTCCAAGCTTCACACGGTACCACGTTCTTCCGTGTTCCCAATAAATAACGAAGAAAAAAACAAAAAACAAAAGCGGGCTTAAGAATTCCTCGCATTGCTAGCGAGTTTCCCGCGAAAATGAGTATAATACAAGTAAAGAAAAATGCGAAACCGTTTTGTTTGATTTTATTTAACACAACCCGGGTTTTTAACCCTTAACGGGAAAAGACGGGTAGATATGCGTCTGTCGACCTATTTCTTTGTGGCATCATCAACGGCTCGTTACAGTCCACTGCTGGACTATGAGCCTCCTTCACTTAAGTGGAGGGTTTTGCCATAATCTCCACGCTTGGCAGGCGGGTTGGAGATCGCAGATTATAAGGTTACTGTATCAGAGAGCGCTGCTGCCCATTCCCTGTTCAATGTGTAGCGATTTGTGGCATATTTAGTGGGAATTGTAGGGTTAACTATGTTTGATAAAAATTAAACAAAATTTTAAATGTCAAACTATTGTATAAAAATATCCTAAGATATATATGAATATTCCGTTTTCTGTGACGATAATGTTACTATATTTTGATTAAATACGAAAATCTAAGTTAAAATATGAACATGAGATCGTGTACTGTACCTAAGACTTGGCAAAAATAGACCTGAAAAGTGGCAGTACAAATAACACCAAACACAAATAACACCTGGACCTAGAACAGATATTTAAAATCTCTTTATTTGTCCAACCGGGGATTGAATCCAGAACCCTCGGTGTAAAAGGCACAATCCACTAGACTGAATGAGGCGTGTTTAAATAGATCGTATCGCTTAGTTTATAAGAAAATATTCCCCGGCTTTGTGTAAACGCTTTAGGTGTGTACACTTTCATATTATGAGTATTTTCAACCAACATTTTATGTACTCAATTTCAGTTGTTTATTTACAAAACAAATAAGAACAAAAGCCAGTGTCAAGTTCAATAGTTCCATTTAATTTCAGCACAAAGTGACAAAGCGCGCGCGTGAAGCTTTATACGAGTATTTCGGAGTAGAGCACTCTTTTTTAAAATGATTATACCTAAGTGATTATCACAAAAAATTATGCTTCCTCTGGCCTGTCTTTATTTGGCCATTTTAGCTTACGAAATAATGCTTACGACTTTCCCGACAAGATAAATACTAATTAATCTAAGTCCTACTGTTTTATAATGAAGCAAATGTAATAATACTTATACTTATTAATTTAAATTCTTTCACGCAGAGCAGCGGTATAACAAAATTTTAGAATTATTCGTCATCTTAACCAAATCGTACTAATTCGAATTTAATTTGACGTTATTAAGACGAACAATAATTCTTTTCTTACCGACAATTCAGCGAACTGCGTGGTTGTGTGTGCAACATCCAGCGGCTTCCCGTAATCTTCACCAGATAGTCAGTCCATCTTGTGAGGGGCTTACCCACGCTACAACTTGAGTAACGTCTGTAATTGCCACAAACCTCTTTTGTATCTTCTCCAGCTGGACCCCGTGATGCGTCAGGAACATTGTGTTGAGCGTCTCCAGCGCTAGGTCTACAGCCAGGCTGCAGCGCTCCAGGCCGATTCACCATACAGTCGTCGTTCCACCGGCCACACGGTGTGGTGTGTAAAGAAACCGATGAACACACACAAGACATCATCATCTCAGCGGAAAGACGTCCGCTGCTGGACAAAGGCTTCCCTTTGGAACCTCCACAATGACAGGACCTACGCTGCCTGCTTCCCCGGACGGTCGTCGGTCCACCGTGTGGCCTCCACACGCTGAAACATGAGTAACACCTGTAATTGCCACAAACCTCTCTTGCACCTTCTCCAGCCGGACGCCGTGATGCGCCAGAAACATTGTGTTGACCGTCTCCAGCGCTAGGTCTACAGCCGGGCCGCAGCGCTCCAGGTCGAAGGGGGAGTCGAGTCGAGAGGCCATTAGGACCCCCACCTTGTACACTGTGTCCACCACGCGCCCCCCAGTCATCACGGGGATGAACAGGAATAGCCATATTAACTTCGTTGAACGCATTTCGTATGTCTTTTTATTTTTATTCACGATTTGTAGTGTTTGTTTTTTTTTATTTACTCACTACCTAGTCGATACCTATTTCCTGAAGTATTTATTAGTAAAGAATAAAACATTGAAGATCTTTCATAATTTAAAGTATAAGTTCTGTACTTAGCAGATTCAAAAATATATTTTCTAAATAAAGCTTAGTAAAGAATAGTTAATATATAACAAACTAATTCAGAATAAAATATTGCCGAATCACTGGTTAAATTTGAAAATTTATAAATATAAATTCAATGCACTACATAATTTATATTCCGTTAAATTAATAAAAATAGCTCTCGTATTTTAAATTCAGAACCGTGGAAAAAAGGATCAAAAGTGCGTTTAGTTTAAAGTTTTTTGCAATTTCAAAACTTGAAAGCGAGCGCTTGCTTATTCTGCCAATCTTTAATTATGAAACATTTACATAAAGCTACTTGGTCTGACCTGACTACTAGACATCTATCAATCTATTGACACAAAGCACCAAAAATATAAAATGGGACCTTGAAACAAAACACTAACTAAGCATTAAACCAAAATTAGACTGTAACTAGTTTAATAAACTGCAAAAAGTTTAATTGCAAAGTTAAATCGTAAATAAAATGAAGTTCAAGAATCGTTCCCGAGGGCGCTCTCAGGCGACCAAAAGTTTTTGACTAATTATTATGACAGTCATTGGACCAAAGTTTTATCGGTATTCATATACTTACGTTTATCTAAATATGAATTAAAGTTCTAGGCTTAATATTCAGATATATTCTAGGTTTAATGATATTAGATCAGGACTAACAATCAGTGGTACTTTATTTACCACGCCGTCATTTTATCAAAATAAAAACTGTTTTTGTTTCAAAAATATTTTTCAAGATTTTTATCACTCTAGCTAGACCTCTAATTTCTATAGCCACACTGTTTAGAACAAGATTTCAACCCAAAGTTTTATAAATAGGCTAAGTGAAGTAGTACTGATAAACGCGCATTCGCGAGATGTTCGGGAGTTCGGGAGTCTGGGAGGCGAGGAGCGACCGATCTCCAGCAGCTCGGGCCCGCGACTGACCGGCTGGCGGGAAACCTGCCAGCTTTTCATGGAAAATGCTTCCGACTCCCAAGGGATTATTGGCAGTAGAGCGCTGTCTGTTCATATTTTCCACTCTCGTAGCATACCGTAGCGCTTGCTACGAAAAGCGTAGCAAATGCTACGCCGACGATGGTTCAGTTCCGTTTATAATTTTGATAGTGTTAGTATTTTGGAGATAGTACTATTAATATTCCGTAATTATCTGTTGTAGCAACTAATAATTAATACCCGGAGTCTCTTTTCACAGCAGTAGCATTACTAACATCAGTGTAAAAAAGTAGTACTAGTAAGAAAAAAAATATCAAATAATATAATAGAAGAAAAAACTCGAATTATTCGAGACTAGCTAAATCATATAATACCTAAATTCACTATTACGAGTATAGACAATACTGGGTTGCTGATGTCTGGTAGGTAACCTTAAATTCATGAAATGCTATGTTTTCTTATTTCATTTACGATTTTTTTTTTAGAAATGTAAATAATATCAAAAAGTGATTTCACAATTCGTCTGAAAATGAAATTTTGGCAAGCCACTAGCGGAGAGTAAGCTCACCAAATCACGCCGGGCGGAGGGAGGTGGCCGCACGCAACAAGTCCCCCCCGGCTAGCCCCCCCACAACTGACCTGTGCACGATTACCACTCCATGGTGCACTAGACAGGTGTTAGATGACAAAATATTGTTTTCCAAATCTGATTAATGATTCTCGTCAGTTTAAAGCTGTAAACTGTTTAAAGTCTGTGATCGAAGGTAAGCTGTAACGAAACAGACAAAGATGATTTCTGATTTCCCTGGTCGCTTTTTGACAACATGGTATGCAGCAAGCCCGTTTTATAATTAAACACCAAAATTACTAAAATAAAATTGTATGAACCGTATACTGCGTAACTTATTAATTAGCTTAAACAGTTAACACTAGTAATTATTGATGGTGTCATTGTAACAGGGATATCTACATCTAATTTAACTCTCGGAGGAAATAGGACATTTAAATTAAATTAAAAAAATATCTAAGTGACACTTAGCGGGTCCCATGTGACAAAACTGCGTTCCTTGGCATGACATTGAGGCATGATTAGAAGATCTTTTTAAGAGCAGCAGGTCTAGAGATCTGTATCTAAGTATTTCTAACCTCTTTGGCCAGAATCTCTCGCATTAACCCTTGACAAGACTTTACCAAATAAACGAAGGGTTTAAAACCTCTCTATCGATTGCCAGGGACTGTTTGTTTAGGCCTGAAAATGCCAAGGTCCGCCATTGCTTGATTAATCTTTGAGCGGTAGGCGGTACCGGTAAGCTTCTTCGCCAGGTGACGTAATATAATTTGATTTTATAAAAGCCCGCGGCTACGCTCGCGTTATGTAAGAATTTCCCGTGGAAATAAGACTTTTTCCCGTAAAAATGATTCTATGTGTTAATCCAGGCATAATCCAGGTAACAGACTATCTTCATTTCAAATTTCATCCACATTTTAGGCGTGAAAGCGAAACAAACGTCTAAACATTCAAATATATTTTCACATTTATAATTTATAATATTAGTGCAATTAGCGGCCCGCTTTCATGGAAAAGGTGAGCAATTGAATTTAGCTCGTAGTTTCCACGATATTGTATGTAACTTTTCGCGATGTAAATAATAATAATTTACTTTTTAATTCCTACGGTCTTCAAAATTATTATTCAACAAAGAGAAAAGTATTTTATATTTTTTCATTTAAATTGTATCAAAAATATTGTCGGCCAGTAATATTTTAATTATAAAAATAAAATTATCTCGATTTAACAAAGAATCAATTCGTAGAGGCTGAATGTTCGCCAGAGCCTTTTCTCCGTAATTATGCTTATAAAAAAGAAATATAATATGGGCTTACAAAAGTCACCTCGTTTGTAATAAGCCACCTACGATCATTGTATCGTAATGTACTATTTTGAATAGTTAGCTAATACCTTACTTATGGATACCATTATAAAAGAATAATAAATCTATTGTGCGTCACTCAGAGGAACAAAAGATGATCGCTTCGCTAGCGCGAGGCGACGCACGCGCGTCTGAACTCTTTGGTACGTTACGTGTTTTTCACACTCCACGGTTATTCGGAAGATTGCATATTTGCTGCTAATGAAGTACTTGAAAGGTATTAGGAATGCAGCCGATACAAATATGACTGAGAAGATAAAATCGTTGAACCTGAACGACTTTTCCAAAGAAACATGACAAATTGCAAAAATACGTTGAATTTTACAAATAAAACATATTTCTCCTGTTTAATATTCATGGCTGTTATGTTATCTGCATTCAATCCGGAAGGTTTACGAGAATCAAAGGCGCTGGGAGGCGCAAAAACCCGGACGCTTATATTCAAGTCAGGTTTAATTATTTTTCAGAAGAGGGAAATGTTATTTATTTTTATAAATATTAAATAAAGATTTGCTATCAAATTAAAACTTCCTTGATTAAAAAACAAGGTTTTATCCGGATACCAAACGCTATTCAACGAAGGCTGCATGTATCGTAAAAGATCAAGCAGGTGATACTATATATATAGGTAGACAGTCAGTCAATATTTATTTAAAATACGAATCATTAGCCTAAATTAGGTACCTACCTGAAAAAAAGATGCAGGTTTATTAAATATGTATGTTCTCGTCAAACTATACTTCTCTACCAGTAAAGGTGCTTAGTCATTAAATTTATCAGCCTTCGTTACAAGGTATTAGTTTCTTATATGTATACAAGGAACTATAATATAGTTTGAAGCATGTTATAGTCGCTGCACTGCTTCTGACTGTTATGTGACTAACTTAGAACTAACTAACTGTTACTGAGCATGACGTTATAAAGTTCTGACTGCAGTAGGGTGTGCTCTAAAGCTTTGAGTCCTAGATTTGATAGACTGCCCTGCTTTACATACATTGTTCTATATCTGTATCGTTCTAGTGTAACCTCTTGCGCACCAAACGCTTCTCAACATTTTTTATAATGCGTACCGCAAAGGAGTGGAATCTCCTGCCGGCGGCGTCTGTATTTCCGAGCACATATAATCTGACTCTTTAAAGCCAAAATGAATAGGCTCCTTCTGGGTAAGCTCGCTACATCGTAGATCCCATCCCTGCTCTCGGGCTGCAAACCAATACAATATAAAAATAAAAAAAGCGGCCAAGTGCGAGTCGGACTCGCCCATGAAGGGTTCCGTAGCAGCAAGTAACATAAAAGTTCTTGTAGTTCGTTGTAACTTTGATCGATGTTTTAATAATAGTGTCCGCGGTTTACGATTTACGATTTATGACGTATTAAAAAAAACTACTAACTGGATCTCGTTCAAACCAATTTTCGTTGGAAGTTTCCATGGTTAATATATAGTACATCATATATTTTTTTTAGTTTTATCATTCTCTTATTTTAGAAGTTACAGGGGGGGGGGACACACATTTTACCACTTTGGAAGTGTCTCTCGCGCAAACTATTCAGTTTAGAAAAAAATTATATTAGAAACCTCAATATCATTTTTAAAGACCTATCCATAGACACACGTCCCATACGTTTGATGAAAAAAAAAATTGAGTTTCAGTTCTATGTATGGGGAACCCCCAAAATTTATTGTTTTTTTTCTATTTTTGTATAAAAATCTTAATGCGGTTCACAGAATACATCTACTTGCCAAGTTTCAACAGTATAGTTCTTATAGTTTCCGAAAAAAGTGGCTGTGACATACGGACGGACGGACAGACAGACAGACAGACATGACGAATCCATAAGGGTTCCGTTTTTTGCCATTTGGCTACGGAACCCTAAAAAGGTACCGCCGCCGATAGGCTTTTTTATCGCTCACAACTACAGTTTCGCTAATTAATATTGACAAGATCAAAATAATTTTATTCGAATTAAAATTTTTACAAATCACTTTTCGACGTCTAAGCTATCATGGATGGCACGTTCACTACCAGTGTTCGCTCACTGTGGAGAAGAACGGCCAGAAGAAACTCCATAGGATTCGTATCTTTTGTACTTTTCTTTTAAATAAATAAAGAATCATACATACATAGTCATATTTACAATCTACTCCGCTGATTTGGAACAACAGTTGACCAGACGTTTTTATCATCTAAGTAATCATTTATCGTATAGTAGGCCTTAGAACATAAAATGTTTTTAATTTTAGTTTTAAATTGGCTATCGGACAGTTTTACAATATCATCTGGTATTTTATTATAGAAGCGAATACAGTTCTCCATGAATGAATTGTTAACCTTAGACAGTCTAAATTTTGAGGGCGTTATTTTATTTTTATTTCTAGTATTTATATTATGCACATCAGAATTCTTAAGGAATAGCGTTTTGTTCTTCCGGACATACAAGATGTTTTCAAAAATGTACTGTGAGGATACTGTGAGGATATCAATTTCTTTAAACAATTCTCTCAGGGAATCGCGACCACGCAACCTACGGGCTCGAGCCTATCCAGTTGGTCGACTTCACACACAACCTTTCAATTTCTTCGCAGGAGTGTGCTGGGCCCCGTTTCACGAAGCTACAATTTACTAGTGACAAGTTACAATTTGATATGCATTGCGTAGCCAATTCGCCAAAATTGGAATCCCTTGAATGTAATGGAATGTACATCAAATTGTACTTGTAATTTGTAACTTGTAGCTTCGTGAAACGGCCCCCAGGTTTCATCACGATGTTTTCCTTCACCGTAAAAGCGTCGAATAAACGTACATATGAAGTCACATTGGTACGTGATGGGGATCGACCCCGCGTCTCCCGAACGGGAGGTAGCGACCCTAGCCACTAGACCACCGACGCTCTTCTTGACTAGGTACTTATTGCTTGAATATTTGTTTCCACTTAAATAAAATAACTTTATTCGCGTAAGATCTTACGTTTTTGCCCAGAATCGGGATGAATGGAGGAAACTGAGGAGGCCTCTTACAATGCTATGTAAAGAATTTTATAATATTTTACTAATGTGAGGGTTTTAGTGTATACGCCATAAACTTACACGGCTTTAAATAAATATAATATAATCTGTAGTTTCAAGCTTCACAGTCATTTTATTTTGTAGTAAGAATTTATTCTGTAGAGAAGGGTGGTCGAGTGTCAGTTAAGATGTCGTCTCGGCTTGATTTGTTGGTTTATAGCAAAGATTTCTGGCGCGCGTCGCTTCGTGCTATAGCGATCGTCTTTTGTTCCTCTGAGGTTTATAGTCTATCGTTAAACTAAACATAGATATGGTGTGTCCATGAGTTTACGTCCGAAGTTGATAAGGATAAGAGACACCAAGTTCAGCTAAATGTCTTATATATTACACATAATACCATCAGTTTAATTTACGGGAGTAAGATTTTTTTTCGCTGAAAATATACTTAATTTTCTGTATTTGTCTTGTGTGAAGTAAATAAAATAAAAGGTACTTATTGGCCCTAACAAGAAACTTATTTATATAACTTTAATAAATATGCGGGAACATCTTCACACACGGCCATCTGATCCCAAACTAAGCAGATCTTGTACTACCTAGCTACCTACGGGTATCAGACAGCTGATTACATTACATAAATAGATAAATACATACTTATAGGTATTTATTTTATTTTTATTTTATTTTTTATTTATTTGGAAAACCAACAGCATTAATAACAATATAATATAACTAATGTTAACACAGAAAGCCAATTATAGGTTTTCACTAATAGCGCTTGGTTACGTAAATTAATGTGCAAAGATCTAAAAAAAAAAAAACAATAAAACACGTTCGCACAGCAGAAATAAGTACACAAAAAAACTTGTTAATAGTACACTTAAAATAGGTAAAAATAAAAACTTTACTACTCAAAAAAAAAAACACTCAACAGATGGAACCAAACGCTTTCTTGATAAGTGATCGTCTCGCCGATTCAACACCAGTATTGAATAAATCGAAATCGCAGTCCTTACACAGGTTATTGAAGGCACTGCTCGCACGCCACATGTACGTATTTTTTCTATAATTAGTGTGAGTATTTGGAAGGTATAATAGTGGATTAAAACGTAAGGGTTTAGTAGGAACTCTTAAGCTCACATGGGAGAGGAGATCAGGACAATCCATAATATTTTGGGCAATTTTGAAGAGTAACGTCATGTCAGCAATCTCGCGTCGATTAGTCAATGGGAGGAGATGATGTTTCTTGCACAATTCTAAATATCGAGTGGAATCATAACGATCTTTAGTTCTAAAACACAGATGACGAAGAATTTTTTTCTGGATATTCTCAATACGGCTAATATAAGTAGCATATCTAGGATTCCAAACCTGTGATGCGTATTCGAGGTTACTCCTAACTAACGTGCAATACAAAATTTTGAGCGTTTTGGGTTGTGTGAAATCTTTACTGACCCTAATAAGAAATCCTAAGGACTTGTATGCTTTCGATAAGATAGTATTTACGTGAGTCTCAAATACAAGCTTGGAGTCATGGATAACGCCTAAATCACGTACAACGGAATTCCTCGGCAAGCTTTCCCCCTTGATAATATAGTCAAAACTGACTGGCGCAAGCTTACGAGTGTATGTTACCACACTGCACTTAGAAGGGTTGAGGTCGAGGTGGTTGTTCAAACAGTAAACTTCAAGACGCCTCAGATCGGATTGAAGATCCCTAGCATCATCTACAGTAGAGACAGAAGCGAAAATTTTCATGTCGTCAGCAAAACAAAGAAGGTGAGATGTTTTAAAGCACATGCCGATGTCGTTAACAAATATTGTGAATAGCAAAGGGCCAAGCAGGGAACCTTGCGGGACCCCGCTTGGGATCGGGACCCAACTCGAGATGTAATTGTTAATAACAACAGCCTGTGAACGATTTTCAACATATGACGAGAACCATCTTAGTAAATCTCCTCTAATACCGATGTTTGAAAGTTTTTCCACTAGGATATCATGTTTGATTCGATCAAAGGCCTTTCTATATATAGATAAACAACAACCAGACACAAGGCAAACACAAGTGCTCATCACAGGAAGCGGGTTCGAATCCCTGGGCGGGATTTGAACCCGCGACCCTGTGTGTCAGAGGCGGATACGTATACACTACCACCTGGGCTACGGAGTTGTATTAAGTTTATAAAATTGGCTGGTTGTAAATATAACAGTAATATATAGGTAGGTATCTCGAATTAAAAACCCGCCATCAAGCTGGAACATTTTCAATCATAATGATGAGTCGAGGCTTCATTTAATAAGAAGGATGACTTTATTGGATTCACTGGCGTGCCACAGACGGGCTTATTTTACCCATAGATTGAAATTAAGGCTTTTAAGGTTTCTTCTGCCTCTTGGAGCTTCCCGACTCAATGGGAGATTTTCTGACAGCTCTTTAAAAAATAAAAATAATAGTTCTAATTAAGACGATAGATGGCGCCAGGTGTACTTCATGGATTCTTTTTTTAAATCCTTATAAGGCCCTGGAATACTCGCCGGTTTCTTCGGATCCACGAATCGTCAACGCCATAACTATCGAAGACTTATGAACAATTTTTTTTTAATTGGCTTTCGGAATATTATCTCCCTATTTGTGTCAAGCCGCGAATTTTGGCTTACTTTGGCTGATCGAGCGCGAACCGTTTCAGCTTGGGCAAAAATGATTTCGCTTGTCCGAATGTTCTCCTAGGTCACAGATCTCTTGTCATTTTGTGAGCAGGTTCGAAGAATTTTTTTGTCGATTCAGTTTTTCGAATTTTTACAAAATGGGGAGATATGGGGCGTGAAAACGTAAAAAAATATAAGTAATATATCGCGAGGTCTACAACTTACAGAGCCACTAGTTTTATTTGTTTACGGAAATTGCCACGACAACTTCCATATTTGAACTAAAAGAAACAAATATGTAAGTAGATACTTTCATAAAGTAATAAAACATGAGTGGATGAATATTGTGCAGGCAAGTCAGGAACAGGAAATCAAATTACGGGCACATAAAATGTTACATATTTGTAGGTGAGTGTATCCAATAACATGTTACTCGAATATTATCTTCGTCGTAACTTAGGATTATCAAATATTTTACGTCTCGTCCAAGTGCGTTCTGGTAATTTCGTATTTCTGCTGCTCTGTCACTTTTTTACTTCTAATATGTTACGTACATTGAAGGGATCGTTTCATTGACGGTGGCATAGAGGAAGTAAAACTACCGGTGGTTCTGAAAGTCCAAACCACTGAACCAAACTACTACTCGTGGTTCAAGTGTTTATGTGAATTATTATAATGTTTATAAACAACATTCTTAAATATTATTTATTGATATATATATTTATTTATTTGTTTTTATTAGCTGTAGTAATCTTCTTTAGTACTTACCAAAAAAAAAACGAACATTTTTTTTTTCTTATTTTTTTTTACGGCAGGTAGAATTTGCCGCCAAAACGAAGTCAGAAATCAAATCCCAAATTTAAATAATTAAAAAAAAAAACTTACAAATGTCCTATTGATACCAAATAAACTGTATTGAGTAGGGAATAAAATATTTTTTTATTTTTCAAAAAAAAATAGAAAAAATAAAAGAAAGAGCCGAAAAAAAAAAAGTTATTTTATTATTTAACAGTATTTTTTTAAATTAACGGAAAAAAAATTTTTTTTTTAGTTTTCCCATTTTTCTGGACCAAAAACAAGCTTAACCGTTCGTTTAAAGCGTTCAAGGGTTAAGTATTTTGCTGACCTTAGAAAAGAAAACGTAGAATAATAGCGCGAAGTAAACGAAATGGTGATAATTTAAATATCGGGAAGTGGTTATTGTCATATCGTGTAAGGTTGATAACCGACCCCACAAACATCATCAACAGCTCATACACGTCCCCACCGAGCGGCTCGAGTCTACCCTGAATTAGGGCGATTAGACCTTAGTCAACCACGCTGGCCCAGTGCGGGTTGGTCGACTTCACACACAACCTTTTTCAAACACAACTGTTTTATTTTTCATTATATAATGTCACACGATATTAACAGGTAATACCATAATAATGCCCATATTTAAAAATAGGCAGTGTAGTTAAGTTTTGGTAGACCCATTTTGATCGGTTTTTTAAACATGTCCAGAGACATGTAACCTCACTCAGGTTTCATGTGTAGAAAACAAAAGATTTTGACAAAAAACAAAAAGCCAGCGATGTATCAGTGTATCTACTAACTTCTCTCTAGCGTATAGTATTCGACGTCAAGTAAAAGCCGAAATCTGTTCGGTTTACGACCATCCGGAGTGGTTGTAATATCGCAGGACTCCATTAAATTTCCAAGACTTGCGGCCGAACAAGAGCTTCCATTTCGGCTATTAACACGTTTAATACTGGTCGCTGCGCTGCGCCAGCGTGGAAGGCATCGCTATCCCTAGCGGCACAGATAATATAATACTACTAGCGGGAACACCTGTATATGGGGAATATAATATGTTGTGAATTATAGCGAAGATTATAGCCATCTATTAGGGCTATCAAATGATAATGAAACTGGAATTTGCTCGTGGAAGGCGTAAAATTATTATGTTTTGTTTACTTTGCCCTGTCCCACCATAAGACAGTAAAATAGCCTTTCATTTGTTCCCCGATCAATCTCTATTCTAGATGATGTGCCATGCCGGCTCTGTGGTCTAGTCGTAATACGCCTGCTTATAAAGCACGTTCGCGGGTTCAAATCCCGCCCAAGGCATCGTATTATGCATAAGGACTTATGTGTCTGGAATCCTGGATGTTGTTTATCTACCTATATAAATTATGTATTTATCTGATGATCTTTCAGACCGTTTTCGGCTCATGGAAAATGGCTTACGTAGCCGGCTTAGTATTTATCTATTTATGTAATATATAGGTATATGCGATCAGCTGTCTGTATACCTATAGGTACAGGCTCTGCTTAGTTTTCGATCAGATAATATGTGTAAACGTCTAGTGTAATTGTTTAATGTGAAAAGATTGGAGCTTGAGCGTATTTTTTGTCCAAATAAGTGACACACACAGCCAGACAGAACACAAGAGTGATGCTGTATGAAAGGATTCGGTTTTTTCGATTTACATTAAAGAAACCCTAAAGAATAGTAAAAAGTAGGTACTATATCGTAAACACAGCGAGGTAACTTTTGACGCAAGAGTGGTGTTAATTTCTGGGCCATTGCGATTGACGACTATTTTATTTCAACTATCACCATTAACTCGTTAACTGTCGAATTGTACAGAAGCTGGCAAGCGAAGCTGTGTAATAAATGTTGCGGAAACTATATTTTTAATGTTCATTCATCTGATGTTGTACTTTATTAACTTAACAGATTTTTTTCAAGTAAAACATATTACTCGGCATTTTCGTTTGACCATCTTAATTTTTAGGATTAATACTTATTTAGGATTTTCTTTCAAGCAGATTTACAAAATGTTATTGTGATATTTCTATTATTTCCTAACATATAACACGTGGCAGAGTCTAATTGTTGCATTTTTTTTATTACAGGGAGCCATATTTTGAACTATTATCATTCCTACTGTAGTGTTTGGAATATTTATATCATAATAAGGAATATGTACTTATAAAAAAAAATTCATAGTTCATCTAAAAGTTTACAAAAATAGAATACTGACTGTCAAAACAGAATCGAAAAACAAACTAGATACAACATTAACAAATATATCTGTCCCTCTTACGAAAACAAAATTTTCTATAGCGGATTTATGGCCCGCGTGACACATATGTCACATGTCACGTCGGCCCTCTCTGTCTAACCTTCAACTTTGAAGCCTTATAACTTTGTTTCTGAGCAAGATATTTGGAAAATTATTTTTTACCTGGAACTTGAAATATTTCGATTGATAAATTTAAAAAAAATGTGCATATTCCTTATTTATGTTTAGTAACTGAAAATAGACTTAGGTATGATGATGACATAATACTCGTACTAACAACTTCACTTGCCATTTCTAACTACCAACCACAGCAGGTCAGTATTAGAACTTCCAACAACTAAATAATCGGAATAGAAGCTATCTGTTAAACTCTCCCCACTGATAGATAACTTCGTAGCTGTTTCAAGATTAATAGTTAAGTACGAGTAAGCTATGAATATCGGTCGAATGAGTATTCGAGAGATTGGTTCACAAAAGGACAACTAAGGAAGCTTTAGCAAGTACCTATATTATTGTAAATTTAAGTTCACACAAAAATATAAAATAGGAAAAAGCACTCTCCCCTTTTCCCGATTTTTTTTTCTTGCAACTGTTCTATTTTTTATTTTCTTATGAACGTTACCTGGAATATGAATATTTTTAAACGCGAACTAAACACCTACGTAGGTATAGTAAGGACCTGCAATTTGCTATTTCGTAAATTATGATATTGATCTTCTCGATCTCATCTTGAACAACGTAAATTCCGTGAATGCAATAATGATCTGAGTATTTAGTACCTGTTAAAAATAAAAAATAAAGGTTTTATTGGAATTTTTAAAACAAACGAAGTTTAGCGTTTATTAAATAAAAATAAAGACAATTAATTATTATAGATTCGTCCAGCTGACTACTTCGTCGTTTGTTCAATAGGAGTACTTCATACAAGCGTCCGCTACTGCAGGCGTCGTCGTCGTCGTGAACCGCAACTTTACGAGCTGTGAATGCGATTGTTACTGCCGCCGTAACTATTGACACGCTGACCCCGACGCACGACGCACTTACCCCACCCCACAGCCCTGGATCTTAGGTCTTTTCGAGGGGGGCAAAAACACCAAGTCACCCTTTTTTGAGATCTTCGACAAGGAATATTCTTTCATGAAAAGTTTATTTCTAAGGTAGAGGTAGTAACTTGCAATCTACACTGGGACATTATGACATTTTTATATGGAATTAAACCAACAGTGAATTATTATTAATAATGCGCAAGAATTCTTACACCATACCCACTCGAATTTACAGATTTGGCGCCCCTGAACTCTGCCGCCCGCGGCAAGTACTATCCGGCAAGTATTAGGGGCTATCACTGTAAGCTTTCTTAACTTTCCCAGATTTTCGAAACAATCCATTATCTGGAAAATCCTTTCCATTTGAATTAAAGATAAACAACTTCTGAACTTTAAAAAATAATGTTTTTGAATTTCTCTTAATAAGGGTTAAGTAAGTGCTCAACCTGTCTCTTGGCTTTAGCAAAGTCAACAAGAAAATAAATGAACGAAAGTGCATACCTAGTGAGTGAAAATTCTCAATAACTAAAATATTATAAGCGAAAATTTTCCAAAAAATACTTTGTACCTACGTACCTTTCCAAATTGCAAAATACTCGCGTACTTCAGATTACATACACATTTTCAGCAAAATAAGAAATATCATATCAGAGAAGTTGAAGCGTTTGCAAAATCAACTATGTATTTTTATTAAGTCTATGGACCTCTCTCTCCTGTGCAATTGTTATTCCCATCTGATGATGTGGTTTGTCTTAATATTACGCCATGCTTCGTCGTCGCTCTGTTAGACGCCTACTCTACTACTGACCACGGAATATAAACTTGACCCTCAAAATAAAAATAAAAAAATTAATGAAATGAAACAAATAGGCTAGCTACAAATAAATAAGAATATGATTTAGTAAAACTTCAAAATCTGACAAAATGTAATTGTTATAAATTCAGCTTCTATTTCACAAAAAAATATTAAAATCGTTCCTCCTGTCTGGTTCTCATGATATGGAACATGGCAGGGCATGGAGTGAATACCCAAATATTCTACGAACAGACTTATTTATTTGCTCGTAGCCGAATATTAGATAAATCAGTATGACAAATACGTCGGTCACGTCAGTAGCAGGGACTCGGTACTTGGAACTTGGAAAAATCTAACACCGAATATTCTGGGTTCTATAACAACTTATCATTTATTTCCTTTATATTTCCTTATTTTCCCTTCAGGTAGATTATTGACACCTAATAAAATAAGGCAGGAGTGAAGGCAAGCTTTAAACCTGTTGTGTAAGTGTATCCACGATTACCTTTGACCTCGTCATCATGACGTATTTTAATAAGTCACGCACTCGGTTCCTCCGAGGTCACACATTAGGATAAAAAAACGCTCGGATAATGTTTACTTACTATAGTAATGTATAAAAGCGTATCTTATTAAAAGCTTATCCTTTAAGGCTGTGTCGCTCTTGTTAATGTGCTTATTTCATTACTTCGTTAAAACAAAATAACACGCAAATTATTTTATGATACATGTCCATTTCAGAGATTTCCCAAAGGGTCGCAGCTCAGATAAAGATATGAAATAAGAACGATTCGGACAGAAACATTATTTGCTTATTATTTAACTTCGGATTAATATTTTTTTACTTGTGATACTAACCTTTTAAAGGCCACTATTAATAATGTAGTTAGGAGTTTTGGAGCACGCTCGTTGAAGCTTCGAATTTAAAAAATAACGCCTAAGCCGTGGAGCTTCAGTTTCATTTTCTACGGTTTTCAGCTACGACGTAGGCTTTGTTACGATGACTACGCGGACTACGCCGTAGCAGAAGTAACCTGGCTACTGTTGCGATTTTATATAGGTATTATATATGTCTGCGACTGACTGTGCACTCTGTTTTTATATGGGTATTACATATGTCTGCGACTGACTGTGCACTCTGTTTTTATATGGGTATTACATATGTCTGTGCCTGACTGTGCACTCTCTGTTTTTATATGGGTATTACATATGTCTGCGACTGACTGTGCACTCTCTGTTTTTATATGGGTATTACATATGTCTGTGACTGACTGCACTCTCTGTTTTTATATGGGTATTACATATGTCTGCGACTGACTGTGCACTCTCTGTTTTTATATGGGTATTACATATGTCTGCGACTGACTGTGCACTCTCTGTTTTTATATGGGTATTACATATGTCTGCGACTGACTGTGCACTCTCTGTTTTTATATGGGTATTACATATGTCTGTGACTGACTGCACTCTCTGTTTTTATATGGGTATTACATATGTCTGCGACTGACTGTGCACTCTCTGTTTTTATATGGGTATTACATATGTCTGTGACTGACTGCACTCTCTGTTTTTATATGGGTATTACATATGTCTGCGACTGACTGTGCACTCTTTGTTTTTATATGGGTATTACATATGTCTGCGACTGACTGTGCACTCTCTGTTTTTATATGGGTATTACATATGTCTGTGACTGACTGTGCACTCTCTGTTTTTATATGGGTATTACATATGTCTGCGACTGACTGTGCACTCTCTGTTTTTATATGGGTATTACATATGTCTGTGACTGACTGCACTCTCTGTTTTTATATGGGTATTACATATGTCTGCGACTGACTGTGCACTCTTTGTTTTTATATGGGTATAACATATGTCTGCGACTGACTGTGCACTCTCTGTTTTTATATGGGTATTACATATGTCTGTGACTGACTGTGCACTCTCTGTTTTTATATGGGTATTACATATGTCTGCGACTGACTGTGCACTCTCTGTTTTTATATGGGTATTACATATGTCTGCGACTGACTGTGCACTCTCTGTTTTTATATGGGTATTACATATGTCTGCGACTGACTGTGCACTCTCTGTTTTTATATGGGTATTACATATGTCTGTGCCTGACTGTGCACTCTCTGTTTTTATATGGGTATTACATATGTCTGCGACTGACTGTGCACTCTCTGTTTTTATATGGGTATTACATATGTCTGCGACTGACTGTGCACTCTCTGTTTTTATATGGGTATTACATATGTCTGCGACTGACTGTGCACTCTCTGTTTTTATATGGGTATTACATATGTCTGCGACTGACTGTGCACTCTCTGTTTTTATATGGGTATTACATATGTCTGCGACTGACTGTGCACTCTCTGTTTTTATATGGGTATTACATATGTCTGTGACTGACTGTGCACTCTCTGTTTTTATATGGGTATTACATATGTCTGCGACTGACTGTGCACTCTCTGTTTTTATATGGGTATTACATATGTCTGCAACTGACTGTGCACTCTCTGTTTTTATATGGGTATTACATATGTCTGCGACTGACTGTGCACTCTCTGTTTTTATATGGGTATTACATATGTCTGCGACTGACTGTGCACTCTCTGTTTTTATATGGGTATTACATATGTCTGTGCCTGACTGTGCACTCTCTGTTTTTATATGGGTATTACATATGTCTGTGACTGACTGCACTCTCTGTTTTTATATGGGTATTACATATGTCTGCGACTGACTGTGCACTCTTTGTTTTTATATGGGTATTACATATGTCTGCGACTGACTGTGCACTCTCTGTTTTTATATGGGTATTACATATGTCTGCGATTGACTGTGCACTCTCTGTTTTTATATGGGTATTACATATGTCTGCGATTGACTGTGCACTCTCTGTTTTTATATGGGTATTACATATGTCTGCGACTGACTGTGCACTCTCTGTTTTTATATGGGTATTACATATGTCTGCGACTGACTGTGCACTCTTTGTTTTTATATGGGTATTACATATGTCTGCGACTGACTGTGCTCTCTCTGTTTTTATATGGGTATTACATATGTCTGCGACTGACTGTGCACTCTCTGTTTTTATATGGGTATTACATATGTCTGTGACTGACTGTGCACTCTCTGTTTTTATATGGGTATTACATATGTCTGTGACTGACTGTGCACTCTCTGTTTTTATATGGGTATTACATATGTCTGTGACTGACTGTGCACTCTCTGTTTTTATATGGGTATTACATATGTCTGTGACTGACTGTGCACTCTCTGTTTTTATATGGGTATTACATATGTCTGTGACTGACTGTGCACTCTCTGTTTTTATATGGGTATTACATATGTCTGTGACTGACTGTGCACTCTCTGTTTTTATATGGGTATTACATATGTCTGTGACTGACTGTGCACTCTCTGTTTTTATATGGGTATTACATATGTCTGCGACTGACTGTGCACTCTCTGTTTTTATATGGGTATTACATATGTCTGCGACTGACTGTGCACTCTCTGTTTTTATATGGGTATTACATATGTCTGTGACTGACTGCACTCTCTGTTTTTATATGGGTATTACATATGTCTGCGACTGACTGTGCACTCTTTGTTTTTATATGGGTATTACATATGTCTGCGACTGACTGTGCACTCTCTGTTTTTATATGGGTATTACATATGTCTGTGACTGACTGTGCACTCTCTGTTTTTATATGGGTATTACATATGTCTGCGACTGACTGTGCACTCTCTGTTTTTATATGGGTATTACATATGTCTGTGACTGACTGCACTCTCTGTTTTTATATGGGTATTACATATGTCTGCGACTGACTGTGCACTCTTTGTTTTTATATGGGTATAACATATGTCTGCGACTGACTGTGCACTCTCTGTTTTTATATGGGTATTACATATGTCTGTGACTGACTGTGCACTCTCTGTTTTTATATGGGTATTACATATGTCTGCGACTGACTGTGCACTCTCTGTTTTTATATGGGTATTACATATGTCTGCGACTGACTGTGCACTCTCTGTTTTTATATGGGTATTACATATGTCTGCGACTGACTGTGCACTCTCTGTTTTTATATGGGTATTACATATGTCTGTGCCTGACTGTGCACTCTCTGTTTTTATATGGGTATTACATATGTCTGCGACTGACTGTGCACTCTCTGTTTTTATATGGGTATTACATATGTCTGCGACTGACTGTGCACTCTCTGTTTTTATATGGGTATTACATATGTCTGCGACTGACTGTGCACTCTCTGTTTTTATATGGGTATTACATATGTCTGCGACTGACTGTGCACTCTCTGTTTTTATATGGGTATTACATATGTCTGCGACTGACTGTGCACTCTCTGTTTTTATATGGGTATTACATATGTCTGTGACTGACTGTGCACTCTCTGTTTTTATATGGGTATTACATATGTCTGCGACTGACTGTGCACTCTCTGTTTTTATATGGGTATTACATATGTCTGCAACTGACTGTGCACTCTCTGTTTTTATATGGGTATTACATATGTCTGCGACTGACTGTGCACTCTCTGTTTTTATATGGGTATTACATATGTCTGCGACTGACTGTGCACTCTCTGTTTTTATATGGGTATTACATATGTCTGTGCCTGACTGTGCACTCTCTGTTTTTATATGGGTATTACATATGTCTGTGACTGACTGCACTCTCTGTTTTTATATGGGTATTACATATGTCTGCGACTGACTGTGCACTCTTTGTTTTTATATGGGTATTACATATGTCTGCGACTGACTGTGCACTCTCTGTTTTTATATGGGTATTACATATGTCTGCGATTGACTGTGCACTCTCTGTTTTTATATGGGTATTACATATGTCTGCGATTGACTGTGCACTCTCTGTTTTTATATGGGTATTACATATGTCTGCGACTGACTGTGCACTCTCTGTTTTTATATGGGTATTACATATGTCTGCGACTGACTGTGCACTCTTTGTTTTTATATGGGTATTACATATGTCTGCGACTGACTGTGCTCTCTCTGTTTTTATATGGGTATTACATATGTCTGCGACTGACTGTGCACTCTCTGTTTTTATATGGGTATTACATATGTCTGTGACTGACTGTGCACTCTCTGTTTTTATATGGGTATTACATATGTCTGTGACTGACTGTGCACTCTCTGTTTTTATATGGGTATTACATATGTCTGTGACTGACTGTGCACTCTCTGTTTTTATATGGGTATTACATATGTCTGTGACTGACTGTGCACTCTCTGTTTTTATATGGGTATTACATATGTCTGTGACTGACTGTGCACTCTCTGTTTTTATATGGGTATTACATATGTCTGTGACTGACTGTGCACTCTCTGTTTTTATATGGGTATTACATATGTCTGTGACTGACTGTGCACTCTCTGTTTTTATATGGGTATTACATATGTCTGCGACTGACTGTGCACTCTCTGTTTTTATATGGGTATTACATATGTCTGCGACTGACTGTGCACTCTTTGTTTTTATATGGGTATTACATATGTCTGCGACTGACTGTGTTCTCTCTGTTTTTATATGGGTATTACATATGTCTGCGACTGACTGTGCACTCTTTGTTTTTATATGGGTATTACATATGTCTGCGACTGACTGTGCTCTCTCTGTTTTTATATGGGTATTACATATGTCTGCGATTGACTGTGCACTCTCTGTTTTTATATGGGTATTACATATGTCTGCGATTGACTGTGCACTCTCTGTTTTTATATGGGTATTACATATGTCTGCGACTGACTGTGCACTCTCTGTTTTTATATGGGTATTACATATGTCTGCGACTGACTGTGCACTCTTTGTTTTTATATGGGTATTACATATGTCTGCGACTGACTGTGTTCTCTCTGTTTTTATATGGGTATTACATATGTCTGCGACTGACTGTGCACTCTTTGTTTTTATATGGGTATTACATATGTCTGCGACTGACTGTGCTCTCTCTGTTTTTATATGGGTATTACATATGTCTGCGACTGACTGTGCTCTCTCTGTTTTTATATGGGTATTACATATGTCTGCGACTGACTGTGCACTCTCTGTTTTTATATGGGTATTACATATGTCTGCGATTGACTGTGCACTCTCTGTTTTTATATGGTGCAGCATTACTGCAGGTTTTTTAATAACCTTTTTGGTATGATTCTTTTTTCTTTTGGCCGGTTTTTATGTCACATTTTCTTGGTTTGACCTTTTCCTAAATTGTTTATTGTTTTACGAAGTGTCATTGGGTGATGATAGGAGCGATTTTTTCTCGAATCGATCTCCAAAACGTGAATCGCTCTATTAATAAATGTATATAATCAGATATTAGTAAATAGCCTTGGAATACAATAAATAGGCTCCTACTTTGGACTAGCCGGGTAAGTCTTGTGTTGTCTTCCTCCTGGTTTTTATCGACGCACTTTTCTCTTTCCTTGTCTTGGTTGGATGGCGATTATTTCTTTGTCAATCTTTACAGTGTATTTCCGGCCTCTGCGACGCACGCACGAGGGTCCCTCCGTGCCTTTCACGATCTCTTGCGGTGGTTCCGGACACCTGAGGCCACCGGGCATTGGACGTGCCTGGATCCCCGTGTTGTGTGCGTCCGCACCCGTACCGGCTGAGTGCCGCAGACCCGCGCACCGGCGTCCCCCCAGGGATACTGCCCATCTCGTGGATTTTTTAGCCTGTTTTTTGTATCAGTGTAATTTTGTATGCGGATTTTGCCAAATTCTGTCTAAATTCCTTCTGATACAAAAAACAGGCTAAAAAATCCACGAGATGGGCAGTATCCCCGGGGGGACGCCGGTGCCCATACCGGCTGAGTGCCGCAGACCCGCGCACCGGCGTCCCCCCAGGGATACTGCCCATCTCGTGGATTTTTTAGCCTGTTTTTTGTACCAGTGTAATTTTGTATGCGGATTTTGCCAAATTGAGTCTAAATTCCTTTTTCTAAATTCTAAAAAGGCCCTTTAGGTTTCTCTGGCCCACCTTTTTTTGGTTCCCGTTTGGCTATACTCTCCCGGGGTACTCCGCGGTCTTTACACCTTCCTGCATCGATACACTCTCTCAACACAACACTAGTTCAGCGACACTATATCGACGGAGTCCCCTCAGGACCCGGCTCTCGGCTCACTTTTTGATACGTTGGCAATTTCTAGGCCCTTTTAAATTTTTATTATACCGTTCGGACAAATTTAACTAACTCTTTCTCTGTTCTCCTAAATTTCACGTTTCGCCTGTGGTCGTCGACCACAGGTTAGCTAGCTTTCTTTTTTTAACGCTACAATGGGTATTACACATGTCTGCGACTGACTGTGCACTCTCTGTTTTTATATGGGTATTACATATGTCTGTGACTGACTGTGCACTCTCTGTTTTTATATGGGTATTACATATGTCTGCGACTGACTGTGCACTCTCTGTTTTTATATGGGTATTACAAATGTCTGCGACTGACTGTGCACTCTCTGTTTTTATATGGGTATTACATATGTCTGCGATTGACTGTGCACTCTCTGTTTTTATATGGGTATTACATATGTCTGCGACTGACTGTGCACTCTCTGTTTTTATATGGGTATTACATATGTCTGCGACTGACTGTGCACTCTCTGTTTTTATATGGGTATTACATATGTCTGCGATTGACTGTGCACTCTCTGTTTTTATATGGGTATTACATATGTCTGCGACTGACTGTGCACTCTCTGTTTTTATATGGGTATTACAAATGTCTGCGACTGACTGTGCACTCTCTGTTTTTATATGGGTATTACATATGTCTGTGACTGACTGTGCACTCTCTGTTTTTATATGGGTATTACATATGTCTGCGACTGACTGTGCACTCTCTGTTTTTATATGGGTATTACAAATGTCTGCGACTGACTGTGCACTCTCTGTTTTTACATGGGTATTACATATGTCTGCGATTGACTGTGCACTCTCTGTTTTTATATGGGTATTACATATGTCTGCGACTGACTGTGCACTCTCTGTTTTTATATGGGTATTACAAATGTCTGCGACTGACTGTGCACTCTCTGTTTTTATATGGGTATTACATATGTCTGCGATTGACTGTGCACTCTCTGTTTTTATATGGGTATTACATATGTCTGCGACTGACTGTGCACTCTCTGTTTTTATATGGGTATTACATATGTCTGCGATTGACTGTGCACTCTCTGTTTTTATATGGGTATTACATATGTCTGTGCCTGACTGTGCACTCTCTGTTTTTATATGGGTATTACAAATGTCTGCGACTGACTGTGCACTCTCTGTTTTTATATGGGTATTACAAATGTCTGCGACTGACTGTGCACTCTCTGTTTTTATATGGGTATTACATATGTCTGTGCCTGACTGTGCACTCTCTGTTTTTATATGGGTATTACAAATGTCTGCGACTGACTGTGCACTCTCTGTTTTTATATGGGTATTACATATGTCTGCGACTGACTGTGCACTCTCTGTTTTTATATGGGTATTACATATGTCTGCGACTGACTGTGCACTCTCTGTTTTTATATGGGTATTACATATGTCTGCGATTGACTGTGCACTCTCTGTTTTTATATGGGTATTACAAATGTCTGCGACTGACTGTGCACTCTCTGTTTTTATATGGGTATTACATATGTCTGCGACTGACTGTGCACTCTCTGTTTTTATATGGGTATTACATATGTCTGCGACTGACTGTGCACTCTCTGTTTTTATATGGGTATTACATATGTCTGCGATTGACTGTGCACTCTCTGTTTTTATATGGGTATTACAAATGTCTGCGACTGACTGTGCACTCTCTGTTTTTATATGGGTATTACATATGTCTGCGACTGACTGTGCACTCTCTGTTTTTATATGGGTATTACATATGTCTGCGATTGACTGTGCACTCTCTGTTTTTATATGGGTATTACATATGTCTGCGACTGACTGTGCACTCTCTGTTTCTCCCGCAGCATTTGTATATTCCGTGAATTTTCCCGTGGTAAGTAGGAAGAAGCCTATGATCATGATGGTCGAAAAAAGAAGAGGCCTTTGTCTAACAATAGGCAATAAAAGATGCTATTAATATCGAAAGGGAAAACTACAGAATAATAATTATACTACATAAATAATTAAATAAAACTGCAAACTTCGAAACATGACATTTATCCAACAAAATCTCTACACACTGTTTTACATAATATTACATTTGCATAAAATCTGCAACAGTACTATTTGGTACTATTACCGTAAATAACAAAATAGCCAAAAATTCACAATAAATTTTCGGTCAGCAATTTAAAACATTATACTTACAGATAAATACATATTTTCTTATTATTGCTTAAATCATCTACTAGGGGTAATAATATATTCTTTTTTTAATCTATGGATAAAAACAATCAAACCACTATGAAATATCGTCAATTTCATTCAGGGTAACATATTTTAATGAATAATTACTTAATATTTGAAGTTAGAAAACTAAAATTGTAAGGTTAATAAAAATATTATTATTGAATCATATTCGATATAGTTTGGTCGAGTAATAGTAGTTTCACATTTGCTACAATTTATTTTAATAGTATTTCACTTAAAACATATCACCCTTGGTGTGCCTACTGCGTTTTGAATACAAATTACAATCGTACAAATTTAATCTGTGGTTAACTATTTCAATGTGCATTGATTGAACCGGGCCTCTAGGAACGTACTCGTTCGTAATACAGCGGCAAGATACGATACAAGAAAGCAGGATAGTTTAATATCGATATAAAATAGGGTATAGTTTTATTCTCGGAGGAAAAAGGACTCCGAGGTTTTATTCAAAGATTTCTGTCGCGCGTCGCCTCGCGCTCGTCTTTTGTTCCTCTGAGGTTTTATTATAGTTTTATTTATGTTATGGTTTTTTTTTTTAAGTGTAGTGTGAATTCATAAGGAAGGAAATTGTATAGATAGGTATAACAAAATATCTAAAATAAAAATATAAAATTAATTAGATACTGATATAATTAATTATAATGAAAGAAGATAAGGCTTATTATAATGTTTATCTTCATGCCCGTCCATGTGTGTTTGTGTCAACCAAAATTTCTATGTGCATCCCACTTCCTCATGTAAGACTTTTTTCCTGTCTCTTTGCAAGACTCACGTCAGCTGTACAATCTTACTGGTGACTAAAAGTTAACTTCACACGTACCATAACATTTATGAGACATTTTACGGGCTTACCGCGATATTATTTGTGGGGTAGACCCCGCGACCATGGTGCTTGCAACAGCGCCGAAATATCATCGCGTCAAAAATAATATCGCGGTAAACCCGTAAAATGTCCCATAAATGTTATGATAATGACCGCGAAAGTTTAAAATTATATTTCACACGTACCTACGATGCAATAACTATTTTTCAAAAAAGTCATAAATACTTTGAACATCGCACGTTTATATACGCGTAACTATGATAAATTGTCATTTGAGTGTCTGTCTGGGTGTAGTAAAACGTAATAAGCCTTAATTCAGATATTAGAAAAAAAAAAAAAAATACGCGCTCTGTAAATAGATGAATATTGTTATTTTACCAGCTCATTATACGTCCTCACCGAGCCTATCCGGTTGGTAATAATATTGTAGAACTTCAATACATAAAAATATTAAATGAAAAGAGTAAAAAACACTTTTGAGTAAAAAATAAAATTAATTTATTGGAAGTCAAACTAAGAATAGAAATAAAATATTATCACAGGTATTAGTCCATCAGTGAACGTCATTCGGCTGAGATGCTGGTGATGATAATTATCACAAAGCGTGACGTAATAGCCATGACGTCATTATGTTGTTTATTTAAAATGTTCATTTAACTAGACAGCCAACGAACGGTACATAATTGTAAATATGGAATGAAAAAGTATAAATGTGTTGTGTCGATGTTAATTTACCGCCTCGTTTATTTTCGCTCGACGTACAAAGAAGGTAATTAATTTTGTTTGGTCTCGTTATAAATTTTCGGTACATTGGGTTTTTTTACTGAGTTAACTAAATACCAACCTTATTGCGTGTTTTGGGACTGTAACAATTTATTTTAAAAACTATTTAAATTAACAAATTTCGATGTTATAATATGTTTTAGAAATACTTCTATTAAATATTAGTGTTTTAATCAGATGGATTTTTAAGTTATTTAATTTAAATATTCCAATATTATATTACGCATTGATTATTTTGCATCAAAATCATATTCTTCCAAGTCTTTATAAGAAAAAATAACCAAAAACTTTGTTAAGTATGATGTTTAAAAGCAACCCAAATAGGCAAAAAATAAGAACTGTGAAAATTTTACATGTAATAAGTAAACAAGTAAAAATTAAGTACTTATTAGTAAGTAGTTTCAAATAAGATTCGAATTTAGTAACAATTAAAACGCAGAGATAATAGTATCGATTCACACAGTCATGCTCTAATCCTTAATTTAAGTTCGTCAGTCCTTTTCTCCTTTTAAAGATTAAAAAGGGACAGGAGATGGCCATCCTAATATTGGAGCTATCAAACATCGCATTCAAACCTTATGGACGCGTTTTAGAGAACACGTAAAACATTCAACTTAAAAATATCTTAATCTGACAGCTATGCCCTTATTTTAGGTTATCATTCACTCAAAATAATATCATTCGTTCATCTGTATTCATCACCTCTCTTTCATTGGTCATAAAAACGAAAAGGATAGCTGGATTTTAAAATTAGAATTAGAGCATGACTTCCCGACTCGGGGCCAATCTCTATAGTTATTTCCTGTCTTACTACAACCAGACAATTTATACTAGTGGAAAAAAGGTTCACTTAAATAATTTGTAAGTTATAAAAATAGAGTGGCACTTCTGTAAAACATATGTAAGTTTGATATATTGCCTTTTGGAAAGGACGAAATACATTTTGAGTATGGAACTATGGCGTGACCTTAGTTAGAGAAACCAGTTTGACAAACCATTCATATAAAGAAAAAAATATAGCATTAACTTGATGTAGAAGTATAAAAAAAAAAGCCTTTCAGGAAACCAGTTACGAGACTCCGGTTTCTTAAACCTTTTAGGAAACCAGTTACGAGACCCCGGTTTCTTAAACGTTTTAGGAAACCAGTTACGAGACCCCGGTTTGTTAAACCTTTTAGGAAACCAGTTACGAGACCCCGGTTTCTTAAACCTTTTAGGAAACCAGTTACAAGACCCCGGTTTCTTAAACGTTTTAGGAAGCCAGTTACGAGACCCCGGTTTCTTAAACCTTTTAGGAAACCAGTTACGAGATTCCGGTTTCTTAAACCTTTTAGGAAACCAGTTACAAGACCCTGGTTTCTTAAACGTTTTAGGAAGCCAGTTACGAGACCCCGGTTTCTTAAACCTTTTAGGAAACCAGTTACAAGACCCTGGTTTCTTAAACGTTTTAGGAAGCCAGTTACGAGACCCCGGTTTCTTAAACCTTTTAGGAAACCAGTTACGAGATTCCGGTTTCTTAAACCTTTTAGGAAACCAGTTACGAGACCCCAGTTTCTTAAACGGCCGAAGCGAGCTCTAATTTTCATTTGTAGATTTTGACTGTTACGAATAATTATAGAAATACAACACGATGACGTTAAAATTATTCTCAGAGAAAAACAATATAAACTAATTTATCAATTAAAATAATACACGTAGCAAAAATGCTTAAGTTTGTGTTTGTTAGTATTATGAAAATGCATAGCAAATAACATTAATAATTTCATCAAGACTGATTTCTTTAGGCCGCAAGAACGGTGGGACATGCGTGATTATTTATTAATTAATATTTTAATGTGGCAATATTATAATTAGGCCATAGTTTGGAAACACATTAATCTACTTGGGGTTTACTATCCTTAAACTCATTTAACTGATTCTAACAAACAACGAGGATTGGTTCCAAATAACATTATTCTACGTATAATACATTTGTGTGGTGATTTGACTAGTTAAACTAAAAATTAATTAAAGGTCCTTACTGATTCAACCATTTCTAATCACACTAATATTATAAATGTGAAAGTACTCGTATATTTGGATGTTTGTGCCACCTTCACGCTTAAAGTACTCAACGGATATAGGTATGGCAAACCTGCGAAGCCCGGTGACGTGGGTTCAAATCCGAGGGCAAAGATGTACAAAGATACTTATAAGTATGTATTTGGTATATAGGCTGTCTGACACCCACTGTACAGGCCTTGCCTAGTTTGGGAGTCAGATGGCCGTGTGCAAGATGTTCCTATATATTTTATCTATGTATAGACAATCTATCACCATGTTTTTAATGGAAACTAGTCATACCACCACATCTCAGGGCAAAACACTAACATCTATTAATATCTATATAAAACAATACAGTGACTAGACTGGAACCTATAGCCAATACATACTTTTTATCTACTGCAAAATGTTACTAACACTACAGCAACGTAATATTTATAGACGTCTCCAATACTTTTAGATAGAAACGATAGAAATATTTAGTATTTCTTATATCTAGTTAAGGTACGCATCCAGTTATCAACGACTTCAGGGTTTTTATGGTGTTGCTAGCATAAAAAACTAAACATATTATATAACAGCACTGAATCACACTGAACCTTTGTTCTGAAACTCTTAAGGAAATAAAAAATGTTTTTACTTATTTCACAAATGAGATCAACAACCGAGATTTGCACTTTTAGATGTTTTAAAATTATTAATAGCTAGCTAGCTTCTTATAGCTGTATGTATATACAAGCTTATAGTTATGCATAATAGATTAGCTTCAAGAAAAAGCTACCCTGAGCAAAGAGACTTCTTATACGAGAACAAGATAGACGTATACACCTGTCTTGCTTTCTCTTAGATTAACCCTTTTCTCCGTTATAAAGGATCTATAAAATTAATGGGTACAAATGTTTATAGCGATGACTGGATGTTTACCTTGATTCATTAAAATAAGCAAAGCTACGATTAAACATAAGCACGTAATGAGTTTTTAAAATATTGTTTAAATTATGGGATTTTATTTAAAAAGATTTATACTTAAATAGGAAGCTTTCGTCTTTAAAAATGGTATTCCAAAGTTGATACAAACAAGCAATGGAAATTATGGAAACCATCGTAGGTTTGCTCATTTTGAACCGTAGCAGAAAGAGTATTATAAGTAAATTAAAATAAAATAGTCTCTTAGATCAAGGTACACGAAGACTCCCGACCGGGTGCGCGGGCGCCGACGTCGTACGTCGGCCGCGCGAAGCTCGCTTGCTTAACTTACGATACACGATGCTACAAAAAAATAGTAACTTGTATACTAGGTTTAAAAGGAGAAACTGAAATACTTCTTAGGACATAGACAATCACTAATAAGAGGTTTTTGAAAATTCCCTAATGGGGGGAAAAGGAGGGTAGAATTTTGTATGAAAAACTTGCGTTTTAAAGGAAAATACGAGGACGAATCGCGGGCGGAATGCTAGAAAAAATAAAGAAAAAATTTCTCAACCGTACAATGTAGAAGAGATCAGAAAACGATTTATTAAAACAGACAGTAAAAGAGCGAATTCAGACGAATTAATTTATTTAGGCAAAATAACAAAGTTTGAAGCGCAGCGCTTTTCTCTGCCTCTCGTTTTTTTGTAGCACCGTGCATATTTGATGTGTGTATACTCTAGTTTGACACCGCTTATTGCACTAGGCTTGTCCACATCTGCACAAGTTTTATTTCCATATAACATAAATAATTAGATAAAGTATAAAAAATATTAAACAATTTAAATTCATGGACAAGAATTGAGTAATTATATTTTGACCAAAAGTTTAGATCACCAAGTGGTCAAAGTATAATTTTACTATAAATTCCGTGCCTATAATTATATTTCTGAAATAATTTTTTTCTTTATTTTTTTTAGGTTTTATTACATGGACTTACCTAGAAGATGATATTATAAACGTGAGCGAATGTGTGGCCAAAAGACTTCTTAAAAACCTATCAAGACGGTACAGATATTTATGTTCAATAATTTTGCTGTAAATGCTACAAAAACCGTTTGAATGTTTCTAATCCACGCAACTTTTTTATTTTTATTTTTCCAAGTAACGATGTCATCACGCCCACCCATCCGCCCACTACACGCATGCGCGTACACAAACACGACCACAACGACAAAACTACACTAAAATTTGTGCGTATCGACCTAACTTTAAAATACAATATTCAATACGATTTCTCCATACAAACCGTAAAACACTAAGGGAACTTCACATACACCGATAACTTACATGTAAATATAATATACTCTTTAATCGATATTCTTATTGCTGTTTCTGTCACACAGATTAAAAGAAGAGCTCGATAGATCTCACTTTTATACTTAATTGTACTTTAAGGTTGATCCAAACTGGGAATAGACACTGCAAATTATCATTTTTAATTCACGTGGGAAAGTGTCTATTCCCGACTTGGATTTATTTTAAACATTATATTTTATTAACCAATCGAACAGGTAACTCTCAATCTACTTTGGCTACTGAAAAGCTATGGCGATTCATTGGAATTATACAAGGTCCCTCTATACACAAAATACGGTTGTCAGCTGATTTTATTAAGCGAAAGAACAAAGATCCAAATCAACTGTATTGCGATTTTCGCAAAAAAATATGGCAGAATAGCGCTTTCTACTTTTAGAACGCTGGCTATACTATAATTACGATATTAAACATTATAAAAGCGATAAGTATTTGTATTGTTACACGCTAAACTTTTTTCCTGACTGATATTCCATACTGTCTATTTACCGATTTATCACAAATGCTTATGTAATCTATTGTCTTAGTTTTAGTCAATTCCACGATTGGTCCAGAATTCCATTCTCACGCTTAATATGATCAACTGATTTAGTTTACGCGCTAAGCTAAACATTATATATCTAAACAATATTATAAACAATAAGCGACTAAGCCAACTTTGCACTATATTATTTATTGCTCTCTCCTTTTCCTCCTTCTCTTTTCCGGAAGACTTCTGCTACTATGTATTTAAAAACCAGGTTTATACAGCTAACTTTAAAGATAACTTGTACAAGACATGTACAAGATGAACAGTAGTTTTAATGAAGTGATTCTTCATTAAAACTACTGTTCATCTTTCAGCATTATCTATTGGCTAATGAATGATTAGCTAAGATAGATGTTAGATTAGCCGCGACACTGCACGCTAGACGAAAATAAATTGTATGTATTTCGTAATACGGGATACACACATTTTTGTTTTGCTCCTGAATCTTAGACATATACAAAAAGATCAGTTTGTATCGGTTATTGAATCCTTGAAGCTATATGGCACAGCTTATTCGAAATCTAACAAATATGGTAGTTTTATAAACCTGGCTTTGTAAAATGACCTATCTCTTTTGTATTCAATAAACACCGCTTTATCTTTGCATTACTATACTCTAAGGGCAACTTCAGAGGGGCACTTATAGCGACTTTACAAACAACACATAAATTACTATAACATAACAACGACTAAAACATCTACAAATAATACACACATATATTTAGCTATTATTTCAACAAAGATTATTGCTAATATCGAGATTAGGGCACTGGATTCGGTGGACTGAATGTGATAATGAGTTAACGCTACTTACACTTTAACATTTATCAACTATTATAAAAAATACCCTTTGTTATAATGGGAAAGTAGCTGGTATCGACCTACAGCGTAGCAGAGAATGCTGGTATAAAAATTAATTGATTTATTAACAGTTCAGTGAAAGTTTAAAAAAAGAAGGTGATAATCTTGTATTTGAAAATATTTCGAATTCTTTGTCATCCTGCCAGCAAACTGACAAATAACAGAAGAGTACCGAATGTTTGGTACTCGTAACATGAAGTACGCGGATATACTTACATACATTCTACAAGTAAAATATTAGTACAATACTAGGCCTAATTTTATGCCTCTATCATATATTTAAGGGTTTTCAAAGTTTACAAGAGGTAGTTAAGGACAGAAGATCATCATAGATGTGGGAATATTTCACGAGACTGTATATTTTTAAAATAAATAAATAGGCCGATAGAAATTTTACGACCATGTAAGTAATAATCTCAGCCAGTTTTTATATCTTTAAAGAGAAATTTTAGATAGTGTGTTACATGGAACATAGATTATCAAGATCCAAACTACTTAGCATGGTCAAGATTTTGGTAACTTCGCGACTTCGACTTATTTGTGAAAATGGGTTGGATGTATTAACAATTAGAAAAAAAAACAAGAAAATGCTACACATCGAACATGCAATGGTGGCATTAATGCATATTATAAACTACTACTTACTATCTCCATAAATACACATATTATGAGATAAAACCTTTAAATATTAAATTCTTCTGATTTCTTTATCTATACAGAGTTTGATGTTCGATTAAGTATATGATTTCGTCGGGTGTTATTGGGTCACAAAATCCGCCAATTCGCTTTAATAGACATTAAAGAACATTTTTAGAGTAATATTTCATAATTCAAAATCCAGATCAAATCACGTGCCGATTACTTCTCAAATGGGTTTCAAAAGAACCCACAGTGCAACTGTGGAGGTCCCAAACCCTGTGTTACCGGCGGGCTTCGAAGGAAACTGCTATCCACCCATTACAAGACTCTAAATGAATGTAGTCGTATTTGAAATAGGTATACACGACATTAATATTATCATTAAAACAATAATAAATTATGTAAAGTTTGTACCATTTAAAAAGACAAATGACAGCCAAATATAACTGAAACTTGCAATATCTGATAAGTTTGTTAATTCACCTCACCTTCTACCACAATACGCAGTTGTAGCGTGTTTTGCGATACTTCGCAAAAGTTTATGAACGTGTCGTTTTTTTTAAATTGCGTACATGGATACTATGTTTTGGTTAGTCTGGCGAATAAGTAAGCGCACATTATAGAACATTATGGATCAAACTACAGCCTTCTTGGCTGTTTGCTCATCTGTGGTCAGAAGTTGATAGAAGTGGAGAGCTGATTAACAATGTGAATCAATATAAACTGTGATTCAACTACCCTCAACTATTATTTGTTTATATAGAAACACTATATTAAACGACGGGGTTAGTAGATTTGAATATCAAGCATCACACACATTCATTTAGAGCCTTGTCTACAATACAGTACAGTTTTATAATCTACAATCGTGGTTAGTGAGGTTGGTTGTCATACAACCTACACGATGAAGATTTGGATAGGAATGTTTAAAATAGTCGACTGAATGTTGAGACGATTGGACACCATTCGCCGGCGGAGTAGGAGCCTCGTCAAGTGCTGTCGTCTCTTTCACACACTGTGAGCGGTCAGGGCGAGGCGTGGCGTCGGAGAAAAACCTTACCAAGTGCTGTCGTCTCCTTCGCACTCGGCGTAAGTGAGCGGTCAGGGCGAGGCGTGGCGGCGGCGGCGGCGGAACACGAGCGCGAAGATGCTGCGTAAGCGCCGCCAGCGCCGCCGCCCGCCGCCCGTCGAGATGCCCGTGCCCATCAGCGATGCCTACAGACACGTACAAATGTAATTGAAGTCAGCTACAAACATCTAATTCGCTTTGAGGTTGAACCGCTGCAACCTGTGTTAGCGGTGCAGACTGCCATACTTCTACATTCTAATTTTAGAACTAGAGATAAGGCGTGAATTAAAACAAGTTATTATTATTATTCGAGTTCACATCAAAACGCCTATTGCATGGAAAAAGCCGTCCTCTAAATCTGGCTCCTTGCGGTTTTTTGCGATAGTCAACAGTGTAGTGTTGTCATTAAAAATGCAACTGATTTATCAAGCTAACTGCGTGTCGTGTCGCTGCTCTTTTAATGTGAATTGAGTGACGCAATCATCCCAGCTGCCTCGACGGCGACTATCAGTCCTACTATCTACTGCTGAGTGAGAGAAGGACAAGTAATTACCTGTCTCTGTCGCTCGAGGCGGCGGATCTCGCGGATGAGCGCGTGGAAGGCGTCGTCGACGAAGTCTCGAAGGCTGCCGTGCAAGCGCCTTGCCCTCCTCCGTCCTACTATCTACTGCTGAGTGAGAGAAGGACACGTAATTACCTGTCTCTGTCGCTCGAGGCGGCGGATCTCGCGGATGAGCGCGTGGAAGGCGTCGTCGACGAAGTCTCGAAGGCTGCCGTGCAAGCGCCTTGCCCTCCTCCGTCCTACTATCTACTGCTGAGTGAGAGAAGGACACGTAATTACCTGTCTCTGTCGCTCGAGGCGGCGGATCTCGCGGATGAGCGCGTGGAAGGCGTCGTCGACGAAGTCTCGAAGGCTGCCGTGCAAGCGCCTTGCCCTCCTCCGTCCTACTATCTACTGCTGAGTGAGAGAAGGACAAGTAATTACCTGTCTCTGTCGCTCGAGGCGGCGGATCTCGCGGATGAGCGCGTGGAAGGCGTCGTCGACGAAGTCTCGAAGGCTGCCGTGCAAGCGCCTTGCCCTCCTCCGTCCTACTATCTACTGCTGAGTGAGAGAAGGACACGTAATTACCTGTCTCTGTCGCTCGAGGCGGCGGATCTCGCGGATGAGCGCGTGGAAGGCGTCGTCGACGAAGTCTCGAAGGCTGCCGTGCAAGCGCCTTGCCCTCCTCCGTCCTACTATCTACTGCTGAGTGAGAGAAGGACACGTAATTACCTGTCTCTGTCGCTCGAGGCGGCGGATCTCGCGGATGAGCGCGTGGAAGGCGTCGTCGACGAAGTGGCGCAGCGCCGCCGAAGTCTCGAAGAACGGACAGCCCAGCTGCCGAGCCAGCGCCTTGCCCTCCTCCGTGCTCACCTTGCAGAACATTACTCATTAATAACGAACCACCCAACCACAGATTATATAATACTACGTACAGATGCCTCATCTCATACAAACAAACTGTACCCTCAAAACTCGGGCTATTATTCGGGCTATTTTGTTTCCTCTATTAGCTCACTAGATGGTGCTATATGCGCACTGACCTACAAAATTGCGCAGATACGCCATCTAGTGCCAAGTTGACGACCTTGAGAGCGCCTTTATTATAGATATACTTATTTTATTGTTTTCTGTTTGCTATTATTTGAATCTTTTCAAAAATCGTTACTACTATCAAAAAACATTTAAAATGTTTTAATACAAGAACAAAACATCGCTGTGTCAAGGGCCAAGTTTGATAAATATTACAACTATTAGATAATAGATGTCGCTGTATGTGTGATATGTCACAAACAATATAACTATTAGACGATAGATAGCGCTGCAAATGATAACGATTGCTTAGACTCTACGTAGTGCCAATGTTGTCACTAGATGTCATCACTAATTTAGAACAAAATTTCCGTACTAAGGCATGAGACCCCGTGACCCAACGAAGATAAAAACTAAAACCTAATGGCGCCACTGTTAATGTGTGCGACTGGACAGTAAAACGTCAAAAAAACAATTTGTCATTTGTTTGTTTAACCCCTTATTGACGTAAAAAACCAATCAACATCTTTAGGAACACTCAGTGGCGTCATTTAATTCTCAGTTTTTAACTCCATTATAACAAACAGCTGCCGTGCATCCGATCGGGAGCTACTTTACACCACATAGACAGACGATTAGTTTTTAATTAAGAAGGTAACCTAATGGTTTCAATAAAATGTATTTACTTTAATATTTTTAGTTCATCTAGATTTTCACACTAAAAAAAACTAATATTATCTCCTTGAGTATTGTCTCTTGTTGTGTTGTCTTATTATGTTTGAGTTTGTTTGAATATTGAAGTTACAATAAGCTGAAATATTCATGCATAGGCTTACATAATAGACTCCCAAAGCTGAGACAATATTGATTAATACATCGATAGCATAATTCGCATTTTATATATCACAATCAAGCCGCCGAGCATATAAAGGAAAGAAAAAAAAAATTAAGATAGGGGGAGCAGCGCCACACAAGTTTACCAATGTTACACCAAAGGCCTATTCAATAAAACTTACAAATTGTAATTTGCAATTAAATACGTCGCGGCAATGTACGTCAAATTGTAATAGGGATCGGACTGATCACCATATCTTATGAATTTACCATATTTTATGAATTATTTTTAAAATATAGATTAGTAGCATGCGACTCGCGAAGAAAAAAACAGAATCGGTTGAAAAACGAACTTACAGTGATTTTTAAAGTTTCTATATGTCTGTTTCTTTTAAAACGATTTTTTGTATGGAGATTATATAGCGTTACTAACAAATGACGTCACAAGTGGGTATGCGCCTCTTTGTCTAATCTTGAATTTCAAACCTTTATAACTTGGTCAATTTTAAAGATAGAGCAAAAATTATTTTATTGTTCGATAGCAGAAACTAAGAAGTTTGGATTTATAAAATTAAAAAAGTAGTCCGATCCCCTATTGTAAATCATAAGTTGTATTAAACTGTAACTGTTATATACCTCGCATCTATTTTTGTATTATGTGCAGTGGCTCGTGCTAATTCTAGTACCGGAGTGAATAAATAACTTACTTGTCGGAACTTAGGCGCGAGATCCAGCTTGTTCCCCACTAGCACCAGCGGCAGTCTCTCGGTGGGCCTCGCCTGCGCCAGCAGTCTGCGGTACTCGGCGGCGGCGCGGAACGAGCGCCGGTCCGTCACCGAGTAGCACAGCACGAAGCCTTCCCCGCAACGCATGTACTGCTCGCGCATGGCTGTGAACTCCACCTGGGACAAGATGGTGGGATTTGAAAACTTACACGGCATTTATGTCTCCCAGTGTCTACATGACACCTTGGCTAGATAAATATGTGGGGACATCTTCATTCACACACGGCGGAGAAATTACAGGAAGAGGACAAGGACAGAGAGAAAAGGAGAAATATGGAAGAGGCTTAATATGTCGAGAAATAAGCAAAGGGACAAAAAAATGGATTGTTAATTCTTTGTAATTACGTTATAAATAATAATAAAGAAGCTATAAATAAATAATTAAATTAAAATTGGGACTGTAAATATTTGGACCAGACCAGTATTCAATTTATTATTTTTTTCAAGAAAATTACAGTAGGTTCTAGTAATAATTAGACATTTTAATTATAACTAATTTTATCAATATACATTCTTGACCATAGCTTATTTTTTCATCAATGCGAGTATTTGAGTAATACTAGAGTATTTTATATATTTTGATAATGGTGATGACTAGTGCCCGGACTCTACCAAACTGACACTATTTGTTAACTACAGAATTATCCTGACATCGAAATGGCAGGATCACTCTTCATTCTCAAAAACAATCAGTTAACTGTCTACATTGACATTAAATACCTCCTTCATGTTTGCTGGTCTAGTTATGTTTGAATTAAAAAGTCTTCTAGAGAAATTCATGAGAAATGCCAGCATGATAGGATTTAACAAAAACTATTTCAGACAAGAAATACATTTATGTGTGTTGATGCAACTTACATAGTATTTATTTTAACAGATCTATCTGTACTCACCTGTCCCGCTGTATCCAAAATATCCAACTGTGCAGCTTCTCCGTCTATGACCGCTTGTTGCTGGTATGAGTCCTCTGCAAAGATTACAATGCCAGAGTTTAATAGCAGATTTTACAGACTTCATCCCACATTTTATATAACTAAACTATGGTTTCATCCTTGTTCTATATATAGATTGTATTAAGGATATAGATTTGTACCTAATTAATGTTCATGTAAAAACCAAGAAGAGAAATAATTTATTTTATGCAAATTGGAGCAATGTTTCTGTATCCTTGTGGCAAAATTATTATATTTTTAGTATTTTAAATAAATTATTTACAACATACTGGACACCAAATCATCAAAAGAATATATTATATTTCCATGCATATTTTTTACAAAGCTCTTGCTGATTCGCACAGCCATGGATAAACAATAATTACCATTGTTTTCACTAGTATCTTAGAAAGAAAAGAGAAAAGCTGTTTTGAAAATTTACATAATGTAAAACATAACAGTATTTTTTTGTTTGATAGAGTTTTCAAAGCATACTTTTCATAACCATAACAAATTGCATGTTTACAATACATTCTAGCTATCATCAGAACAAGCCTTCATAATAATCTTGGACGTTTTAACTTTAAATACTGAACATATTATTGACTACAACTTTTTAAAATAATTTAGGACCATAAATTAGTTTTAGTAATCGGAGTTAATGATTATAAAAATCCTGTTTAGGCAAAGTAAATTGTTTTACTAATTTCAGTATTATTTTTAATTTTAGCATTGAAAGATAAAGAGACTGCCAAAAATTTTACTTTGCTGTATCTGGTTCTAGGTAAGAATAATGTTTAAATACAGTTTTGACTAATGCTGCAGTGAAATTTACCAAATAACTGTTATAGTAGCCTAATTGAGTACAGAAATATTAGAAGACTACTTGAGTGCAGAAGGGGATTGCTCTTATAAAATCGTGGACGTCTGGCTGGAATCACATAAGTCGCGAGAATCCAGACCGTCTGGCCACTTCTTCATATTCACATGCACTATGAATTATTTTCAAAGACGAATATGAAGAAGAGCTATGTCAACAAGTGGTCTGCTTACTTAACTGTCCACTCAAGATCATTCACTTAACCATGTTACGCAGTGATAAGCTGAGCTTTACCTATGGTAGGATCATGGTAGTCCAAGAAGCTGTGGCTAACGAACTGGAGAGTGACGGCTGACTTGCCCACTCCGCCGTCGCCCAGCACCACTATCTTGTAGACTCGGAGGCCGCGCGACGTGCCCGCAGCCTCGCCCGCCATGCCGCTGCATGCCTGCGGAGCCCCGGCTGCGCACACCCGTGCCGCGCGACCGCCGCCCTCGCCCTCACCAGCCCACGAGCCCCGCCGCCATCGCCACAGCCCGCCCCCCAACGCTAGTACTGGAAACACGACGCACGACACTGCGACACCCACTTTTCACTGATCCAAGCTCATTTTATTGCAAAAAACATAAATTTATAATAAAAAATCGACAGCTGATTGAAAGCGATTGACAAATTTTGACATTTTCATTCGATAATTTGGTTTTGTAAGGTTGGTATTTCTCTTACCTTTTTAGCTTCGTTCCAAATAGCGACTATCTTTGCTTCATCTTAAAGATAAAGATAAAAATGTTTTATAGCCATTCTACTTGATGATTATTATATTTTATAACAATAGTAAATTTATTCATATTCATTAGTTTCATTTCAATTCTGAATCGGTTGTTTGGTTGTAAACAGATAAGCTTTTTTTTTGTTCGTGGCACTAGTCTTCATAACTTCGTAACTTCATAACGCATTTTTTAATGTTCTTTACGTTGGCTATACTTAGTGCAAAATGCATTCAAAAACGTAATTTACAGCAATGGTTGGCATTGGCATTATTGGTATTATTTTATTTCGGATTTCGTAGTTATATTATAAATCAAGATGTTTTTCCTGTCACAAAATGTGCAAGCCTGCAACAAGAGTGCTGTTGGCGTTTTATTTGTTATAAATAAACATAAAAAATAAACAAATTTCTGGTTTTTAAACGTACCTTACCTGTCCAAGTGAGACGACGACGTTCTGCAAGTTTTTTAAATAATTTATAATATTTCCCGATAACAATGGCTCACATACAGTTTGTAGACGAATTGATACGAGAATACCTTTTATACCGAGGATTCACATCCAGTGTGAAGGCGTTCGACAATGATCTAAAGGCAGATAAAGACAAAGGTTTTCGTGTTGACAAGATTATTGAACAAATTCTACATTTTATCAATGTTTCGGATCAAAACGGACTTAAAGAGTACTGGTCCCATCTCGACAGTTTGGTATTTTCGAAGCTGGAGATCCATATGCAGCCTGGTAAGTAATTATATTTTTTTAACTAATACATTGTTCTAATTTGTCTACCCCCACAGCCCTAAAAGAACTAGCCCTATAAATAACTTCCAGTCAGGTAAAACATAGATGTTAAACTGCTCCGTACGGCTCCGTAGCTCAGGTGGTAGTGTATCTGCTTCCGACGCACAGGGTCGCGGGCTCGAATCCCGCCCAGGGCAAACATTTGTGTGATGAGCACTTGTGTTTGCCTTGTGTCTGGTTGTTGTTTATCTATATAAGTATGTATTTATCTATTTATGTATTGTATATCAGCTGTTTGGTACCCATAGTACAAGCTCTGCTTAGTTTGGGATCAGATGGCCGTGTGTGAAGATGTCCCAACATATTTATTTATTATTTATTATTTATTAAAACTGGTTATGGTAGGAAGCACAATATTAACAGACAAATGCTTAAATTAATTTTGCAGCAGTTCGTAAAATAGAGTACAGCCTATACAAGTTGTACCTTGTGACTGCCGCTCAAAGCACGAGCGGAGCACGCAATGATCGAATAGCAGAGTTCATGACCAAAATGCTACCGGAACTGCAGGGCCAGAATGAGTGGAGGGAGTGGTTCAGTAAGTTACACCTTAGTTTCAAAGACTTCATAATTTGAGTTACAGATGTTTCACTATATATTTTGATACTCCTGGCTTGATTTAATTCAAGAGCTATAATGATTGGCCTGTAATCATCTGGCTAATAGGAAAAATATAATAAAAAACAAAAATATAAAATAATAATAATTACTCAACACATATTGTATGATGAAAAAGGAAGCAACCGAGTAATCTAAGGTGTATTTTTGTATATTTAGCAATAAAAACATTTTTTTGCAGTGCTTCCCTATGTACAGAAACCAGAAGAGAACCCCTCATTCAGCCTGTACTTCACACGTGCGTGGCAGGACAGCGTTCTGGTGTCACTACACAATTTGTTAGCCACTGTCTTCCAATGCATGCCTCAGCCCACTCTCACTGCTTACGAGACTGATGCAGCCATGGTCAAACGCCTGCAGGATGAACTGGCTTTTCTGAGGAGTAGGGTGAGGCTTGGTTTTAATTTAATTATGTATTTCTTCATAGGAATACCAACCTGTAAAAATTAAATGCAAAGAAAGAAACATTTTGTTCAACAGTCTCTGTCTGTAAACTTGTAGGAATTATTTTATAATTTGAATTAAATTGAAACATTTCTTTGTTTGTTCTTCCACATAGACGAAGTACATACATTATGTAAATGGATATTCAAAAATTTACACCATTAAAATAATAATAAATATTTATTTCTCCCAAACAAGTAGCAGATTAGGTACTAAAAAATATGATAGTCGGAGTCAAGAGACCAAACTAGGTAGACCCCGTCCTGGCTGTAGGTGTTCTAAATACCATATAACTTCTCCTAGTTCCAGTTTTGCTATGCTCTTCATTGTACACCAAAAGTATAAAATATAACAACAATGAATAAAATAAGTTTACTCAGAATAAGAAGCTTTCTCTTGCATTACCTAGTTTAAACTACTGTGCTGGCTCTTTCTGCCTGTTATCCAACTGAGTATGTTTATTTATGCAGAACCAACAGCAGTCATCAGAAAAAACGTCGCCAATAGGGCACCAGTCACGCCTCGCTCAGTACTCGGAGCGCCTGGCCGCGCCCCTACCGCTGGTTGACGACTTCTGCGCCATCCCCGCCGAGCAGTTGGAGAGCGGCACCCGGGAAGCCAAGGGACTACGGGGGCTGCTGCGACAAATGGGCGGCAGCCCCGTCATGGGCCGGAAGGCCTCCAGATCTCATAGCCAAAATTAAGTTCATCTTCATCATTGCGTGAGTCGAAAAGTTGTCGACAATTGACCTTTAAAAAATCGAATGTTTTAGAACCGCCATAAAGGTCATGGCGTGGCCGGGACACCACACGTGCATTCCGAATCACAGAATCATCTTACTTCTCAGACAAGTGATTCAGCCTGCAATGTCCTAACTAAACTGGGGAAAGTCTCACAAATATATTTTTGTCCCTAACGGGATTCAAAAGCGGATGCTCTATCGCTCGGCCAGGGTATGCCGCCGACCGTTTTGACGAAAGTTGATTTTATAAGCCTTGAAAACTTTGTACTGCGTGGTAGAGCAAGAGTGGGGCAGCTAAAAGAAAGGCAGTTAATAAAGAATGCAATGTGAAAACAATTTAATTTAGGTTTGTAAACAAACAAGACTCCTTGCTTGAACTACAATACCATTTTATAAAAAAAAACATTCTTGCTCTGTAAAGACAATCTTGCTCTAAGAGCTAAGACCGAATCTTATACGTAAATAAAACCGAAGATAACAAAAGTGGATTTATTAATTATGTACCAATATTATTATTCAACGATTTAAATTTAAGTAAAAAATGTGCAATTAATTATTTAGCTTTAGAAATTATGATTATTAAATTATTATTCAGCGCGCCACTTCTAGCGAGTGCTAAAAGGCAGTATAGTGGAAGAAGTATGGCATTCCAATGTAAAATAATACATACTTAGTACTCTATGTGAGATCTGAAATATAGGTAGAATAATAAGTGAAATGAAAATAAACGAAATCTGTACTTCTGATAATTCGTTTTGCTTTAAAACTACATTTTATAGGGTTTCTTTGTTTTTTATGTTATCCCCAAGCATCAAAAACTCTACTATAACAACGTAATTTAGCCCCTTTAGCGAAATAAATCCTTTGTACCTACAAATAACTATTTGAAAACCGGAATATAGATTATTTTTCATAGTGTAAAACCGACCTTATTTCACAACTAGATACAAAACAAACAAGTCCCATAGACATATTTTCTGACAAGTTAACGTACCTAATTTATTTTGGCATGTTATTATCGTGCAACCTTGCACTATGTATCATTTTCTAATAAATTAAATTCACAAGTTCTATAATATTATCTTTAAATTTAAAATTCACAAGTATACAATATGTCGGACTATTATCACTATTTCCTGAAAGATTCAATGCAACGTACTGCACGAGCCAACATGAAGTGGTACCACAACAACTTGCAGAAAGTATTGCAAAGAGCCAAGGAGAACCACGCTAGAGACATGGACGGGGCAATCGCTCTTGCTAAAGAACTTATTCAAGTAAGCTGAATATTGTAACTAACGACTTGACATCCACCAAAATAGAATAGAATAGAAAAGCCTAATGAAAATAATTACAATACAACATAAACAAAGTTCAGCGGTAGTTATACATAACTTATGTTAAAACACAAAGACTTATAGATGTGAATGCTGTATTGCATCAAGGAAAGGGGTTCCTCAGCCGACAAGTCTACAGCGCTGATATTCTGCCGTGAGATGAAAATGAGATAGGTATATTCTCCGTGGATGTTCATCAGTAAAATTATACTAAATACAATTTTCGAAGAGAATGTAAAACAATGACAGCACACTAAATAAATGAGTAAAGGCGGCCTTATCACTATATCTCTCGCCCATCTTCAGTAAAGAACAGTTACTGTGTTCTTTGAATATATTATGTGCTTTGTGCTGTTCGAAAAGGCTTCCTTCTTGTTACTTTTCTTACATTTCATTAATTTTCGAAATGCCCATTACGTTTTGTTTTCGATTCAAACGCAACAAATGAAAACATCATCGTGAGGAAAACATCACAGCGAAGAAATCGGTAGTTCCCATTTGTTCTATGGAACATGACGTCATTGGACAAAATAAGCCTTTTTTTCCTATTTTGTTCCATAGAACTACATACTAGTTATTTGCCCCGTGTTTACCGCAATAGAACAAAATGGGAATCATAAGTTTCCCAAAATCTTCCATGACATTATATGACATTGATAATGACATCTTTATAGTTATTTAGGCTTCCAACGCATTTCATTTTTGCGTAATTACTACATCGCCATAATGTGTGTCCTCGAGTGTACACAGCTTGTTTATAATATTCTTTATCATGAAACTGCAAGACTGTGCCACGACCGCGTTGCAAAAATTTTATGTCCTTAAAATCCATTTTTTCATGCAAGCGATTCGAGTCAAAAGATAGGTACCACTTTCATAAATCGATAATCAAGTCACTTTAACAAGTGACACTAAGTATAAATAATTATTTTCTAGTGGCCAGTAATAAGCGGTTAAAGAGGTCTCATTTTCCTTGTTCCATAGAACAATTTGAGAAATATAAGTATTACATGTTCCATAGTACAAAATAGGAAAAAAATGTCTTATTTTGTCCAATGACGTCATGTTCCATAGAACAAATGGGAACTACTGGAAGAAATCAAAGGTTGTTATGTGAGTAGTCATCCAACCAGCTCTGGGCTAGCGTAGGCACGAGTGAGATGAGCTGTTGATTGATATATGATGATAACTTATAGTAGGTAGGTATATTTCGTAATTAGCCGTGTGTGGTGACGGCAGAGTAGAATACACTTGTCACCAACCCCTACTCTTCCCGTGGGTGTCGTAAGAGGCGACTTAAGGACTACACATTGAACAGGAAACGGGCAGCAGCGCTCTCTGATACAGTAATCTTTTAATCTGCGATCTCCAACCCGCCTGCCAAGCGTGGAGATTATGACAAAACCCTCCACTTAAGTGGAGGAGGCTCATAGTCCAGCAGTGGACTGTAACGGGTCGTTGATGTTGATATTTCGTAATTCGTAAAATCTATTTTACTGGTTTAGAGGGTCTTATCTCGATATATTACCCAACGTTTGAAATGTTATTTTGCAAACCGTAGAAGTTAGACGAGAAGGTGGATCCGCCGGTCGTGGTGTCGCTTCGAGAGGTGGAGCATTCGGAGGACGACAGCCTGATGCGGCCCATTGCACCCGAGGTGATCGACGCATTTTACAATGACACGGAGAAGGGCGGCGACGAACGATACTTAAAAGAGAGGAATAAGAAATCGCCGGAAGACAAGTTAGTATTTTAGAGGTTAATATAAGAGTATTTACAAATTAACAGCCCTCGCGCGTACAATGAATAGATAGATAGATAGATAAAAAGTTTATTTATCAATGCAGTACATACAAACTCATAAAATGAATAACAAAATAAGGAATATATAAAACACTATATTCTTTCCGGTACAAAGTAACCTATTTCTGTATTGATTTTATTTTTGAAAATATATGTTCGAAACTACCAACAGTTTTTGTTAACTTTAAAGATTATGACGCATTAGGTACTCATAAAATAAATACGATACGCTCGATCTGGCGCTGACAGAATACCAGCGCTGTAGTCTTGTACTGCACATGCTGAGTCAGTGCCAATTGGTTGGCCCAATGCAGATGGCGCGGTGCACTCCGCAAACAATTTTATCGTTTCAGTAACTTCTGTAAATTGTATGTTTGTGATTATTTTTGTTGTGTTTGTTTCTGAACTGTACTTATTTTTATTTGTAAATATCTTGTGTTTTTGGTGTGCAATACTGTGCTGTCTGTATGTGTCATTCAATAAAAAATTTCTATTCAATTCTATAAATATTTAGTCAATGACAAAATAAAGGTTAGCACATCTATGCCCATTTTTTTTAAAGTGCCTCCCATGATCATGATGTTCTGATTGTAGTAAATATACTCTCGTCTTTCAATTGGGTCTGACCTCCCCAGATTCTTCTTCCGCATAGTGTCAAGCTGGGACTACGGCTGGCAACAGAAGATGGCCAGAGTCAAGCCGACGGACGTGATTCGCGGACGCTGCGCCATCTTGAAAGACACCTTCTACCGCAAGAACAACCTCGGACCAGACCCGCCTCACTACGGGACACCGTCTGGAGGAGAGACTTCCATCTGCAGCGAATATTCTTGTAGCTAGTTAGAAACATGTAGAAACTAAACGTACTTCAACAAAAACCCATGTGTGATACGCTGCAAACGCAGACCCAATATTACTATTGGTTGGAAAAACTAAAAAACTGTCATCAATAATAAATAATACAAAACCTGCCAAGCTGAGAGCACCCAACAGAAGTAATTTGACTGGCAGGAAGTATAGAATCTAAAACAAAAAGGGTTTTTATGAACACTTAAGGTAAGCGCACACTTTGCCGGGCCGCAGCGTGCCGGGTCGCAGCGCAAAAATCCGCTCAAATCGCTCGTATGTATTTTATATGAACTATCGCACACTATGTCGGGTCGCAGCGGGCCGCATAATCCGCATGCGGGCGATGCGGCCCGCCCCGCCCCGCTGCGCCCCGACAGTGTGCTATAGCAAGCGGATTGGGGTGCTCCCGCGCCCTTGTTTATAAGTACCATATTTGCGTAAAATCCGCTTGTAAAATCCGCCTGCGTAAAACAATGTGCTATGGACGCATTTTGCGCTGCGATGCGACCCGCCCCGGCTGCTGCGGCCCGGCAATATGTGCGCGTACCTTTATTAAGTACTTTATTCTACACAAGAAAGTAACACAAATGTACAGATAGATAACATTATTGCTTAATTTCTTCCAGGCAACCTTCGCACTAGGCCAAGATCAGATGGCGCACGCCATACCGTCGCGTCATCATTCTTATAACAACGCAGCTATGTGATGCGCCAACTGATCGTGGCCCATTATTGCCTATTACTGATTTGAGCAAATTTAAGTCGACGACCTCAGGTACGTAGTTTTTTTTTACGCTATACTACCTACTATCAAACCTAATCAATAATTGGGAATGCTCTTCAAATAAAAAAATCGTTTATAGCAAAAAACATATATTTTATAATTTTATTATTTACAATAATTCAACTTTTATTTACATATTAACAACAGCAAATGTCCCAAGGGCTACATCCGACTGTTTCAAACGGAATAAAAAAAATGTGTACATATACAAATAGACGACTTATTTTTACATTCACTTATTATGGATATTTATTCCGGCAACGCACGAGGTCATATTAACTCTTATTTCTCAACAAGTACTACATATTTCAATCAGTGCTATACAAGTAATGGAAGCAGTCAATCCCTATTCTAATAAAAATAAAGAATGGAAATATAACTATTGTGACAATATTATTATCTAGAATAAGCATCTCCTGGGCCCCGTTTCACGAAGCAACAAGTTACAATTTGATATTCATTGCGTAGCCAATTCACCTAAACTGTAAGCCGTTATCGTTTTATCTAATCGTCTACGCAATGTACGTCGAATTGTACTTGTAATTTGTAACTTGTAGCTTCGTGAAACTGCGCCCTGAAAGCTGAAACATACTGAATTTATACAAGTAGAAGTGGCATCGAGAGAAAAAGCTTTATATACAGGGTATAAAAGTAATATGAAGCCAAAATATTTCTAAGAACATGGAAGTTAAAAAAAAAACTTAATAACTTTCCCCGAGAAACATGAACCGTTTAGATTTGCCGTCCATTTGTCCGATCAGGGGGCCGCCCGGCCGTTTCACGAAGCTACAAGTTATAAATTACAAGTACAATTCGATGTACATTGCGTAGACAGTGAGATTAAAACGATAAAGCCTTACAGTTTAGGCGAATAGGGTATCGGACTGTTCCTAAATTTACCATTTTTTACGAATTATTTTTAAAATATAGATTAGTAGCAGACGATTCGCGAAGAAAAAAACAGAATTGGTTGAAAAACTAATTTACAGTGATTTTTTAAAGTTTCAATATGTCTGTCTCTTTCAAAAACGATTTCTTGTATGGAGATTATATGGCGTTACTAACAAATGACGTCACAAGTGGGTATGTGCCTCTCTGTCTAATCTTGAATTTCAATTATAACTCGGTAAATTTTAAGATAGAGCAAGAATTATTAGTGTTCGATAGCAGAAACTAAGAAGTTTGGATTTATAAAATAAAAAAAAAGTAGCCCGATCCCCTATTAACTTCGCAATGAATATCAAATTGTAACTTGTTACTCGTAAATTGTTGCTTCGTGAAACAAAGACAGCAGACAGTAAATCAATTTTTGTATTCACGTCGGCGGCGGCGGGTACACAAACGTGAGGTCCTTGATCCTTTGCCAGAGGAATTAATCCCTTAATACTCAACTCAGCGCCTAATAAACTCTGTTTACATTTACAATACTAATCTGTAAAGTCGATAAATTATTACATTATCAATCACTAAAATTATACAATGTCAACAACCTATGCTCCTTCTTAATAAGACACTACGAAAATTATAATAATTAAAAAATAATTACTTAAATAATTTTAATAAATATGAGAAGTTTTTGTTCATCTCAAGTTCATTTGACACATTATATATACAAATTTTATAATCAGTCCATAGGATATTGATGAACCACGTAAATTACCAGCACAGTAAAACAAATATTATATAGCTAATACAACTTAAAACAATTTCCAATTTTGTTTTTAGAATGGGATAATTGACAATATTTTTTACTACAGAAATATAATCTTATCAAACCTACTGGTAAACAGGAAAATCATTTCTGCTTTTAAAAATGACAAAGGTGTTAAAATTTCGTTTAGACTTTAGACGATAAAAGAAATTAATTTAATATAGTAAGTAATTTTTATTTCATTTGTGGTTCACCTAGATGAACTTACACGGAAATACGTCTCTAACAAGAAATAATAAAAAAAAAACTTAGAAAAATCATAGAAAACTGTTATTTTCCCGATTTATTTTTTCATTTTCATTGTCTTTCTTTCCTTTTTTTCCCCTGTTACTACAGATCGCGCCAAACTTCTAGTCCGCTCTGAAGTTGCTTCGCGCATTGCGCGTTGTCGCTTTTACCCATATTTTGCTACTGCGACGCGAATCGTGCCGTGTTCAGAGCGGACTAGAAGTTTGGCGAGATCTGTACCAGTAGTAAGATGGAAAACTCATTTAACCGTGTTACTACCGCCTAGGCCGGTGTCTGTATTTTAAAATTAAAATCAATCGTATTTACAATCACTGCAAAATATAAACCATACCATGTGTACTCTATTCACAATCAGATCAGAGCAAATTATACAACGTGTTAGTAAAAAAACACAAAACCTCTCGGGTGGTAACTCAGTCAATGTAACTGGTCAACTTTTGTTATGAAAACTCTTTGTTCGCACAAGGACAGATTCACAAAAAGACAGATTCTTATACAATCTCATCAGCTAGCCGAGTAAATTTATAAAAAGTAATTTTGTTTTTTGCGATTTCGAAAATGTTTCAGAACAAAAGTTGTTTAGATTCATGGGCAGAGTTACCAGTTGTTGTTGGTTTGAGTTGGGTGGGTGGGTGTTAGATTTTGCGTTTTTCACTGATACGTTGTATATGTGTCTACTTTATAATGTAAACGAAAATGCAGATAGCGTTTGCAAACTGATAACGCAAGGTGGAAATTAGCGCGCATCATGAAATTTTGTACTGTATCCCAGTAATTTATTACGAATAAGAAAAGAGCTGCGATTACATTGTCAATTAATTTCGTGACTACTTCGGTTTACATTGCTGCGTTTTGGTCGCACTTTGGACGGAAAATTAGTACTGCAACAGCAATGACCAGGGGGCCGTTTCACGAAACTACAAGTTACAAATTACAAGTACAATTCGACGTACATTGCGTAGACGATTAGATAAAACGATAACGGCTTACAGTTTAAGCGAATTGGCTACGCAATGTATATCAAATTGTAACTTGTTGCTTCGTGAAACGGGCCCCAGTAGTAAGCATTCGATAAGTAGAAAAATATAATCGCTGCATAAGCTTCGAAAGCATATAATATAAAGGATCTTTTCAAATGAGATGTAACAAAGAAGTGAGATCAGGCTAGAGTCATAATTTAGACATACTTATTCAGGGTGCTACAGAAATCCAAAATAATTCGTAAGGGCAAAAAACTTGAGAAATGTGTAGAAATATGTCAAAATTTATTTTCTATAGGTACTGTTTATATTTCAATCGCATGTGCCCATGCATGCCCACTAAGATGCATTTTGAATCTTATCTACTAGTAGGAAACGTTGATCTTTGACTGATCGCTACGAGGCCGCTGGAAGACTTGACGCCGCACTACCATTCTATCTTAAGTATAGTGATTAGGCCTTAGTCGACAACGCTGGCCCAGTGCGAGTTGTTGGTCGACTTCACACACAACCTTTGAATTTCTTCGTAGGAGTGTGCAGGTTTCATCACGATGTTTTTCTTCACCGTAAGAGCGTCGAATAAACGTACATATGAATTCAAATTCGAAAACACATTGGTACGTGGTGGGGATCGAACCCGCGTCTCCCGGACGGTAGGCAGCGGCCCTAACCAAATAATTAATACAAATTAATTATTTCAACTATATTCTCTAAGAGGTAAGGGTCAACTCATTATTTCAGTTTTCTGTTACAGCCTGTTCGACGCATCGACGCGCAAGGCGATCTTATTGCTAAGCACATAAAGATTAAAATTATTTGTAGAAAATCTTTAAATAAGATAAAAATTACAACACCCAATTTTTCTATTAAAAACATCAACTTAATAATTATGTAAGTAAAGCATACCAATCGAAAACATGCATTTTGTTTTGATATACGGTAACATAATATCCTGCGTTCCTAGACGCGCTGAAATCGATTTTAGCGCACTTAAAGTGCGTACCGAATTACTGTCAGCAGGCGACACCCATACAATCTGATCGCTGACAGTTTGATTCGAAAGTGATTTAAGCGCGTATCGGAACGCGGCCCGAGACTACAACAGACCTACCAACTTATCTGTGAAATGAATAGCGGCGCTAGTAGTAATACAAAATTGCATTTCAACCAATCACGACTCTGCTGCAAGTTGATATTTCCATAGTGGTCGTGGATTTTCAGACAGCCGAAAAAAAATAGTTCATAAATCTTCGATAGATGGCGTTGACGATTCGTGGATCCGCAGAAATTCAGCGAGTCACCCAGGGCCATAAAAGGATTTTAAAAAAAAAGATTCCACGAAGTACACCTGGTGCCATCTATCGTCTTAATTAGAACTATTATTTTTATTTTTTAAAGAGCTGTCAGAAAATCTCCCATTATCGCCAATTCACAGATTCTGTGATAGGTTTGCATTTCCAAAGAGTAGAAATTATAAATTTTCAAAACATGACAAAGTTTTTTTTTTACAAACTCTTGAACCAATCGGACGGGTAGAGGTATTTTTAGCCGATGAGTGAAGTTATTTTACTGGCCGTGTGCCAAGCATTTCAAGTTGAATAAACTTCATAGTGTCAACAAAGTCATTTACTTTTCCAGTAATGCTGTAAATATCTGTGGCTGAACCCATACACAACGCTATTATTACTACTATAACGAGGCCTAAGCTAACTAAGACTATTTTATATTGGTTTGGTAGGTCGTCTTGATAGTACAGTCAGCTGACGAATTATCTGATACCCACCGCTCGAAGCCGATGAAGTTTTCTTGGGTAATGGGTCTGACCAACGATTTTAGCTGAAAATGCCAAAGTGTTTTATAAAAAATTACTAAAATACTGTTTTTTTTTTTATCTTTAAAAATGACTGAGTTATTAACGATCAAAGTGCACACTTCCGCACGAGGCGAGTGGTAGCTGTGACGTCATATTGACGTCATATGCACGCAACGTTCCTATTACACTGCCCGCAACCGCCTGCATATGACGTCACACGCTCGGAACTTCTCGCGGTCATAACTTTGGTAATATTGCATGTATTGAAGTGAAATAAAAAGTAATGTGAAATAAGATCCTATCGGTGTTATCAATGTATTATCATGAAATTAATAAACTGTACGAGTATATAAAATGTTATGTAAAAATATAAATAATCACCTGAGAAAATCTCATCGGTTTCGAGCGGGAGGGGGGGGGGTCAGCTAATTCGTCAGCTGACTGTACTAATCACTATTTTTTCATTAGGGTCCGTGTTTGGTCAATTTCATAGGTAGCCGTCAAATTCGCTATTCGTCACCTTCTAGACTGGTCAAATTCGCTAATTGTCATATTACAAATTAGTCATCTATATAGTTCTGTATCAGCGGATTCCTCGTTATGTATTGTTGTCTTAGTGGAACTAGAATTTGATACCAGACCATTATTTTGATATCTGTATACCTGGAGGGTTCCAAAACGTGCGAAAAACACTTGAAGTGGTAGCCTTTTTCACTTTCTTTGTAAGATGTGTGAAAGTGAAATAGAGTGCTGTCAGGTAACAGCTCTACCCGTTTAGGAACGGACTCCTAGGGGACCCTAATTAATTATTATTCTATTAATATATTTTCTTTTAACGGTAGCGCTCCTAATAAGTAAGGCTTTTAGTGTGTCCAGTCACATTAGTCGAGTTCTTTACTTCTGCCTATATTGTACGGGCAATATTTTCATAGACTAGGATCAGAGCAGTGAGTAACTTATACATAAAGATGTGTTTTTATAATAACGATTTCAATGTCAAGCACACGCACACTTAAAACTGATATGATCTTATTGTCATAAGTAAATACGAACGCTGCGCTGGTTCAATTTATGTACCCACAAGTTCGTTACATTATAAATCAAGTCCTAAGTAAGCATTTTATAAATAAAAAAGAATTATTAATTCATTTGAATAATATTATGTACTTTATATGCTTTAATAAAGATTTTAGTATTAAAATCGCGTAATATCTAACTCGCATCTAAATTAGCTTAAAATGTATATGATAAACACCTATAATTTGATTTTATTCATCGTCATACTGAAAATTAAATAAAAATATTAAGGAAAAGTAAATAGAAATCTTACATAAATCAATGCTTAAAATTAAAAGAGAAGTGTGTGTCTCAAACTTGAGGAGATATCACTTGTCATTGAACTACCCACAATTTATTATTCTATGGAACTACCACTAATTTTTTGATAACACTTATTAGGCCGTTAGACAATCGCGTTGGACTTGTACTTTGAATTGGTTTACTAGCATAAGGTTCCTATTAAATTCTATCGCCCAGAGACGTCGTCGTGCACTAGTAACAGATGCCCAGTCCATATAAGATGTATTATTATTTATTATATTTATTTACGCCGTGTGGTGACGGCAGAGTAGAATACATTTGTCACCAACCCCTACTCTTCCCGTGGGTGTCGTAAGAGGCGACTTAGGGACTACACATTGAACAGGGAACGGGCAGCAGCGCTCTCTGATACAGTAACCTTTTAATCTGCGATCTCCAACCCGCCTGCCAAGCGTGGAGATTATGGCAAAACCAAACACTTAAGGGGAGGAGGCTCATAGTCCAGCAGTGGACTGTGCCGTTGATGATGTTGACGTTGATTATTTATTATTATGTTATAAACAGACATCGGAATCTGTCGGTCAGTAATTTAAGGTCCGCATGGAAATTATATGACTTTTTAATGAATCCACTATATTGACTTACAAACTTATTTAACTTTATAAAACAGAAGATTGTATTTGGAAACTGCGGGATGTATAAATTCACCATTGAACTAACTTGAATAGGGATGAAGACAATGGTATTTTAAGGAAGATACGTCACGTTCATACTGCACGCACAACATAAATTGTTCCGCGACACATATACCTACAAACAGACACGCTATAAGTGCAACAGGAAATAGGCAAAGCGTAAGAGTGAAAGAGACAGCGGTCACAGCTCGACTGACTGCAATGGTCACAATTAGGACCAATAATTCACGGCTCGCGTTTGGTGCGTTGGTATCTACCTCTTGTATGTATATAATATGAAATGAAGACTCCAATATGAAACGAAGATCGTATGCCGTCACGATTGAGTCGATTTTATTAGTTTTTTTTTAGTTGTGACGTAATCAGTCCCCATTATTTTGTTATTTGAAAAAAAAAAAACAAAATTGTCTAATATTTTTTTGTATTATGTGACTGACGGACAAAATTGCCCTTATTGTCACTGGAAAGGGATTTCCCCCATTAACAATGTAAATCAGCCATCTAGATGTGTCAATGATCATATGCCGAATTTCACACTAAAATACATATTATTTACAAACACTGCACGTTTACTATATACAAACTACACATATTTACAGTTCGGTCCCTCTTGTGTTAAGGTTAGACATCAGCTGCAGTGGCGCCACCAATTGAAATAAATCATTTACTAATTATCAGTGACTTCGATTGAAATTATTGTGTCGAATTGTCGTTAAACACAATAATTTCGATCGAAAGAAGAAAGGGAGGGAAAGAAGAAGGGTTACAAATATATTTTAGTTATTTTGTTATAGTCTTGAATATAATCAATAAGTTATGTAAGCCGTAACTGCCAAAAGTGGCCACTTTTAACAGTTACGACTTACATAACTTATTGATTATATTTAGGATAATAAAACAGTAACTAAAATATATTTATAACCCTTCTATTGTCGTTAAATACATAATAAATTCGATCGAAGTCACTGACAATAAGTGAATGATTTATTTCAATTGGTGGCGCTAGTGCAGCTGATGTTTAACGGCTAAGTGTCAGATAATCCACCACCAGACGCAGACTGTTCAAAAATGACTAAATCGCAAACTGGCACTTGGTAAAACAAATGCCATCATCATGCCAGGTCGATGACCGACCTCACAAACCCTGGTGTCAGTAATTAAGCCGTCTATGGCCTAAATCATAATAATTATAAATGTTTGCCTGTTATTCAATCACCAAATAGTATTTTTATTAATTTTTAAAAAAGATATTCGTTAACAGACTTAATCTGTTAAAAAGTCTAGTTATTTAATGTTTGAGAAAAGGTAATTAAAATACTCAAATGACATTGTGTTTAAATTCACAATGGATGTCTGCCTTTTGATTCAATATGACAATCTGAGTATGAATTTAAATACGACACGCCGTTATAATTACACTGCAAAATTTAAATCAGTATAATTCCGCTTACAAATCAATCAATCAGCCTATTGCACGCCAAAGCGCACGATCACCCGCTTTCCTCACCCAGCCACCACCAGCGACCTTCCTCAGGTCCTCAGTCCCCCTGGCAGGGGGCGTCCCACGCTACGTGCCCCGAGACGCGGTCTCCATTCGAGAGCCCGTCTGCTCCAACGCTCGTCGGTTCTGCGGCAGACGAGGCCGCCCACTGCCACTTTACGAAGCTACAGTTCTGGACGATATCAACTACCTTACTAAAATCCATACTAAATTCTTGTTTGCTTACAAATGGCGCTGTCGCAATGATACGCCACGTAATGTAATAAATAGGGGATTAAATTGGAATTCAATGGCACCACAACAATATGTCCCAAATGGGCGTTTTGATAAAAAAAAACATCGAATTTTGTTTAACCAATAAACGCTTTTTAAGTACATGATTATGTGGCATCATGTAGTTCCCTACTACGTAACAAAGAAATACACATCGCATCAAGATTTACAATCACGTGAAAATTAAACTACATTTAAAATTACTCTATAATATTGCAATGTAAGATGCTCAGCTCATGTCGTCATTCACTGCTCACAATCACGCTATCTTAAGCCCAGATAACTATCTGGAGTAACTACTCAACTTTAGCCGAAGTAAAATCTATATTCGCACCTATTTTATTATAATATATTTCATACCAACTGCCAGTGTCACCCTTTCCAAGCTAACTGCTAAAGACAATATTCGCCTTCATCTTTTGTAGCCTTGGTATTAAAATGTTTGAGACACTGTGACATAGCCATGCGTATATTAAAACTGAAAATTGCTAGCATCTCTAAATCTGATATCTACGTGTAAACCTATCAACCTCTTTAAATGCGCGTACAGTACATACTGTTTTAATAAGTATATAGTGAACGCGCATTTCAAAAGTCTAGTAGATTGGCTTGCATCTGCTGTAACTGTAATCCTAGTATCTAAATGTATAAGGCAACGGTATTTACTTGTAGTTAGTTATCTTGTGTAACTCTGGTATCAAAATGTTTAAGACACGTAGGTTATTGCTTTCTCAGTAGCTCTGGTATGAAAAATGTATGAGACATATCAGACATTATGTAAGTACATAAAGCGCAGATATTGCCATATTAGGACTAGTATTAACCTCGTGTAGTCCTGGTATGAAACGTATGACATATAGACATAGACATGCATATTGAAAAGTTGGTAAAGTTTGCATCTCCTGTAGCTCTGGTGTATTCAATATACAAGACATAAACAAAGCCGTGTTTAATATTTGCGCAATGTAAATAGCTGGTGAATTGTTTTACACATTATTATCCTGGTCGCCCGGTACCAAACTGTGCGGTAAAGCGGGCAGGGCTAGCTTTGATCTACTATAGCCCTACCAGGGCTATTGCCCATTTAACAGAGATACGTCGATATTGCCGTACGTCATAGGTGACGTGCATTTTGAAAGGCTGGTGCTTGTAGATCCTACAGCTCCTATTCGCCTGGTACCAAAGTCCGGTAGTGGACAGGGCGAACAAATCGTCGTGTCAAAAGTCTGGTAGTTATTTGCCCTGGTTCATTTAATAGAGGGGATACGTAGACATTGCCGTAAATCATAGAAATAGATATGCATTTTGAAAGGCTGGTGCTTGTAGATCTTACAGCTCCTGGTCGCCTGGTACCAAAGTGTGCGGTAAAGTGGACAGGGCAGATAAATCGTCGTATCAAGTCTGGTAGTTACTTTCCCTGGTACTTTAAATAGAGGAGGAACGTGGAGATTGCCTTATCTAGTAGAAATAGACGCGCATTTTAAAAGGCTGGAGCTGGTAGGATATCCTACAGATCTTGGTCGCCTGGTACCTACGAGTGCGCTACGAGGGCGGACGAATCGTAGTATTAAAAGTTTGATACTGCTTAGATTTCCTATAGCCCGCAGGGCCAGCAAAACGACAGTAGATAAAATAAACCATGCGACATAAAAACGCAAGTAACGCAGTTCTTGTTATCGTACGACAAAAACTTGGATACAATTGGCGGTAACTTTGTATGTCGCGCGGGTTTATTTTATCTACAATGGTTGACCCTGCTGGTTTATTCAACAGACAAGATACGTAGAAATAGACTGAAAGAGACTGGTGTTATAGATCCTACAACTGCTGTTCGCTGGTACCTACGAGTGCGGCAATGCCGGCGGCGCGGGCAGTGCCGGCGGCACATCTGCGGAGAGCCTGGGCGGGGGGCCGGCGGTCCACTGCACCAGCGCGTGTTGCGGCAGCTGCGTGGCTTGGAAGTGGTCTTTAAGGAGCGCTTGCGAGAAGTTGCAGTGCATCTGGTAGGCTTCGTTCTCGCGTTCTGTGTCGCCCGCTAGCCGGTATAAATCTGGAACAATCAGTAAGTGTGTTGAGAATCTTTTAAGCCGGCATGCGACACCCATAAAGAATTTTGTCTGAATTAGAAACGAGTGTTCGCCTTTTTCACGCCAATGATTCAAAGTTAATTATTTAAGGGGCTTACATGAGCTAACGACCTTGACAACCTGGGGCACACATTCACACAAACGACGCAGTCGCCATCTAGTAAAAAAGTTGATAACAACTATCACTACACATTCATAAACTCACCTTACCGCCTCTCAGATTACGCCAAATTGTGCTAAAAGATGGCGCTCTTCGATGACGTTGACCATAGACCAAAGAAAAAAGCAACAGGGCAACTAACAATATTTTTTTTTAGAAAATAAATAATTTGAATTAAAATTACAAATGAAATAGACTGGCCCTATGATTAACTCCGTATATCAAAATCACTGTTTTTACAGGAGAGCGATTACAAAGTTATCATAGTAATTATAATTTGGTCAAGTCATTAATTCAACGGTTTTCCGTTAAAAATAATTACGATCAAAACATAGCAAGAACATAATACATTTACGTAAATGGCACTTACGGACTTACATTATAGTTCTTAAGCTCTTTTTCCGGTTAACCATGGACGAACTTACACGAGAGGACTGACAATCTCCATACTAACTCGCCATCTATTGATATTACATACATAGCACATCTAGTTATTAAGCTCTTTTTCAGGTTAGCAACATTCATACATACATAGCACATCTAGTTATTAAGCTCTTTTTCAGGTTAACAAAATATATGAAATATGTCAGTCTTAGAAATGTCAAATTTCGTACTTAAATTGCTCTAAAATGACATTTAAAATAAAAATGCGTTTAAAAAATTGAAAAGTCGTTATAATCACGAAAAAATTGTTGTAATTATATTTATAATATCAATTTAAAAATTACTAAAATCTATGTAACGCGAAAAAGTTGAACAGTTTTCCACTATACTTTCATCCTCTTGGTTCTCTTGTTCTTTGTTCTTATCATTGACCGTACTTTTGTCTTCCTCTTCATTTTTACTTATCTCTTTTTTGTCTTTTTTCGCTTTATTTTTTTTATTTTGATCTTTGCCTTGTTCTTTGTTCTCATCATTGACGGTACTTTTGTCTTCCTCTTCATTTTTACTCATCTTCTTTTTCGCATATTTTTTACCCACGACGGACGGAACGGAACGGAGGCGGTATATGCGTTTGGGGTAAGAGGTTGTTTGTTTGTTTGTTTGTTTGTTTGTTACCTTCTATCTCGAAAACCACTGGACCGATTTAGTTCCGGTTTTTTGCATTGAAAAGGTATCACTTCAACTTAGGATCTTAGATATGTTTTATGTAGGTAGACCATCAGGGAGCGCTGCAGCAGCCAGATAAGTTGGCAACACAGGAGTTATCAAAAACTACCGAATCGATTTCGATGCAGTTTTTTGCATTCAAAAGGCTTCATATTGGAGCTGGTTGTTAGACATGCTTTGGGGCGGTAGACCACCAGGGAGCCCTGCAGTAGCCAGATAAGTTGGCATTACAGGAGTTTTCAAAACTACTGAACCGGTATCTTTACAGATCAGGTTCTTGGACATGTTTTATGGCACATGGCGGTAGACTATAAAGAAATACTGCAACAGCGAGGATAGGTGGCCGCTTGGACACTAAGTAACTAGTAGTCTCAATATCGCACATACCAAATTTCTGCCAAATCCAAACAACATCCATCATTTTGATTACCGCCAGTTAGTTTTAAAAAGGCATACTAATAAATTATGTATGTTTAATTACTAGCATAATATACAATATCGAAACACAAAGAAAACAATATGTCGTCATTTTTAATGATATTTTTTAGTGTGCTAAGTGATAACAAACAAAAGTAACGTACTTTCCAAAAAGTTTAAAATAAAAACAAAATTGAAAATTTTAAAAAACCCACGCCGGATGTTAAAACATATTCAAATAAAAAACAAAATTGAAAATTTTAAAAAACCCACGCCGTATGTTAAATTATATTAGAATAAAAAGGATAAAATAACATTTTTGGAAATCCCCCGACCAGAGTCAAATAAGATAAGAAATATAAAATAAAGAAATCTATAAAAAGAGTGATTTATCACGAAATCCGCCACACAAACAACGAATTATGACCTTTCTTAGTCCTTACGTTTACGTACCTACTTACCTTTTGCTTTCTCGTAGAGATAGACACAGCAATAATATTTATTAATTTAGGTACTATTACATTCTCATCTATCTTATAATATGATACAAATCCAATAAAACACGTCCGGGGCTGCCATCATCGCTCTCTTTGTTCGAAATTTCAGTTTAAATATTATAACTACTTATTTATATTACTCAAAAACTAAATATAATGTAGATTCTGAATAAGCAAAACTCACGGTATTTATATAAAATTTATTAATGTCAGAGCAGGGAATGGCAGACCCCGACGTGTTTTATTGGATTTGTATCATATTATTAGATAGATGAGTATGTAATAGTACCTAAATTAATAAATATTATTGCTGTGTCTATCTCTACGAGAAAGCAAAAGGTAAGTAGGTACGTAAACGTAAGGACTAAGAAAGGTCATAATTCGTTGTTTGTGTGGCGGATTTCGTGAGAAATCACTCTTTTTATAGATTTCTTTATTTTATATTTCTTATCTTATTTGACTCTGGTCGGGGGATTTCCAAAAATATTATTTAATCCTTTTTATTCTAATATAATTTAACATACGGCGTGGGTTTTTTAAAATTTTCAATTTTGTTTTTTATTTGAATATGTTTTAAAATCCGGCGTGGGTTTTTTAAAATTTTCAATTTTGTTTTTTTTTTTATATTGATCTTTCCCTTTGTCTTGTTCTTTGTTCTCATCATTGACGGTACTTTTGTCTTCCTCTTCATTTTTACTCATTTTTTTTCACTTTGTTTTTTTCATATTGATCTTTGACGACTCTAAAAATTTTAAGTCTATTTTGTACAAAAGATCGTCATTTTGGTTTTGAAAGTTTTGATTTTACAATTTGTAAAAGCCGTCGTATTTTTCTGAAAACAAAAACATTGATATTTATAAGTACCTTACCTAAAATGAATAAGTAAATAATGTTATTGGAACGAACTAGAGAACAAAGTAACAAAGTAGGTACATACTCGTTACATGAAGAACCCGCTGTTGTTTCGCAATGCTCTCTATTTAGACGCTGTTTTTTTCTGGAAAGCAAAACATTACATACTATAATATAAAAATAACAAAAGAAAGTTTCATTATATAAAGTATGCTTAGTAAGGTACATACGCATTGGAACAATTGGAAGTTACATCCTCTGCGATATTATTTTCTAATTTGCTTTTCCTGAAAAAAAAAGTCATGTCACATAGATATCTAAAACGAATAAATAATGAAATTAAATACATAAAAAAAAAAAAGAAAAAAAAAGTTAAAAAAGCACATCCACCACGTGGGATCCGAACCCGAGCTTTTCCGTTTTTAGGTTCATCCCCTTACATACTACGCCATCGGCAACTTTAGTGAGACATGCGAAAAACTCGATAGGTACAAAACAATAAAGAGCTGGATCCATTTTAATAAAATTATGCCACTGCCGGCGATAAATAAATAAATAAGTAGGTAAACAATTTTATTGGAACGAAGTTACAAGGTAGGTACATACTAGGTAAATAAATAAATAATGCAGTGACCATCGATAGAAATGTAATAAATTCGGTCTTACCTTTTTACGTCAATCATATGTTTGCCATTTGATTTATATGAGCGCTTTTTACTCCTCTTGGCGGGTTTTATTTTATTCCCCATTATTATTTATAAAAGTCATTCACTTCAACAAAATATAATAAAATAAGTCTGGCTAAGTTGGCGGCAAAAAGCGCGACACGTCCATATAGCAAGAAGCCTTAGCCGAGACTGTCGCTACACGGGAGTTCACGCACACATGCGCGCGTAGTGATCATGACGGATCACGGAAACAAAAATAGCGGTTTTTTGAGAATACTACGTAACAGATCAAAAAAGTAAATAACTATTATGCTTGTATTTCGCTTGAAGAAAATGTTGCCAAAAATCCAGAAAGATTGAACGAGTTTTAGTACGATTTTAATCGTTTATAAGATTTTTTTAGAGGTATGTTTGTGATTTTTTTCTATCGGGTCAAAATACTTGAATCATGTTTTGAAAAAACTATTAAACTGTAATATACCACCATTAATAACATATATTTTTTTCATTTAATTCACTGCAGTGGATCATTTACTTTTGTTACTCAGAAAACTCGCGTTTAGGTCGTGTAGTCCTCTTAAGCCCAGTTACTACAGGGAAGATCTAATGAGATGAGGCTATATTTAAGTCCTCTGTAATGCTGGACAACAAACAAGAAACAAATATCTCCACTACTTAAATTTAGAAAATAGACAGTCCTAAATTACTTGAAAAATTAAGTCACTTCTAATTATAATAATATTACTTATTCATCTAAGATCTTCTAAGCTATGCTTCAGTTTTGATATTTCAAAACAACACTCCATGAAGCCTGGTCACATAAAATAGCATTTTGCATACAATTTATATTTTTATATAACGAAACACTTTATTTTATTTGAAAATCAAATACAAAATAATAAATTTATCAATTATTTCAACGTGTTTCCCGAGATGAAGTTATGAATGAACGTCGATGCAAGGTTAGCCCGTTGGGTCCGCTTACGGTCCGCTGTTCCACTTCGATTCCGAAGTATCCGAAAAATATTCGAATAATCGTATAGACTTAAAATAATTGGTGTGGTAATACATACTTAGATGTTTAATATCAAATTGTCAATGAGTTAAACCGAATCCAATAAGGTAAAAAATAAAGAATTATACGTAATTTAATAATTTGTTTGAAATTGCGCAAAGTGAAATAATAAGAAATGGCAACTGCGGTATTTCAATTAGCATGGTAGGATTCCAGTAGAGACTTAACGTTAAGAGCTCTAATCATACAAACTCTAAAAAACTCTAATCATACAAATCGATTTTGAAAACTAAGTAATTAATATCGATTTGGATATTTTCGTATATTTTCATTACTGAATATTTTGTGCTACATCACTAAAAATAGTCACGTGATAAACTTCAGGACGGCATTCTCCCAGTGCGATGACTATAACTGTAGTACAGTGCCTCACCTTTGAGTATGGTGGAGGCCCATAACTGCACGTGCGCATCTGGGATCTTGCTGGTCAGCTGCATAGCGTCACCATGTTCATCCTCTCAACTGTTATGCAGATATGGTTTTGTTGACTCTAGTAGTGCCTCACCTTTGAGTATGGCGGAGGCCCATAACTGCACGTGCACATCTGGGATCTTGCTGACCAGCTGCATAGCGTCACCACGTTCATGATCTCAACTGTTGTTATGCAGATATGGCTATATTCACCATAATAGCGCCTCACCTTTGAGTATGGCGGAGGCCCATAACTGCACGTCCACATCTGGGATCTTGCTGGCCAGCTGCATAGCGTCACCATGTTGATGCTCTCAGCTGTTATTATGCAGATATGGCTATATTCACTATAATAGCGCCTCACCTTTGAGTATGGCGGAGGCCCATAACTGCACGTCCACATCTGGGATCTTGCTGGCCAGCTGCATAGCGTCACCATGTTGATGCTCTCAGCTGTTGTTATGCAGATATGGTTTTGTTGACTCTAGTAGCGCCTCACCTTTGAGTATGGCGGAGCCCCATAACTGCACGTTCACATCTGGGATCTTGCTGGCCAGCTGCATGGCGTCACCACGTTCATGATCTCAGCTGTTGTTATGCAGATATGGCTATGTTCACTATAGTAGCGCCTAACCTTTGAGTATGGCGGAGGCCTATAACTGCACATCTGGGATCTTGCTGGCCAGCTGCATGGCGTCACCACGTTCATGCTCTCAGCTGTTGTTATGCAGGTATGGCTATGTTCACTATAGTAGTGTCTCACCTTTGAGTATGGCGGAGGCCCATAACTGCACGTGCACATCTGGGATCTTGCTGGCCAGCTGCATAACGTCACCATGTTGATGCTCTCAGCTGTTAATATGCAGATATGGTTTTTTTTTACTCTAGTAGCGCCTCACCTTTGAGTATGGCGGAGCCCCGTAACTGCACGTTCACATCTGGGATCTTGTTGGCCAGCTGCATGGCGTCACCACGTTCATGATCTCAGCTGTTATTATGCAGATATGGCTATGTTCACTATAGTAGTGCCTCACCTTTGAGTATGGCGGAGGCCCATAACTGCACGTGCACATCTGGGATCTTGCTGGCCAGCTGCATGGCGTCACCATGTTCATGCTCGCAGCTGTTGTTATGCAGATATGGCTATGTTCACTATAGTAGCGCCTCACCTTTGAGTATGGCGGAGGCCCATAACTGGACGTGCACATCTGGGATCTTGCTGACCAGCTGCATAGCGTCACCACGTTCATGATCTCAGCTATTGTTATGCAGATATGGCTATGTTCACTATAGTAGCGCCTCACCTTTGAGTATGGCGGAGGCCCATAACTGGACGCGCACATCTGGGATCTTGCTGACCAGCTGCATACCGTCACCTGATCTCAGCTATTGTTATGCAGATATGGCTATGTTCACTATAGTAGCGCCTCACCTTTGAGTATGGCGGAGGCCCATAACTGGACGTGCACATCTGGGATCTTGCTGACCAGCTGCATAGCGTCACCACGTTCATGATCTCAGCTATTGTTATGCAGATTTTTTTTTTTTTTCTTTTATTTAGGAAACATACAGTTGTATTTATCATTATAGACATACACAATTAGTACTTAAAAACCTACAGTTCCTTAAAACATAAACAAACATTGTTACATAATATTGAGCCCACGTCAAATCAGCACAGGGGGGGGGGGCTTAGTTTGGTTTCTAAACCGTGTTACATTTAAATAATTTGTTACCTACCTGTTTCTTATAATATGGTAAAGTTGAGGCAAAGATATCTACATCATTGATCAATGTGTTGTGGTTACGCATTGCACGTCTAAAATACGAATTTTTTGCATAGTTTGTGCGACAAGGATTTGGGTAAAAAGTTGGTTTTGAACGTGATGAGATACGGTTAGCTTTAAAATTAATTTTAGCTAATAGTGATGGAGAATTTATGTTATTATTGATTAATTTGTACAAGAATAATAAATCTAAATAACTCCGACGCTCTTCCAGGGAGGCCATTCGATGTCGTTGCGCAGACTCTAAATAATTTTGAAAATAATTACCAGTCCGAAAATCTAGTGATTTAATGAATTTATGTTGAATTTTCTCAATGCGATTAATATGCACCGCATATTGTGGGTTCCAAACTACACTTGCAAATTCAAGATGGCTTCGGACAAATGAATTATACAAAATTTTATAAGTTTTGGCTTGTTTAAAAGGTCGAGATAATCTTAGTATGAGTCCTAATTGTTTGAATGATTTTCCAATTATATTATTAATATGTTTATTGTAGTGTAGCTTATAGTCAAGTGTGACACCCAAGTCTCTGACTTCCTGAACTCTTTTTATGACTCTATTAGAAAGAGTATAATTATATGTTAAAGGATTGTGTTTCCTTGTAAAAGTAATTACATAGCATTTATCTACATTTAGCTGTAAAAGGTTATCGTTACAATAAGAAGAAAAAGAGTCTAAGTCCGTCTGTAGTGCGTCGCAGTCTTCCTGAGAAGAAATAACTTTAAAAATTTTTGTGTCATCAGCATAAAGCAGTTGGGATGAGTGCCGAAATGATGCACACATGTCATTAACATACAGAATAAATAGTAGGGGGCCCAAATGGGACCCCTGAGGCACCCCAGAGGACACAGGAAGAAATTTTGAAGTATATCCCTTCAGGGAGACCGCTTGACTTCTATTACTGATATAAGACTCAATCCATCTAAGGAGATCGCCGTGTATACCGACCCGTTTCAACTTATTTATAAGAATTTTATGATTTATTTTATCAAAAGCTTTAGAAAAGTCAGTATACACGGCGTCTACCTGGTAACCGGAATCAAGAGCATCAGCAATAAAATCTGTATAAGTCACAAGGTTGGTATCCACACTACGTCCACGGATAAAACCATGTTGCTGTTCGGATATATATCCAGAAAGGAGAGTAGAAAGTTCGACTGTGACAATTTTTTCAAGAACTTTACCAAAGAGACAGGATTTTGTAATACCTCTGTATAGAGTTACATCATTTCTACAACCACCTTTATGAATAGGGGTTATTAAAGCCTTTTTCCAAATTTCTGGAAAGCAACCCTCTTTTAACGATATTTGAAAGATATAATACAACGGCCGAGCAAGCTCCTTGGCACAGGATTTAATGAAAACTGGATGAATTTGATCATGTCCTGAACCCTTATTAATATCAATTTTCTGTAAAGCCTTAAGCACTATTTCTTCAGTAATATTTATGAATGAGAGGTTAACAGAGCTATCAAGATAATTGTAATCAACATCAGGAATATTATTTGTCGAGTTTACAAAAACAGAATTAAAATAATCATTAAAATAATTGCAGATTGTTTCACAATCAGTGGAAGAATTATTTCCATAACACATTCTGTCGGGAATGGGATTTGAAGGAAATTTGGACTTTATAAACGACCAAAAATATTTAGGTGCAGCAGTGATCTTGTTTTCAGAGTTTTTGATATAAGAGTTGTAACAAATTTCCTCCACTTTCTTTTCCCGATCTCTTAACATTTTGAAAGTAACACGATCCAAATCATTCTCGTAAGCCTTCCACCGTTTATGATATTTACGTTTTTCATTTCCTATTTTTATCAATGCTTTTGTATACCAGGGGGGGTAATTATTGGAACAGTTTATTATGCGTACAGGTATATATTTAGCTATTATGTCATTTAAGTTAGAATAGAAAAAGTCAACTGCCTGTTCAGTGTTCATACCAGACATTACAATCCAATCTTTTTCGTTTAGTTCTTTACGAATATCATCATAATTTGCTTTGCGAAAGTTTCGTATTCTACGTATTTTTTCCTTATGAAATATAAACTGTGGTAAACTCACTGTTATTTCCAAGGACTTATGGTGTTTATCTTCAGGGGTCAAAGGGTCAGAGCAGTTAGAAACAGTGCAGTCAGCATTACTTAAAATTAAATCTAATATTTTTCCATTAGAATTCTTACACCAGTTAAATTGTGTGAAATCAGTGTAATTCAAAAAATCCCTAACAAGAAAAACGTTATTATCACTATCATCATTTAAAGCTAGTCTGTTTACGCCTTGCTCCAAAATCCAAGAAGCTTGTGTGATATTAAAATCACCAACTAACAGAAAGAAATCGTCAGGATTATTTAAAATTAAGTCAGAACTATTATCAAAGAATGAGTTAAGGTATTCAAAATGATTGTAATTATGCGGAAAATATCCACATGCGATGTGTAGATTACGGTAATCGTTCTCTAATGAGCCGGCAGCATCGCGGGCACCGCGCCGCGGCGAGCGGGGCGTAGGCAGCTCGAGCGTCAGCCACAGTTCCTCGGAGTCCTGCCCCGAGCTCCACTCAGGCCGGCAGCGCGCGCGCAGACCGCTCCGCACTGCAACTAGTACCCCCCCGCCCAGCGATGACCTACTACTTGGCCGATCCCTTCTAAAAACTATATAGTCTTTATAAAAATATTCATTGTTACTAAAATCAGCTGTCAGCCAAGTCTCAGTCAAACAAATTACGTCATAATCCGACCTCACAATATTCGATAAAAAGGAATGTGATTTTGTACGTAATCCTCTCACGTTCTGATAGTAAACGTTAAGCATCTTATTGTTAGCCATTGGACGCAATAAAAACAAAGTAATATTTAACAAAATTAATTGAATAACATATGTAATATACTTTTAATGTCAAACATGATACTGTGTACAAGTAAAGTGCAAGCGTGACCACAACTTTAATAATAATGAACGAGTAGGTGCATGGTAAATAACTTAAATTATTTAGCTGACCAGTATGAAAAAACAATTTCTTAATATAACTAACTTGGAATAACAAGAATAATAAAACAAGTAGTCATTTGATTTTACACAAATCTGATTCTTTCGCGATGTGAATAAATTTAGAGGTATCATTTTTTCTTATCATTATTTTACAGTCTCTAACCCATATGTATGAGTAATTATATTGGGATTTAGCATCACGGGCCCGCTTTAGCAGGATCTTGTTAGCAGGCGTCAGGTGGTCGTTCAGATACAGCGAAACCGGCTCGCCGGCGATACCTATATCACTCGTAGATAAGGACTTGCGAACGCGCGCCGCGGCCAGCAGCTCATCTTTGCGACGACGCTGGGTAAAGCGCACGATGATGGCCGGCTGGCGGGTATCTCCAGCACTTTTATCGGTATTAGCAATGAAACGACGAACCCTATGGATGGTATCCACATCAGTATCCTTTAAAGTGAAGCCCACTTTCACACAAATGGCTCTAAGAATACTATTCAAATTTTCGCTTTTCGTGACAGGTACTCCCGATATTTCGATATTGTTTAGCCTTGCGAATTGATCACGGGCGTTGTTATCTTCTTTTAACTCGGTGATAATTGTATTTGCATCGAGTAAATCTTGTTGGATTTTTTTAAAATCATTTTGCATTGTAGGAAGAAATTCAATTTTGTGTTCGATGTCATCAATTTTAGTTGTAAGCCCGATGATTGCTTGAGAGGTATTTTGCACATCACGCTTCACAGTATTAAGGCTATCCTGCATCAATGAGAATTCAGACCTAAAAGCTTTAATTTCCTGCAAAACCTCCAATAAAGTCGGCTCAGCTGTGCCGCCCGCGACGGTAGAAGTCAAAACATTGCCACTGCGACACGACGAACACCGCCATGCAAGTTTCTTTTCTGCTCCCATCTTTCGATAAGTAGATTCGGCGATCCCAGCGCAGCCGAAATGCAGTATTGCTTGACAGTGCCCACATGTTACAGCATCCGTAGTAATATCACCACACTTAACACATTGCATCGTGATAAGTATTCAAGTTACAACTGGTTGATATGTGCAGACAGAAAACAACTCTAACTTTAACAAAATAAGGTTCAGAAACGTTATCGAAAAGTAATGTATAAGACAAATAAACAAGGTGAGTCACACGATCCCCGCGTATTGACCGATCGAAACGAGCGCTCGACGCTGACTGATATGGCTATATTCACTATAATAGCGCCTCACCTTTGAGTATGGCGGAGGCCCATAACTGCACGTCCACATCTGGGATCTTGCTGGCCAGCTGCATAGCGTCACCACGTTGATGCTCTCAGCTGTTGTTATGCAGATATGGTTTTGTTGACTCTAGTAGCGCCTCACCATTGAGTATGGCGGAGCCCCATAACTGCATGTTCACATCTGGGATCTTGCTGGCCAGCTGCATAGCGTCACCACGTTGATGCTCTCAGCTGTTGTTATGCAGATATGGTTTTGTTGACTCTAGTAGCGCCTCACCATTGAGTATGGCGGAGCCCCATAACTGCATGTTCACATCTGGGATCTTGCTGGCCAGCTGCATGGCGTCACCACGTTCATGATCTCAGCTGTTGTTATGCAGGTATGGCTATGTTCACTATAGTAGTGCCTCACCTTTGAGTATGGCGGAGGCCCATAACTGCACGTGCACATCTGGGATCTTGCATGCCAGCTGCATAACGTCACCATGTTGATGCTTTCAGCTGTTGTTATGCAGATATGGTTTTGTTGACTCTAGTAGCGCCTCACCATTGAGTATGGCGGAGCCCCATAACTGCATGTTCACATCTGGGATCTTGCTGGCCAGCTGCATGGCGTCACCACGTTCATGATCTCAGCTGTTGTTATGCAGGTATGGCTATGTTCACTATAGTAGTGCCTCACCTTTGAGTATGGCGGAGGCCCATAACTGCACGTGCACATCTGGGATCTTGCATGCCAGCTGCATAACGTCACCATGTTGATGCTCTCAGCTGTTGTTATGCAGATATGGTTTTGTTGACTCTAGTAGCGCCTCACCATTGAGTATGGCGGAGCCCCATAACTGCATGTTCACATCTGGGATCTTGCTGGCCAGCTGCATGGCGTCACCACGTTCATGATCTCAGCTGTTGTTATGCAGGTATGGCTATGTTCACTATAGTAGTGCCTCACCTTTGAGTATGGCGGAGGCCCATAACTGCACGTGCACATCTGGGATCTTGCATGCCAGCTGCATAACGTCACCATGTTGATGCTCTCAGCTGTTGTTATGCAGATATGGTTTTGTTGACTCTAGTAGCGCCTCACCATTGAGTATGGCGGAGCCCCATAACTGCATGTTCACATCTGGGATCTTGCTGGCCAGCTGCATGGCGTCACCACGTTCATGATCTCAGCTGTTGTTATGCAGGTATGGCTATGTTCACTATAGTAGTGCCTCACCTTTGAGTATGGCGGAGGCCCATAACTGCACGTGCACATCTGGGATCTTGCATGCCAGCTGCATAACGTCACCATGTTGATGCTCTCAGCTGTTGTTATGCAGATATGGTTTTGTTGACTCTAGTAGCGCCTCACCTTTGAGTATGGCGGAGCCCCGTAACTGCACGTTCACATCTGGGATCTTGCTGGCCAGCTGCATGGCGTCACCACGTTCATGATCTCAGCTGTTATTATGCAGATATGGCTATGTTCACTATAGTAGCGCCTCACCTTTGAGTATGGCGGAGGCCCATAACTGCACGTGCACATCTGGGATCTTGCTGACCAGCTGCATGCCGTCACCATGTTCATGCTCGCAGCTGTTGTTATGCAGATATGGCTATGTTCACTATAGTAGCGCCTCACCTTTGAGTATGGCGGAGGCCCATAACTGGACGTGCACATCTGGGATCTTGCTGACCAGCTGCATAGCGTCACCATGTTCATGCTCGCAGCTGTTGTTATGCAGATATGGCTATGTTCACTATAGTAGCGCCTCACCTTTGAGTATGGCGGAGGCCCATAACTGGACGTGCACATCTGGGATCTTGCTGACCAGCTGCATAGCGTCACCACGTTCATGATCTCAGCTATTGTTATGCAGATATGGCTATGTTCACTATAGTAGCGCCTCACCTTTGAGTATGGCGGAGGCCCATAACTGGACGTGCACATCTGGGATCTTGCTGACCAGCTGCATAGCGTCACCACGTTCATGCTCGCAGCTGTTGTTATGCAGATATGGCTATGTTCACTATAGTAGCGCCTCACCTTTGAGTATGGCGGAGGCCCATAACTGGACGCGCACATCTGGGATCTTGCTGACCAGCTGCATACCGTCACCTGATCTCAGCTATTGTTATGCAGATATGGCTATGTTCACTATAGTAGCGCCTCACCTTTGAGTATGGCGGAGGCCCATAACTGGACGTGCACATCTGGGATCTTGCTGGCCAGCTGCATGGCGGGCGTGACCATGTTCATGCTCTCGCGACTGTTGTTGATGGAGAGGAAGATGTGGCCGAGCAGCACCAGGGAGCAGGAAGTGAGCCGGTTTAAGTCTTCCGCATTCGCCATCTTCAATGTTTCTCGGAGGTAGCGCCTGTAGACAACGAAAAGTTAATTTTACTTGAAGGTCTTGTTTGTACGGGTTAGGAATAGAATATAAAATTTTGTCGATCTTGGACAGGACTCGAACCTGAATCTCCTTGGCTATCTGGGCCAAAAACGCATTACCAATTATGCCACCAAGCTCTGTGAAAGGTTTGCTGATTTATAATTATTAGATATTTCGTTATTGTTTCGTTTTGTGTATTGCATTTACAAATAAACGTTTTTTTTTTTTTTTTTTTTTTTTTTTTTTATTTTAGAGACAAACAGTCAAATGCTTAAATAATTACACAAGTTATTAAATGTAAACCTACAGTCCCCTATATTTATACATAAAAATAGGTTTCAAAGTTAAATTTTTACAGAATAAAAACCATACTTTAGAAAGAGCAAACAAAACACTATGTAAAATTTTATAGAAGACAAAAACATACTTTTCGAAAGATTTAGGAAGCCGAATCAGTGAGGCAGTCAAGAGTCTGTTTCTTAAAAGTATGTATAGACGAGGAAAAAATATCAGCATTGGATTCATGCAGCAATTCATTGTACAGACTACACGCACGTCTAACAAAACTGTTCTTGGCATAACATGTCTTGGCTGGAGAGATAAAGAACAAATTCTTTTTACGACAGCTTCTTTCATTTTTGCGAGGCACACGGAAATTGATTTTTTGTAGTAGTGAGGGGGTATCGACATAGTTATTAATGATTTTAAATAAGAAGGTGGCATCACAGAGATCGCGACATTGCCTCAAAGTGTTAATTTTATGAAAAATAGCAGACACTCTGTAGCTCTCATACTTGCGGCCAGATCGAAAATCAAGAGCTTTCACAAATTTTCGCTGGACCCTTTCAATCCTATCAACGTGGCACTGGTAAAGTGGTTGCCAAACTACAGAGGCAAACTCCAGACGACTTCTTACAAAAGCATTAAATAGTATTTTGTAGGTTGATACACTCCTGAAAGGTTTACCAACTCGTAAGATAAATCCAAGTTGTTTATAGGCTCTACTCAAGGTCCGGTCAATGTGTGGGACAAAAGTCAACTTAGAGTCTAATATTACCCCAAGATCGCGAGTCTCATTAACTCTACACAAAATCTTGCAGTTTAACTCGTAATTAAAGACAATAGGATTTAGCTTTCTACAATATGTGATAACATGACATTTATCGAAATTTAGGAATAGTTTATTATCACGGCAGAAACATTCAAACCTCCTTAAATCTTCTTGCAATAAAGTGCAATCATGCCTGTCACGTATAATTTTGAAAATTTTGGTGTCGTCAGCATAAAGCAAAACATTAGAACTCTGTATATTGCCAGTAATATTATTAATGTATAAAATAAACATAAGAGGTCCTAGGTGTGAACCCTGTGGAACGCCCGAGCTTACCTGTGCATAACCAGACATATACCCACCAACAGCAACGGCCTGACTCCGATTCCTCACGTACGACGTAATCCATCGAAAAAGATCACCGTGTACACCGAGCTCCCAGAGCTTCAAAAGTAAAGTATAATGACAAATTTTATCAAAAGCTTTTGCGAAGTCGGTGTACACGGCATCCACTTGATATTTGTTGTCCATGGCATCAATTATAACTTCGGTAAAATTTAACAAATTTGTGTCAACGCCTCGACCCTTAATGAAACCGTTTTATCTACTGTTTTTTTATTTATCTATCTATCTAACCTGTAACAATAATAATCTATAGGTATAATCAACTGTATTTTACGCTTTCTAATGAAATCAATTTTATTAGTCTACCCATATTTTTTTAAGCTCCTTAAGATTTGTCGTGTAATATTCTAGAGGTTAGAGCACTGCACCTCTGTCAAAAATTATTTAAGTGAGAATAATAAAAATTAAATTATTTCCAAAAATACCCGCGAAAAGGGAATTTGATCCAAGAAATTTATGACCTTTTTTTTCCAAGTTTTGACAACCCTTGGGAAAGCTGTTCAGCTTTATGGTTTGACTCTCGCAAACGGTACGAATGAAAATATGTTAAATTCTAGACTTCTAAAGTTGCAAATCGACCTTTGTATAATTAGTTGTATGTAATAAAGGAGTTTGATACGTACTTGGCCTCGTTGTACCGCGCCTGAAAGAAGGCCTGCAGCCCTAACACGTAGTACGAGGCGGCGCGCAGACCGTGCGCGTACGCAGGCAGGGCTTCCGGACGGACCTGCGACACGGAAGCATGAACATTACACACAAAATCAATACAACTATCTGTCAGATATGCCACACATACACAAACATGAATAAAAAACACATCACTTGATTTGTTATTACATTTTTTGGGTGAGTTCACTAAAACAATGTCGGAATCCGTGGCTCACCGAAAAAACCAAGGGAAAGTACTGATTGCAGATATGAAATTTCATTAAAAGAAGAACTTAACTTTGTCCTTAAAAACATATGTAACTGCATAAAAAACGATTAGGAAAAAACGCAGAGGTACCTGAACCGGGAATCGAATAGATGTCAAAAGAAGCATCGGTATTTTTTAAACTGACGATCTTTGACAGGGTTTGGACATTACTCACCCTTCTTTTTAATTAATTTTATTATCGTGGAAAGACAGTCAAATAAAATCTTATACATATTATTAACTTACTTGTTCCATAAGCTGTGCTAGATCGTTATCCCTCCGTACTCGGAGGTATACAATTGCTAAATTCAATTTTGCGAACATCCAGAGATCTCTTTCTTGTGACATCTGTAAAAAATGTTGTTTTGTTATTAGTTCAATTAGAATTATTTTTAACCGGTGGCAATACGTCCTTCGATCAGTTCTTTCTGCGCCTTAAAAAACGACTGACTCCAGTATAAACTAGCCTTTATATGCTCCGTGGCAACGTTTTGAAATACGCCGAATTATCGAAATCTTTGAAAGGTAGGAGATGTTAATGATCTAGAACTAATATCTATAAGTTATTATTGTTACAAATTACGTCTGTTGCGTTTGTTGTGTCTGTTGTCGTCTGTTATTTGACATAGAACTTAATGGCACGTCTATCGAAGATTTCGAACATCTGACGTATTTATTGACCGAGCGAGCGAAGGGTCTCCGTTTCAGCTTAGCCAAAATTGCTTTTGTATGTCCATCTGTCTGTTTGTTCTCTTCTACAGATCGCGTTTCTCAACCGAATCTCGTCAAGTTTTGTGAGATGATTCGAAGATTTTTTTTGTCGAGTGAAAAAATTACGGAGTTATGGGTTTTGCCAGCTTACAAGGTCTACAGCTGAGGTTTATTCCTCTACAGGTCACAAGTTCTAAACTGATAAAAAAAAATGGTCACATCACCTCACAAGAAATGTAAACATTCGCGAGGTCTACAGCTCACAGAGCCACTAGTTTTATTTTACTCAGATAACAGACAAACAGTTACATCACTAACTTTACGGTTGAGAAATATCACTAATTTGGCGATGGAGTATCTGGACATGCCGATGTAGTGATACTACACTCGCTACAACTAGCCAGTATTGCCGTACTCACATGTATGGCTGTGAGGAACTGCGCCTCGGCCGCCTCCATGCAGTTCATTGACATCGCGTACAGGCCCAGCAGGCAATGCAGCTGGGGGGTATGGGCCGCCGCGCACGCCGCTAAAATCAAACGCAAAAACATTCTATTAGTTACTAAGTTTGTTTTTTCGGGCGATCTCCGTCAGCGCGTGCGCCTTGCCGCCGGCTACAAGTCGACAGAGCGTGGCGTGTGTGAGGGAGTGTGTGTGAGACTCACCGAGAGAGCGCGGTCGTGAGCAGGTGCGCGGCGCGGGCGATCTCCGTCAGCGCGTGCGCCTTGCTGCCGGCTACAAGTCGACAGAGCACGACGTGTGGGTGAGACTCACGAGATGGCACGGTCGTGAGCAGGTGCGCGGCGCGACGTGTGTGAGGGAGTGTGTGTGAGACTCACGAGAGGGCGCGGTCGTGAGCTCGTGCGCGGCGCGGGTGATCTCCGTCAGCGCGTGCGCCTTGCCGCCGGCTACAAGTCGACAGAGCACGGCGTGTGTGTGGGAGTGTGTGTGAGACTCACGAGAGGGCGCGGTCGTGAGCAGGTGCGCGGCGCGGGCGACCTCCGTCAGCGCGTGCGCCTTGCCGCCGGCTACAAGTCAACAGAGCGCGACGTGTGTGAGGGAGTGTGTGTGACTCACGAGAGGGCGCGGTCGTGAGCAGGTGCGCGGCGCGGGCGATCTCCACCAGCGCGTGCGCCTTGCCGCCGGCTACAAGTCGACAGAGCGCGGCGTGTGTAAGGGAGTGTGTGTGAGACTCACGAGAGGGCGCGGTCGTGAGCAGGTGCGCGGCGCGGGCGATCTCCGTCAGCGCGTGCGCCTTGCCGCCGGCTACAAGTCGACAGAGCGCGGCGTGTGTGAGGGAGTGTGTGTGAGACTCACGAGAGGGCGCGGTCGTGAGCAGGTGCGCGGCGCGGGCGATCTCCGTCAGCGCGTGCGCCTTGCCGCCGGCTACAAGTCGACATAGCGCGGCGTGTGTGAGGGAGTGTGTGTGAGACTCACGAGAGGGCGCGGTCGTGAGCAGGTGCGCGGCGCGGGCGATCTCCGTCAGCGCGTGCGCCTTGCCGCCGGCTACAAGTCGACAGAGCGCGGCGTGTGTGAGGGAGTGTGTGTGACTCACGAGGGGGTGCGGTCGTGAGCAGGTGCGCGGCGCGGGCGATCTCCGTCAGCGCGTGCGCCTTGCTGCCGGCTACAAGTCGACAGAGCACGGCGTGTGTGAGGGAGTGTGTGTGAGACTCACGAGAGGGCGCGGTCGTGAGCAGGTGCGCGGCGCGGGCGATCTCCGTCAGCGCGTGCGCCTTGCCGCCGGCTACAAGTCGACAGAGCACGGCGTGTGTGAGGGAGTGTGTGTGAGACTCACGAGAGGGCGCGGTCGTGAGCAGGTGCGCGGCGCGGACGATCTCCGTCAGCGCGTGCGCCTTGCCGCCGGCTACAAGTCGACAGAGCGCGGCGTGTGTGAGGGAGTGTGTGTGAGACTCACGAGAGGGCGCGGTCGTGAGCAGGTGCGCGGCGCGGGCGATCTCCGTCAGCGCGTGCGCCTTGCCGCTGGCTACAAGTCGACAGAGCGCGGCGTGTGTGAGGGAGTGTGTGTGAGACTCACGAGAGGGCGCGGTCGTGAGCAGGTGCGCGGCGCGGGCGATCTCCGTCAGCGCGTGCGCCTTGCCGCCGGCTACAAGTCGACAGAGCGCGGCGTGTGAGGGAGTGTGTGTGAGACTCACGAGAGGGCGCGGTCGTGAGCAGGTGCGCGGCGCGGGCGATCTCCGTCAGCGCGTGCGCCTTGCCGCTGGCTACAAGTCGACAGAGCGCGGCGTGTGTGAGGGAGTGTGTGTGAGACTCACGAGAGGGCGCGGTCGTGAGCAGGTGCGCGGCGCGGGCGATCTCCGTCAGCGCGTGCGCCTTGCCGCCGGCTACAAGTCGACAGCGCGGCGTGTGTGAGGGAGTGTGTGTGAGACTCACGAGAGGGCGCGGTCGTGAGCAGGTGCGCGGCGCGGGCGATCTCCGTCAGCGCGTGCGCCTTGCCGCCGGCTACAAGTCGACAGAGCGCGGCGTGTGTGAGGGAGTGTGTGTGAGACTCACGAGAGGGCGCGGTCGTGAGCAGGTGCGCGGCGCGGGCGATCTCCGTCAGCGCGTGCGCCTTGCCGCCGGCTACAAGTCGACAGAGCGCGGTGTGTGTGAGGGAGTGTGTGTGAGACTCACGAGGGCGCGGTCGTGAGCAGGTGCGCGGCGCGGGCGATCTCCGTCAGCGCGTGCGCCTTGCCGCCGGCTACAAGTCGACAGAGCGCGGCGTGTGTGAGGGAGTGTGTGTGAGACTCACGAGAGGGCGCGGTCGTGAGCAGGTGCGCGGCGCGGGCGATCTCCGTCAGCGCGTGCGCCTTGCCGCCGGCTACAAGTCGACAAAGCGCGGCGTGTGTGAGGGAGTGTGTGTGAGACTCACGAGAGGGCGCGGTCGTGAGCAGGTGCGCGGCGCGGGCGATCTCCGTCAGCGCGTGCGCCTTGCCGCCGGCTACAAGTCGACAGAGCGCGGCGTGTGAGGGAGTGTGTGTGAGACTCACGAGAGGGCGCGGTCGTGAGCAGGTGCGCGGCGCGGGCGATCTCCGTCAGCGCGTGCGCCTTGCCGCCGGCTACAAGTCGACAAAGCGCGGCGTGTGTGAGGGAGTGTGTGTGAGACTCACGAGAGGGCGCGGTCGTGAGCAGGTGCGCGGCGCGGGCGATCTCCGTCAGCGCGTGCGCCTTGCCGCCGGCTACAAGTCGACAGAGCGCGGCGTGTGAGGGAGTGTGTGTGAGACTCACGAGAGGGCGCGGTCGTGAGCAGGTGCGCGGCGCGGGCGATCTCCGTCAGCGCGTGCGCCTTGCCGCCGGCTACAAGTCGACAGAGCGCGGCGTGTGAGGGAGTGTGTGTGAGACTCACGAGAGGGCGCGGTCGTGAGCAGGTGCGCGGCGCGGGCGATCTCCGTCAGCGCGTGCGCCTTGCCGCCGGCTACAAGTCGACAGAGCGCGGCGTGTGAGGGAGTGTGTGTGAGACTCACGAGAGGGCGCGGTCGTGAGCAGGTGCGCGGCGCGGGCGATCTCCGTCAGCGCGTGCGCCTTGCCGCCGGCTACAAGTCGACAGAGCGCGGCGTGTTCCACGAGCGCCATGCGCAGGCGCCACGCGAGCGCCGCGCCGCCGCGGGACCCGCCGCCTGTCACGCCTGAGCCTTCCTCGCAACCGCTCGCTGGAACATTCAAAAACAATAGTTTATTTATTACATTTATACGCTTAGATAACAATAGCATAACTATAGCTAACATACAATACTTAAGCCAATTACAAGCTTTCGCCTGTGAAACGATATAAACAATATTTAACGGCCACATACTGAAAACCTAAGTAAAAGTGTAAAACGATTATTCAGATATTACAAACGGTCGACGTTCACTAACAGGCACTAGTGCTTGATAAATCAGTCCACGAGACCAACAGGCTCACATTGGGTTTCATAATAAAAAATGTAGCAAATATTATTTTAATAGCTAAAAAGAGTAATGCATTGACAATACTGTATTTAAGAAGTTTGCCGTAGAAAGAAGATTACGCTTGAAAAATATACAGCACAAGAAAAGATCGCAAGATGGCAGCTCAGCCTAAACTGAACAACTTTGTTTATGGACTTAAAACTATTTGAATTATCTGATCAGTTCGTATGAAGTAAGTTTCTTTTAACATATTCCAGAACAAAATTTCTTCAATTTCATAGGCTGAAGTACCAGCCATAAGGTTTTGCATTATTTAGATAACAAACTCAGTTATATAAGAAAAACCGAACATATTTTCGCATTTCAAGGTGAACGAATGTGAAATGAAATGAATTATTGGCACCCACGCTATTGAATCAATTTAAAAGGCGTGCTTTCGGTTCTTCGGCCGAACATTAGAATTGAGAATTATTATGATGCTATCAATAAAAAATAATATAAAAAAGAACGCCTAACAATCGATTAAAATAATAACAAATGAGAATGCCAGTTTGGGAAGGTGCAAATAATTTGTATACTGTCCATTATAATCTAACGAAGAAAATGTACTTTATATTCCATATACTTGGAGATGGAGATTATGGTAAAACCCTCCAGCGCTTTCTCCGTGTATTTTTGCGCTTTCTCCGTGTAGCTGGCTTGAGCCGAGTGCATGACGGTGACGAGGTAAAACAATTACGTAATATGTAATACGAGCGGTCCGCCCGCGGCTACGCTCGCGTTATGTAAGATTTTACCGTGGGAATAAAACTTTTTCCCGTAAAAAGTATCCTATGTGTTAATCCAGGTTACAAACTATCTCCATTCCAAATTTCATGCAAATCCGTTGAGTACTTTAAACGTGAAGGCGGAACTAACATCCAAATATATTTTCACATTTATAATATTAGTGTGATACTGACCGGTGAGTTTATCGATCTGCGCGAGCGCTTTCTCCGTGTATTTGTGCGCTTTGTCCATGTAGCCGGCTTGAGCCGAGTGCATGACGGTGACAAGGTAGACCAACACGTAAAGCTGTTGCCGTGACAGCCATACGAACGACTCGCCGCCAACGCCACTCGATGACCCGCATACCGCTACGGAACATATATTTTTTTTAATTAAAGCAATTGTTTTTTTTTTTATTAAATTGTAAAATGTTAACCAAAAATTTTTAATTTATTTTATAGCACTTATTTTTTTTTTTCTAGTTTTAAACATGACATAACTTGAACATGAGTAGAAACATTCGAATTAAACGCCTCTGTACCATAATGTGCGCAATGAGGAATAAAACAACATGCGTCACAAGCGATCGAAACTGGACGAGAGGCGAGCGCTTTAATTATACCTTAGACCTTATAACAATATCTTGTCAGAGCAATAGTCTAAGTTCTCTGTCCAACTAAGAAGCATGAAACCTACCGTCATCGTCAGGCCACGTGGGCGCCATGATAGTCTGGATGCTCTGCTGCAGCTGTTTTAAACACGGCTTCACGCTCTTCACCTGCCCCGCCATTAGGTAATGGCATACCTAAGAATGAAAAAAAATCATTGCGTAGCTGCCAGTGTTTGTTGTACCCTTTGTGTTTAGTTATAAGTTTCATTATATTTTCATATAAATAAATAAATAATAATTATAGTGCGGGTCGTAAAATTGAGTGAATAATATTGACTCATACAAGGTCAGCACTCCAAACTCGTTGCATTACCCTCGTAACATCTCTACTTTGACTCCAATTTGTAAACATTGTTTGCTTTAACAATTTCATGTTTTGAAGGTAGCTTGGAAAAAATTGCTACCCAGCAATAAGGCTGCCTATCTGTACACTTTTGTATTTGTTTTTCTGTTCGTAATTAAGTATATTTTATTCTATTCTATATAAGGCAAGGAAGAGTGGTTAAAAAAAACTAAATATTTGAATCACAGCAGAGATGCTACGGGTAGTGCAATGAGTGGTGATAACAATCTATTAATTTTTGTTCATGCAAATCTTAATCAATAAACAGATGATTATAATGATTTATTAGGCTTGGATGTAAAGTGCAGCCATTTTATTGTTACTGACTTACTGAACAAACTAATAAATAGCTATTTAAAATATAGAACTAGAAATACTTTAGACATTATATGTATATCTAAGCCTTTTTTTCTGCAGATACGAATAGAAATTCTCTTCACAGGAAAAATACTGTATTACATGCAGCAAATAATTTCAAAGTAGTTCTAACATACACAGGTAAAATAGGTTGACTGATATGAGATTATAATCTTATTTATTTATTCTTGCTATTCAACAAACAGTTGTTCAAGATCTCTGTTACAACGAAGTGCTTAAACTTATTCTTGACTTCACTACTGTTTAGATGACTGAAAGCAGTTTATGGCTAGTTCAAACATACCTGCAAGACAAGAAAGAACACTTTTAGGTACTCTTTTTGGTGTGGACTGCCAGCCCATGTGTCCACTAAGTGCCCAGCCGTATTTAACAGTGGTAATACATCTTGAATCTTCTTATCTATTAATAGAAGCTGCAAAAAAAAACTTTGTTACTGGCATGCAATTTCCATACAGTTGAGAGAGGAAAAATGTTACTGTAATTTCTCCACCTATCTACATAGATATTATACCACACTGTCTGGGCTTCAAAAGGGAGATTAAAGAATAAACAGTTATCACATCCTTTTACATATAATCAATTTTAGTGAAGGTCACGGTCTGAACTGCATCTCTGAAGTCAAGTTATAGAAAATATTTTCACTTACCATTACCCTACTGAGTAAGAATAAAACTCTTGTATAAGCCGCATTGGAAATCTGTGCATAATCCACTCCAACTGCCAAGAGGCTGCTCGCCACTTCATACTCTCTCTCCGTTGCATGGATTTGCTAAAACATGGAGACTTGTGTGAGGAATATAGACCCTTACTACTTATAATTAAGTCTTTACTTAGTTGCTTGCTACACTTTACTAAACAGTATTAGTGTAAGGTTTTACATGTTTGCATTTAATAAATGAATATAAATAAATATGGATTAGATGGATCTACAAGTATGTATGTAAACAATTTATTACACAATAAACATTTGAGACAAAAAACTATAACAATAAAAGCAAGAATTTTAATGACATTTCTGTCTCATTTAATTATATTTGAAATTAAAATATTTATTCTGAAGGGAGATGACCATACTAGGAATAGGGGTGAAATAGTTCTGTTAAATAGAGCAAGACCTCTCCCTCATACATACGTATACATCATCAACAGCATATATCAGCAGCAACATACATATAATTCGCGTCTCATAAAAATGGGCACCGAAGTACAATTACAGTGTAATGTTTGTTTTATTATACATATATAATAAATCTAAGAAATAATAGGTAAAAATCTTTCGTATCCCACTGTCTCAGGCTACTGCTGTGAGCATTTCAAACACGTCCCCTCCACTTCATCCAGCGTTCTTTTTACGTGACTGGAACTGTACGTACATGGCACTTATTACCAAGAGACTATGGATATTTATGTTGTACTTAATTTTGTAATTCTCCTTTTCTGTTGCAGAGGTTCAGTAAGAAAATAATATGTTGTCAGAAGCTTGTAAACTATTACCATCTTTAAACGAACTTTTCTATGTAATCTCTTTTTATCTCATCAATGGATATAATACTGAAAACAATGCTTAGTAATAGTACATTGTTATACGAGGGGTGAAAGTAACTTATTTAGCGCCGAGACGGGGGAGACCCTAATAGTTCGAGGCACTAGATAAGTCTTTAACCAGAGGTAAACACTGTGCTTTTCATTACGAATACAAGGAAAGTAAAAATAAAAACACAAATTAGCTAAAGAAAAAATGAGTGACTTCCATATCTGAATCAGATGAACTCATTGTAAACAAAACCCTACAACTTGTGAAACAAATGTTAATCGGAATGTTGCTTTCCCGCCTATATTTTTTGCTGTGGCCGTGCCGGCCAGCTTTTGAGTCATTATTTTTAATTTCCATAATTGAAAAATGTTAAATATTTTGCCCGAATCTATTTTATTTTAAAGATATAGTTGAAAGGTAATAATAATAAAGTCATTTAAAAAATATATATACTTTAATTAATACTTAACTTTATGTTATTTAAATTTAACATTACTGTATAGAAAGATGGAACATAGTTCAATGGAAATGTGAAATAAGAACCAGTTTTTTTTTTAATAATTTGCCAGAAAGAATGAAAATGAATGAATGAATGACAGCTGTCAATTGAAAGTGATTCTCCCTCCAGGCTGAAAAGTATTACCTTCAATCCGCTCCTCAGGCAAATTCCGAACTACTTTCAGAGTATGAGTAATGAAAAGTGTTTTTACTAACTTATTTAGAAAGAGAGGTATTGCTAACCCCCTTTGACATAAAATATTTGTGTTTTTGTTTTGTTAATGTTTAAATGTAGTATGAAAAAAAAATTGAGGAACTGAATAATCTGTATTTTGTGCAGTACTGGAACTTGCAAGAAAAACTTGGGAATGTCATTCTTTCTTGTTTTACAGATTAAAATGGCCATGATATTATGTAAAATTTATTTTGTTCTCATAGTATATTCTATACATAAATTATTAAGTTGAAGATTGTTTGTTTTGCTTATACCTTTGAATTTGGATTGGTTATACTTTAAAGGTCTTTGCACTATTTCAACCACTCAACACTAACTCCACTCCAGCTCAACTCATAATATGGCATTGAAATGTAAGCTTTATGTTGTGCTATTTCAGAGTGAATTTTACAACATGTCAGTTCAAAGCGGACGACGAGTAGACTATGCGTGGTCCATGAGGACTCGTATCGACGAGTCTGATATCAATCAGATTGATAGTTCGAGTTGGAAGGGTGTTGAGTTTGTGTCATGTGTGAAGACCTTTATTCTAACAAATGTCCAGATTTTCAGAAATATTGATGTTTTATTTTTAGAACTTGTAAAATATTTTAATATTAAATGTAAGTACTTATTTACTGTATGTACATATCATAATCTGTTGTACTTATAATAAACAGTAGGGCATATAAAGGACAACATGCTATAAAACTAAACAAAAGCAGGCCTATCAGTGCCCCCATCAACATTATGACAAGTATTATTGTTAAAACTTGACAAGTGGAAAGTTTGTAGTCTAGTTAAGTGAAGTTTCAATTTATCAAAAGTGCAGTTTCACAAAACTTATAATAAATAAGGTTATACTCACTGCCAGCTGGAATATAAGTCTACAATGCCAATAAACACTATGCTGTGATAATTCAATTGCCTTCCTGAGTATTGGTTTGCTGAGTGTCGGCTGACCTTGTTGCTCAAACAACTCTGCCAGCACGCTCGCAGCCTCGAACTTAACGTCGTCGAACCCATTGATGGTCTGCGACAGACACCACTGCGAAAACACCAGAATTTGACCCACTTCACATCATTGTTTACATTCTATGGAAAAGTTGTTAGACAAACTCTATCCATATGTCTTAAAGCAAAAGTTTCAGACCCACTATTATACATTGGACGTGAAGATTAGACATTGACGAGTACGAAAAAGTGCTCAGAACAGGCAAAAACACTTACACTTTGCTCTAAATGCGTTCTCGCTAGTTCGATGTTTTTAGTGTGTGTCAGGAGGATATTCCCAAGTTGTAAATGAGTTCGGGCCTCGACCCTTTGCGGCGGTTTGAAATTAAATACGGCTTGTAGGCACTGAATACAACTTTTTATGTCAGGAGGATTTGATGTACGGAAATGTTCTGCTAAACCAAGTAAAGAAATATACCAAGCGTCCTGCGTTGACGCCATTTTGACATTTCTGCTTTGGAGGGAACAGTGCTGCCAGTCATAGACAAAGAAAGATTACTACAATTTACATAAATCTACCAAAAACTTAAAAAAACGTACTAATTGGCCACAAACGTTGAAACAAATCTATAAAGATTGTCTTCGTATTTTATCGTAATCCGTTATTTGTATGAAATATTCAGACTTATTTTTTTTAAACCTTCGTAATAAAATCTAACACAAATTCTTTGAAGCTGGTGTTAGGGCGGTTGCGCACTTGTCCGTATCCGATTCTTAGGGCGTAGCGCTCTCATCCGTATCCGATTCTTATCCGGTCCGTTTATGATCCGTAAAAAAAACGGGCGGTAAATTCACGTCTAGCGTTTGCGCACTCATCCGTATCCGATCCGGTTTTCATTCGTATTTGAGACGATATTGCATGATATTGTCGTAGTGATGCGCTGTGATGTCGAGCTGACTGATTGAGCTGATCTCGACCATAATGCTATAGAAGCAAGAAGCGTTCAAGGTCAAAGTGTTAACACTTTACCACTGACTGATGAGCAGTTGACTGTACTCGAGTATAGATTTCGGGTACTTATAGAATTCGAATACTAGGTTGATCTTTTTTAATTATATCTACTTATGTAAAGTAGATCCCGCAATAAAGTCGCTCACGTTACTCGTATAGTTCGATTCACGTAAATAGAATCCTGGAGTCCCTTGTCTCGAGTGTGCATTCGATTATTTTTGTAACGATTACCAAAATACTTGTTTATCAAAAAATATTCAATTTGGCACATCACTAGCAGCGCGAGCTTTCCCCTCCCCGTACTTCACTCTTCATCCGTAAAAAAATCGTGTAGTGCGCAAGCGTACGTACAATTTGTATGGCGGCCACTTCGACTCGGTTTTGATCCGTAAAAAAACCGATCCGGAGTGAGAATTTACGGATCGAAAACGAACCGGATACGTATGGGTGCGTAAGCGTCCATACAATTACTAGGATGGCCAAACCTTATCCGGTCCGTATTCAATCCCTGACAAATTGGAGCTAAGGCGATTAGTATTACCCTGCGTTCCGAATCACTGTCAGCCATACATTTTTTTTGCTTTTCTGATTACTGACAGAGCTGAAAGTCTGATTCGGAATGCACCCTTGTATGGAAATGTCAACTTTCAGGACTGGTGACTGGTTGAAAGTTGAAATACAAGTTTGTTCTACTACTAGCGCCACCTTTCATTTCACAGATTGAAATGGAACAAACTCTTGTCACGCGGGAAAATGCAACAATTTGTTTACGATATCTTCGCTTGTAATGGTAAAATAATGTTTGAAGAATTCAAGTTTTAGTTACAGGCTAATAAAATGTACCATTGAAGAACATCCCATTAGTACAACACCCGTTTATATATGCATCATCTATGAGTACAACTAGGAACTAGTAGGACGTAGTACTCGTTTTGTAGTAAAATGAGCACCGGCGGCGGGTGGGTCAAATTCAAATGTTTAAAGTCTGAAGGAAAACCTTGGTCCGTGAGGAAAACCAGTGTGAAATGAAAGCTCTTTGCTTACTGAACTACTAACTTGAAGAACTATAGCTTATTGGGAAAAAGTTCGACCAGTAGCAAAAAACAAGGTACAACTAGGTATGTTCGGCAGTCTGAATGCATTTGTGGCCAGCAGTGGCTAGTATTCATGTCATCAGAACTGCGTTCAGTGTTCAGATCGCGCGAACTGCAAGTCTTCCTCAGGTGATTCATAACTCTAGGCTTAGATTTCATTTCATTTATTGCATGTCACATTACAGATAAAAGGTGGTACATCAAATACTTAAAAATAGGTATACATGTGACGTCCTGCAAGGGCACGGCAACACAAGACGAGGCTAGTTACACAAAACAAAAACAAAAACCACACAAAAACAAAATAACAGACAGGAACCACATAATTTAGATACACAATAAACATGACAAAGAAACGATTATCAATTTTTATCATCAAAGAATTCCTTTATATTATAATAACATTTATTTATAAGCTGTTTCAATTGTTGGTAAAATAATAACAATTTATTTATGTTTTTTATATAGCGTTTTGTCAGTCTTTCTACACGTGCACTCTGTGGGTCAGCTTCACGCAGCGGACATATGGTTCTCTGCGCGTCCAGTATAACAATGCGTTTAGGGTGTTGTTTGGGCTGCCACGTTTTTGTAGTGCGTCTGCAATGTTTGCCGCTGCGCAAATCGACTGCTTTTATGCGATCATCCGCAAACGTAGCGCTTCTATGATGAGGCGTGTCCGTGGCAGCTCTAACAGCATCCTGAGCGTATTGGCAAATCGGTGGGACTCTCCACTGTTGGGCCACTGGATCGGCATACATGCAACTGGTTCCCAGCCCGGTGCCAGTTTAAATTAGTTCTAAATTGTTGTTTATTACTAACACTAGGTTAAGTATACTCTCACTAACACTATGGACTGTAATATCCGAAATAAAAAAATTTAATTTGAATTTAGTTTGGTATATGGTTATATATTTTTATCACCATGAAATGAGGGCTAGATGAAACAAATTTTAATTTAGTAAATGGTACTTTAAGTTTATTCATGTTCCTATTATTTCTTTTATTATTTATTTCGGGGAAGTATAACTCTGAATGTTTTTTGACAAATTTACAAGACTCAAAGATATAGATCGAGGTAAGGGTCAAAATTTCATATTCCCTAAAGTAAAATCTGCACGATTCCATCTGGTCTATATTTGCTAGAATCCGTATACATGTTTTCTGTGATATGAAAATTTTGTTTATGTCACAACTATTTCCCCACAATATAATACCGTAGGATAGTCTCGAATACGCGTAAGCATAATATGCAGTGAGGGCGGTCTTAAAGTCTGTTACCCGTTTTAGTTGGTGTAGGGCATAGATAAAAGATGACATTTTTTTGTCAATTTTTGGATATGTGGTTTCCAATTTAAACTTGTGTCTAAATCAATTCCCAGCAAAGTTGCAGAGGTAACCGACTCTAGATTTGTATTTATATAGTTATATGTTAAGGATAGAGCCGCTTTTTGAATAGGTTTAAATTGAATAATTTTTGTTTTATTTAGATTAAGTTGTAAATTATGTATATTTAGCCATTGTACACTTTTATCTAAAGTTAAATTTAATTTATTTTCCAATTCATAAGTGTTAGGGCAAGGAAGTAGTACGGAGATATCGTCCGCAAAAAGGATGCAATAATCATTTGAAAGATGGTTTATATATATGAGAAACAGGACACATCCTAGAACGCTACCTTGGGGTATAGAACCAGTGACAGGGACTCTATCTGACTTTACATGGGTTATCTGACCATTCTCAAAGTTTGTATTTTCAATTTCTACGTACTGGAAGCGGTTTTTGAGATAGGATTGGAACCACTTATAAGCTATTCCTCTAATTCCTGATTCATATAAATTTATCCAATAGAGTACCATGTGAGACTCTATCATAGGCTTTACTCATATCGAGTAAGAGGCCTACAGCATACTGTTTATTATCAATGTCATCAAAGATTTTTTAACATATTTATAGATAGCTAAAATTGTAGAATGGTTTTTTCTGAATCCGTTTTGATTATCATGTAAAACTTTAAATTTTTCATAAAAGGAATCAAGACGATTTATCATAGCGTTTTCAAATATTTTAGCAGATGTGGGGGGTACTGCAATAGGCTGAGTTATTTAAATCTGTATCTACTCCCTTTTTTAGGATAGCTTTAATAACAGATATTTTAAGTGCATCTGGTAATGTACCTTCCTGAAAAGATTGGTTTACTAACATGGTGTAAGGTATGGTCAGAATTGCAGAACATTTTTTGATTAGGATAGGAGGGATTTCGTCTATACCAAACGATCTTTTATTTTTAAGGTTTTTTATAATTGTGCTTATTTCTTTGGGTTCTACGGGGTTTAGGTATATTGTGTTAGATAAAGGGGTAGGTGCCGAATTTGTAGTAGTTTCCAATAGATGCAAAAAAATTATTAAATGTATCCGCTACTGTCTTTGGATCAGAGACAAGGTTATCTTTTGATACTTTGAGCTTTATGTTCTTTCTATGTTTATATTTGTTTCGCTATGTATTATTTGCCACATTAATTGGATTTTATTATCAGAATTTTTGAATGTATTTTGTTTAAATATTTTTTTAGATATATTTAAAGCTAGTTTCAATATTTTACAAGTTTTTATAATACAATTTTATTTTTAGTCATCAAAATAAATGGCTTTAAGAATCTTTTATATCGACATGACGTTTTTAATCCCTTAGTTAGGAACATTTTCTTTGTTTTAATTCTTATTTTTATAAATGTAGAAGTTGCTGTTACCCTTGTGGGTTCTAGATCAAAACACCAAAGCTCTTCCTGTTTTTACTTCCACTGTGATAATTTCTGTGTGTGCAATAAAGTATTATATATTCATTTATTAATTCAAAGCAAAAGATTTGGTCTAAAGGTAGCCGGACCATAAAACTTAAAAAAAAAAATATTTTTTTTAATATAGTAATTTTCTTTCATAGGAATAGTAGAAAGTAGAATGAAAACAACCAAATAGATAGTCCTTATAGTTTATTCATCAATGGTAAGAGAACCATTGTTGATTTCATTGATAAGGTCGTGTGGGGGCCTGCCCTCTACTGTGCAGCCAACGGACTGTGATGTTCCGAGGATCTCCTTCACTGTGCCAGACAGCTCTCGCGCCATTGATCTTGGTCTCATCACCTTGGCGATTCCAACAACATCTTCCAGGGAAATGTTGCCGCTGTGTTTGACTGAAAATAGAAAGAGAAAACTGTTATTACCTAGTAAACAGAAGGAGATACTTATGGAAAATATAAGCAGCTGTGATTTAAATAATTTCACTGGAACTCAAACAATTATAACATAATTTTGAATGTGTCTTTCATTTATTTTAAGATCGGCTAACCAATTTTTGGAATAACAGCAGAACAAAGATTGGGTAATGAATGAACCATCTCAGCATTGACTTAGTATTGGGAGGCCACTGTGTCATTTAAAATATAACGAAAACTGGTAAAACTACTTACTATTCTTTTGCTTCTTGCGGTCACGGGGAGGCTCCTTAAGTGCTCTGATGATGAGTGCTGCTGCAGAGGGCACTACAGCGATTTGTGCCTGTCTGTTCTGCACGATCAGCTGCACAGTGATCTTCAAACCTTTCCAATCGCTGGTAGCTTTAGCAATGTCATCTCCCACCTTTTTGGGGGACTGTACAAAAAAGGAAGTATAAGCAAATTGTTTTGATGAGAAGGTATTTCTAATAATGTAGTGAATATTAAAACTTACATGTAACTCCATAGTCTAAGAGTGAACCTAAAAAGAAGCGTGGCAGTCATAAAGCCTGGTCCGCGACTCCTTATTTGCCCTGCGGTTAGTTTGTCATTGATCATAACCTTTAGGAATAAATTTTGTTTTGTTTAGGTTAACTTTCAAGGTGCAAACTAGCAACAGGCTTAGACATTCGGAGTAGCCGCGACAGGGAAATAATATCCTGAGTCGCGGGTTCCTTCCATCCGCCACCCGGAAGGACGCGCCTGGTAGGGAGGCTCCCCCCAGGATCATTCAATCATCACGACACGCGGCAACCAGGCAAATAAATACGTGACAAGTTGTTTAGTAAAATTACAATTCAATTAGAATAATAACTTGTTGATTGCCGGGTGTTTTTGTGCACCAAGAGGTTATCCAACACTCAAGGTGTTCGAAAAAAGGGGACTGCCACGCGAAGTTTAGAGGTTAGGTTAGATACAAGAATTAAGTTAAGTCTTATACTTACCAGACCCAGAGGACCGATCTTAGGAGCTAGAGATGATGTAGCACCAACTTCTCCTCCGACACATCTCAAGTAAACTGCAAAAATACATGAATTTTGTAAACTCACTTCACTGTCACATATTTATTATTTTTCTTCACCGAATATAATCTTACCGATCTTAACTTCAGTAGGATCAAACTTGGGCGGCATTGTGATTGGATATTTTCACTTATCCTTACAGATTTAACTAAATTTCAACCCGATTAATTCGGATGTAAAACACGAGCCGTCCACAAACGTTCCGAAAACGTTGACAGCTCGCCGGAAAAAGACCGAGGTTTCATAAAAAATTGTCAGGAGAAAATTATTGCCATATCACAAATAACTTTTTCATATTTACGGTTTTTATTTTACCGGTCTTTTTTCGGAGTTTTGTAATAACTTTGAAAGCAAAAAGAAGGTACAAAAAATATTAATATGTAGTTAAAAATTTTCAATTTTATGAAAATGTTGAAATAGCGGGTGGAACTTCAAAAGAAAAGCTAAACTATTTTTTATTCTGGCTTGCTGAAGTGATTAATACTCGTCAAGAATGAGTGGATTGTGCGTAATCCTTCACTCATTATTCTTTTTTGTCTCTGGTCATAAATTGTCATCGAACGAAGTTAGAACTTCTCTATTTTGGTGTTTTTCTTTCTCATAATTGGACAAATACGTGCTTTCTACCAATTTTAGACTCTATAAATCATGGCAAACGACGATGTTGTGTTGAAGCAGTATCTGGCGAAATACAAGCACAGGGACTACACTGCCAGGGAGGTATTAAATCTTATAGAACTGTATAGAAGTTTGGCCTATCGTCTTGAAGCCTTTGTGTTCAACAATGGAACTAGAAAAGATCTGCTCCACCTCGAGGGCACGATCCCAGTGAACTATAAGGGTGCATTTTACAATATACCCATCTGCATCTGGCTCATGGACACCCATCCCCAAAATGCTCCATTGTGCTTCGTAAAACCTACACCAGACATGTCAATCAAGGTGTCGAAATACGTGGACAGTAATGGAAAGGTGTATCTGCCGTATCTACATGAATGGTCGCAGACTTCAGCTACACTGCAGGCGCTCATACAGTGTATGGTCCAGGCGTTTGGTGAACTACCTCCTGTTTATTCCAAACCACGTAATGAAGCACGGGTGCCGTATCCAGTCAATTCGTTCATGCCGCAGCCGTCGGGGTACCCTTTCGCTCAAGTGTCACCTACACCAGGATATCCAACAGTCACACCTTACCCGACCACGTCAAACTTACCTTACCCAAGTTATGGTGCCCCTTATCCTGGAGCAGCTAATACAAATGGAACTCCTTATCCACCAGCGGCGACAACGACTCCCTACCCTCCTGCAGCAGGCTATGGAGGCCCAAGTCCTGATGTTGCTGGAGGCACCATCACTGAGGAACACATCAAAGCATCTTTGCTCTCAGCTGTTGAAGATAAATTGAGAAGGAGACTAAAAGAACAGTCACTACAGTCGCAGGCTGAGTTAGACACTTTGCGGCGCACACAGCAGGAACTTAGGGAAGGTAAAACAAGACTGGAAGATATCCTTGCTAGGCTTCAAAGGGAAAGATCGGAGTTGGACAAAAATGTAACAATATTACAAGAGAAAGAAAAAGAGTTACAAACTGCTGTAGAACGTCTGAGTGAACAGGAAGGAATCAATGTTGATGAGGCTGTTGTTACTACAGCTCCTCTATATTCACAACTGTTGAATGCCTTTGCTGAAGAAGCAACTCTGGAAGATGCTATTTATTACATGGGAGAGGCTCTGCGCAAAGAAGTTATTGATTTGGACACATTCCTGAAACAAGTTCGTACATTGGCTCGTCAGCAGTTCTCACTTCGAGCTTTGATGCACAAGTGCAGACAGAAAGCTCAACTTGCATGTTAAGATACCAAATCAATGATGTAATATAAAAATCTTGGAACAATACTCTATCATAAATCCCTCTGACTACAAACTTGTTTTCTTGTGCTGAGAGAAGAGGGAGCTAAACTGATAAGAAATATCAATATTCAAATATAGGTTATCAGTGGAAAGCCATTTTTTCCTTATCTATATAATAAATGCAAAATGTGTAGAAGTATTAGACCTTTTATTTAATTATTCATTTAGTTCCATGAATAGTAAAGTTACTAGAATATAACATGTTTTGTGAGACAGTCTTAACAAACATATACTTCTAATAATTTAGTTCTGCAATTTATGTATCCAATAGCTTAATATGTACCGGCATATCATAGTAGTGCTTCAAACATGTATTGTTGTACACTTATATAGTTGTATTCTATGTATCCTCTAGTTATAAAATGTTTACTGTGAGATGTTAGACATGTAAATTAAATTAATTTTGATAATATTAGCCACAACATTATATTGAATTGAAACAGCAACTTTTTTTACCACAGCACTCCATATTTTTTGACAATAACCGCAGCTAGTGAATCTCAATGAGTATAATAATATATTAAAACACTTTTTTGTAATAACAACAAATAATAATTGAAGGTCTCAACAAAAATAGCTCTGCTTTATTTTGTAAATGTGGAAGACAATAATTCCCACAGAATACTAAAACTATTCCTTTTAGAATAATCTTTCACTAGCCACATTATGGCATTCATACTGATTTAATGCCAATAATTGCACAGTGGCTGGTAACTGCTAATAAGATAGTGTTTTGGTAATTTAACAATTAAAATATGAAGTTCATCTAAAGCACACCTGTGTTAGTTGTTTAACTAATTGTCTATGTAATGCAGATTATGGGGTTTATTGTATAGTTATAAGGTTGCACTCGATTGAAGAAAGTGCCATTTTAGAGGCATATTGTAATATATTTCATTTTCATGCTTACATTTTTTATTGCCTGTTAGATTTTTCTATATTTAAAGTATGACAAAAAAGGGAGGCATTTTTGTGTATAATTTAATGTATTTATTAGATTTTCTCTATTAAGACCTTATCAAGAGTTATGAAATTGAATGTTTTTTTATGCAAGGATTTTGTTCCTTTAGTACCTACCTACTATTAAAGTTACATAATATTTAGACATAATTTTAATCTTTCATAATTTTGTAGCCATAATTTTAATCTTTCATAATTGATAATCATACTTTATATCTTGACGAAAGTTTCAGTACAGCTAAGGCGATTTGTTACTTTAGAAAATATAGTCAAAGATATGTTATTAATAGGATGTGTTGTTGGAGCTGTTCTGTAGAATTAGGGTAAGTTTTTGCATAATGTGCAGTTTACAGGTTTTGTCACAATAAATATGGGAAATGTATCGAGAATTTCATTATAAGTACCCAAGTCAGAAGTACCCATAATAAGGTCACTCATTTAAAATTTTGCATAAAAAAACTAGATAGATTTTGAAGATTAAAATTTAATCAAAATATAAATTTCAGCTTAGCATGTAAAATAAATAAATGCTCAAAGCGAGAGGGAATGCAGTGTGGGTGTGGCCTATTTCTTGTCTTGCTTCTTTCCCTTCTTGGCGGCGGCGGCTGCCTCCAGGTCGATGGGCGCCGGCTTCACGAACGGTATGAGCTCCTGGTACTGCTCGGGCATCCACGCCTTCAGCGCTTCTGGCACCTGGAAACAAATTAATATATACTCACCGGCACATCTAACCACCCACTCTTGTATTTCGGGTTAATTTTAAATTACGCTTATTGTTATACATTACAATTTAATTATTGATAATTTTACGATAAATTAAACACACTTAAATAAACATTAAATTAACTACTTTTTAACTAACATCAGCTGTAACTAATAGAAATATAAAGAATCACGAGTATTCCCTGAAATAAAAGGTGGGCGGTTAGTTGTGCCGGTGAGTGTATTATAAGTAAATCAAAACCACGATTTTCTAAAGACTCGAAATCACCCAAAATGGCTACAGAAACACAAACCATACGAGATTCGATTTGTTATTTATATCACATAAGTCCCTATTTAGATAATCACTTAATAATAATTCGAGGTCGGCGCAGATCGGAGACCTTTCTATTCTTAAAGGTGGTTTCTTTTTACGCGGTACAGCATTTGTAGGGTGTGGGCAAAAGCTTCGGTAGACTTTATTCCTCTTACTTTTTTTTTTTTTACCAACAGTTTATAAAGTTGAACATTTTTTCTAAGTGCGTACAGTCTTGCAATTTCATTAACTCCGCTTAGTATGCGTGATTCACACGCCAGCGGTGGCGCGACGTGCTTGATTAAATGACGTCAACAACAATTCAAGTCTATTTATATTGAATGAGGTGGTACTTTTTGTCAGTTGGATTTTGTTTGTTTTTTTTGATCAATGCAACCAGCTCTCGGATATTTTTATTATTCTAAGAACCGGCGTGACGAGCAAACGTTGTTTTTTTTTCTAGGAACACGGAAGTGCTGGGGAGCGAATTTTCAAACACTTAATAACAAAACGAATATAGTAGGTACTACGTACAGAACGGCCGCTCCCCCTCCCGCCAATCCACGCTTCCTCACCCCGCTCCTCAGTCGGGGGGCGAGTTGGGAGATTAGGGGCAGAAAGGCCGCGCAGTCAAGCATCGAAGGCAACGCGGCGATTGTATAGGGTGGCTGAGGCGTGTATGTATGTAACACTTTATTCTGTGTGTGAGTGCTACCTTGATGCCGTCGTCGGTCTGGTGCGTCTCGAGCAGCGCGCAGATGACGCGCGTGGTGGCGCACATGGTCGCGTTCAGCATGTGCACGTATTCAGTGGCCGCGTTCATCTTCTTCGTCTGCCCGTATCTGATAAAACAGATCAAGTATTGTTAATCGTTAGGAAGCCCGCACACTTCTGCGAAGGTGTGGTTCAAGTAAGGTCTCATCGCCCTAATTCAGAGTATGCTCGAGTCCCTCCGTGGAGACGTATAAGATGTGATGTTTTCGCTAGCAACAAGGCAAATTGAAAGACAAAATAGTACATTTTGATGCGAGCGCGGAAAATATGTCATTACTTCACCGAGTCCCGAAAGATCTTCGAAAATGACATTTCTTTGGCGAACTCAATAAATATTGTTTTGCAAAATATATAAATAAAATAAATATTTTTATAATATAAATAAAATATTTTTATTAGAAAAAGTGTAATGTTGTAGCAATTATTAGAATATTAAATTCTAGTTTTTATTTTAGGCATCGAGTCGAAAATTTAGAGAGTACGGGTTTGAACTCTCTAAATTATATACGTGCTTGGAGCCATTACCTGACGAGCAGCCTCCTAGCTTGATACTCAAGGCAGTTGCTGCAGGAGACCAGCTCCCGGAATGCGCCCGACCCTGGGAACCAGGCCTCCAGATCCAATTTCTTGGAAGCGGCATGGTTGAGGGCTCCAGACACGATGTTAACGACGCGGTACGGCAGCCCGAGCGTTTGGCAGAACTCCTCGGCGTTGCCGATCATTTCGTCCATCATCTTCCACGATGCGTTGTCGTGTGGGGAAGTTAGGACGAATTGTTCAACCTATAAATTGAATAAAAATAATGACGAAAAGAGACAGAAGATAGGGTGTTTTTGTCGACTAGTCAATCCAGCAGCAATCAGCATTTTTATCATAAAGAAGATAAATGTCCAAGTTAGCTAATACCAAGGACGAAAGTTTTTCCACAGTTGGCACGTTCACTGCAACGTGTGAGCTCTCTGTACGGCTAGTAAACTCCATAGGACTCGCATCTTATTCTTAATATTTCCTGTGCCACTTACTTTCTCAAACTGATGTACCCTGAAGATGCCCCTCGTGTCCCGACCGTGAGAGCCAGCCTCCTGCCTGAAGCACGTCGACAACCCTGCGTATCTGCAAATCAGTATTGCTATTATCAGCTCTCCCCTTCGTCCTAGAGTTTTCCCGGCCTAGTGCTGGGGTCCGCTTTCCTACTTAATCTTCTCCACTTTGCCCGGTCTTCGGCATCCTTAGCTATTATCAGCTCTAAGAATATATATATATATATATTATTGCAATACAGAAGGCTAAGAATGAGGCAAAAGTCAGATAAAAAAGTCTTTATTCGAAATAGGATTTAACAAAATAATTTTTCGACGTCAAAATAAGTTGGCTCGTTCACTACAAGGTGTACGCTCACTGTGGAGAAGAACGGCCGGAAGAAACTCCACAGAATTCTGTACTTATATTTTTTTAAATAAAAATGTTGTTTACAATAATCAATGATATTCTTAATGTTTCCTGTGCCGTGCATCCTAACACCAAGCGTCCTTGTCAATCAAATAGTCATTTAATTTATAGTAAGTCTTTTTTACAAGATATTTAGACTTTCCTTAATTTTCTTCCTTATCTCAAATCGTTTAGTAAACATGTTTTCTCTTCTTCTCATATTGTCTTTTACGTAATCTATAACAATAACTAAAAACACTGTAAAAGACGTTTCTTCCTCGACGATGCAGGCAGAACACTTCCTTCCACGTGCTACGATCTAGACACACACAATTATTTTATTTTTATTTATTTTCTCTTATTTTGTTGTATTTTTTTTATTGGTTGAGAAATGTGACCTGTAGAGGAAAAGAGCCTCAGCGGTAGACCTTTTAAGCTGGCAACCATCATAACTCCGTCATTCAAAAAGTGACTCGACGAAAAAATCTATTAATTTATCGAACCTGCTCACAAAACTTCACGAGAATCGGTCGAGGAACGCGACCTGTGGAGTGGAACAAACAGACAGACAGGCCAAGCTGAAACGAAGACGCTTCGCTCGCCCGGTCAGTAAGAACCAGAATAATAAATGTATGCACCTGATGGGCAGGGAAGCTTCTGCTAGCCACTCGTCCCTGTGGTAGGTCGCGATGGGCTGCTCCGACGTGGCGATGAGAAACTTCTCTTCCACGGCGTTGTCGCTCTTGTTCTCTGATCCTTTCCCTATAATCTTGTATAATGTATGCACCTGATGGGCAGGAAAGCTTCTGCTAAACACTCGTCCCTGTGGTAGGCCGCGATGGGCTGCTCCGACGTGGCGATGAGAAACTTCTCTTCCACGGCGTTGTCGCCCTTGTTCTCTAATCCTTTCCCTATAACCTTGTATAATGTAATCACCTGATGGGCAGGAAAGCTTCTGCTAAACACTCGTCCCTGTGGTAGGCCGCGATGGGCTGCTCCGACGTGGCGATGAGAAACTTCTCTTCCACGGCGTTGTCGCCCTTGTTCTCTGATCCTTTCCCTATAACCTTGTATAATGTAATCACCTGATGGGCAGGGAAGCTTCTGCCAACCACTCGTCCCTGTGGTAGGCCGCGATGGGCTGCTCCGACGTGGCGATGAGGTACTTCTCTTCCACGGCGTTGTCACCCTTGTTCTCTGATCCTTTCCCTATAACCTTGTATAATTCTTCATCGAACTGCGCTAGTTGAGCTACCTCTTGCATCACCTTTAAAGAAAATAAGTTTTCATCACATTACACTAATATTATAAACGTGAAAATATATTTGGATGTTTAGATGTTTGGATGTTTGTTCCGCTTTCACGGCTTAACTACTGAAGAACGGATTTTTATTAAAATTGGAATGGATATAGTTTGTACCCTGGATTAACACATAGGCTACTTACGGGAAAAAAACTTATTCCCACGGGAAAATTTTACAGCGAGCGTAGCCGCGGGCGGACAGCTAGTTAAAAATACGCCTAAAATGAATTCTTTTAAACAAATATTTCAAGTCCATATCATAAACCTCTAAATATCAGGAACTTTTTTTCGTGAAGAGATATCAGACTCCTATCTAGTATTTGTCAAGATAAATATCAAACAACTCTAAAAACGACGAGATTTTGTTGTGTAGTTGAAGAGTCCTGTGCCCGCTTTTCGCCATCATCATTAAATTATTTCTATGTGATCTCTATTAAAAAAAAACTAACGTGCCTGAACTAGACGGGGCCTTTCAGTTGGTTATGTGATCAGACCATCTCCAAAAAACCCTGGCACCATTTATTACTACAATGTCGCCCTTCCAAGCGGTAGGTCGCCGATAGAAACCCGCAAATAAAATAAGTTTAAAAAAAGAATTATGTACATAAATCCATTTAAATCTTATGAACAAAGAATAAAATTGATAAAAGATAAATTGTGTCATGGTGTCTCTTTCTTTTTACTGAGTTTTTGCTGACTTAGTAATAAAAGGATGTGAGGAAATTATTAATATTTTGATACTGTACGATCCTTCGACGCTCTTACGGTAAAAGAAAACATCGTGAGACCTGACGCCTAAAATCAATTATAAAATTAATTCGCAGTTGTGCTATTTATTATTTCCTTTACTCTTTTACGTAACAATAATAATATTAGTTCTTAACACATGTAGAATAGTTAGGAATTCCTCCAAACAGATATCGCAGTTCCGTCAGGATTTCAATTACCTAAACGTTTTAGTCAAACTGGACGTCCACTTGGCTTAGGCCCGTGGCGTTAGTGAAACCGGCTCCGAGAGGCCAAAAATAAAAAAAACAAAAAAATAATAATAATATGTACTCTTTTAAGATGATAACGAAATTAAATGAAAGATGATACGCTATCTATAATTGACCGCATAGAGTAACTTATATATACGAGCGAACGAAGCGTCTCTGTTTCAGCTTGGCCAAATTTGCTTTTGTATGTCCATCTGTTTGTTTGTTTCACTCTACAAGTCGCGTTTTTCAACCGATTCTCGTGATATTTTGTGAGCAGTTAGTCAGTCGAGTCAGTTTTTGGAAATTTAAAAAAAATGACGGATTAATGTGGGTTGCCTGCTTACAAGGTCTACAGCTGAGGCTGTTTTCATCTACAGGGGGCCGTTTCACGAAGCTACAAGTTACAAATTACAAGTACAATTCGACGTACATTGCGTAGACGATTAGATAATACGATAAGGGCTTACAGTTTAGGTGAATTAGCTACGCAATGTATATCAAATTGTAACTTGTTACTAGTAACTTGTTGCTTCGTGAAACGGGGCCCAGGTCACATTTCTTAATCAATAAAATAAAATAAAGTTTAAAAATTAAAAAACATTAAAAAATCAAGGGGTCGGGAATGTTTGTGGAGAAAAAATAAAAATAAATATGAAAAGATATACAGACTCGCGAGGTCTACAGCTCACAGAGCCACTAGTCATATTTAATAATAATAAAAATTCTTTATTGATTTAAAAGTGCGTTATATGTGAGCTTGGAACCCTGTAGCCTGTGCTAGTTGGATAACTGTGTTACAGGCTACAGTGACTTCCCCTTATTTAATTAAAACATAATCTGACACTAGTATAGTTTTACATAAACAGAAAAGCAGTAAGGCAAACAAGTAGCTTAAGATATAACTATTAAGACAGTGATCATTCTAGTTTCGAGTGATTCTTCAAATATACAATGAGTACATAAAATCCAGGGTGTGTGTGTGTGTGTGTGCAGGTGGGGGGTGTGAGTATACATGTAGCGAGGGAGGGAGAGAAGCCAGCCCTACGCAGTAAATACTTGGGATTGGAAGACCCTGGCCTCTCTCTCCAGTGTGTGAAGTATGTGTGTGATTGCGAGACCAGGTGGGAGGGGGGAGGGAAGCTAGCCCTACGCAGTGATTGCTTGGGATCAGGAAAACCACTAGCTACTCAACCCTTTCTCCATTGGCATGTGTATGTGGTGTATGTGTGTGGAAGGGGGGGGGGGGGTATAAGTGTGGTAAGAGTTTGTATGTAAAAATATAATACATATATATACCTACTTGTTTATAATATGTGTGTGCATTTGTATATATATTTATTATAAACCTACGCGTTATTTAAGTTATGTTACGGCCTGGAATAGATTTTCAACCGCATCATAATCAAATTCAGCAAGGTAATTGATAACGTGTTTCTTAAATTTATGATTATTATATTTCATTACGTTATCTCTAATAAGTAATTTATTATAGAGAAGTGGAGCACTGAAGTCATAATATCTTCTAGCAAACTGGCTTTTACAAGGGTATTGCGGGACTCTAATTATTCTTTTATTACTAACGGGTAAAGGAGGCACAGTTTTGCAGTGGTATCTACGCAAACACTGCAAAATGTATAGCTTTCTAATTGAAAGTACCTTGCAAGATTTGTATAAGTCAGATGTAGGGTGTCTATATGGTAGTCGTTTTATTACTTTGAGAAGAGCACGTTGCGCCCTTTCGGCAACTATGAGATGCAACTTGGCAGCGCCCTCCCCATGCACAAATACAATATGATAGTAGACACTCAGCTAAGGCCTTGTAAATGTGTATAATGAGTTCAGAATCGATATTATCTCTCAGTTGTTTGAACACATAAATAAGTTTCCTGATCCTGTTAGCCACATTGAGAATCTGTCGTTTCCAAGTTAGCTTATAGTCCAACATGACTCCCAGATACTTTATACTATCTACTGGCTGCAAGATTGTACAAATTACAGGACGGTAAACTGGAGGTGACTTATGAGAATGTCAAAGTTCATTGTTGATAACATTGATAACCGGTCAAGTACTGTTCAACGGAAATAGGGATTCCCCTGCAAAACGTAAACAACTTCATATTGCTGTTACTGTTTATTTATGATAAGAATTAAAATTTTAAATATTAGACGAGTTATGTAAGATAACTAGTGTGCCACAAAGGCTAAAAAGCTGTAAAAACTTCATGAAGTGCGTTTCAGCGCTTCACGACTTCGAAAAGTAACATCCTTTAACATTGTACTGACTGCATATTATGGGTATGTGAACTCTATCCTTACATACGGTCTGTTGATCTGGGGCAATAGTACCGATTTCGATAAGGCTTTTATCGCTCAGAAAAAGTGCATACGTGCTTTGTGTGGCGTGCCACCCTATGAACCATGCAAACCTCTTTTTAAAAAGTTAAGAATTTTAACACTCCCGTCGCTATACATATTCCAACTTGCTAATTTTGTAAAAACAAACGGATTTTTATTTAAAAAGGCAAGCGACACGCAGAGACATGATACAAGGAATAAAGATAGATTAGTTTATAGAACTCTACCTAGAACTGCAGTATATAGAAAAAACTGTTATGCCATGTGTGTAAGGACATATAATGCTCTTCCGTTAGAAATAAAAGATTTACCCTTAAAAGAATTCCGTAGAAAATTGAAACAATGGTTAGCAGAGAAACAATTCTATTCAGTCAGAGAGTTTCTTAGTATAAGTTGACATCTATATTGACATTAATTTAATTAATTTATGATGGAAAACTATTGCATTATTCTTATTAATGACTAGTGTTACTTAGATAATAATATCATGCATGTTTATTAAAAATGTGATGTGTTGTATGTCGGATTTCGACTAAATGTGTTGGACTCTATTATGACATTTCCACCTTATAAAAATAATGTACCACATTTATAACAATCTCAATAAATTTCATTTCATTTCATTTCATTTCATTTCATTTCATCGGTCAAAGGAGAGATTGAGGTTGTGGTCACAGAGTGTCGACCTTCCTAGCCCTTTCGTCCCACTGTCTGAGAATCTACCTCCTGTACATGAGTTACCATGGCTTACCTGGAAGTGCTACTGACAACGCAATTCTTGTAGCCGATTTTTGGGCTGAGACAGTCTAGGTTTGCCAACGACTCGCAAAGAAGAAGAACTCAAAGTTTAAAGATGTTTTTGATTCCTATTTGTATTTATTTATATTAGAAATTAAAGTGCAACAGTCAGATTAAACTTAAGAAGATCATTTTTACACGAGATTTATTTTTATAAATCTTTAATTATTTTTCTACTATAGAGAATGTTGTCCACATCTAAGTACATACAATACAAAGTCTATATTGCACACTAAAATAATTACTCTTACATTTAAAATGGCGTTAAGCTACCTATCTGAGAAGGTATTCACGAAATACCTATTTTACTTTTTTTGAAACCTTTCTTGAATTGCAACAATCTTGTGAGACGTAGACCAATAATTAAGTTCGTTTTTATCTTAATTTAATATAAGGTATCTTAATTTAATATAAGGCAACAAGGAATGATAAGACTTATCTATCTCTATAAATAACAGCTAGTATTCAAAATGCTCTCCAGAACGCGCTTCATTTTCCCCGTGACTACCACTTTTATACAATCTCTTGCGCATCACGTACAAAAAGTTGAAAATGTTACGCAAACTATTATTGTTATCCTTACTTTACTGCTATTCAGAAAGTCGAGAAAAATTCACCATACACGGTGAAGTGTGGAAAGCTAAAACATATTCGTGCAACAGTTGGGGCCCATACAATGAAACCTTCAAATTCGACTTGCCAAGTTTGGATTCGATCGGCACAAAATACGAGAACGTAGATGCGCTGACAACTGTCACAGCTACTTTTGACCAGATGACCGTTGAAACTAAGGCTGTGAAAAATGCTGGTTTGAAGCAGCTTACTCTGAATGACTATACAGCCACTGCAAGTATGAAGCAGTTCTCTGGATCGCACAAGTACACGGCGGTTTGCGGGTGGGCGACGCAAGGGGTGAAGCTGAAGTTGACTGTGACGTTTACCAACACCGGTAAGGTTAAGTTGGAGACCTATGTGTATGCAGCGTCTTGGGGTGCTGTGTCCTGCGCCACCACGGAAGCCAATGTGGCCAGCATTGATATTATTGTCTAACACGTTAACTGCTGACTCCTATGGCGTTGTGAATAATATGCTACGTAGACATAGACAACTTTTATTAACGTGTTTAAATCTTCCAAGGTATAGTTTATTTAGAATTGATGTTAATTAAATACGATACTCTAGACCTTTTACGTATTTCTTGCGGGGTCTTTAACTACATATCTATAGGGTTTACGCTTTTATATTTTTAAACTTAAATAAACAATTTGTAGTATTACGTTGTTTTATTTTGTGACGCGATATGTTAGAAGACTATAATAGGCAAAGACTTCACCATATATTATTTACTTTACGAACCAGACGAGTGTGCAAAGCGGTGGTCAAGTAGCTTGACCGGTCACTGATTCATTCGCCATTCTGCTTGACCCCCGCTTCGCACACAAAGCGAATGGCGACGAGAGCTGGCTGCCTCGTACGATAAGATCGTATCTTAACCGTCTATAACGCCCTTTATTTAACTGATACTTTGTATACACACACGTGCATGTATATACGCACCTACACATGTCTAAGACCAACCCGCCATCTTGAGAAAACCAGTCTATACTCAAGCGCAGAATAGAGGCTCACTTACGTCTTTGCGCATGAAGAATGGCGTGTACAGCGGTGTATATCCCTTCTTCAGTAATATCCTCAGGGCTAGCTGAACTAAGGCCTGTTCTAGGAATACTGCTGGGCCTTTGAGGTAATACCCTCTTCCGCCGGCGACAGCTGCTCCGCGCTCGCCATCCATACCTGAAAATAAGAGGCTGTATTTAACGTCATGTAAAACAGATAAATGCATAGTGCTCTCAACAGCTTCTCTCTCTCTGAGATCAAACAAAAATAATTTTGTGAGGCTATCCCCAGTTTGGAACAATCACCTGATTGTACAATATGTAAAATTATTACGTGCTTCGGAATTATTACGTTAAGCTGTTAGGACCAGCTATAATCTACAGAAAATTGTTGTCAGACGCCTTACTTATACGGCGGCTCCATTATTCTTTCGACAACATTTGTAAGGCTGGTCGTCGACCTTATAACCCACACAATATAAAGAAGCGGTTATATACCATAATGTTAGTTTTGAATTAATTTGCCACCTCAAAAAATTTATTTAAATATTAAGTTTCAAATTTTTCCCATGAATGGGTTATGTGCTGCCCGACTTCTGCAATTTTCACCAGCTGGGTCATTTGTTTGAGGTGTGATCAAAATCTTCAGCGAGCGGCGGCGGCGGCGGCGAAATGTACGCACGTCATCAGTTCAATCTGTCAATCTAGTCGAGAGAGTGAAATACAATCCGCGCGCGATCAAGGCAGCCGGAAATCAGTGCTGGGAAGCGCCACGCCCTATTTTCGCTTCATTCCCTTCTTGATATCACAGTTAGAGATTATTACGACAACATCTGTAATGTTTTCTCTGAGCTTGGAATATGGATACCATCATGGAGTGCTGATTGTACATAATTTATTTACACAGATGGTTAAAGTAAAATGTCTTCATTTGGTAAGCATTGTTAAGCAAAAAGTAAGAACATATATAAAGCATAGCTTTGTGAACCTCTATAAAGTGAATACATTATCTTTAAATGGTAGAAAATGAATGGTGGTTGGTGGTAATGGCAGTGGTGGTGGTATGGTATGGAGTCCTCAATAAATAAAACAATCTATTCTTATATGCTATTATTAACATAGTATTCAACTTGAATGCTAATTGTGAAAAAATCTAATTCTAATAGAAACCTTTAATTCTAATAATAACCTTTTAAGGTAAATTAACTAGCTGTTAATTTGAATTGTTTTTGGATTTTCCCTGTTTGTAAAACAGTGCCATCTGTTCTGTGTTGATACATCATACAACCTATATAGTTCCAAACAAATTACATAGATGATGCTGTAAGTTTTAGTAATCATACTGCAGAGATGTGTACACTGTGGTAGCAAGACATCTTCCTGCAGTAAAAAGTAACCTAGGTCCATCATTGGGTACCTAACTGACTTCAGTCCCTTAGACAACATTTTAGATTTGAACTATTTTTTTTTTATTATAGAAACTCACCATCAATCATACAAATTAGATCCACATGAGAGTATTTAGCTTTTTCAGTGCAGTCTCCAAAAGTTCTTTCCACAGCATTGTTGTCTTCATTGTCATCAACTGGCACTGATTCATGAAGGTGGTTGCCAACTTCTCTCAGGGCCGTAGAACGTATCTTCTCTGCAGTAATGAGAGCCTGGTCATTTTTAGTGATAGCCTCATCTATTAGTACTCTAACCTACAAAATTTAATATTTACATTTAATTGTATGCAAAGATATGTAATGGCCTCGATTCGGGATGTCACGCTCTAATCCTTAATTTAAGTTAGTCCGTCCTTTTTACCTTTTAAAGATTGAAAAGGGACAAGAGATGGCCATCCTAATATTAGAGCTGTCAAACATCGAATTTGAACCTTATGGCCGTGTCGATTGCACAATTTTAGAGAGCTCTTAAAACATGCGAAATAAAAATCTCTTAAACTGACAGCTATGCCCTTATTTTAAGTTATCATTCGTTCAAATTAATATAATTCGTTGATCACCTCTCTTTCATTGTCATAAAAATGAAAAGGATAGCTGGATTTTAAAATTTGAACTAGAGTATGAGATCCCGAATCGAGGCCAATGTACCTATTTAAGATATGATGATGACGATGCTGCTAAAGATAAGAAAATAGTAAAAGGATGTAATTCACATTCAGAGTAGACCAGTATTTTTAAAATTGTAATTTGTCTGGCTAAATTGAAAGTGTTTTACACCACTACTCCTGTAAAATAACAATTATTTATATGCTTGAATCATTAAGCAGGGCTGGAGTATTGTTTCTCCTTATGTTATTGTATTTTAGTTATTTATTGTGACATAAATAAATAAATACTCCACCACCTTGTGGAAAAATAAAGTAAAAGTAAAAGAAGGTAAAAATTGCATCATTAATACAAAAAATGCCTGTTTAGAACAAAATTCCTAAACTAGTTTTAAAACTGGTATTTGTTGGCTACTTAAATAGAAAGACATCAGCTATGACCCTGGTAAATTGATTATTTGCTCAAGAAGTCTTATAAGAATTTAAAAACATTTGAAATAGGTACCATTAAACATATGGGCATGCAATTCAAAAATGTTTCTGACTTATTATGACAAAAAATACTTGGCCAGGATAAGTCTCGGTATTTTAATGCATTGGCCTACTTAAAGTCTTACCTTTTTTATTTGATTTACGGTTAATGGCCTCAAATTATCACCGGTAAGGTTGACGAGGTTATTAGCCACTTCCTGGGGCACCGGCTCATCTTCGGCGCCGACAGGCTCTTTGCTCTTCATCTTCTGCCCAATTTCCTTACTGCAGACATTCTTCAGCTTATTCAAGTTGTCAGCATCGTGGCGCAATCGCCTCCACAACGTATCTTGTTCAACCACAGTGTCGACCAACCCAACATCTTTGAACCTCTTGCGCTGGTTTTCGCGGATTTTGTCTGGGTCACCATCCTTGTCGGCCCGGAATAGATCTAAGTCAAGAACCATGGTGGAGTTATGGGGACAAACGTGGCACAATATTATTTTAGACCAAGAAAGTGAAATGATGAATTTGGTTGCAGGCCAAAGAGTATAGGCAGTACATGCGGCTGATGCGGCAAGTGAAGTGACAGGACGGGTTCCAAACATTAAAAACATAGATTTTTATTATAAAAAAAATATATTTTTTTTTTCAAGCTTTAATGGTTTAACCTAGACTTACATTTTATGTCAAGTATTTATGTAATGATTTGATTTATTGTCAAATTAGCAAAGAGAGAAAGAGAAAAGAAAAATCAAATTGAAAAAGTGCTCACCCAGAAAACATTTTGCATTGCAAATATTTCACGAGTGAGTATTTGAACACAGTTTATTTAACAGTTGTTTGGTGTTGCCAATTGTGGAGAATTCAGAATAACCAAACACTCGGTCTCTCATTCTCTTATAGTAACTGCATCATAGGTGCACTTGGGTGCACCTTGATTGGAAAATAAATCTTCATTATTTTATCTAACTAATATGTCATATTTAAAGAAAATCCAAATAAAGGCCGCGTTCCGATTTGCGCTGACATCACTTTGAGTACCCAAAACTGCGTACCGAATCACTGTCATTGGGATTACGGCAGCCATTGTGACGTCACGGATTGCGTCATGACCGCCGCCATCTTCCGCTAACGGCGCCCATGCTCCAGAGCGAAATTCACGTAAGCGTAATGTCAAATTATATTTTGACATATTGTTTATTTATTTTTAAAAGTTAAATGTTTAATGTTTAAAAGTAAAATTAACGTGTCTTATATTGATTTGGTTGAACAAAATTAAAAACACGTTATTCAATTATGAAATGGCGATAATTTACTGAAATATTTTAAATCAATCAGTTTTGTAGGTTAGGGTTGCCAGATGTTCGATAGTAAAAGTATCGAGTAGGCTATGTATATATTACAATAGTTTTGGCTCAGGCACATACATACATAAGATAATATCATTGGCAATCTGACAAAATATAAATATCAAACATTCTTTTTTGTATTTTTTTAATTCCATGTGCCTATTTACATCTCCATTTTTAAAAATTCGCATACCTTTTCTTATTTTGGGTACTAGCCATGTGAAAAGTGCTGTTTTTACAGCTGTACGATACTTTTTTAATACGTATAATAATTTGGAATTTTGCCAGTTCTGGTACGGTAATCAACATCTGACAAGACTGAGTTAATGTATATAGCAGTATCAGCGCACTCAAACGCCGTTCCGTTTTGATTTCGCTCATGAGCCGTATTATCGCGATTTCTGAATCGGTACGCGAGTAATTGCTGTCAGTACTTTGAGCCGTGAAATCTGATTCGGAATACACCCAAAAATTAAACATTACTTGACACTGGCACAAAGACAAACTAGTGCCATAACGAAAAAAAAAAACATGCATTTTAGGCCAATATTTACTGGTAGCAACATTTATGCCAAATTGTCAAGATTGTGCGATTTGTCGGCTCTTGCGTTACTTTTCGTTCGAATTTTTCTCAATATTTTGTATAATATGAGGCTGTTCTCGCGAAATAGCTGAAATTAGTGAAGCTCAATTATCCTGCCTCAAATTGTGAGTATTATTTGTTTGCCAAAGCGCAGGTAATCCACTAAACCGCAGCTGATTACGCCTTGTTTACACGTCTTCATAATTATGGTTTTCCAGATATTTACAAAGGGGAGGATTCGTTCCTAGGAAGTTTTGCATTGTGTTTATTTGTAAATTGCACCAAAACAAATCTTAAGCTTCGTTTTAAACTGGAGGTAGAAATGACACAATTTTTGCGAAATCACGTCTGATTTGGTGCTAATATTTTGATAACTTTATTTTTGTAACCTACTTTTATTTTTCCTCTTCCTGTTAGTTCTAGATATAATATTCCTCTATCTGATCTTTACATGTCACTAAATATTACCTAAAATTCTAGAAACTTAAATTATAATTATCTGCTACAGGCAATGACAAAATGATTCCACTAAAAGACAACCAGGATGTGGCATCCTTTCTTGTCACAAAACACTCATGGAAAGGGAAATATAAGAGAGTATTTTCAATTGGTACACACGGCATCACTACTTACAACCCGGACCGGCTGGAAGTCACTAACAAATGGCTGTATTCAGACATCATCACTGTAGCTTCAGCCAAGCATTCTAACTCGGCCGCCAACCATGACTTCACTCTAGTTATGAAAAAAGACAAGAAGGTTGACTCAATGAAGTTTTCTTCTGAACACAAATGTCTGATACTCACTGAAGCTTTTAGATACAGGCACCTGTTTGCTGAAAAACCTAAAGATATTTATGTAAGTAAAGTCATAGAAAACTGCATTTTATTTGTATGCCTACTACCTACCTATTGATATTTCAATTCATTATTTTGATCCAGAATATTATAGAAATTGTTTATTATGCCTAAAAATAATTATAAAATGTGTGATATGCTTGCTTTCATCTGGTTGATAGTTAAGGTTACATTTCGAAGAGTAATAAAATAAGTAATAATTTTCAGAGATACCAAGCCTACAAACATCACTGGAGTGGCACGCGTCTTCCAGTCATGTTGGAAGTGGGTCCATGTGCTTTGGAACAGCTAGACCCTTCCACCCACACCCTTCTAGCTAGTTATCCTTATAGTGACATCCAAGGTATTCTCCCAGTCAGAGATGTGCCAGGTGGATTTGTGATAGCCCTAGGAGGGTACAGCAGACTGCATATGTTTTCAAATGCAATGGACCACCAGATAATAATAAACAAAATGCTTGAGATGGCGAGTTTATCATTGAGTATTAGTATTAAAGTGCTGTCAGCAACAATAACATTAGATGATTGTCATGACCAACGGTTTGGGAAGTACAGGTAAGTGTCTACTTATTAATTAAAATATTAGTAACATTTTTTGTCTAATATACTAGGAAAAACATTAATTTTATTTGATCGCTACAAATCTGCGGTCCCAAATTCATTTTAATTTTTTTTTACTAGTAGTCAACATTCAAACCACTACTCGCATTAGGCATTATTTGTGAACCTGTTATTTCAGTGTTAATCAGACTTACAGCTTTTTAAATTATAAAGTGAATAATTTTTATATTTGGACACATTACATCACAAAACAAACTACCAAGAATGGAACAAAATGTGTCATGAGAAAGATAAGCTACTTTTTTTGTAAGTGGATACAATGACAACATGAATGTAAAATGAAAGATCTGTACACTTCAAATTCACTGGCACTCTTTGTCTCTAATAAGCTTATAATAAAGTGCTTAATAGTGCTTATGGCACTAGCATGCCAAGGCACAGGGCATTGACTTCTACAGTGCCAGCCAGTGGCCCATCTGTGCCAATGAGTTCCGTGTGTTATGGATCCATTAACAATGTGTTTAATGTTTACATTACAACTGGTTCTTAAGTTATCAACCTCACTTATAAATTAAACCCATAAATTTGAATAAAAGCTCCAATAATTAGTTCTCTTTTAATTGTGTTATGTTGATATGACCTTCACAACAACTTGTTTATCTAATGTACTGTGTTAGTATTAATTAGATTGTATCATTTTTGTTAGAATAGGTATGTTTAAATTATTTGATACATCAATGTAATGAAATAAATTTGACACCAACAATGCTGGCGAACAGCTAATTATTTTCCTGCTGCTTATGAAGCTCAGAGTTTGCCCTACAAGGCAAGTTCGAATCCTGTCTGGGGAACCATTAGTGTGATAAACACTTGGATGTTATGTAGAAGTATGTGTTTATCAATTTATGTATGCGAATTATACCCATAGGCTCTGCCTAGTTATGGTTAGGGATCAGATGGCCGTGTGTGAAATGACTTCATATTCTTAGTCAACCATGCAAGTCCAGGGCGGATTTGTTGACTTTACACAGATTTTCTTAAGATGTCTTCCTTTACTGTTGAAGCGCAAAAATATAGTATTAAAGAAAGGAATATTACTATCATACTAAACCTTAAGATTTTGTAATTTTAGTGGAGATCAGCATCAGACCTCGCTCAGCGAGTTTATAGTGCACAAGGTGAACCCGGCGCGCCACATGGAACCAATGCGGCGCACACTATGCCTCTCAGACACCTGCATCCTAGAGAGGGATCCGCAGACTTATTCTGTGAGTACTGCTCTATATGGCAAACCACTGGGTCAGATACTGTCGTCGACAATAATATTGTCCTTCTTACAATGGGGTGGTTACATTTAGGGGTCTGCTACCCCTGATAAATGGATTAATAATGAGAGTTCATTCAATCTTAAATTTTAGGTATATCTTTTTTGGGGCAGCAATGAAATTTTTAGGAATTGCAGCTACTCCTATTTAAATAAAAAGAATGTAAAAAACTGGCCATGCACGTGTCGGGCCACGCAAAATGTAGGGTTTCGTAGTTGTCCAATACTACTTAGGTACCTGTTTAAGACATTCATCAAAATATTTTTCAATTATATTTGTAGTACATACCAAATTTCTTACTTGTACAAGTACATTTTATAAATTGGTCTATTATTCGATAACCTGTAAAGTCTACTTGATGTTGATAATTTTCCTTTTAATTTCATCACACTACTACCGTGAATTTTTTCTCATTTCCAAATGCAACAGTTTCGCTGGTATGGGGGGGGGGGGACACTTGACTCTAAAAAAATACGCACTACGATTTTTTTTCTGAAACGTTAGCATCGAAAAATGGTATTAGCAAACCCCATTATTTAAAAAAAAACTATCCACTAAAAGGTAGTCGTGAATAAAAAAATAACCATGTACCAGAGGAACCCTAAAAAAAATTTATATAGATTTTATTCTTCAGCTTTGTCAGCATGATTAATATGTATATCCATGCCGAATTACAGTCTTCTAGTACTAAGAGTCTCTGAGCTAAGCCGCGGACGGACAGACAGACAGACGGACATCATGGCGAAACTATAAGGGTTCCTTTTTGACTACGGAAACCTAAAAATGAATTGCCAAATTACTCCTATATATACGCGCACAACTCCCTTACGACTGCACCAAATTGGATAATAGGGAATGCACATTTTTTTTAAATTCATTAATCGAAATATTTCAAGTTCCAGATAATCACAAAAATATTTTTTCCAAATATCTTGCTCAGAAACAAAGTTATAAGGCTTCAAAGTTGATGGTTAGACAGAGAGGTCCGACATGACCATTGACGTCATTGGTCACGCGGGCCATACATCCGCCATAGAAAATTTTGTTTTCGTTAAGATAAGATAAGATAAGTTTTTATTTGCCAAAAACACGGTATAAAAGGTGGTAAAATAAAAATAACGTACATACATGTTTTGCCATAAAGATAAATAGCATGCAAATACAAGTGAAATATTAATCAATTTCAAACAGGAAACTAAACTACAAATTGTCAAATTATTTCATTTATGTCATATAAACCCTTGGAACCTAGCCATTCATAATTTTTTTTCTTAAATAGTCTTAAATTAAAATTTTTCATATCGTCAGGTATCTTATTAAAAACACGCACACCCATCGCTAAGCAGCTCTTGTTATAAACCATAGTTCTAGGAGTTTCTTCTAATACGAGTCAATGAGGGTCTCTTGCGCGAGGATTTACTTCTATTGCTTTTCTAAACATATTGTATTTTTTCACAAAGACACACAGCTCGAAAATATATAAAGCAGGTAATGGCAAAATACACAGCTTTTTAAAGAGAGGCTTGCAAGATTCAAAAGGGGGAACTCCGCATATTGCTCGAACACATTTTTTCTGTGCAATGAAAGCTCTACGAAAATCAGTGCCATTACCCCAAATCATGAGACCGTACCGCAATACTGCTTCTACATAAGCATAGTATAGTGTCATAGCCGTTTTGGTATTAACAATTCGTCTTACTCTTATAGCGTAAACAAATTTATTTATACGAGAGCAAACATTATCTATTTGCATTTTCCAATTAATATTTTCGTCAAGTACCAATCCTAAAAATGTAATTTGCTCTTTTTTTTTAATTTCGATATTTTTATATGTTATGTCCATTTTCAAATTGCATTTAGTTTGTTTCAAATTGTTAAATTGTATATAATTCGTTTTATCTAAATTAATTTTTAAATTATTATTTTCCAACCATCTGACTATGTCGCGTAATGTACGATTAATTTCATTTTCGTGATTATTAATAGCGTCAATAGTAAGTTTCGTTTTCTCTGTTGTTACTACAATCGAAATATCATCAGCGAAAAGTACACTGTGATAATTTGTGACTTCAGTAATATTATTAATGTAGAGCAAGAACAGAACAGGCCCTAGTATACTGCCTTGCGGAACACCTTACGTGACCTTCTTATATTCAGAAGAATATGATACCATGTTGTTGCTTTCGTCTACTTTATCAATTATAACACATTGTTGTCTATCACTAAGGTACGAAGATAACCACTGCAGTGCATTCCCTCTAACACCGACAGACTCTAGTTTTTGTAATAGCAGACCATGTGAAACGAAGTCAAATGCTTTACTAAGGTCAAGGAATAGTCCTGTGGTCATATTCTTTCTATTAATATTAGTCATTATATCTTTTAAAAGAGAAAACACTGCCAGCGTGGTTGACTTGTTTTTTTGGTATGCATATTGTTCTTTGTCTATTATGTTATACTTGCTACAAAAATTAATTAACCTTTTCAGCATGCATTTTTCAAAAAAATGTGACAAAATAGGTATCAAAGCAATTGGCCTATAATTTTTTATGTCATCTCTGTCACCCTTTTTGAACAGCGGCTTTATAATAGTCAATTTTAGTGACAGTGGAAACGCTCCTTTACAAAAAGAGAGGTTAATTAGGTGTGTTATAACGCCTAGGTAGTCATCAACACATGTTTTTAATATTTTAGTGCATAATTCATCGTACCCTTCAGAATTTGTGTTATTTAGTGATAAGATTTCCTTTTTTACTTCTGCTTGAGTCATAGGACTTAGAAAAATAGAATTTGATATAGTGTGAGTATTATTGCTCTTACTTTTTTGGTTTAATACTGGGTTGTTATTTGATTGATTGTCTGTAATGTAATTATTAATAAAAATAGTGGAAATTTCAATGGGATTAGTTATAATTTTATTGTCATGTTGAATTTGTTCTATATTATGTCCCGTTTTAGTGTCCGAAATTTCGTCATTTATTACTCTCCATGTAGCTCTACACTTGTTTTTGCTTCTGCTTATGAATTTAATATTTGTCAATTTCTTAGATTTATATATGCATTTATTTAAAATGTTTGAAAATGTAATATATTTGTTTCTATTAAATGTAGTTTTATTTTTGTAATAATTATATCGTAGTTTGCGTTTTGTTTTGCAACTAGCTTTCAATCCACGGCTTACCCAGATTCGTCTCTTTTTTGTGTTGTTAATTTTAATGCGTATTTTAGGAAAACACATTCTATAAAATAGTATTAATAAAGAATGAAATTTGTCAAATGCAGTATTCAAATCAGGTTCATCATAAACGTTGATGATGAAAAGAGGGACAGATATATTTGTTTAAAATGTTGTAACTAGTTTGTTTTTCGATCAATTTCGATTCTGTTTTGACTGTCAGTATTCTATTTTTGTATACTTTCAGATGAACTATGAAAAACACGAATATTCTTTTTATGCATATTCCCTATTCTCTTTTTCTGTTATAAAAAGAGAATAGGGTTCTTTTTTTGTTGTGTACGTTATTATCAGGATAGATTTGTATACAAGTTTTTTAAAAACGAATGGAAAGGTTAGGTACACCGCCCGTGCGAAGCCGTGGCGGGCAGCTAGCTGTGAATATAATTTTCATATTGTTCCAGGTCGTCTGTTTGCGTCCGCTGAGCGACGTATTCGCTTTAGTAAGAGATCCTGAACATCCCCAAAAGTTCTCTATAGAATACTTGAATGGCCAAACTCGGACTTATTTGGCAGGAGAAAGGTAATTAATGATTACCTACATTGTGTTTAGGTATAGTCACAGAGTAATTTCTTTCATATTCATTTTTTCAGTCCTTTCATAGGTTCAATTTAGATTTCTTTCATAGTTACTTAAAATTGAAAGCTAAATGGCGCCACAGTGTTTCTAAAAGTTGTTCATTGGTTAAACAAAATGTAAGATGGTGTTTTTCACATTTTTCTATCCAATCGCTAACATTTAGTAACACTAAACAATGGCGCCAATAGGTTCGAGTTTTTACTTATTAATTTAATCAGGCAAGCAGTTGAAACAACTGATAATAGAGCCTGTATCCTATTTTATTCCCGATTGGTTAATTATCTCACTTTAAGATGACCATGTTTTATAATTAGAATATTTTAAGTAACGTCCGTTTGTACAGAATCCGACAATAATGTAAACCAACCAATTTAAACACGATTACTCTGTATTTACTTACATTTGAGTATCAATCCTGATCATATTCACATTTCAAGGAGCCATACATTCTTCTTACAATCATTTCGCCCCCTAATAACTTCTTTATGATAGTTATTTTTAATAAAAAATACTCGGACGACAAAACTTACAATAATTTGTGAAACTGCCATATTAATTTTTACTCATTATTTTTTTTTTTTTTTTGTCTTGTTTGTCTTTGGAAAGTTAGTGTCAAAAGATTATCTTGTTTACATTATTGCCGGATTCTATTGAAAGGGACCTTATCTTTACTGGAATTTATATAGTTTAGCTCGATCTCTACACGATATCGATCGATCCTGTTCGTAATGTTTCAGGGATGCCCTACTCGCATCGTTATTAGACGGCGTTCGTTCGGCGGGCCAGCGGGACGTCCACGTGCGCTCGTGGGCCACGCCGCGCGCGTACCGGCTTGGGCCGCTGCACCGCGAGGTGGACGAGGAAACAGAGTCCAACCACCTCAGGTAAGGACGAACTAGATTGAGGTAAAGACGAGTCAGTTCGAGACAAGGACGAGGCAGTTCGAGGTTAGGACAAGTCAGTTACTCGAGCCTGCTGGACTTTGTCCGCTGCATCGCGAGGTGGACGAGGCATTTCAAGATTTAATTTAGACTAGACTTAATGAATTTAGAAAAAAAAAATAGAGTTAAAGACGTAACTCTGTTGCAGGTTATTTCAAAACCCGGTGGGCATGACCCGCGCGGAGGTGATCGAGCGATTCAACGCGAACGTCGGCTACAGCGGACTCATCTACTCTGTCAGCCAAGACGTAAGAACAACATTTATCATTCTTGCTTGCTATAACAAGATGGGCGGTTGTTTAAAAAAATTATCTTGATTTATTCGAATGATTTTTAATCTGTCTTCAAAACACCTACAAGACACGGAAAACATATTTTAACGATAATCATCATTCGAATATGTAACAATCAAACCTTCGGATGAATTATTAACATTTCATCATCATCAACAGCTCATATACGTCCCCACCGAGGGGCTCGAGCCTACCCTAATTTAGAGTGATTAGGCCTTAGTCGACAACGCTGGCCCAGTGCGAGTTGTTGGTCGACTTCACTCACAACCTTTGAATTTCTTCGTAGGAGTGTGCAGGTTTCATCACGATGTTTTTTTTCACCGTAAGAGCGTCGAATAAACGTACATATGAATTCGAAATTCGAAAACACATTGGTACGTGGTGGGGATCGAACCCGCGTCTCCCTGACGGGAGGCAGTGGCCCTAGCCACTAGACCACCGACGCTCTTTATTAAGCTTATTAACATTTGCTCAACTTTAATTCAGTGGGGGAGGACAAAATGAATTTAACTGATACTATACGGAAGTCTAGTGTCAGTTAGTCTAGGTCTATTGAAGAATTTTCGAAATGGTAATGTTTTGTTACTTTTAGCGTATGTTTTAGCTTGTCAAATACGTTTATTTGTCTTGTGGCACTTTTTACAAACACTCCTAACATTAAAATAGGTATATTGACTGGTCTCATCAAGGTCTTAAAAACTTGGGTATTATGTTTTCGTGCGAAGAGTTCCACCAATTTCTTTATTTTATAATATCGAAGCAATAAAAAGATTCTGGATAACTTTATTAAAGAAAATACTGAACGTATTTGAAGTTAAGATGCCACAATCAGACCGACGCACGAACCAACAAAGAAAGGGAACACTTGATTAATTTTAAATTAAAATAAGTTAACTCTGAACAACAACAACATGATAATTATTGTTTTTATTTTCCTTACGAAAAGTTTACCCATTTTTGCTGTGAATGTACGGACGTTTTATGTTCCCTACACAGCAAATGGAAGAACTGTGGAAGACCCTTCGATTCCATTGCAAAAAAAACGTTAAGTGGAAAACTGACCCTTCATCTTAGTTTTGAGACATGCTCAATATACCTAAGGTCCCTTTCAATAGAATCCGGCAATAATGTAAACAAGATAATTTTTGACACTAACTTTCCATAGACAAACAAGACTGATGAGTAAAAAATTAATATGGCAGTTTTACAAATTATTAAAAGCATTGTCGTCAAAGTATTTTTTATTAAAATAACTATGATAAAGAAGTTAATAGGCGGTGAAATGATTGTTTTAGAAAACTCAAACTTCAACATTATAGAACAATATTATTTATTTTAACACTATAAACATAAGATATTATTTAAATATACAATTGAATACTCAAATGCTATAATGTACAACTACTCGTATAACTTTATCACAACCGTTCAATCACGCTTCATTCACCAGACTGTCTGTCACTCACGACAATACTCCCTTCCCCGAAACATGGCGCTAAGCCGTTATTGATCAGTGATTCTTGTTCGTGATTGGACGCTTTGAAATTAACAATGACACAAAATTTTGCTATTTCTTACAAAATGTTGCCAATTTATATTACTATAAACAAGAAATCATAACAATTGTAAGAAGAATGTATGGTTCCTTGAAATGTGAATATGATCAGGATTGATACTCAAATGTAAGTAATTACGGAGTAATCGTGTTTCAGTTGGTTTGTTTACATTATTGCCGGATTCTATTGAAAGGGACTTTAATAACTAATACACATCTTAGAACATTGTCTATTATAATTTTTTCCTTTGTGTGCCATTTTTGTAGTTCTATCTGCATCTTTCTAGACTTACAGCCTCATTTAACAATCAAATTCACGAAATTAGTTTTAAGAGACACATTTTCCATGGAATAGTTGTAATATACATTACAATTCATACTTGCGATTCGACAATCTACATTTATAAAAACTTAAAAGCTTGGTGAAACTCCGTAGTATTATTGATGATTCAAACACTTGTATTTGTTCCACATATTTATATTTAAATGAATCCGAACGGTGGACCCACCTCCCAGGACCAGGACCGCCCCCCTGCCAGGTGGACTGATGACCTGAGGAAGGTCGCCGGTGGTGGCTGGATGAGGAAAGCGGGTGATCGTGCGCTTTGCAGCAGTGGACTGCAATAGGCTGATTGATTGATTGAACGGTTTCGCTTCACAGCAACTTCAGGGGTTATAAAATTAATAATTACAAACCTGGACTAAGCCACAACAACATTTCACCCGTGCAATAAAAATGTGTGTGTGTGTGTGTGATGTGTGTAACCCCTGAAGATGTTGTGAAGCGAAACCGATTGGGTTCATTTAAAATATAAATATGTGGAACAAGTACAAGTGTTTGAATCATCAATGATAGTAATATACATTGTTTTATAATTATCGTGACTTCACGAAAATCATGTACCATTCGCAAATTTGAAAGACGTATATAAGTAAACGAAGAAAAAATACACAACAATGACTCGATGCATACAAAACATTAAACGCTTAAGCCCAAGTCACACAGAGCCGTGCCGGGCGCGGTCCGGGGCCGGGAAAGCGGGACGGTGCTATGGCGCGGCATAGCACCGTCCCGCTTGTCCCGGCCCCGGACCGCGCCGCTCCCGCTCTGTGTGACTTGGGCTTTATGTTATACCTTGTAGGCCCGAAAGGCCCGTCCCCTGTTGTGGCTGTTTCTTACATGGGATCTTGTAAGTCCCTTACCATTTTTTTTTATTTCTTTCCGCTTTGCCTGTCTATTTTAGGCGATACTCTCAATAGGTTTTCTTCTTAAGGGGCTACCTGACTGTGCACTAGAGCCACTTCGAAAAAAAAATCATAACTCCGAAAAAACTAAATATATAAAAAAAGTGGACGATCATTTTAAAGTGTAGGTACTAAAGTATTTTTAGAAATACCGATTTTTATAAAATCAACGGTGTAGTAAGAGATAGCGAAAGTGCTAAAAACGGCCGTTATAACAATAGATAACTGAATTTATCAATTCTAAAAATACAACAAGACTAATGAAACAATTTGATCGTTCATATTTTTGATATTTTGTGTTTTCACTAAGTTATGATTTTTTATCCAAGTGGCGCTAGTGTTCACATAGGGTACCCTCTTAAGCCGTGACGAGGGATATTTGCTTAGCGCCTGCGTAGTACAGCTTTTACGGAGTGAGCGAGAGAGAAAGAAGTTGTCACATTCAAGGTCAACGCTCAATCAATGTTGCTGATAACCATTTGAAGTCGAATCGAAACTTCACTCATTAGTATTTGACATAGTAAATAAATGATTTGAAATTAACTTATGGAAGTAATTAAATATAAATCGAAAATCTGGGTTTTTTCTTCGTTGATGCTATATTTTTGAGAGTATCGTCTGAACTAGTCAGGCGATTTTACTTTGGCTACGGGCCCCATGGAAAATTCGTCACTATTTCACTTTTGGAACGACAAGGTGGCGTGAATCCATTTTTAATTGGTGTAGAATCAAATATCCACCTTTGTCATACAGCTTTGTAATGCTGTACAATTTGCTTTTAATCACATTTCATTCAACCTGGAAATAAAAAGTACCTGTATATTTTTTTAAAGATAACTTATATTTTTTCTAAAAACTATTTTGACTTATTATTTCTGGGTCTGATGTTTTCACAATCACTGCGTAATCTTTTAACCACGTAAAGTTGTATATTCTATAATATCATTAAAATCACAAATGAATCAAAAGTCGTGGTTATCTTGTGAATAGTCTGAGAAAATATTTAATAGGTACAATGATTTTAGGGGCGTATTGTGGTTGGTAAATAAATAACTTAGCAGAAGGCAGCGCAGGAAGAACAAAAAAATGTGCTGGTACAGTTAACATGGCAGAAGCTAAACAGGCAGTTCGATACTGATGGAAGATTTTTTATGCTTTTTCATAAATCAAATCAAAATCAAATCAAAAATATTTTATTTGAATTAAGATTTTCACAAATCATTTTTCGACGTCAAAGCTATCATGGATGGCACGTTCACTACCAGTGTACGCCCTCTGTGGAGAAGAACATTTTAATATTTATAATTGCAGGCTAGTAAACTGTACAAGTACATTATAATCTTATATTCTTCTTCTTTATCGTGTGGGTTCCTATATTAAAGTAAATAAACACCTGAAAAATATTTTTCGGTTGTGGAGAACTCTTTTAGAGGAGAATTGATTATGAGCTAGTCCCAATACTCTGCCTTAAGTTTAATATTAAAATGTTTACCAGCCACTGTGCACATCTGAGATCCATATCCATCTGTTAGATCCATACCGCAACTAACTACTATACGATACGTGGTTAAAAGGTTTAAAATTGTTAACAATCATCACGTCGATTTTTCTTTCCAGCGGCTTTTTGCGGAAAACAAAGAGAAACTGATAACGGGGGCTTTGAATGCCATAATGTCGAGCGCGTCTTCGGGGACCAATTTACCGCATCGGGAGCTGGAGGCTCTCTTTCACGCGCTGAGAAGATTGTGCGCCAGCAAAGTCGGGTTTGCTGCCTTTACTGCTCTGCCGGGGTATGTTTCTTGGGAGTTTAATAGAATATTACCTAAATTGTCTGCCTGTGTAAAATGTCCGCACATATATTTAATAAGTATCTGTTTGTTTTTAATCTGCCAGGCAGTTGAAATGTTTGATACGGTTCCTGTGTCCAATTTAAAATTGAGTTAGAGACATATTTTATTGTTTCTCACTACTGGGAATAGGCCCCTCCTTTTCGCTAAACTTTACGAGATAGAATAATAAACATGACTTTCTGTTGAGATTAATTTTATTGTTTCTTGTATAAACACAATACCCTCCATTGCGTCGCACGCCGCGTTCTCTCAGATCCAATTTGATTAAAAACCAAATTACATATTGATTGGAGTTTTATCTGATTTACTATGCAATTTAAGTCAACTGAAATTTTCAGAAATACTTTTAAACCCTTGACTCAAAGAATCCTTGTCGGAAAGTACGAACGTGATTTTTATATATGTGTAGATTTCGAGAATGGATCGGTACGGCTGTAGTGAATGCCCTAAGGCGGGGATCAGCCGCTTGCTCACACGCAGCCCTCGACGCCGTCTGCGCGCTGATGCAGCCCATGCACCAGGAGCCAGACCTTCGCCAGGAGCAGTTGAACAAGGCCAGCATGCTCTCCTCCCCCTCGTTCCTCGAAGGCCTCCTGGCCATGTGGGGTGACCACGTGGTGAGTATACTGATGCAGGTTGAACCAGGAACTAGTCCTTCGCCAGGAGTAAAGAACATATGGTCTAACAAATCCTCACAAACAATCTTGGTGTCAAAGTTGTGGAATCTTTGATATAATGTCGTTACATTTCACGATCACAATTTCTGGATATAATAACCGGGACGACGGCTTAAAGAGCCTACGGAAGCATCTTATCTAATAATTATAAAGCAGAAAATGAAAAACAAAAAATAGACCGACAATTTTTTTCATTTTCTGCTTTATAATTATTAGATAATTTCGTTATAACAAACGTAATCTGTAACAATAAAAATCTATCTTACGTATTTTCGGCAAATCAAGTGATCGAGCTTTGTCCTTACCAAACTAGGGACTATCTCACAAAATGATTTATGGTTGACATCCCTCCAGGATCCATAATCAAAACCTAACGTTCTACCGCTAGGCCATGTAATTTATCATCACCGCTGCATTTTCAGTAGAAATTGTTCCTAACTTGGTCCCTGTATTTCAGACTGCGGGTAGCGGGGCGTTGGTAGTGGCGGCCATGTTGGATTTCCTGACGTTTGCTCTGTGCGTGCCGTACAGTGAGACGACCGACGGAAAGCAGTTCGACCAGCTACTCGAAATGGTGTCCAACAAAGGACGAGTATTGTTCAAATTATTTGAGGTAGGTTTATCCTTTGTATAGCGGCACGTATCTTTAGCTCTGAGCGAGCGGTGACTCTCTTTCTCGCATAAGGTAAGGGTGGGGTGACTGAGAGAGAGAGGTACCGCTCGCTCAGAGCATACGTGTCGCTAGCGCTAATAAAATTGCAAGAAAGTTTTCATCATTCCGGTATTATAACTTTTTTAAACTGACAACATTCAGCATTTTTAAAGTGTTTTTTTTTTAAAGTACAGGTTGACCATTTTTTTCTTTCGTAGAATCTCGATTAGCAAACCGCGGTATGTGTGACAATTTTTGTTTGTCATCTGTTAGCTATATTCTTTAGGGAAAAAGTTGTCCATTTTTATTTTGAGTATGTTCCTCGAAAAACGGTTTTCAGATTTATTGACTGAACATACTTTTTTTTTATGTTTCCGATTTTACCGGAGATAATGTATGAAGTAATCTGTATAATTAATATCGTCCTTTTAACCATGGCAGCGTAATTGCGGCCCGATAGCTCATTATGTTACAAAACAACATAAAGGCAATATTTATCTTTCCTCCAGCACCCATCAATGGCAATAGTAAAAGGAGCCGGCTTGGTGATGCGAGCGTTGGTTGAAGAAGGCAGCGGCGGCGTGGGGTCGCGAATGCAACAACTGGCTTTAGCCGAAGCCGCCTTGCCCAGGCATCTCCTCACTGCGCTATACGCGCCAGCAAGGTTGCACCACAGACATCTGGCGAGGCATTTAGTGGCTCTGTGGCTGGTGGATCACGCTCCGGCTCATAACCTGCTCAAACGGATCATGGTAATAAGTAATTTGCATTTACAATATAAACATTAGCTTAAGCCGAAGCTGCCTTGTCCATGCATCTTCTTACTGCATTATACACGCCAGCAAGGTTGCACCACAGACATCTGGCGAGGCATTTAGTGGCTCTGTGGCTGGTGGATCACGCTCCGGCTCATAACCTGCTCAAACGGATCATGGTAATAAGTAATTTGCATTTACAATATAAACATTAGCTTAAGCCGAAGCTGCCTTGTCCATGCATCTTCTTACTGCATTATACACGCCAGCAAGGTTGCACCACAGACATCTGGCGAGGCATTTAGTGGCTCTGTGGCTGGTGGATCACGCTCCGGCTCATAACCTGCTCAAACGGATCATGGTAATAAGTAATTTGCATTTACAATATAAACATTAGCTTAAGCCGAAGCTGCCTTGTCCATGCATCTTCTTACTGCATTATACACGCCAGCAAGGTTGCACCACAGACATCTGGCGAGGCATTTAGTGGCTCTGTGGCTGGTGGATCACGCTCCGGCTCATAACCTGCTCAAACGGATCATGGTAATAAGTAATTTGCATTTACAATATAAACATTAGCTTAAGCCGAAGCTGCCTTGTCCATGCATCTTCTTACTGCATTATACACGCCAGCAAGGTTGCACCACAGACATCTGGCGAGGCATTTAGTGGCTCTGTGGCTGGTGGATCACGCTCCGGCTCATAACCTGCTCAAACGGATCATGGTAATAAGTAATTTGCATTTACAATATAAACATTAGCTTAAGCCGAAGCTGCCTTGTCCATGCATCTTCTTACTGCATTATACACGCCAGCAAGGTTGCACCACAGACATCTGGCGAGGCATTTAGTGGCTCTGTGGCTGGTGGATCACGCTCCGGCTCATAACCTGCTCAAACGGATCATGGTAATAAGTAATTTGCATTTACAATATAAACATTAGCTTAAGCCGAAGCTGCCTTATCCATGCATCTTCTTACTGCATTATACACGCCAGCAAGGTTGCACCACAGACATCTGGCGAGGCATTTAGTGGCTCTGTGGCTGGTGGATCACGCTCCGGCTCATAACCTGCTCAAACGGATCATGGTAATAAGTAATTTGCATTTACAATATAAACATTAGCTTAAGCCGAAGCTGCCTTGTCCATGCATCTTCTTACTGCATTATACACGCCAGCAAGGTTGCACCACAGACATCTGGCGAGGCATTTAGTGGCTCTGTGGCTGGTGGATCACGCTCCGGCTCATAACCTGCTCAAACGGATCATGGTAATAAGTAATTTGCGTTTACAATATAAACATTAGCTTAAGCCGAAGCTGCCTTGTCCATGCATCTTCTTACTGCATTATACACGCCAGCAAGGTTGCACCACAGACATCTGGCGAGGCATTTAGTGGCTCTGTGGCTGGTGGATCACGCTCCGGCTCATAACCTGCTCAAACGGATCATGGTAATAAGTAATTTGCATTTACAATATAAACATTAGCTTAAGCCGAAGCTGCCTTGTCCATGCATCTTCTTACTGCATTATACACGCCAGCAAGGTTGCACCACAGACATCTGGCGAGGCATTTAGTGGCTCTGTGGCTGGTGGATCACGCTCCGGCTCATAACCTGCTCAAACGGATCATGGTAATAAGTAATTTGCGTTTACAATATAAACATTAGCTTAAGCCGAAGCTGCCTTGTCCATGCATCTTCTTACTGCATTATACACGCCAGCAAGGTTGCACCACAGACATCTGGCGAGGCATTTAGTGGCTCTGTGGCTGGTGGATCACGCTCCGGCTCATAACCTGCTCAAACGGATCATGGTAATAAGTAATTTGCATTTACAATATAAACATTAGCTTAAGCCGAAGCTGCCTTGTCCATGCATCTTCTTACTGCATTATACACGCCAGCAAGGTTGCACCACAGACATCTGGCGAGGCATTTAGTGGCTCTGTGGCTGGTGGATCACGCTCCGGCTCATAACCTGCTCAAACGGATCATGGTAATAAGTAATTTGCATTTACAATATAAACATTAGCTTAAGCCGAAGCTGCCTTGTCCATGCATCTTCTTACTGCATTATACACGCCAGCAAGGTTGCACCACAGACATCTGGCGAGGCATTTAGTGGCTCTGTGGCTGGTGGATCACGCTCCGGCTCATAACCTGCTCAAACGGATCATGGTAATAAGTAATTTGCATTTACAATATAAACATTAGCTTAAGCCGAAGCTGCCTTGTCCATGCATCTTCTTACTGCATTATACACGCCAGCAAGGTTGCACCACAGACATCTGGCGAGGCATTTAGTGGCTCTGTGGCTGGTGGATCACGCTCCGGCTCATAACCTGCTCAAACGGATCATGGTAATAAGTAATTTGCATTTACAATATAAACATTAGCTTAAGCCGAAGCTGCCTTGTCCATGCATCTTCTTACTGCATTATACACGCCAGCAAGGTTGCACCACAGACATCTGGCGAGGCATTTAGTGGCTCTGTGGCTGGTGGATCACGCTCCGGCTCATAACCTGCTCAAACGGATCATGGTAATAAGTAATTTGCATTTACAATATAAACATTAGCTTAAGCCGAAGCTGCCTTGTCCATGCATCTTCTTACTGCATTATACACGCCAGCAAGGTTGCACCACAGACATCTGGCGAGGCATTTAGTGGCTCTGCGGCTGGTGGATCACGCTCCGGCTCATAACCTGCTCAAACGGATCATGGTAATAAGTAATTTGCATTTCGTCGTTGCAAATTTAAAACCTCCCATGTGTAGTTTTTGCCGAAAATCTGTTCTTCATATATCTAATTACAAAAAATTGGCTCCTTCCTTGTACAAAAACTCTTATGTGCATATCTCAACATTTAAATGTCTTATGACATAATGTTATAATATCTTATGTGTCAAGTTACATTTTATTGATAATTAAAACCACCCATGTGCACTGATGTCACATAAGAGATCTTATAATGAACATTTTATCAAAATATTGCAATTTTAAAGCTCCCATGTGTTCGCTCGACGCGAGTGACTGTAAATTTCGCGCCTTTTCTAATAGAGAGAGATGACTTCAGTTACGTTTTATTACGCGTGAAAGTGAGACGGGTAATTAGGATCATAGTAATATTCGATATGGCGTCGCAAGGTCAGTTTCACGCGTCAGAGCAGGTTGAAACTTGATCGTATAAACACTGAGTGGTCAGTAACCTATTGTTTTCGTGTTTTTAAATAGAAAATTAAGTGATTATGTCCAAAAAGTGTATACGAGGACGTCGGATGGTAGATTTAGTGTTAAGACCGGAATTAGCTGCCAGCGTTGCCACGGACCTGAATGAAATAACCGATCCCGCTGAGTTAAGTGAACCACACTTTCAAGATTCCTTAATAACACCAGAAGATTTAAGACTTGACGAACCAGGGTGTAGCTTCACTACATTGCCGTTGCCCCCATTTTCTTCACCACCACTGTCACCACAAATAACTACAGAGACCATTGATCCAACTTGGAGCGATGATAGTGTGCAAGATCCACATTTTGTGCCACCCTCAAAAAAGAAAAGACTGCGGCTTTTGTATGATAGTTCAAATAGTGAAGATGAAATACCGCTGTCGAACTTAAGGCCAGTGAATCCAACCTCTTTCGAAGATATTCCACTTCCTTTAGGTGAAGATATTATACAGCATCAGGATAGATCAATTCAAAATAAGAAAAAACAAGCAAATTCAAGCCAGGTAAACAGGCACGCTAGAGTGTTGGGCAAAGAATATCTAGGTTTTAAGAAAATAGGAAACGATAAATATAAACCTTGCATTAAGAAGTCTAAAAGGATTATGAAGCCACGTTGTTCACATACTGCAATTGCAAAATCAAAAAATTCATATTTGTGTGGAAGCATTACTGATGAAGAACGAAAATTAATATATTCTTATTTCTGGAATCTTAAGACGTGGGCTGAAAAGAAAGCGTTTGTAAAGACTGCTGCAGTGCGTAGGGGAATAAGACGACGGCGTAAAAACCAGGTTTCACAAACGAAAGGAAGTGGTCACGATATTTTTTTGAATAAATGTGACGAAAAGTTCACAAAAGTAAGAGTGTGTCGATTGTTTTTTTTAAATACGCTATCATTAGGTGAAGACAGTTTCAGGAGATGGACAAAAGAGTCAGACACAGTTCCTGAAAGTGTTAGCAGCGGGGATGAGACACCAGCCTGTAATGCGAATCATTTAGCCTCCAGCATTTCAGCACGTCCTGAATCTAAACAAACACGTCTAAAAAAGATTGTGAAGACTTGGATAGACTTGATTCCTAAAGTGCCTAGCCACTATTGCAGGGCAAGTTCCAATAAATTGTATGTTGAGTCTACATTCAGATCCGAAAAACACATGCACGAGGTTTTTGTTGAATGGTGTAGAGAACAAAACTATCAAGCAGCTTGCAGACCTACTTTTCTTAAAGTAGTGAAGGAAGAAAATATAGCTATTCATCATCCTAGAAAAGACCAGTGCGATACTTGTTGCAGCTTTAAAGCTGGTAATATTTCGCATACAGACTACGATAATCACATTACTAAAAAGAATGAAGCTCGTCAAGCAAAGAAAGATGCCATCGAGTTGGCTAACGATAAGATAGCAGTGATAACGGTAGATGTTCAAAACGTCTTGCTTGCACCTAAACTCTTAGCTAGTTCTTTATACTATAAACTCAAATTACAATGCCACAATTTTACTATCTATGACTGTAGGACGAAAAAAGTTACTATTTACTTTTGGCACGAGGCTGACGGAGGTGTATCTGCCAACGAATTCACATCTTGTTTGATTGATTACATACAAAATCTAACATCGGGAACTGAACAAGTTATTATAATTTCTGATGGGTGTGGCCACCAGAATAGAAATCGCGTGCTGTCCAGCGCATTAAGCGATCTGTCTCAAAGAACTGGTCTCATTATTGAGCAGTTATACTTAGAAAAGGGCCACACCATGATGGAAGTAGATAGTGTCCATTCCACGATTGAGCAGTACATCAAACCCCCTATCTACGCACCTAGTGACTATATAGTTCGAATGCAACAAGCTCGCCCGAGAAATCCTTACGATATCAAATCGATTCATTACAACTTCTTCCTTAATTACGAAGAACTCGAATCAAACTTTAAATCCATAAGGCCCGGAAAGAAAACAGGAGATCCTGTAGTTGTAGATATAAGAAGACTTAAATACATGCCGGACGGCTCTGTGTTTTATAAATTACGACACTACGAGGAATGGACCATCTTACCTCAGCGAAGAACCACTGTGACTAATGAATGTTTGCTGCCGAAAAAACTTTATCAAAAGCCCCTCAAAATAACAGAAAGCAAATATAAACATTTGCAGGAATTAAAAAGTGTGATTGACAAAGACTATCACCCATTTTATGACTCTATTTCATTCACACAGGGAACTTAACCTGTGTAATATTTGAAATTCAGAAATTATTATGAATAAAAATTTATTACCAAATAGATTATTTGTTTTATTGCAAATTTAACTTATTATTTCTACTGCAATAAATAGTTAAATTGTTACTTACTTTCATTAAAAAACTACTATGTGACAAACATTTTGCAACTAAATTCTCCTATGTGCATGAAAAAATGTAAAAGAGGCTTTACCGTTTAAACCATTTTTGATAGTGACATTAATTCATTCTCAATTAAGATTTAACCTTTGTCTTCTTATATTTACTTGTAAAGAAAAAACATTTTTATTGACTTTTTTTACAAGAGAGCATTATTTTAGTTTTTCTCGTAATATTGTATTTTACACATGGGAGATTTTGAATTTGCAACGACGATTTACAATATAAACATTAGCTTAAGCCGAAGCTGCCTTGTCCATGCATCTTCTTACTGCATTATACACGCCAGCAAGGTTGCACCACAGACATCTGGCGAGGCATTTAGTGGCTCTGCGGCTGGTGGATCACGCTCCGGCTCATAACCTGCTCAAACGGATCATGGTAATAAGTAATTTGCATTTACAATATAAACATTAGCTTAAGCCGAAGCTGCCTTGTCCATGCATCTTCTTACTGCATTATACACGCCAGCAAGGTTGCACCACAGACATCTGGCGAGGCATTTAGTGGCTCTGTGGCTGGTGGATCACGCGCCTGTTCAAAAACAGCTCAAACGGTTCATTGACAAGACTCTATCATAAAATAAACCGCGCCGCTTTACCTACTTTGTGACTGTATGGCGTATGCTGTGTCATATTGTACTACAAGATTTAAACAAGGCCGTAAGTTTGGACTATACCAAACACGTGCATTAAACTTGACTCTTATTGTTGTGTTTCTCTATCGATATCGATCTGTCCGTACTCTCCAACGAAATCAACACATATATTTAATAAGACATAATCTTTTTACATGATTTAATGTAATTCACACAGAGGGACCCAAAGAAATAATAATGTTTTCTGTAATTTGTACAAATGCCTTAAATAATACCCTCATTTATTTCCAGCCATCAGGCCTCCTAGCCTTCTTAGAGTCGACCGAAGTCCCTCCCGCGCAGGCGATTGAGGCCGAGAAGCTTGACGAGAGGGACAACCTACAGCTTGCTCAAGCCAGCGTCAAGCAGCGGGCCGCGCATTGGGAGGCCTTGGAGAGACAAGTGAAATACGTCGAGAAACATCTCGAGGTCAGTTGAAATTGTACAATAGGTGTTTGAAGGTGATTGAAGCCAAGAGGCTTGACGAGAGCGACAACCTACAGCTTGCTCAAGCCAGCGTCAAGCAGCGGGCCGCGCATTGGGAGGCCTTGGAGAGACAAGTGAAATACGTCGAGAAACATCTCGAGGTCAGTTGAAATTGTACAATAGGTGTTTGAAGGTGATTGAAGCCAAGAGGCTTGACGAGAGGGACAACCTACAGCTTGCTCAAGCCAGCGTCAAGCAGCGGGCCGCGCATTGGGAGGCCTTGGAGAGACAAGTGAAATACGTCGAGAAACATCTCGAGGTCAGTTGAAATTGTACAATAGGTGTTTGAAGGTGATTGAAGCCAAGAGGCTTGACGAGAGGGACAACCTACAGCTTGCTCAAGCCAGCGTCAAGTAGCGGACCGCGCATTGGGAGGCCTTGGAGAGACAAGTGAAATACGTCGAGAAACATCTCGAGGTCAGTTGAAATTGTACAATAGGTGTTTGAAGGTGATTGAAGCCAAGAGGCTTGACGAGAGGGACAACCTACAGCTTGCTCAAGCCAGCGTCAAGTAGCAGGCCGCGCATTGGGAGGCCTTGGAGAGACAAGTGAAATACGTCGAGAAACATCTCGAGGTCAGTTGAAATTGTACAATAGGTGTTTGAAGGTGATTGAAGCCAAGAGGCTTGACGAGAGGGACAACCTACAGCTTGCGCAAGCCAGCGTCAAGCAGCGGGCCGCGCATTGGGAGGCCTTGGAGAGACAAGTGAAATACGTCGAGAAACATCTCGAGGTCAGTTGAAATTGTACAATAGGTGTTTGAAGGTGAATGAAGCCAAGAGGCTTGACGAGAGGGACAACCTACAGCTTGCTCAAGCCAGCGTCAAGCAGCGGGCCGCGCATTGGGAGGCCTTGGAGAGACAAGTGAAATACGTCGAGAAACATCTCGAGGTCAGTTGGAATTGGACAATAGGTGTTTGAAGGTGATTGAAGCCAAGAGGCTTGACGAGAGGGACAACCTACAGCTTGCTCAAGCCAGCGTCAAGCAGCGGGCCGCGCATTGTGCGACGGTGGGGAGGCAATTTAAAACGACACTAGAGTTACTCTGTAAATCTCATTTATTATTTTTTTGCATATCAGTCTGTACACATGATAAACCCCAATTAGAATCAGCTCTTTTTCTCACGTCAAAACTTATTTTCCTAATTCAAAAGTAATCTAAATGTTTACGGCCAGCAACAGCCAAAGAGGCAAAGAGGTGTAGGTATGTACCCATACCTAACACATTGGGAGGCCTTGGAGAGACAAGTGAAATACGTCGAGAAACATCTCGAGGTCAGTTGGAATTGTACAATAGGTGTTTAAAGGTGATTGAAGCCAAGAGGCTTGACGAGAGCGACAAACTTACATGGCTCAAGCCAGCGTCAAGCCGCGGACCGTGCACTGGGAGGCCTTGGAGACAAGTAAAATACGTCGAGAAACATCTCGAGGTCAGTTGGAATGGGGGATTTTCTGACAGATCTTAAAAAAAATAAAAAAATAGTTCTAATTAAGACGTTAGATGGCGCCATTCGTGGATTCTTTTTTTTAAATCCTTTTATGGCCCTGGGTGACTCGCCGGATTTCTTCGGATCCACGAATCGTCAACGCCATCTATCGAAGATTTATGAACTATTTTTTTTAATCGGCTTTCGTTAAATCCCCCATTGTACAATAGGTGATTGAAGGTTGTAGAAAGACTTGACAAGAGCGAAATCTACATCTCACGGTATCTTGGTATGATAAAATGGATTTGTTGCTTTGCTTTGTCTTTCATGTAATAACAATGCAACGGATCAACGATTTTTAGGCATAAATTTGGGCTGAAAAGTGACAGAAATTAATCCTGTACAGCGCAGCGCTGTTTTGTCTAGCAGTGTTTGTTTAAAAAATAACCTACCTACAGAATGGACAAGTCAAATTAAACTTTGCTTCTTTTTTTGTTATCTTTTAATTACATGTAACAGCCGCATACTACATCAGAATTATTAACCAAAATCATTTCTGTTGACCGTATTCTTTAGCCGGATGAACAATTTTTTTTTGTATTTACAGCACTACGCCCAACTAGCCCTTCAGCATTGGGCACAACGCAGCGGACGCTCATTGGCTGAGCGGCAGAACGCGATCAAAGAGCGGCCCGTGGTCCTGCGCAGGCGCCGCGAACGACTCAAGTCCACCGCCAACTGGCCATTATTCTACTTTCAGTTTCATAGGGACCACGCCCTGCCCAACTTGATATGGAACCATACGGTGAGTTTGTGCTATTTTTTCTTTATCGAGTGGGTTGTAATGTAACGTCGAATAATGCCAGCTCTTCACTCATTGGCAGAGCGGCAAAATGCGATCAAAGAACGACCTATGGTGACTCATCACCACCAGTAAAATGGTAACATAGAAACTGGAAAAATCTCACAGTCTTATATTTTACTCAGACGCGAGAAGAACTCCGTCAAGCGCTAGAGAACGAGCTCCGAGCGTTCACGTCAGACCGTGAGGTGGCCGGCACCACGCTCACCTCCTGGAACCACGCCGAGCTGGAGGTCCACTACCAATGTCTGCAGGGCGAGGTCAAGATCGGAGACTACTACCTGCGGATACTGCTGGAGCAGCGGGATAATGACGACAGCCCTATTAGGAAGTCGTGAGTCTCACAGAATTCCATTGCGAGGGTCGGTGGTCTAGTGGCTAGGGCCGCCGCCTCCCGTCCGGAAGACGCGGGTTCCATCCCCACCACGTACCAATGTGTTTCCGAATTTCAAATTCATATGTACGTTTATTCGACACTCTTACGGTGAAGGAAAACATCGTGATGAAACCTGCACACTCCTGCGAAGAAATTCAAAGGTTGTGTGTGAAGTCGACCAACCCGCACTGGGCCAGCGTGGTTGACTAAGGCCTAATCGCTCAAGATCAGGGTAGGCTCGAGCCCCTCGGTGGGGACAAATATGAGCTGTTGATGATGATGAGTCTCACACAATATAGCCCCATTAGTGGTTGAGCTATGAAAAAAAAAACCGCAAAGGATAGCCGTTTGGTATGACGTCATAATTTTTTGTATGGGATTATGGGACCCGGTTCTAAAAATACACTACATCATTACCTTTTGATCACATGTTTTCTAATAATCCAAGAAATATTTCCAAACGTACCAAGTTTAGGCTCTATAACACTGACACCAGGGTTTGTGAGGTCGGTTGTCGACCTTACAACCCATACGATGAAACTCAAGATTTTTCTAAGACGTTTTTAAATATTCTTAGGTACGAGTTCTTCAACGATCTCTATCACCGGTTCCTGTCCACCCCCAAAGTGGAGATGAAGTGCATGTGCCTGCAAGCCATGAGCATCGTCTACGGGAGATATTACGAAGACATCGGCCCCTTCGCCGACACCAAATACATCGTGCAAATGCTGGACAGGGTGAGTGTTAATTTACTATTCATGTAGTGTCTTTCTTTGATGTATTGTAAATGTGTAGTTTCAGTATGCGTCCTAAAATTTTGCCCGACTTTATTGCATTATTATATAGGATAACGGTAACGGTGAAACAAATGAGAATGAAACTCATCTCACTATTCATTTGTAGTTTTTAAAAAGAGCGGTGCCTCCCAACACAGGTGATAAGCCTACTGGGAGACACCTGCCCCACTTTTCTTATGTACTACCAACGTGTTACAAAAAATACCAAAAAAAAAGAATATTCTTCATCACAGGCATTTAATCAAAATTTTCCCATCTCTAGTGTCAATTGACACCTAAAATAGTTTAGTTTCAGTGTCGCGCGCGCGCAGCCAAGCGGCAGCCCGTGTCGTATGTTTTTGTATCGTGTTTTGGGACAATAATGTCTTCCAGTCGAGTAAAATGTTCAAAATGCAACATAGTAATTAACGAAGTTCTTGCATTTGTTAGTAATCGTATAGATGTGATGACAGAAGAAAGTATAAGTCAGATATGTGTTAGTGCTTTCTCAGAATCTGATATTTCAATTGCGAAGCAGTTGTTAGTGGAATCAACGTTGCAAAATAAGAAAATAAGAAGGGGGGATGGAAAAAAACGGCGTGATATTGACGATATTATTTGTTTGCTGAAGGAGCTAGACCCAGAAAAAATTCCAATTTTTGTGGCGCGGGAACTACACAAATTGCCTCCCGTATTGTTTGATCATGTTGACGTAACAAGATTGCTAAAAGATATTCTTAAGATGCAACAAGATCAAAGGACGACCACAGAAAAGCTGGAAAACTTACAACGGGAGTTTGAAACTTTAAAAAACGCGTCGTTAGTTAACCAATTTAATTATGAGGGTAATATCAACAAAAAGCGAGGTGCCTACCTAGATGATGATTTGTTTACGTGTGATAGCGGCCCGGTTGGATTATTGCCTAGTCAGGAGAATGATAATCTATTATCCCAGACTACCTATTCTCATTCACAAGATCCTCCGCCTTCCGCAAGCCAAAATGAACACGTCGCAGATATTGTGAACGAGTCAGTACCGCACATCGATCGTAGTTGCACTGCCAGTACTTATCGCCCGATGATTCACGCGCGCACCTCTCCCGCCGCCGCCGCCGCCGTCGCCGCCGCAGCTATCGTACCGAGTCAACGTCAACCAGCTGTTTCGAATAAGCGACACACGGCCGCGGAGAATGTCGAGTATGATCTCCCGGACCCTATACACACTAATGTCGATTCTAATGTAAATCCTACAAAGAAATCCATGGCAGAAATTGTGCGGGAAGGAGGTGTATTGAAAACTAATGATAAAAACAATGACTGGACTACAGTGCAATCGAAGAAATCTAGGAACCGGTTTGCTGGTAAAAGAGGTACGGCCTTGTCGAAGCCTGATATGAATTTCAGAGCTGTGGATATTAAAATACCTATGTATATCTCTCATGTAGCAAAGGAGGTGACCGTGTGTGATATTACTCAGTATATTAGAAGCAAAACTGACACACCGGTTGTATTGGAAAAAATTGAAATGAAGATACCCAAGGCTTATGATGCTTATAAGGTTCTAATACCACGTAGTAATCTTAAGTTATTTATGCAGAATAACTTTTGGCCGGAAGGTGTAATGTACAGACGTTTTGTTAATTTTAGACAGAAAAAAATAGACAGAGATAGTGCTCTGCAGTCGAGACCTGCTTCTACACCCTAAATATGGATAGCAAGACTAATGCGACTTTTATTACTTTCAATTGTAAAAATCTGGATACTTCAGCTGAGTGTATACGAAGATTATGTAAAAGCGCTGACGTCATAGCGCTTCAAGAAACTTGGCTTTTACCGCATGACCTGCCAAGCTTAGGTAATCTAGACAATGACTTTGCGTACACGGGTAAGTCGGCAGTGGACACGTCCGCCGGCATTCTTAGAGGAAGACCTTATGGAGGAGTCGCTCTACTGTGGAGGAAGTCCTTGTTCCCTTCAGTTTCGTTAATAGAGTGTAACAGTGATCGGCTGTTAGCGATTAAAATTTTGCTCGGAGATCGTTCCTTGCTATTTTTTTCAGTGTATATGCCGGTTGATTGTTCGCTTAATCTGGTTGAGTTTACTGAATGTTTTAGTGAAATCTCGGCCGTAATTGAGAATAATAATGTGGAAACTATATTTATACTTGGTGACTTCAACGCGCACCCCGGCAAACGCTTTGGGAAGGAACTGCTTGAGGTATGTGCTGAACAGTTATGGTCTTGTGTTGACATAGAACTATTACCAAGTGACACATACACGTTTAAGAGTGAACAAAACGGAACACTGAGCTGGCTTGACCACTGTGTGGTGAGCAGGGCAGCACGAGACTTAGTACAGAACGCGTCTGTACACTATGGTGTTTATCCTTCAGATCACATTCCTTTGTCGATTGTATGTAACATTCGCTTAATTAAGCCTAAAATTGTTAGTGCTCTTAATACTTGTAATAAAGTCATCTGGGGTGAACGGGACAACAAACAGGTTGACGATTTTTTACATCATTGTAACTCTAAATTAAGACTGATTGATTTTCCTGTTGAATTTAATGTATGTTCATTTGGTATGTGCTATGACGCTGATCATCAGTTAATATTGGATAACATGTATAGTGATATAGTTACCATTCTTCAGAAGGGTGCTGAGTGTACTTTTATCGAGCGTGAAAATCGTAAAAGCAAATATGTCCCAGGCTGGAATAAGCACGTTCGTGATGCTCACCGTGAGGCAAGGATATGTTATCTAACTTGGTTGTCGTATCGAAAACCTACTAGCGGTTATGTGTATGACAAAATGTGTGATTCAAGGAAGTTATTTAAATCTAAACTTAAATTTTGTAAAGATAACGAAAAACATATTAAAAAGGAAATAATCGCCAAGAATCACTCAGATAAGCAATTTGGTAAGTTTTGGAAATCCACGAATAAATTAAATCCTAAACCAAGCCTGCCGGTGAGCGTGGCGGGCGTGCATGACCCGGTTGACATCGCCAATGCTTTCCGGCAGCATTTCAGGGTGGAGTCCTCTTTGCAGTGTGCGCCTTCGATGCATGGCGCTGACGCCGCCGGGCCCGGTCAACCCTCTGTCAGATTCACAGCTAAGCAAGTTGCTTCTGTTATTAAGCGGATGGTTAGAGGTAAATCCCCCGGGCACGACGGCCTCAGCGTGGAGCATTTAAAATATGCGGGTTTGCACCTGCCTCGGGTACTTGCTATGTTTTTCAGCCTGTGTTTAAGTCACTCTTACTTGCCAGCAGACTTGATGTATACGGTGGTAGCACCTATTATTAAAAATAAAACTGGGTGTGCCTCTGACTTGTCCAACTACAGGCCCATTTCCTTGGCCACTATAATAGCGAAGGTTTTGGACAGTCTGCTTGAAGCTCACTTGGCGAATCACATGAAACTACATGATGCCCAGTTTGGTTTCAGACCGGGCCTTTCTACCGAAAGTGCCATACTTTGCCTCAAGCAGACTGTGCAATACTATACAGCTAGAAAAACGCCTGTTTTCGCTTGTTTTTTGGACTTGTCAAAGGCATTCGACTTGGTGTCGTATGATGTTTTATGGCGTAAGTTGGAAAAGGACACTACCGTGCCAACAGAAGTAATTTCGCTATTTAAATACTGGTATGCTAACCAAACAAATAGTGTAAAGTGGGCAGGGTCGTACTCAGAAGTGTATAGGTTGGAGTGCGGGGTGCGGCAGGGGGGTTTGAGCTCACCTCGCCTCTTCAACCTGTACATGAATGGGCTGATCGAGGAGCTCAGCGGCGCCAATGTTGGATGTCATGTCGACGGAGTTTGTGTCAATAACATTAATTATGCTGATGACATGGTGCTGCTGAGTCCTTCCATTGGTGCTTTGAGGGGGCTTCTTGCTATGTGTGAAGCTTATGCAGTGGTCCATGGGCTCAAATATAATGTTAAGAAAAGTGAGTTCATGGTCTTTAAGGCTGGCACCAAGACTTATAATAATTTGCCGGAAGTATCGCTTTGCGGTAAACCTATTTGCAAGGTGAGCAAGTTTAAATATTTGGGCCACTGGATCACTGAGGATCTTATTGATAACTGTGACATTGAGAGGGAGCGTAGGTCGCTGGCTGCTCGAGCCAACATGCTGGCCCGTAGGTTTGCACGCTGTACAAAAACAGTGAAACTAACGCTTTTTAAAGCCTACTGCCAATCATTTTACACGTGCGGCCTATGGGTAAACTACAAGCAGCGGACATACAGCGACCTACGCGTCCAATATAATAACGCGTTCAGGGCGCTGTTGGGGCTGCCGTGGAGGTGCAGCGCGTCGGGAATGTTCGCGGAAGAGCGCACAGACGGGTTCGCGGCCATCATGCGCAAGCGGTGCGCCTCCCTGCTGGCGCGCCTGCACGGCAGTTCTAACACCCTCCTGAGAGTGTTCGCGGCGAGGTGGGACTCCCCCATGCTGCAGAGGTGGTTGCAACTCCACGCTATTAAGGCGTGAGGTTGGATCCACCACATTTAATTAAAATTTTACTCGCCCATCTGTACTAACATAGCTATTAAGAAAACTGTTACTAACATTTTTATGGACTCTGGTCTGATAATAAACTTATATTATTATTATTATTATTAAAATATAGACTATCGATTCTCAGAACGGAAAAGTATTTGTACATCATTTGTGCCTACATTCTTAAAAGAGATGTACTTAAATCAATTTATGTTAGAAAACATTTTATTTTTTGCCTTAATGATCTTGTTTACGTATTTACAAACATAAATATCATTTTGAAATATTTAGTTAATTATTTCATTAATTTATTATTTCATAACAATTATTTAACAAAGCTTTTTTTATTTATTTGTAGTTTTTTTCATTTCGAAATTAATTGTTCTAATGTGAATGTTATGGTACAAGTTGTACGTAAACATTTTTAACCATAGCGATAAAAATAGGTACATTGACCTAAAATTACATATCTGGTCCGAATATTCTTCGACACAGCTGATCACTAGAGATGGGAAAATTTTAATTAAATGCCTTTGATAAAAATATTCTTTTTTTTGGTATTTTTTGTAACACTTGTATACAGAATATATTTTATATTTATTTTTTATTATTTTTTTTTATTATGAAAAAGACAAGCCGTAAAAAGAGTTGCTACTTCCTGTAGACGGTTGCCAACTGCCGACTTATCCGGTGTTGCCATATGAAACGAACTTAGTTCCATTTTTTTTATTCTTTTGCGTTTCGCACTATTTTGTGTATTTCAAAATACACTTAAAGTAGGACATAACCTTTTGTTGTTGTCTTTGATATCAGCTTATTCCGGCCCTACTGAAAGGCCTACCCTAAAAATGGCCATTAGGCTTTAACCCCTTATATGCGGCTGTCAAAACGTATTGACGGCAAAAAACGTTAACCTTTATAATAATGTAAAAATGTAACTTTTCTTTTAACAACTTTCTGCTGCAGTACCCATCCTTCCTAGAATTCGCTTGAAAACTGTGCTTTATTTTATTTTTATTTGAACATGTTTTTAATGTGCTTTTTTTGTTTGTTTCTGTAGTTAACTGAAATGGTAATACATATTTATTTATTTTTTGTTTAATGTTTTATTCCAGTTGACATTTATTTGTATATTTATTCTGGTTTTTTTCAGACGTGCGATAGAATGGAGAGAGACAGACTTGTGCAATTTTTATCTAAACTAATATTGCACAGAAGAAACGTCAGTGAGATATTGGAATGGAATGGTATCAGGTAAGTTATTGGTGAATAATAAACGTAGTTATTTTTTTCTTTTAAACAGGGTAAAAAATATAATATATTCTTATACTTTGTAGTTTTATCAAAATACCATTGTTAACTTGCCCTTTCAAATAACATTGGTGCTACAAACAAATAGGTAGTATTATAGTGTTTTTTATTATAGTTTTCTCCCGTCCGGGAGACGCCCATTCGGTCGGTTCGATCCCCACCACGTACCAATGTGTTTTCGAATTTCGAATTCTCATATATACGTTTATTTAATTTGACGCTCTTACGGTAAAGGAAAACATCGTGATGAAACCTGCACACTCCTGCGAAGAATTTCAAAGGTTATGTGTGACGTCGACCAACCCGCACTAGGCTAGCGTGGTCGACTAAGGCCTAATGGCCCTAATTTAGGGTAGCTCGAGCCCCTCTTTGGGGACGTGTTGATTGCTGATTTTTTTTATAGAAAACTAGTCATTTTCATTCTAGTACCATCATTCAGTAAACTTTCGTTTCAGAATCCTAGTAGACCTAATGACACTCGCCCACCTACACACGTCCCGGGCAACCGTCCCGGCCCAAAGCAACGTCATAGAGGGACCAAAGCAGACCGACGGTGGGGACAGAGAGTGGTACTACAATGTAGAGAATGGGGACAAAGTGCAGAGGAAAGGACCCGTCAGCAAGCAACAGGTAACAGGAATGTCAATAAAAATAATCTAAAACTTATTTGTATTTATGGCGTTTCACTATAAACATTTCGCCTAATTAAGTGGTTTTGCTAAGTAAGCTTGAATAAGATCCGTAACATTTTTATTAGTTGAGAATGCAGATTTATAGAGCTAAGAAATCCTTAACATATAGTGCAAAATTTTTTGTTCTACGACAAAAATTTACGAAGTTATGACCAAATTACTAGCGAAGTTCAGTGAGTGGCCGCCGCGATAGCTGTGACGTCACTGTGACGGACGCCGCCAGTTGGACTTTGAAACAAATTAAATGTCCGATTTGTGTCTAATTCATCTTTTTAACTATGTATAAATATTTTATTGTGCCGAAATGTACAAACAAACACTTCTATTGAAGCACCAGAAAAACTATTTTTAACGTGCCGAAATATCCAAAACTTCGTAAAAAATGGTATTCCGTTGTAAACAGAGATGATAAAACTCTACCCTCTGCCCAGGCTACAAGCGCTTTATCGCTGCCGACGGCTAACGTGGCGTCCGTCACAGTGTCGTCACACGCACCCGCAGACATTGACTTTTAGCGGCAGGAACGGCATATGTTTATTACTTATAATATCTTTGTAAGTAATGGTTCGATTTGGATAATTCATATATCTTTATTATGACAAAGAATAACGAGGATTTTAGTTCTATTAAAATTTAGATAACTTTAATGATCCTCATTCTAAGAATAGGGAACATGCATAAAAAAATATTAGATTTTTTCATAGTTTATCTGAAAGTATACAAAAATAGAATACTGACAGTCAAAACAGAATAGAAATTAATCGAAAAACAAACTAGTTTCAACATTATTAAACAAATATATCTGTCCCTCCCTACGAACAAAATTGTCTATGGCGCATGTATGGCCCGCGACATATATGACGTCACATGAGTGTCGTCGGACCTCTCTGTCTAACCATCAACTTTGAAGCCTTATAACTTTGTTTCTAAGCAAGATATTTGGAAAATTATTTTTTGTGTGTTTATCTGGAACTTGATATATTTCGATTAATGAATTTTAAAAAATTGTGCATGTTCCCTATAGAGACAGTGAAGGACTCCAGTAATTACATATAGATAGTAAAATTATTAAAACCATGAGGTGCCGCCGGAAACCATCTAAATGCAAACGGTTAGTTCAGTTCAGAGTCATTCGCTGTATAATACATTATATAAATGATTCTAAACACTCAGATAAACTTAAATAAAAAGAAAACGTGGTTAACCAAAAAAACATGGTTCACCATTTCTGGATGCTATGCGGATGTCAAGTCCGCGCCCGCTATATTACCACTCTGGTAGAAATAGCGATTAGTCTAGTTTAGATTAGATTAGCGAAAGAAAAAAACAAAAATGTTATGTATGCGGATGCAAATAAGATGTTGACTCAATGTATGTGTAATTGTGTAATGTATATACCGGCACATCTAACCACCCACCTTTGTATTTCGGGTTAATTTTAAACTACGCTTATTGTTATACATTAAAATTGATTTATTGATAATTTTACGATAAATTAAACACACTTAAATAAACGTTAAATTAAATTAACAACTTTTTAACTAACATCAGCTGTAACTAATAGAATTATAAAGAATCACGAGTATTCTTTGAATTGAAGGGTGGGCGGTTAGTTGTGCCGGTGAGTTATTTACTCTCTTTTTATGGTTTCAGCTAAAAGAGCTGTACAATTCCGGCGAGATCAACAACAAAACGAAGTGTTGGGCCAACAGCATGGAGGGTTGGCGCGCATTGGCCAGCGTGCCTCAGCTGAAGTGGTCGCTAGTTGCCCGGGGGACTGCGGTGATGGACGAGTCTGCTTTGGCCGCGACAGTACTCGACCTGCTCGTCACGTGCGCGCGGTACTACCCCAGCAGGTAAAGGTTCTAGGCCAGTCATATCGTACAAATAAAAAGACTGAAATAGACATAATTGCGGTAAACTTGCTCTTTTGGTATGTTGTTTGGGTCCACCTGGATAGTATTAATCCAGATTTGCAGCAGTCTGGAATTCTCGCGCGCTGAGTAGTTGCTGAAAAACCACAATTTTTTCTCTTTCTTTAGTTTTGTGCAAAAAAAACGACATTGTAAGACTCTGACGACAAAGGTTACTACTACTTTTTTAAAGTGTACAAAATTCCTGACAGTTTGAGCCCTAATTCAATTGTGTAGGTCTAATAGGTCACACGATACAGGGTTCCCAATGTTCACTATTTTCCCCAAAATGTTGGAAAATTAGAAATGTCTAATTTTCGACCAAAATATCAGGTTATTGAGGTATCTCAGAGGAAATTAATGAAAGGTGAAGTTGTAGCAAATTTAATTACCTTCATTTTGAAACTAAAAGTGCGTCCGTAGGTGTGATAGTTTGTTCAATGACGACCATAAACCAAACAAACCTAAAAATCGAGTGTTTTAATAAAATAACTAGAATTGTTTTCTTCTTGTTCTTAGCGAGTCGATGGCAAGTCGAAACTTTATATTGTTGTAGCCCAGAATGTGGCCACTTGGACGGCGCATTGTGTGGCGTCCATTAAATCTTTCTGCGTGCAGGAGACAGGGCACGCAGGACATGATGTCAGGTGGGCCATCGTCTGTACCTCCCCGCACGCGCAGCTCAAATTAGTGTTATTGGAGAATCCCCACCTAGACATGCTATCTTTACTCCGGCCGACCTGAGTCCGAAGTCTATTTAAAGACTTCCAGATCGGCCACGACAACTGATGTCCGGGTGGAAGATTCTCAGATGTTCGTGACAAAGGGACTAGGAAGGGAGACTACGGCGCCAGAGGTCGCATTTTGCTTGTGATGGGTCGTTGGTCAGTGGTTCGACGCACTTTATAAAAAAAAACCGGCTTTTCAGCCGTTGAGGCACTGGTTTATAGCCATTCAGTGGGTGCCGAGTGTCATCGTCCATTTTTCGCCTATCAAGGGAGCTGGCAACTGCTCTGCGGACATCTGGAGGCGCTATGCCATTATTTTCTATTTGTTTATTATCTAGTAACAATGGAATTATGCTTATCTTAATTAAATTTAAGTGAGAAAAAGAGAGACAATGGTGTCGATTCGGCATACGCCCAACTAAACTAAAATTTGTCTTGTCACTTTCTATCAATTTTAATTGAAAAGGGAACGAAGATCATCGGATTTGTTTTTGTCTTTGACTTCACGACTAACTGTCAGATTTAGTCTTGTTTTAGTGCCTACCTAAACACCATGACGAATAAAAAGCCACTAAAATAAGACTATTTAGTCATGAAGTCAAAGACAAAAAAACAAAATCGATGATCTTCGGTCCTTTTTCAATTAAAAATGATAGAAAGTGACGAGGACTAATTTGAGTTTACTTTAGTTGGGCGTATGCCGAATCGACATTAATATACAAAAATATTCTTAAAAACAACCATTAAAAACTTGTTATTATTAAAGTGGGTCATCACCATCTTTGGGCTTAAGTTAACCTACGCGTCTTCTTTGAGGGCCCAGGAGTACCAATATCAACTTCGACGAGAGGGTCTCCTCCTTCGTTGATGTCATTGGGGAGGTTGATGTCCATGTCATTCGTGCACTCGCTCCCACCCAAAAAAATGTAATGACGGATCTAAGTGATGTAATAACATCTTATGGAAATAAATTATTTTGACTTTGACTTTGACTTTGCTCCCCTTACAGTATTTGCACAGTGTAGAACACTTCATCCCAGCCTTCCTGCAACAGCAAGACCCAGTACAACCTGTCTTGCACTTGCAGGAGAGGCTTTTCAGAAGTAGTTCAGGGGCTGGGGGCAAAGATGTCGTGGTAGGCATCGAATCCAAGTCTGTTTGTGTTGTGATTCCAAAGTGGGTTTGATTTCAAATTCCTCTTAAAACTCCAGGGGGGGGGGGGGGGGGGTTATTTTGTCTTATAGTTCTTAATAAAGATAATTAAATATGCTATAACTTCACTTCGCATTAATTTCCCCTGAGATACGTCAAACCTAATATATTTGTCGAAAATTAGATATTTCCAATTTTCGAACATTTTGGGGAAAATAGTGAACATTGGGAACCCTGTATCGTGTGACCTATTAGACCTACACAATTGAATTAGGGCTCAAACTGTCAGGAATTTTGTACACTTTAAAAAAGTAGTAGTAACTTTTGTCGTCAGAGCCTTCCATTGTCGTTTTTTTTGCACAAAACTAAAAAAAGAGAAAAAAAAATGTGGTTTTTCAGCAACTACTCAGCGCGCGAGAATTTCAGACTGCTGCAAATCTGGAAAAATACTATCTAGGTGGACCCAAACAACATACCAAAAGAGCAAGTTTACCGCATTTATTTCTATTTCGAATCTAACATAATATGCCTATTCGGCCAGTATTGGACCAACATTATTGAAGTGGCGTGAAATGTTGGACCAGCTTAAGGAGGGAATTGATAGTAGGAGCAGAGTTGGGCCAACTTTACTGCTGGTTGGTTTATTGGTATCAACTTCATAGAGGGCTGGCGCAGTGTTGGGACAGTATAGGCTTCACGCCAACTGTATACTTAGATGGTTGATGAAGTATTGGGCTAACAGATTGGTTGGTCAGTTGGTCGGTGAAGCCTAAATGAAAAATAATAAAAAAGTTTATTAAATAATGGTTCATCAAGGGCCCGTTACAGTCCACTGCTGGACTATGAGCCTCCTCCACTTAAGTGTTTGGTTTTGCCATAATCTCCACGCTTGGCAAGCGGGTTGGAGATCGCAAATTAAAAGGTTACTGTATCAGAGAGCGCTGCTGCCCGTTTTCTGTTCAATTTGTAGTCCCTAAGTCGCCTCTTACGACACCCACGGGAAGAGTAGGGGTTGGTGACAAATTTATTCTACTCTGCCGTCACCACACGGCTAAATAATGGTTAATATAAGTTTATTTTTCCAGAGACGAAGAAGACGCAGTGATCAGGCCGCTGCCCAAAGTTAAAAGTCTGCTGTCGGAGCCGGCCTGCCTGGCGCATGTCGTGCAGCTATTACTCACTTTTGACCCCATCCTTGTTGAAAAGGTATTCACAAAACATGTATCATTTTTATTCTTCTTCTCTTGAAAATATACAAAAACCTGAACAACAACGTTTTGTAACACTGTGTTAAGAATTTCATTGTAATTAATTACAATAACTTCTTCTGTCCTAAGACAAAAGAGTCATATAAAGTTTCACACTTATATTATCTCGCCGGTAATTTTTCCGTCGACCGATAGAAGTAGACGATTAAAATTAATCATCTAACAAATTAAAAACACCACTGCGCCGCCAAAAATTTATAGATGGTGCCTCTCGGGCTGATGTAAGGACTCTTACGATACCCCTTACATCTGTTCAGGCATTTAGAAGTTATGGTAGAATAGATAAACTCACATACATATATACTTACATTCATGAACCCTGAACACATGACACTCCTTTTTTTGGGCAGTCGTGTAAAAAACGCACCCAAACTAGCACTCTTAATACGCGTCGGTGTAAGCAAAAAAGCCAAATTACAAGTACCTAAAAGGATTCACTAACATTTTCAACGCCATGAAATCTATTCTACATTAAAATTCTAGGTGGCGACTCTTCTATACGAAGTAATGCAGGACAACCCCGACATATCGAAGCTGTATTTGACGGGCGTGTTCTACTTTATGCTGCTGTACACGGGCTCGAACCTGCTACCCATCGCCAGGTTCATGCGGCTCACGCACATGAAGCAAGCCTTCAGAGCTGATCAGGTATTGCTTGTGTTATAAACCAAAATGTTAAATATTGTAAGAATTTCATTGAATTTGAAATACTTCTCTGGCAAGTTATTAACACACTGTACATGAAGTTCACTGTGATATCGTCGGTGTTTTGTAGAAAGCGCCTTTTAATTATTAGGCGCTTTCGCCCTTTCTACAAAACACCGACGATATGTCTAAAAATTTCACAAGCGTCACATCTTTTACGTATTTTTTTTCAAAAGTTTGTGGTTTTTGAAAAGGCTTGTTGCTCGAGCATCCAATGAAGAACACCGATAGGTTCTTTTATCACATTAAAACATGCTTTATATTAAAGTTTATATCATGTACATTACTTTTTATTTTATACTTCAATACATGCAATATTACCAAAGTTATGACCGCGAGAAGTTCCGAGCGTGTGACGTCATATGCATGCAGTGTAGCAGTGTTTGCGGGCGGCGTTGCGTGCATATGACGTCAATATGATCGTCGGTCAGACCCCGATCCGATTACTAGGACCAATATGCATAGGAATGGGTTCCTATGCATATTGGTCCTAGTAATCGGATATCCCAACAATAACTTGTTTGCGAACATGTTTATGCTGCGACACAAAAGTAGAAAATAAACAATGATGAAACTAAATTATATATTAATGGCATCACCAGATAAACCGGCGACAAATAGCAACCAGCCACCACACCGAAAGTGGCAATGATCTTAATCAACAAGGTTACGTTTGCTTTAAAATAGGTACGGTTGCGAAGTAAAGCTATTAGACGATGATGTAGTGTTTCTGTTTTCTATTTATAATTTATAAACAAATAGGTAAAGTACTCGAACCTTCGAAGACTCAGACCAACCACCCACTGGACACCATGTTTCAGGGCGAAACTTTCCGAAACACATAGGTGCATTTGCATTATCTCTGGCCTCGCGGCTTACTTCAGTTTCGACCAATTATGAGACCTGTCAATACGTTGCGTAAACGAGATCAGCCAATCACGACGTTTTCCCCGCGCCTCCGCACCGCAACTTCGTAATTAGTTTGTTAGTAAATTATAATAAGATGTGGTGTCCAGTGGTTGGTTGGAACGAGGTAAAGTACTTTCGTATTTGACCGTCTTAAGCTACTGTACGCAATTTAAACACATCCGCTCCACATCATCCAGCGTTATTTTTACGTGGGAGGATATGTAACTCATTGTCTTGTTTCCAGTCAAGTTCAGACATAATGCAGCGCTCGATCCTGGGCCAGCTTCTGCCAGAAGCCATGGTCTGCTACCTGGAGAACCACGGCGCGGAGAAGTTCGCGCAGATCTTCCTGGGCGAGTGGGACACGCCCGAGGCCATCTGGAACGAGGAGATGAGGTTAGATATTCAAACGATCGAATGTCGGTTGTACTAGGTGTCGAAACGCAACAAAACATTGTTTATAAGTGATTACTCGGTTTAAAACACTTCTGATATGGCTTATATATTAAGTTTATATATTTAGTTTACTGTTATGATTTTGTCCACGGAGATACGAACCCGGAATCTTCAAATAAAGAAACTGAAAACACTACCATCTCGTGCGCCCTTTATTAGTTCTAGCGAGCCTTTGTCCAATAACGGACCACCCCCAAGAATATTTTTTAGAACTGCCGATCAAAATGATCGTTTGGGGACTAAAGCTATAGGCACGGCTATCCTGTACATCCATTTGTGGCTTATTAGCAATGTTTGCTTTGTGGGGCCTCCACTAAAGCTATCGGGTGACAGTTCGTTTACCCTCGGATTCACTCTGGTCATTTCTGAATGCTCTGGGGTAATTTTCACATCACTTGGAGTAATTTTACCCGATTTCGAACGATGCTTATTTAGGAAATCCGGAAACATCACAATCAAAAGAAGACAGCTCTGGCTACATTTTTTTGTAGTCAATTGACACAAAAAGAGATCACGTTACACATAGTGTTTTTTAATTTTGTCCCCAGGCGCATGTTAATAATGAAAGTGTCTGCGCACATCGGCGAGTTCACGCCGCGGCTGCGCGCGCACGTGGCCGCGCGCTACCCGTACCTCGCCATCCCGTGCGTGCAGTACCCGCAGTTGGAGAGGGAGCTGTTCTGCAACATGTTCTACCTGAGACACCTCTGCGATACGCATCGGTTCCCCGACTGGCCCATTCCTGAACCTGTAAGTATGCGAATGACGCAAAATCCAAACCTGGTTTAAATCTCAATTCGGAGTTTTCAACATTTGACAATACAATTAGTTCCTTCCATTAACAAAACATCTTTAACTATTATTATTTTAAACGTAACTATCACGTATTGTTTGGGAATTTACTTTTTGACGTTAACTCTCGTATTTTTTTAATATTAAAATTATTTCTAAAAAAATGAAACGTTTTCTCACAGTAAAATATAGCCTTATATTCTAGTCCCAGACTGATTAAAGTATAAACTAGATTTCACTTAAAATTTCAATGAGTTCAGGGATAGATTAGTCTATAAGGCCGCCTTATTAATGTCAAATATTTTAAGTCCTGATCCTCAATTCATTAAAAAAATAAACCTAGTAATTAAGCCAAGCAACTTGGTTACCTAATCATAAAAAAAACATCATTAACAGCTGATTACTACTACATTTACAACAAATAGCACAGTAGAAATTCATTCATGCACGCACGCTCGCGCCGCAGCGCTATTGGTCGCCTATCTATGTTGCGTGTTTACGTGTATCTTGAGTAATGTGAGTGTACATACTGAGAGTGATATCTTTTTGCCATATTCTATGATTTTTTTATAGAATATTTCTAAACTAACGTGTAGATTTTAGAAATATTTTTTTCTACGTGACTAATATGATTACTACATTCAGCCCTAAAATTATTTGATACTAATAACGGGGTACCTTATATAGCTATAATTTTTTACTAAATATATCCTCTCTCTCCCCAGGTCCAGCTCCTAAAAGACGTGTTAGAAGCGTGGCGTCGCGAGGTCGAGAAGAAGCCACCATCCATGACCCTAAGCCAGGCGCACGCGGCGCTCGGGCTGGCGGGCCCGGGCTCGCGCGACGAGGCGGCCGTGCGCAAGGCCTACTACCGCCTCGCGCAGCAGTACCACCCCGACAAGAACCCCGAGGGCCGGGTGAGTGTAGGCGCGGGAGGGGCTAGTTAAGCTGGTCTATTCTTCCTTTTCGGAGATGAACATTCTTTAAAAGATATGTGTCCTTATTAAGGGATTAGTGTGTGTGTATGTTGTTGTTTAATTTAAACCACCATTTCACTTAAATGTTTATTTGTCACTAATCGACGTATAAAAATAATGTTATAAAATGTTAATTGAATGCACGCCCGCTCCGCGGTGTGTGGAAAAGTGCACTAAAGCTAATTTACGGTGTTCGGTTGCATCGCACCGAACAGTCCTATACTTTTGAATATACTAACTAATAAAAAAGTTGTCAATGGCCCCGATTCGGGAAGGCTTGCTCCAATTCTAATTTTAAAATCCAGCTATCCTTTTCGTTTTTATGACCAATAAAAGAGAGGTGATGAATTCAGATGAATTCAAATTATTTTATTTTGAATTAATGATAACCTTAAATAAGGGCATAGCTGTCAGATTAAGAAATTTTTAAGTCGGATGTTTTACGTGCTCTCTAAAATAAATTGTAATCGACGCGTCCATAAAGTTCAAATTCGATGTTTGACAGCTCTAATATTAAGATGACCATCTCCTGTCCCTTTTTAATCTTTTAAAGATGAAAAGGACTGATCAACTTGAATTAAGGATTAGAGCGTGACTGTGTGAATCGTGATCATTATCCCTATTCAACCCATATTAAATGCACAATTTTAGAGCGGACGTAAAGACGTTTTGAAAATATATTTGCATGTGTTTGTTTAGGATCGCTTCGAGGAGGTGAATCAAGCGTACGAGTTCCTATGCAGCCGCAACGTGTGGACCGGCGACGGACCCAACACCAACAACATCGTGCTCATCCTGCGCACACAGACCATACTGTTCCAGAGGTACTCGGATGGTAAGTCGAACCTGAAGCAAATCGTTTTTATCTCGGTTTGAACGAAAATATTAAAAAAATACTTTTACTAAGGAGAATATTCCGCTCTTTCATGTATTCCAAAAAATAAAATCTAGTGCAAACTACGAAAAATTTAACTATGTTAAGAAACCCCCTCGCTGTGAGCAAATGTACCTATAATTTAAAGTATCCCTAACAACATTAAATTTATTCTTCCACAGTGCTAGCGCCATACAAATACGCGGGCTACCCGCAGCTGCTAAGCACTGCGCGGCTAGAAGCGGAGGCCGAGCAGTTGTTCGCAGAGAGCGACGCGCCCGCGCTGCTGCCGGCCGCCTGCGAGCTCGCGCACGCCACCGTCAGGTGCTCCGCGCTCAACGCCGAGGAGCTGCGGAGGGAAGGAGGACTGCAGGTATATATCAATCAAAAATCAACGGCCCCTTACAGTCCACTGCTGGACTATGAGCCTCCTCCACTTAAGTGGAGGGTTTTGCCATAATCTCCACGCTTGGCAGGCGGGTTGGAGATCGCAGATTAAAAGGTTACTGTATCAGAGAGCGCTGCTGCCCGTTCCTTGTTCAATATGTAGTCCCTAAGTCGCCTCTTACGACACTCACGGGAAGCGTAAGGGTTGGTGACAAATGTATTCTACTCTGCCGTCACCACACGGCACAACGAGGTATAGTAATAAATAAATAAATATATGCGGACATCTTCACACATGGCCATCTGATCCCAAACTAAGCAGAGCTTGTACTATGGGTACCAACAGCTGAAATACATTACTTAAATACAAGGGCTGCTATTTATGTATCCGGAACTGGCCACTTACATAAACAATATTTAAAAAGAAATTATAACATTTAAAAATAGAACTCTTTGGCTGTAAAATAAAGTTTGTTTCATTCATCTGTCAATTGTTTTTACATTGTGGCGCCATTTTTAAAATTCATTGTCTATCATCACCATGGATTCTCTCGTGAAAATTTTCGTGCTATGATTTATTACGACTTTCGGCGTGGATTAACTCAAAAACAGTGCATGGATCAACTTTTGTCGACTTTTGGGGAGGAAGCCCCATCGAAAACCACTGTGTATCACTGGTTCAGTGAGTTTAATCGTGGTCGCCCTAAATCGGCTGTTGTACCACAAAATATTGATGCTGTGCGCGAACTAATAATGCAAGACCGTCATGTTACATATCGCGAGATAGAGGCATTTCTGGGCATTAGTATGACGAGTATTTATGAAATATTACACGAACATTTGGCTGTAAAAAAAAATTGTTCTCGTTGGATCCCGCACAACTTAACAGTTGAACAAAAACAGGCTCGTGTCGATTGGTGCAAAAAAATGATAGAAAAATACAAATGTGGTACATCAAAAGCTGTTCATAATATCTACACAGGAGACGAATCTTGGATATATGCGTATGATCCCGAAACTAAACAGCAGTCAACGGTTTGGGTGTTCCAAAATGAGCCAAACCCAACTAAAGTTGTTCGTGCAAAAAGCACTTTGAAGCAAATGGTTGCCTGCTTTTTTGGTATTAGTGGACATGTGGCTACAGTACCACTAGAGAATCGTAAAACGGTTAATTCTGAATGGTACACCACCATTTGCTTGCCAGAAGTCTTTGGAGAAATACGCAAGAACAATCGACAACGAAGAATAATCCTTCACCACGATAACGCCAGCTGTCACACCTCGGCCGCAACAACGGAGTATTTAAATAGTCAAATGATCGAATTGACGGGTCATCCGCCGTACAGTCCCGACTTGGCACCCAACGACTTTTATTTATTCCCAAGCGTGAAGAACAAATTACGTGGACACCGATTTTCGACCCGGGAAGAAGCCCTTGATGCTTTCAAAATGCACGTTTTGGAGATACCCGATACTGAATGGAAAAAATACTACGAAAGTTGGTTTCAACGTATGAAAAAATGCATCGATCATCACGGGGAATATTTTGAAGATGTTATGTTTTTTGTTTTTTGGAGATGTTTGTTATTTTTTGTTATTCCGGATACATAAATAGCAGCCCTCGTAGATAAATTCATACTTATATAGATAAACAACAACCAGACACAAGGCAAACAGAAGTGCTCATCACACAAATGTTTGCCCTGGGCGGGATTCGAACCCGCGACCCTGTGCGTCGGAGGCCGATACACTACCACTTGGGCTACGGAGCCGTCTGTAATAATAAAGCTAGAAAGATCGGAAGTCCTTAAATACACGATGTACTATAGTTGGGTTATTATAGGATGGGTTCTGACAGCTTCAAAAATTTTCTTACGACGTTTACAACTTTTTTAAATATTATTCAGTTTAAAAACCATAATAGCTGAAATATTAAAAAAAAGTAACTTCACCTCTTATTTTATCATTAAACAGTATGTAATTTTACTTAATAAATAAATAAAGAAACAAAATAATATTAATAAGTTTTTAAAATTTTAATCTGTCAGAGCTCATCCTATAGTAACCCAAGTATAAAATAGTATTAAATTGTATAATCTCAATAGAGAATCGGTCTGTTCCTAAATTTACCATATTTTATGAATTATTTTTAAAATATAGATTAGTAGCAGACGATTCGCGAAGAAAAAAACAGAATGGGTCGAAAAACGAATTTACAGTGATTTTTTAAAGTTTCAATATGTCTGTCTCTTTCAAAAACTATTTTTTGTTTACTAACAAATGACGTCACAAGTGGGTATGTGCCTCTCTGTCTAATCTTGAATAACTCGGTCAATTTTAAAGATAGAGCTAAAATTATTTTAGTGTTCGATAGCAGAAACGTAAGAAATTTGGATTTATAAAGTAAAAAAAGGATTCCGATCCCCTATTTCGCCTAATACACGGCCGCCTGCTTATGACAGACCAATAATCGTCGACAGGTGTAGGTGGTGCAAAAGTACTCGTTTCGGCTGTCGTGTGCCTTTACTTACACATTTTATAATATTGGTGTGAAAGATGAAGGAAAAAAATATCTTTTAAGATAAAGATAAAAGATGTCTTTATCCGAAGTAAGATTTAATCATTTTTTGACGTCAATGGACAATAGTACATTACTGCCGCGGCCGCAAAATTAGTTATTGTTGGACGAGGACACGTTTAAAGTCCGAGCCGCAGGTGAGGACTTTTATTGTGTACGAGACCAGCAAGAGTTATTGCGGCCGAGGCCTGTATAGCGCTTTTCTCTGAAATACGCGAGGAAATTATAAAACGCTAAAAAAATTACCTTTTAAGAACCTTGGATTTGGATGTCTACTCGTATCGTACTAAACTTATTAGTTCTAACCTTAATATTTCCCTAATTCAATCATTAGTAACTCCATCATGAAAAATAAGTAAAAAAAAAAAACGATACGAGTACGATAAAATTAAGAGATAAAAATTACAAACCGCCATATTGCGCACTTTTCGTTTTTTGTTCTGTGCCAGTGTCATACAGAGCATACAGGCAACTCCAATCACTTCGATTCGTGCACGATTCATATAAAATTTGAATTTAGAACATAAGAGTATGCTGTAAAAAGACTCAAAAACATTGAAATTTCTAGACGAAAGTTACTTTGCCGGCCTAGGCCGTTTGAGGGCACATTGCCGGCCGCTGTTTTGTATGGGGCAATGTTTCGTCCAAAAATGAGTCACTTCGCGTACTGTTTTTTGGCAGTAATGATCACATTTTCGAGCGTGTCGGAGAAAAAGAAGTTTGTATCTAGTAGGCACGTTCACTACAAGTGTACGTTCACTGTGGAGAAGAACGGCCAGAAGAAACTCCACATGATTTCTTTTTTTTAAAATAAATGTATTGTTTACAATAGTCAGTAAATATTCTTAATATTTCCTGTGCCGTGCTGGAGCACACGAACACCAACCCTCTTTGTCATTTAAATTTATTTGAAGTAAGATCAAAATCATTTTCCGACGTCAAAGTGTGATGTGATTAATGTGATTATTCTAAGTGCATTAAAACGCGTTTGTTTCCCAGGTCCTTCACGAAGCGTTATCCCGCTGCGTGCCGGTCCTCGCATCATGCAAGCGTGCGACCGACATCGCCGCGCAGGTTTGCGCACACTGCGCGCGCTGCTTCGCCGTGGCCGCGCGCTTCCCCGCCAGTCGCGACGTGTGCGCCGAGCTGCGCGGCTTGTGCGCCGACCTCGTGCCGCTACTCGCTCGGGCGGTAAGTGCCCCCTTACCGCACTGCGCGCGCTGCTTCAAGACAAATCAAGAAAATGAGTAGTGTCAATGTTATTGAGTCGATGAAAGCTTCTGACATGTAAACGAAACATATCATTAAATTTTTACAACAATCAGGTAATTCAGCCTGTAGTTGGTTTAAAGTTATATCAACAACACAAACACAACAACCAAATTTCTATTTAGAATGCAGTTTAATTGGACATTAGTTGTGCAAAGACAATAAAGACCGTCACGATTTCGTCAGAAATACAAAACATTAAAACATTTACAACAATAGATTTTACAAGCTTTTATTTAACTCGTAATGTTTGTATGTATGTATGTTCGAGTCAAATCTTCCAACTGAATTTTGAACCCCTTCCTCTCAACTTGCGGCTTAGAAATTATGCTTACTTGTTCACTACACTAAAATGATAAAAATGACCTGATGATGCAACCAAGATTGTTTCCCCGTGAGGGAACTCCTCAACGATTAGCAGCACGCACTCGAAACTTTGAATTTAGGGTAGCCTGTAATTATATCCTCAACAGATTAAAAGCTTGTGTTTAAAGAGATTATTTCATCAACAGCTCATATACGTCCCTACCGAGGGGCTCGAGCCTACCCTACCCAGAGATTGTTTAATTAAAACTTATTAAGTTTTGTTCTATTCCCAGCATCTAGGCGACACGGCTTGCGCAGGGGCTGAAGCGATAGCGGCGCTGTCGGCAGAACCTTCCTGCCGATCGCAGTTCGCGCGTTCGGGCGCCATACACGCCTTGCTACCGGCGGTATTGCAGTACGACTACACGTTGACTGAATCTGGAGTCGATACCGATGCTCAAACTAGTAAACAGGTACGTAATACTTAAATTTAAGTGTCTAATTCCTTATCTTTCTGTAGCTAAAAGGCTATCCCATTTCTGATGTGTCATCAGAAGTAGGATTTCGGTCGCTCGGGGGATGACCCCCGCGACCCCCGCGTCTGGCGGTAGCAAGGCATGTATGAACACGCCTTGCTACCGGCAGTATTGCAGTACGACTATACACTAATCGAGTCAGAAGTCGATACCGATGCGCAAACTAGTAAACAGGTACAAACATAATACAATATAATTTATTGACACCAAATAAAAAATGCTATTCCATTTCTGATGCAAGATCAGAAGTGGAATTTTGGTAGCATTTCGCGCGCTCTAGGGTTATGTGAATAATTGAATACAATATGTATCTTATTAACATCAGATAAAACCTCACAAACCCTGGTGTCAGTGTTATAGAGCCGCCAAAGGCCACTGACTTGGCTCGTGTAACGACTAGACAGTAGCCGGGACCAACGGCTTAACATGCCTTCCGAAACACGGAACCATCTTTCTTTTCAGACAATTAGGTGATTCAGCCTGCAATGTCCTAACCAAACTGGGGAAAAGTCAAAGTCAAAGTCAAAGTCAAAGTCAAAATAATTTATTTCCATAGGATGTTATTACATCACTTAGATCCGTCATTACATTTTTTTTGGGTGAGTTCACTAACACAATGGCGGAATCTGTGGAGAAGAGCTCACCGAAGAAACTCCACAGTCGTCGCATCTTTTGCGTTTCCTTTTTTAAATAAAATATTGTCAATTACAAAATTAATGCTTATTACATATCGAAAAAGCCTGCTACTCAAACAATCTATTCCCATGGACACCTATCTTCTAAGTAATCAGATATCCTATAGTAACCTTTTTTATACAATTTCTGTTTTATAATTATTTTAAACTTGTCTAAAGGCAAGTTTTTAATATCAGTAGGGACCTTATTGTAATAGCGTATACAATTGCCTTTAAAAGAATTACTAATTTTATGTAGTCGGCTGACATAAGCAACCAACTTGTCTTTATTTCTAGTATTAAAATTGTGTATATCACTGTGCTTCTGAAAATTACTTATATTTCGTTTTATATACACAAGATTGTCATAGATATATTGAGACACAAATGTCAGAATATTGATTTCTTTAAATTTTTCCCTCAGTGACACTCTAGGCCCTAATCTATAAATTGCACGAACAGCCCGTTTCTGCAAAATAAATATACTATTAGCATTCGCAGCGTGACCCCACAATAAAATACCATAGGTCATTAGACTATGAAAGTAACTGAAGTAGACTAGTCTAGCGGTGTCTACGTCGGTAAGGGCTCTAATTTTTTTAACTGCGAACGCTGCTGAACTCAGTCGGTTCGACAATTTATTTATATGAGAATCCCATTGTAGTTTGGCATCTAAAGTAATGCCCAAAAAGACAGTCGAATCTACAAGGTCCAATTTCTGTCCTTTTATAAATATATCTGTAGTTACCGGTTTCACATTGGGTAATACGAATTTAATACATTTAGTTTTCTTTTCATTAAGTAATAGATTATTAACAGTAAACCAATTCACTATACTAGAGATAGCATTGTTTACGTCGTCATAGTTTGATTGTTGTCTTTTAACTTTAAATATCAAAGAAGTATCATCGGCAAACAATACTAACCCATGTTTTGCTTTAACAAGATAAGGTAAATCATTAATATATACTAAAAACAAGAAAGGTCCAAGAATTGAACCCTGCGGGACGCCCATACTTATTGAAGATCCGGGTGATCTTTTCCCATTAACATCGACCATCTGAACCCTATCTGTTAGATATGACTCCAGAAGGCCAAGAGCCTGATCTTTTACACCATAATGGCGTAGCTTCCTGACAAGAATGTCATGATGGACGCAATCAAAAGCCTTGGATAGATCGCAGAATACACCTATTGCATCCATTGCGTCTTCCCAGGCACCAAAAACATTGTCAATTAGCTCAACACCAGCGTCGGCTGTTGAACGACCCCTTGTGAAACCAAACTGAGCAACATGAATTAAATTATTGACATAAAAATGACTCTGCAATTGATTAAGTATGAGTTTTTCAAATATTTTGCTAAGAGTTGGTAGTATCGATATAGGTCTAAAATTTGTGGGGTCTGATGTACTACCGGCTTTGAATAAAGGTATCACTTTACTTAGTTTCATCAAGTCAGGAAACACACCATTATCTATACATTGATTAAATATGCAACAAAGGTGAGGTGCGATACAATCTATAATGGAACTTATAATTTTTACAGATAGACCATGGACGTCAGCCGTCTTTTTCATTTCCAGGGATTTAAACGCTTTTACAATGTCCTCATTATTTACGTGCCTAAATTTAAAATCTGTTTTACATTCCTCAAAGTTCTGCTTAAGTATAGATTCAGCAGCAGCAGGAGATGAATTTAAAGACTTGGTTGTTGAAACTGGAATGTCCGTAAAGAAATTTTCAAAGGCTTTTGCTACTTCTAGGTCTGTACTTAACAATTGATTATCTATTTTAAGCTTGAAGTTATTATGTGTAGCTTTGGCCTTTCCAGTCTCGCTATTTATAATTTTCCATGTCGTTTTCATTACATTGCTACTAGATTCAATTTTGTTTTTAATGAAATTGGATTTAGCTACGGCACAAACGCGTTTAAACATTTTTGAATAACTACGAACATAATCTAGAAAGGCCGTACTTTTGTTATATGATTTCTCTTCATAGAGTTCATATAATTTTCGTCTGCTCCTATGAATTCCCGCTGTCGCCCAATCACTAAACAAAGCTTTGTTATTAACTTTTATAGTTTTTGATTTAAATACCGTATCATATTCATTTTTGACAAAGTTAAATACTGAGTTATACAATAAATTTGGATCGTCACTGTATGGTATTTCCGATAATTTATCTAAAATATTATTCCTATAGTGTTCTAGCCGAGTGTCACTAATGGGGACACATGTAATATTCTCTTTTTGGTCCTTTTTTATTTTAATATTGAATATACCTATCTGACCAGAGTGATCAGAGGTTAATTTATTGATGACCGATTTGTAAGTAGGCGTAATGTTAGAAAATATATTATCAATGCAAGTAGCAGATGTTGCAGTAATTCTAGTAGGCTCCAAAAAAAGATAGTTCATGTTGTGACATAAAAATAAAGATTTAAATCTAGTACAAGTATTATTATCCTCTAACAGATTAACATTAAAATCACCACAAATTATAAAAATTTTGTTTTTATCGCTGATTTTAGTCAACGCTTCATCCATTATCTTTTCGAATAAATCAAAAGATGAATCTGGTGGTCTGTATACGCTCATTACAATAAGTTGTTCAAGTTCAATACAGGCTATTTCAATAGTACGCTCAACAGACAGGCTCACTATGTCAACTCGTTCCTTATATTTAAAACTATTATTAACAAGTATTAAGGAGCCACCGCGTTCTGCTTTTTTTCTGTTGAACGAACTAGCTACGTGGTGGTTATTAAAGCTGAACATGAACTGATAACTTTTTAAAAAGTGCTCTGTAATACATAAAATATCAATATTATTACAGTTCATGAACAACTCAACTTCTAATTCCTTGCTTAATATGCCCTGTATATTTTGATGAACCACGTTTAAAATATTCTTGCTTTTACATTTATTACTAGTAACTTGATTTAATGGGCAAGATGAAGGTATATTTATACAAATATTAGGGCTACTGCCAGAGTTACTCTCTGTTGTCCTATGGGTTAATTTAAAGAACTTGGAACAGATTCCAAGGGGTATATGTCATTATTATTACTCTGCTCAATAAAAGCAGGCGTTTCATTAGTCAAAAAATTGACTGAGTTCAAAATAAAATAAGATAGCAACTCTGCTATCTGTTTTGTATAAAATCTAGATAGGTAATACCTATCCTTAGTCAAATAAAAATATTTTCCAATACAAATATTGGTGTCTATGAAATGAAATTTTTCAGTATGTCGACATGTCAATGTGTGTATAAATGTATTATAATCATGTCTTATATAATTCTCATGTTGCGACAAAGATTGGCTGAAGGGAAACGCAAATAAGATTATTTTATCTACATTTTGTAAAGAATTTAGTTTGGAAAAGTATTTAGTTAGAAAGTCTCACAAAGAGATTTTTGCTTGACAGTGTCCCCATCGGGAATCGAACCCCGAACCTCCGTGATGGGCGTCGAAATCTCGACCGCTTGGCCTCGGAGGCTGTTAGGTCGGTTGTCGACCTTACAACCCTCACGACGATGATGATGATCAAATAAAAAAAATGCCATCCTATTTCTGATGTGAAACCATAAGTGGGATTTTGGTCGCAAAAACAAAAGTTGTTCAGTTTCATGGACTGAGCCACCACCTGAAAGGTGTTGCGTTATTTTGCTAACATGTTGTATGTCTAAGTCATACTCCTGTATTTAGTAACTCACCTGTTACATTTCTGTTGCAGCAAGTAGCGAACGAGTTAGCGTCTCTATGCGTGGTAGCGCTGGGAGCGATCTACGGGCCGCACGACGCGCGCTCGCCCGACGACGAGCGCATCTGCGCCGCGCTACGTACGCTACTCACACCGTATCTGTGTACCAAGCTTAGCCATGCCGACCAACACGAGGTAACGCTTAGGATCCACTTTTGAAACTGGTCACAGAATTAATATAGTATTTACCGTACAGAACGACCATTCACCCGAATGTCCAGGGTGTGATCAGCCTGAAGATGATTCATATTTTGTTAAAAACAGCGCGAAAGATAAAAATAGTTCGCATCATTTCTGCTTAGTCAACGCGACATGGATCAGAAAGCACAGTCGTGTCTTCATCGGGGAAACGTAGCCGATGACGTCAGAATACGGCTGCATCCTAAGACGCCTAAGTTCATCCAAATGGCGCTTGAAATGGACAGCCAAAGATAACTGAAAGCGAACGAACGAGGACTTTAACAATACACATTGAAAACATCGTTTTGTTGTAGTGATAGTACCCGTCAAACTGACAATTTTTCACAAAAAAAAAATCCTGCGGCAAAAATATTTTTGTGTTACAAAATGGGTCGATCGAGAGGCTCACTTTGTATGGAGAGACCAAAAATTGTTTTGTCGTAGGATTTTTTTTTTTCGCTAATAGTTGTTCAGTTTGACAAGTACTATCACTACACGGCGGGAACAAATCGATGTAAATTTCAAGGTGTATACAATCCAATTATTTTCTGTCATACTAAAACATGTTCTTTTTTAATTACAGCTATTAAAAACCCTAACATCGAACTTCAAGACGCCCTACCTAGTCTGGGACAACAGTACGCGCGCTGAACTCAAGGAAGTGTTGCGGAACACTCGCGTCAACCCTGAAGAAGACGGACCCCTGGTGGAACCCTTCGTCTACTCCGCTCACGAGGGCCTCGTGTCAGTCGGAGGGGTCTACATTGACATCTATAATGAACAACCGGATTTCTCTATAGAAGTGAGTGGATTTTTCAATGTTTTAAAAATAAGATATCCTACTTCCGACCTTGTACCAAAACTGCGATAGGTTATTTCAAAAGATTGCAATCATAAACGAAAGGAGGATTTTCCGACAGCCAATTATAAAATAATATTTCATAAATCTTCGATAGACGGCCTTGACAATTCATGGATCCGAAGAAATCCGGCGAGTCGCCCAGGGCCATAAAAGGAAAAAAAGAATCTACGAAATACACCTGGCGCCATCTATCGTCTTAATTAGAACTATTATTTTTATTTTTTAAAGAGCTGTCCGAAAATCCTCCATAACGTAAAATGTTATGAAATATTTTCCAAGTTAGTGACAAAATATGTTAAGTCCATATGCAACGGTTTTTGAGATAAAATTATAAACCCACTGTTTATATATTATTTATTTATTTAACCATTTATTGTACACAATAGACGACAAAAATACAAATACATTTGAAAAAAACGACACAACAGGCCCGCATATTGCTAAAGAAATATCTTCTAGCAGACCTACGGAAGAGAAAAGAGAATATTATGCTGTTTGTTGAGTCGCTAGGTTATAGAGATGTCTTTTAATATAAATCTACTTTCCAGATCCACAGGTTACGTTATACAATCAATAAACTGTCAATTGTTTTTTATTCAGAATGCGCAACAGTTCATCTTAGACCTACTGAAGTTCGTGCTGGAACAAACGCGTATGGACATGTCTTTGGAGCGAGTGGAACACATCACCCTAGCACTTACCGCCTTGGCCAACGTCATCATCAAGAATCCAGGTGTGACTTGCTAAACTTTATCATCATCGTAATCAAGCTAATTTAAAAATAAAAATAATAGTTCTAATTAAGGGGGTACCCTATGTGAACACTAGCGCCACTTGGATAAAAAATCATAACTTAGTGAAAACACAAAATATCAAAAATATGAACGATCAAATTGTTTCATTAGTCTTGTTGTATTTTTAGAATTGATAAATTCAGTTATCTATTGTTAATTGTAGTAACAGATAGCGAAAGTGCTAATAACGGCCGTTTTTAGCACTTTCGCTATCTCTTACTACATCGTATAAGATTTTATAAAGTTCGGTATTTCTAAAAATACTAAAGTACCTACAGTTTAAAATGATCGTCTACTTTTTTAAATATTTAGTTTTTTCGGAGTTATGATTTTTCTTCGAAGTGGCGCTAGTGCGCCGTCAGGTAGCCCCTTAAGACGATAAGATGGCGCCAGGTGTATTTCGTAGATTCTTTTTTTTTAATCCGTTTATGGCCCTGGGTGACTCGCCGGATTTCTTCATCCACGAATCGTCAACGTCATCTATTGAAATTTTATGAACTATTTTTTTTTAATTGGCTGTCGGAAAATCCCCCAATATTTTGTTACGGCGGCAGGTGTAACTGAAGATTTTCCTATAGATAGAACTTCCGTACAAACTTCCATCTCTCTCCTATTTAAGAAGAAAAGTCCCTAAAGGAAGTTAAATTTTGTTTAAATTTTCCTTAGTGACAAACTGCAAAGTGTAATGCTTCTTAACTTACTGTGCGTTGTCCGTCACTCATTCAGTGTTTAGGTGGATTCACAATGCAAAAAATCTAAGCAAAATTACCGTGATTTCGCGCACCTGTAGATTTAACCTTGAGTAGGTAATATGCAAGGATTCTTAGCTGTCAACTCAAGGTTGAGATTTATAAGTTATTAGTATGATTAGTTTGTTTGATGATGACAACATCACTACACCTCTTTCCAGGCGCAGAAATCCAGTGCATAGGCCAATTCGGTTTAATATTCGGCATGCTATCCGCTCGAGCACACCCTCGCCTTCAAGAGGCAGCCTTGCGAACCGTCTTAGCCGCCGCCGGAAGCAGGGAATGTGTTGAAGACATCGCCGCAAGCAACGTGTTAGGACATCTACTACAGATACTGGGCGACAGGCCGCCAAGAGGCGACGCCCTCGCGGCGCTAGCGGCCTTGCTGGCCAACACTGCGCTCGTGAAGGAAGCTCTGGCTAAAGGTAACATGTCGCTGCGCAAAAGCCCTAGGTTCGGTTCTCAACCGGTCAAAAATGTTATTCTTCTTATCAAGTCGATTTGATGACTATATGGTGGAGGACCAGTACTCCGCCACAGACACGGCTGCGTCCGTGGCATTGTACAGGTCCTCGCGTGTGCGGGTGCTAGGACACGCTGGGTAGGATCATAAATGAGCCATTGTTTGAGGAGAGATGCCACACAGACATGCACTATCTGAGCCATAACCCCACCTTTGCATGTTTTCTTTACTTGGGTCCGGAGTCTGTTTAAAGACTTCCACGTCGGCCAAGGCAGATCATGCCCAGGGGGGAGACTCTCTGTCAAGGGAAAAATTATATTGATGAATTCAAATATTTGTTTCGGGTCTGGGTATAATGTGTATCTATATGTAAGGAACAGTCGTTTTGAAGATTAAGCACTAGCACCAAAAATATGATACCCATAAGCTCGAGCCCCTCGTAGGAGTGTATGAGCTGTTGCTGATGATGCTCGTAGATATAGATGATAAGTCCAACCAACTGTGCAAATTAGTTTTTTAGCTTCAGCAGTTTCGGCTCTTCGTTGATGAGCCAGTCAATCAACAATTAGTACGGACTACGGACTTCTCTCTTTATAACATTAGTGAGAGCGTCGGTGCCCGGTGAATTTATTGGTTATAATTTCATACTAAAATGGGGATTAAATTCTGGTAATTACTTACTATTTTTAGCGGTTTATAGCGATTTTGGAATTATACTTTATTATATCTGGTGATTGCTACATGAGCCTCTCTTAACTCAATTGGCACAGGGTTAATTTTCCTCTTCCTTTAGCTTGACAGCGGACAGATCTCTCTTTCTCGGCGGCTCTACTGAAAATGTCGCTCTAACTTTGAATTCATAAATTACTAAAACATTTTATTTGGTAACCTAAAAGTATGTATATTTACATAGATAGATAGATAACAAGCTTTAGTGTTTTAGCTTTTTATTCCGTGTTGCAGGTGCTGTGATATACTTATTAGATCTGTTCTGCAACAGTAAGCTTCCCGAGACGCGGGAGACCGCTGTGGAGTTACTCGCCAGAATGATGGCTGACAAATTACATGGACCCAAGGTAACTTGATGCATATATGCATAGCTTAAGCCTCATAGATAGAGATGGTATAAGGGTATTACTAGACTATATTTACCTAAATGCATCGGAAATTATATAAACCACTTATTTTGCCACACACACATATTTATAAATAAATTTACCGCTGTATACAATACTTTATAGCGTGTGGCGAGGGTCATACATTCATTCACTCATTCATTCAGGCTCGGTATAACGCTCGGCAACTACAGTCGCGTAGCACTGGTTTTCAGCCTGGTCCTCTGCTCATATAATGAAATAACACAGATTTATATGGCGCCACTGAAGTAAGATAAACAGCATAAATATTAAATAACCAAATTCGTTACATAATCTAATTATTTGGTTCACTCATCACATTGTTTTCGACCTAACAACCCACACGATGATGATGATGATGAACATATGGAGTTGCTATACGATAAATATACAGCAAGAAATTTACATCGTTTAGTTCCCGCCGTGTTGTGATAGTACCCGCCAAACTGTACAACTTTTCACGAAAAAAAAATTCTTGCGACAAGAATATTTTTGTGCTCTCCATACAAAATGGATCGGTCGGGAGTCTCACTTTGTATGGATAGACCAAAAATTTTGTTGTTGCAGGATTTTTTTTTCGCGAAAAGTTGTTCAGTTTGACGAGTACTATCACTACACGGCAGGAACAAAACGAAGTAAATTTCACGGTAAAATTTATTATAATTTAGGAAATTGTGGGTAAAATATGCATGTAATTTTAGTAAGTAATAAACGTGGAAAAATTATTAGAATAAATGACGACTTGTGCCAACATCATAATAAGTAGCTCTTTCGAGAGCTTTTCGTCCCACTAAAACAAAAAATCCTCGCTATTTTGAACGTCATTCAGTCATGGCCACTTAGTATTTAATTATACAAACCTTAATATCTCATTTTTATAGGTGTGATTTTTTCGGTTCCTTACAATGAAATGCTCCATTTTTAACACTCTTTCAAACGTGCTGTGTCTATTCTGGGGGTGGACGTTTTTAATTTTTGGGCCAATTTGCCCACTCTCCTTTATAGCATTTTATAATTTAACATTATTGCCCAGGTCCGGCTGACGATATCGCGCTACGTGCCTTCAGTATTCGCGGAGGCGATGCGCGAATCAGGCTCGGCCAACGCAGTCCACATGATGGACGCCAACCACGAACATCCCGAACTGGTGTGGAGCGACGACGCAAGGAAAAGCGTCTGCTCGCACGTGGCCAGGCTGAGGGACCGGTGCGTATAGGGCCCTATTCATCAACAGCTCGTATACGTCCCCACCGAGGGGTTCATGCCTACCCTGGCGATTAGGCCTTATACGACCACGCTGGCCCAGTGCGGGTTGGTCGACTTCACACACTTCTTCGCAGGAGTGTGCAGGTTTCATCACGATGTTTTCCTTCACCGTAAGAGCGTCGAATAAACGTACATATGAATTCGAAATTCGAAAACACATTGGTACGGTCGCCTGCAAAGAAATCGAACCCCCCCAGAATACTATGCGCTATGCCACGCTATGCCAGGGGGGTCCGATTTCTCTGAAGACGTACGGTGGGGATAGAACCCGCATCTCCCGGATAGGAGGCAGCGGCCCTAGCCACTAGACCACCGACGCTACGCCCTATTACTTAAAATAAAAACTTAGCTGTAAAATAAAAGTGGAATGTCTTCACCGCTCTGCTGTAAAATTGTAGAATAGGGGATCGGACTGTTCCAAAATTTACCATATTTTATGAATTATTTTTAAAATATAGATTAGTAGCAGACGATTCGCGAAGAAAAAAAACAGAATCGGTTGAAAAACGAATTTACAGTGATTATTTAAAGTTTCAATATTCTGTGTTTTTCAAAAACGGTTCTTTGTATGGAGATTATATGGCGTTACTAGTAAGTGACGTCAAAAGTGGGTATGTGCCTCTCTGTTTAATCTTGAATTTCAAACCTTTTTATCTCGGTCAATTTTAAAGATAGAGTAAAAATTCTTTTAGTTCGATAGCAGAAACTAAGTAGTTTGGATTTATAAAATAAAATAAAGTAGTCCGATCCCCTATTGACGCGATCATAATGTTCAAATTGGATATTAGCTCTAATGGGATACCAGTGTGCGTGTGAATGGCCGGTCACTCGGCGTATTTAACGTTATAATGGTGTTTGTCGATATCTTGTTTTTCGTACTACTTACGCTTGTACGTTTAAAAAGTTTGATGGAACTAACTGAGAACCAATTGTTGGCTCATGAAAATTTCAGAGATTTCGCGCAGTTTGAACTCTGCACCTAGGTGACCGGCCATTCTGATGTCAGGATGAACGGTCACCCTTAAATGTTTAAATTCTTCTAAAATATGATGGAACCAATTGTCTAGTGATAGGAACTAGACGGAAATAATAGGGAACCAACTCTTGGACACCAAACGTTAAATACGCCGAGTGCCCGGCCATTCTGACGCACACGGATACCACATCTTGTCCCTTTTTTCGAGTGGTCGAGATTTCGACGCCCATTACGGAGGTTCCGGGATCGATTCCCGGTGGGGACACTGTTAAGCAAAAATCTCTTTGTGAGACTTTCCCCAGTTTGGTTAAGAGATTGCAGGCTGCATCACCTGATTCTCCGAAAAGAAAGATGATTCCGTGCTTCGGAAGGCACGTTAAGCCAGGTCCCGGCTACTATCTAGTCGTTACATGAGCCAAGTCAATGGCCTTTGGCGGCTCTATAACACTGACACCAGGGTTTGTGAGGTCGGTTGTCGACCTTACAACCGACACGATGATGATGATGAAAGGTCGTACGAACTTGAATTAGGATAAGAGCGAGACTTCCTGAATATCCTTTTAAACAAATTTTATTAATTTCCCACTTATCCCCAGACACCAATCAAACCAACTTCGCGACCCGAACATAACCTTCGAAGATCGCGAGACGATGGAGCGAGTCGCGGCCGGGGAAGAGAACTGGGCACCCCCGGGCGAGGTGGTGGTGGGAGGAGTCTACCTCAAGCTTTACCTACAGAACCCTCACTGGAATTTAAGAAGTCCGAAGAAGTTCCTCCAAGAATTGTTAACTGAAACGCTCGCAGCTTTGAATAAGGATGCTTCAGAGGTAAGAGAAACATTGAGGTGAAAATTGTGGTTTTGGGATGAATGTACCTCAAAGATGGATTTCACCAAAATTTTTACTGAAACTTACGGAGCACAAAGAAGTTTCGAAGGCGAGATTTTAACATTACAAACATGGTTGACGGATGTACCATTTCTAACTGCGCTAGGTTTTAATAGTTATTTAGAGAAATAAAATCACATATAAAAAAAATGGTCTAATTCTGATACTGATATGCTAAATAAACACCCCAAAAGTACTATCCTTAATGTGGTACATAATAATTTAAAAATTAAATTAATTATTAAGTTCGGATGTCTGCGGACATACTGCTTCTTATAGTCTGTAATTGTTGTTATGCACTAAAATAATCAACATCTACTAAAACTTTTCTATCTCACCAGGGCAGCAGAGGAGACGTGTGCGCTAAGGCCCTAGCCACACTGCTGCGGTCGCGGCCGGCGCTGGGCGAGGCGTGCGCACAGCTGGGCGAAATGCCGCGCCTCACGCGCCTGCTGCCCGTCTGCCCAGCCCGAGCTGTTCCCGTACTAGCGGCCCTAGCGACCACACAGGTATTATACAGTCCTACACTCAGATACTATACTCTACACCCCTACACTCGGGTACATAACCTATTCGCATAATGTCTAATTCGTACAATGCCCCATTAGCCCAATGTTCGAATCGGGCAAACTGGACATTTTCCGAATCGGAAATTATGCAAATCGAAAAAAATATTTGATATTTTCTGCTTACAGGCATGCGTGAGCGCACTGACGCACACAGAAGTGATGGCGGGCTTGAAGGTCGCAGTGAAGACCTGCAGGGAGGTGGTCGGACCCGCGTGCGAGGCGCTGGGCGCCATCTTCAGCAGCAGCGTCAACACGGACCGGCTGGTGCTGCAGGTGACGTCATCACACGATGTACTCTCTTGAAAGTAGCGGTGAAGACTTGCAGAGAGGGTTTCGTGACGTCGCATTTTAATTACAATTCTATTTTAATTTTAAATTTCTAATGCCGTCGCATGTCGTCTACCGTTACATCGTTTAAACTAACTTCAAATTCAAGTCGATTTTTAAATGAAATATTACGTATAAGTGACGTTTTAACCTAAAATATTTCATTTTGTTTTTCAGAGTTATAAAAGAGATATAAGTTAAAGAAATTATGTTTTGAATTAACGACAACTTAAGTACGTAGTCCCCCGCCCCCACCTAGACGTGTTTGATCAAGCACATTATTTTCGTTAGATAGCTCTAAAATTTTATTGTGTTCGTCAATCCCTTGTGTCAGCTCAATGTACAGTAAGAACCAAAGGGGAGCAACCAAAATGGGCTTAATCTTGAACAGCCACAGCAAAAAAATAAATAAATCACGTAACATTTTGAAATAATATATAATTAATTTTGCCGCCTATATGGGAGTATCAAAATAAATGTAAAAATATTATGTTTTGAAAGATTTTCCATCGATTGATAACGCCAAAACTAGTGTTGCCAAATACATTCTGACGAAAATAATAAGAACTTTGATACTAAAATTCCAACAATTATGTGATATCCTTATTACAGACAACTCAAAACAGTCAATATTATAATAATATTTTTATGCTCATATTGAAGCCCAGAGGTCAAACATTTTGGTTCCTGTCCTTTTATCCTTTGAACGGATTCAGCGACACGACATACAAAGTATTCACAACTTCTTTAATTCCAGGCCTTAGAAACAGACTTGATCGGCGAGCTGTTATCCCTGCTCGAGACCCGTTTGGAGGGGCAAGTGGCCGCCCAGCTAGTGAACGCTCTGAAGGCCATGTCGCGCTGTCCCTTGCACGGCGAGAGAGTCACTCGCGTGCTAGCCAACTCGCGCGTGTGGGAGCAATACGCGGCGCAAAGACACGACCTGTTCATAGCCAGCAACGTGACTCACCACTCTATAGCAGGTATAGTATACAGCTAGTGAACGCTCTGAAGGCCATGTCGCGCTGTCCCTTGCACGGCGAGAGAGTCACTCGCGTGCTAGCCAACTCGCGCGTGTGGGAGCAATACGCGGCGCAAAGACACGACCTGTTCATAGCCAGCAACGTGACTCACCACTCTATAGCAGGTATAGTATACAGCTAGTGAACGCTCTGAAGGCCATGTCGCGCTGTCCCTTGCACGGCGAGAGAGTCACTCGCGTGCTAGCCAACTCGCGCGTGTGGGAGCAATACGCGGCGCAAAGACACGACCTGTTCATAGCCAGCAACGTGACTCACCACTCTATAGCAGGTATAGTATACAGCTAGTGAACGCTCTGAAGGCCATGTCGCGCTGTCCCTTGCACGGCGAGAGAGTCACTCGCGTGCTAGCCAACTCGCGCGTGTGGGAGCAATACGCGGCGCAAAGACACGACCTGTTCATAGCCAGCAACGTGACTCACCACTCTATAGCAGGTATAGTATACAGCTAGTGAACGCTCTGAAGGCCATGTCGCGCTGTCCCTTGCACGGCGAGAGAGTCACTCGCGTGCTAGCCAACTCGCGCGTGTGGGAGCAATACGCGGCGCAAAGACACGACCTGTTCATAGCCAGCAACGTGACTCACCACTCTATAGCAGGTATAGTATACAGCTAGTGAACGCTCTGAAGGCCATGTCGCGCTGTCCCTTGCACGGCGAGAGAGTCACTCGCGTGCTAGCCAACTCGCGCGTGTGGGAGCAATACGCGGCGCAAAGACACGACCTGTTCATAGCCAGCAACGTGACTCACCACTCTATAGCAGGTATAGTATACAGCTAGTGAACGCTCTGAAGGCCATGTCGCGCTGTCCCTTGCACGGCGAGAGAGTCACTCGCGTGCTAGCCAACTCGCGCGTGTGGGAGCAATACGCGGCGCAAAGACACGACCTGTTCATAGCCAGCAACGTGACTCACCACTCTATAGCAGGTATAGTATACAGCTAGTGAACGCTCTGAAGGCCATGTCGCGCTGTCCCTTGCACGGCGAGAGAGTCACTCGCGTGCTAGCCAACTCGCGCGTGTGGGAGCAATACGCGGCGCAAAGACACGACCTGTTCATAGCCAGCAACGTGACTCACCACTCTATAGCAGGTATAGTATACAGCTAGTGAACGCTCTGAAGGCCATGTCGCGCTGTCCCTTGCACGGCGAGAGAGTCACTCGCGTGCTAGCCAACTCGCGCGTGTGGGAGCAATACGCGGCGCAAAGACACGACCTGTTCATAGCCAGCAACGTGACTCACCACTCTATAGCAGGTATAGTATACAGCTAGTGAACGCTCTGAAGGCCATGTCGCGCTGTCCCTTGCACGGCGAGAGAGTCACTCGCATGCTAGCCAACTCGCGCGTGTGGGAGCAATACGCGGCGCAAAGACACGACCTGTTCATAGCCAGCAACGTGACTCACCACTCTATAGCAGGTATAGTATACACTGTAGTAGGAATATATATACACCGTGTTCCCAGGGATATACATTAACTTTGCAGAGCGTTTCTATAGCTTCTACTGAACATATTTTACAATGGAACTTATTCTTAAAAACGCTTCGATTTAAAGTTATTTGTGACTTTATTTTATTCAATTTAATAAAGTACTACGTTATGAAATTACCTTTATTCGAGCTACGTTGCCGCTTGGCTGAAAACAAAATATTGAGGCCCTAGAGGCAATGCGCGGCGCGTCGGTATTCTTTGACAACAATACGACCTCTGAGTGGCCTCTTTCTCTGAGGATAAAGCTAGGTACTCCCGAGATCTGACAGAAATGTACAATTACGTCGTTATGGTTACCGAAGTTATTATTTATCTGTCATAAACTCAATTTGTCAATTTGTTATTTTTGGAAGTTTCGTCAATTTTCGAGCTTAAATAAAACCAAAAGTAAAGCCGAAGTACTTTGCTTACGTGCACGGCGTGCATGCAATTATGCCGTACGAGTATTCAACTCAGCACCAGGCTGATATTCATTATATCTATGGCTTCTGTGATGGAAATGCTGCAGCAGCTGTTCGAGAGTACCGACGGCGATTTCCTGGTCGCCGTATTCCTAATCTACGAACATTTATTACCATACACAGGAGATTTAGTGAGTTGGGTATCAGACGACACCGAGCTGAAAGAGTGATTAATTTGAGTGTTGCACAAGAGAATAGGACTATGAACATTATTATTGACGATCCGACACTCTCAACCAGACGCGTAGGAAGAATCGTGGGTGTATCCCATAAGCTAGTGTGGAAACTTTGGAGAAGATATGGTTTGCATCCGTACCACTACAGAAAATCTCAAGGCCTTTTACCACCAGACCATTTTTCAAGAATTACGTTTTGCCAGAGGTTGAATGATGAGCTGATACGTAATCCAATGCTGCTTCGAAAAATTCTTTGGATGGATGAGGCTCAATTTACAGGAGCAGGAGTATTCATCTCAAAAAATGGAATTCAGTGGCTTGAGAGTAATCCAAATGCGCATTGGCAAGCATCACATCAAACTGAATTCTCCATAAACATGTGGGCTGGCGTTTTCAACAACGAACTGATTGGTCCTATCGAAATTACTCACCACCGCCTAAATTCTGACAATTACTTGGAATTTTTAAGAAATATTACACACCTAGAATTTTTCGAAAACATTGATCTTGAAACTCTAAGAACCATGTGGCTGCAACATGATGGCGCTCCTGCTCATTATGGAGCACAAGTACGTGAATATTTAAATATGACATATCCTGGACGTTGGATTGGACGGGGCAGTACAACTATCGCATGGCCAGCAAGATCCCCGGATCTGACTCCTCTGGATTTTTACGTCTGGGGGACTTTAAAAGACAAGGTCTACTCAGAGCCGATTCAGAGCCGTGAGGAACTGCTCCAAAAAATCAATACAGCTGCAGAAGATATGCGGCAAATGCGCGTCAATTTGAATGGGCAAGTTAGAACCCGTTTGAGCGTTTGCATTGAAACAAGAGGTGGTCATTTTGAAAACTATTTACATTAAATTTTATACGTTCTTTTCTTGTGATGGTTTTTCTTTTAGGCAATTGCGATTTATTATTCATGCATGACCGCTTTAGTATTCACTGGCAATAGTCTAACTAACGCAAAAGGATCCTAAGATCCTAGGATATTATAGGAATATCGATCCTACAAAATTTCGTTTGGGGAACTGCCTCTATTGCAGTTTGGTTAACCATTGTAGGCCTAATTACCCGATTGTCTAACAAGTAAAATGATTTCGTCACCGCATATCAAACACAGTACCTGATAAGACAAATACTCTTTTGATTAAAGTCATAATCATGATTTTCTTTCTTTTCTTTTTATTATTAAAGTGACTGATAAACATTCTTTTTTATTACAAAAAAAAAGCCAAAGACAAATTTGAGGACCGAGTTGAGGACTAACGTCTAGAGGTAGTGTCAATAAGTTTATGCGCGCGAAAACTTGTAAATCAAATTGCGACGTTGCCATCTCGTACAATGAGTTATGCATAATGGATAGTTAATTTGAAGGCATTTAGTTTGTATGAAAATGACAAAAAAGGTAAAAATAAAAATACATAATTGTGTCCATAATGAGAAATGACTATTTCAATGGTCTGAATAGCGTGCCAAAGTTAATGTATATCACTGGGAACACGGTGTATTATAATAAGAAACTCGGAAACGGCTGCAACGATTTCGATGAAATTAAGCATAATGGGGTTTTTGGGGGCGATAAATCGATCTAGCTAGGTTTTATTTTTAGAAAAACGGGATTTCCCCGTGTTTTCAGGCTTAAAAGTTTTGGTACGCCATAACATTAAAAGAGACAGGTAATTTCGCCATCGTTTACAACGTCACGATAGCTCAGTCGGAAAACCGTGAGTCTGCAATGTCTACCTATATTTTGAGTATTGAGTTCGAATCTCGACAGTTTTTTTTGTTCATGTTTATTTTTTTATTTGTTTGTTTTTATTGTTTTTTTTTGTTTGTTATTCTTTCATTTAGATACAAAAATGACTGAAATAAACATTTCTTATATAGTTTTTCGTGGTCCGAAAGTTTTCCAACAGATGGCACGAGCAAAGCTCGGTCGCCCAGGTGACGGCTCCGTAGCCCAGGTGGTAGTGTATCTGCCTCCCACGCACAGAGTCGCGGGTTCGAATCCCGCCCAGGGCAAACATTCGTGTGATGAGCACTTGTGTTTGCTTTGTGTCTGGTTGTTGTTTATCTATATAAGTATGTATTTTTCTATTTATGTAACGTATATCAGCTGTCTAGTATAGTACAAGCTCTGCTTAGTTTGGGACCAGATGGCCGCGTGTGCAGATGTCCCCACATATTTATTTTATTATTATTTGATATCGAACTACTTTTAAAATCTTACACTTGGTGTTTTAAACTTTAAAACAATTTTTTTTTATTGACCCCTATTAAAGAAAGAATGAAAGAAAGAAAACTTATAAATTACTCAACTCTTTCATTCCCATTTGAAACCCCTGCCGTATCTAATAATGTGTTTGTTTGCAGCGGCGCCACACTCGGCGGGCTACCTGACCGCGGCGCCGGTGAACATCCCCGCGCAGCCGCCGCCCGTCGACTGACCGCCCCGCCCCCGCCCCCGCACAGTCAGTACTGCTCCACTACACTCTCACGCTCAGGTCAACGGCCCGTCGACCCGCCTTCGACAATAGGGACGCTGACTTAGTTGTTTTCTTTGTCTATCAGGGAACCACGAAGCTACAAGTTAAAAATTACAAGTACAATTGGATGTACATTGCGTAGGCAATGAGATAGAACGATAAGCGCCTACAGTCTAGGCAAATTGGCTACCAAATTGTAACTTGTTACTAGTAAATTGTTGCTTCGTTCGTAGATTATAAAAAGTATCGGGCACGTACTTTTTCTTTTTTCACGTAATTGAAAAATTACGAAGATATGATTGATTTGAAATAGAGTATGACGTCACGCTTGAGTAAATTTTATACCTAATTGTGACGTAGTGAGCCTCCTTTTTTATTTTTTTATTAATTTAATAAAACAAAAAATACGTGTCTAATATTTTTGTATTACATGACTGACGGACAAAATTGAATTTAATTTCGTTTTCTGTACCGAGGCGTCATCTCAATTCAACTATTATTACGAATTTAACTGAAACTAAAAGCTAGGGATCGTAATTTGGTTAGTGGTTTTCGAAATGATGCCGCTGAATAACCCGAACGTATGATTAACCTTTATAATACCGCTGAACCAGCCCTACAAAGCGGTATCCATTTGTTAAGTGTCTCAGAGAGAGAAAGCAAAAGACGTTTGAAATGTTCTATCCTTTTCTTTCCGTTTAATCAGACGTATTTTATGGATTAAGCGGTATCAAAGGTTAACCTTAATAAAGCTTACTCGTAAGAAAGGGTGTTGGATCTTACCGGTTTAACGACATCCCCATTTTTCAGTCTCTGCTAAAAGCTGATTTACATTTTATGCTAGCCTTTACGACAGTGGTTTAGTTTACTACATAAGATCTTGCTAAATGTCACTTTAAATATTGTTTTAAAAAGAGTGCGATCTCGGAGTGGTTGCGTTTTTCAGTTCAAATAACGCCGCTATTTAGTATTCTTAAATGTAAATAATGGGATAAAAGTCCATCTGACATTTGGTTAACCAATGAACGTCTATTGGGAACGTTCGATAGTTTCGGTTTTTCTCCTCATTAGGAAAAATGCTAGACTAGTGCGGATCGGACAGTATCGCAGAAAAACATCATCTCATTTTTTTATGTTGGTTATTGCTATTTCAGCTATAAGTTCCTACTTAAACCCTGCAGTAGATATTGCTTCTAGTAATTTCATAACAGTTACAAATCTATCTTAATTTTTCTACCAAAAATATAATACCAGGTTTTGCAGTGAGGCGTAGTACGTAGTAGAATCACGTTGTCATCGTCATAATTAAAATTCATGATTATGGCACGAATAACACCCTGATTAAAACCATGACAAAAACAAGAAATTTTATAAACTCGACCACAATATTGGGATCGATTTTCACTCAAACGACAAAATCCAACAACATAATAATCTGTGTTTTATCGAAAAAATGGAACCACACTAATCAAACCTGGCGCCAAATTCTGACCTGTAACTTTTTAGTGGGATATTAGGTACCCGTGCATGAGTTTATTATAATAGAAAGCTATCTACTTGTGCGACTTTATAAAAAAAATACATTAGGTTACATAAAATCGGAATATCGAATTAGAAACGGAAAAAACAGCTGATTAATATTCTATATGCGGCGCGCGCGATTTTGCAACATTCCTTTGTCTGTGGCGGTAGTCGCCTGCGCCGCCGCTGCGTCAATACGTCTTGACAGCCGCATACAAGGGGAAACTCTATTTACAATATATGTTTTAAGATTTTCGTGGTTGTTCACTACACTAACATTCTCACAATTCGCGGGTTTGTTACCACGGTAATATTTAATATTGTTACCTCGATATTTCGGAACGGTTACACGCTCCATGGTCACGAGTAGACTCTATTTACAATTACTAGAAACGAAAAGTCTATGTCGAAAAAAAAATGGTATGTACTATTGTTGCACTTATTTCATTAACAAATGGAACGACGTGTCTTTAGGTTTTTCTCGTGAGCTATAAAAAAGCAAAGGGTGTACGCAGACCTAGAGGATGGGTTCTGCTATTTTGTAATCAGAATGAAGTTCAGACCGGCGGCGGCTGTAAAAAAATTGTGAGACAATGAATTCACATATTCTTTACACGGTACCTAACATTTACAAGGCTAAGGAATTATAATGTTCTTGATAATAATGATACGACTCTTCATAGTATTACTAGCCAAAGGTAAGGTACGTTACTATTATTAATATCATCATCGTTCACATAAGGTTAGATAATAATTAAAAGTTATTACATGAAACATTTATATTTTAAAGATACTTATGATAAATAAGCGCTCCTGGTTCGAAATTAAAAGTTTTTTTTTTAATAGAAATGTATGGTAAAATCATTGTTATTCAAAGCTCTCATTTAGGTTAATAGTATTATTTTCTAATCTTATGATATGACTCGGTATATTAATGTATTTTATAACCATAGTTATAATAATGGACGACTATTGTCCCATAGCTGTAGTTAATGCAAAACGGTGTATTGAGAAATACAGAAGAATGAAAAAAAAAATATTTTTTAGTGAATTCAAATTATACATTGGCCTCGATTCGGGATGTCATGCTCTAATTCTAATTTTAAAATCCAGCTATCCTTTTCGTTTTTGTGACCATTGAAAGAGAGGTGATGAACGAATTATATTAATTTGAACGAATGATAACCTAAAATAAAGGCATAGCTGTCAGTTTAAGAGATTTTTAAGTCGCATGTTTTAAGTGCTCTCTAAAATCGTGCAATCGACACGGCCATAAGGTTCAAATTCGATGTTTGACAGCTCTAATATTAGGATGGCCATCTCCTGTCTCTTTTCAATCTTTAAAAGGTAAAAAGAACAGACTAACTTAAATTAAGGATTAGAGCGTGACAGTGTGAATCGGGGCCATTCACTGAAGAGGCTTCTAAATTTTAGTTCATCAAAATGCCAGAACTGTAAAACTGGACGAATAAAATCAAGAAATATCTTTTTTTCCGTTATTAGTACAATCAGAAATTATGATAATAACTATGCTTACCGTTAATACTACAAATAACATGTAATTCCTGACTCTTTGTATAGTCTGTCGACTGAAAGACGCTTGCAGAATTTCGTCATCGCCACAAAAGAGTAGAAATTAAATAATGATGGCACTAAATTCTTCACCAAAGGCCACAACACCAGATAAACTGGCTGTGATTGGTAGCCAAAAACAGGAAGCTGCAATGATTGGCTGAATCACCAGTGTTGCCAATTAACTCCGTACAGCGCCCTCATTTTTTATCTACTCTTTTCTGTCGTACTGTGAATATAAAATAGCTACACCTCACACTTGTCAATCTTATTCGGATGTCGTTCTTGCTCCTTCATTGTGGGGAAGCCTTAAAGTTGTACCGTGTAAAAACTTGCAAACAGCTTAAAAAAATGGGGATGTTGACAAACACATAACTAAGTTAGTAATTCGTAAAAAAGTCACAAAGCTAAAAAGTCGTATTTCGTTAAAAATTGGCACTATGAAAACGACAACCAAACAATCGACAATCGACAATTATTATAATTACCCGTTGTCGGTTCCAATCACTTCATTTGCTGAAATACGTGTTTTTCTTTTCTTTCTTCGAACAAGTGTTGCGTAATGGGGGATTTTCTGACAGCTCTTTAAAAAATAAAAATAATAGTTCTAATTAAGACGATAGATGGCGCCAGGTATTTCGTGGATTCTTTATTTTTTTAAATCCTTTTATTTCTCTTGATTTCTTCGGAAATGTCAACGCCATCTATCGAAGTTTTATGAACTATTTTTTTTTTAATTGGCTGTCGGAAATTCCCCCATTATAGTGAAATATAGGGCGGCCCAAATTTCTGAAAGTGCGTCGTCACGCAGCGAGCCTATCAAGGGTGTGTTCCGAATCAAACTATCAGCGCCGTCAGCGATCAGAAAACCAAAAGTTTGTATGGGTTTCGCCTGCTGACAGTAATTCGGTATGCGCTTTGAGTGCGCTAAAATGGATTTCAGCGCGTCTCGGAACGCAGGGCAAACCTCTTTAGCCTTTCTCGTGGATTTTGTTCACTGTTACTTACCCTTCTATCGTTTTATGTAGGCTAAAGTGGGCATGATTTCAAAACAGTAAAATGAAAAAAACATTACAACTAGTGATTATGATCGCTAGTGGCCGTTTGTATACTTTCTCAAATGTGATTTTAAATTATAATTTTACTAAGTGTTGTCGCAGAATCGTGTTACATGAATAATGTAAGAAATATTACCTAATATACTGTCAACATCCCAATTTGCGGGGAAGCGGGGGAACCTTTGCAAAGTTTTTTTTTTTCATATAATATGATCGCGAACCTTTCTCCGCTATGTCGCTTTTGTTCAAGTTGTGTGCTAGACACCATAAGTTCGACGATAAAAGGTCAGAAACAGAATACCTATTTCTTTGAGTTGATTCCTAAGGTAACATAGGACAAACACAATAGGGGATCGGACTGTTCCTAAATTTACTATATTTTATGAATTATTTTTTAAATATAGATTAGTAGCAGACGATTTCGCGAAGAAAAAAATAGAATCGGTTGAAAAGTGATTTTTTAAAGTTTCAATATGTCTGTCTCTTTCAAAAACGATTTTTTGTATGGAGATTATATGGCGTTACTAACAAATGACGTCACAAGTGGGTATGTGCCTCTCTGTCTAATCTTGAATTTCAAACCTTTATAACTCGGTCAATTTTACAGATAGAGCAAAAATTTTTTAGTGTTCGATAGGAGAAGCTAAGAAGTTTGGATTTATTAAATAAAAAAAAAGTTGTCCGAACCCCTTTTATTAATTCGCTGCTTTATACGTTTCCTACATGCATAGTTCATAATTATGATACTAGAAGCGTAAGTTTTATATGGGTACGAAAGTAGAATTCGCACTTTTCTATGAATGTACAATACGAGTATATACATGAATATCGTAGCTGATAGACAGTCGTTCATTTCGCTGATGGAAAATATTCAAGAAATATAAAAAAACGATAGACTGTCATTCAAAAAAATATGTAATACTATGTTTATATCGATCTATCATTATCATAAAAATTGTTTGTTATTGTATTGTCTTGCCATTCCTAAATATTATTATATCATCCATCACATCATGAATTTTATATTTTAAACAAGTATTGAGACTGAATTATTATTTCAGTAGTAAAGGATTAGCTTTGTTATTCCAAAACTAATTATGCATCATAAAATTTATTAGACATTAGAGTTATTTAGATAAATCTGTTTTAAGTATAATAAATTCCAATAGAAATATATATATATATACGGGGTTATTTTTTATTCAGTGCACAAACTTTAATATGTTGTTCAGACCATGAAACTGAATAACTTTCCTCAAGAAACATGCGTTCGGAAATGAAAAAAAAGTTTGTACCTCCCATACTAATTGCTGAGTTGGCGGTGTGAGTTTGTATGGGAGATGGATTTTTTTTTCAGTTCCGGATCTATTTTTTTTCGGGAAAGTTGTTTAGTTTCATCGTCTGAACGACATATTAAAGTTTGTGCACTGAATAAAAAATAACCCTGTATATGTATACCAATTAGCAACCTATAGTATTCAAACCTAAAGTTTATAATATAAACATCGTTAGACTTCACATTGAACTCTTGTTTTCGACCAAAAATAAAATATCAACTCTTACTATTTAGTTTGTAATTCATGATCGTCGTTGTTGACAGCGAATTTTGATCTTATGTTTTGATCATATGGAACATTTTTGGTAGTACTGAGTTTGAATAGCGATATGGACAGATAATTCTTGATTTTTGTGTTTCGAAATTCTAGAAATTCAATAATTAAACAAAGCACATTGTTTTAGTCTATGCTAAAGTTTGTCTTTATTTTCAATTATTGCTGTATAGTTTAAATATTTTGGCAACCAAAAATCTTGAAACATACAGTAGGAAAAATATCGAAACACAAATATCAAAGAAAGGCAAGGAAGGCTGAATAGCACCAGAGGCGCATGTGATGAATAGCTATGTATATTTTTATATTTAGTACTAAGTTATATCACTGTAAAATATAACGATATAGTAATATAATAAATAAAACATGAATCTTATTGAATATTGTTTATTTTCAAAATCTTATACTTAAACACGTAATATTTGCACTAAAAACACGTTATAAAACCTACCCTGTTTCAGATCTATTTTTTTACACACAAATTGCAGGTTCTTAAGGGTCTCCTGCGCTTGTTTTGCCGTACACATTAAAAAAAAACACGTACACAAAACATATTTTATTGACACGGCGATTGCATCAATAAATACAGGAGGAACTTTTCTTTACCGTAGCAAGCGAATGGGACTACGAGAAATAAGTCTCCCTTGTGGTCCCATTAGTGGGTCAAATTAAAGGAACTGCAAAAAAACGGGGGGTTTTTGATTAGTGTGTACGGTAAAACATGCGCTGGACACCCGGCTTTACACTATACTTTAAGAGGAACCGATATTGATGTACGCAAAATATCACCCATTCGAGATCATCCTTATTAATATTATAAACGCGAAAGTTTGTAAGTATGGATGTATGGATGGACGTTTGTTACTCTTTCACGCAAAAACTACTAGAACGGATTGTGATGAAATTTGGAATAGAGATAGTTTGTACCCTGGATTAGCGCATAGGATACTTTTTACGGGAAAAAGTCTTATTCCCACGGGAAAATCTTACACAACGCGAGCAGGCGGACCGCTAGTAGGAACATACATAATTCTGTTAACGCTAGTCACACTTATCTTAAAATCATACTAGGTATTTATCACATAAAAGAAATGATGTTTGTTGGTAGTCCTTCGTTAGGTAACAAATCAAATGGATATATATTTAAGGACTGGAGAATCAGGGTTCGAGGATATATATCAATGGATATATATCCGATATATATCAAATGACTTTTTGTGATATATATCAATACAAAAATAGTTTAAAAAAATATTGTGAAGTAATTTTTTGCAGTTTGCTACTGTGTATTTCTACTTCCCACATACATACTCCCTAATAGTAAGTTTTAATCCTTAAATGGGCATCTCACCGGCGATTGATTGATTGATTAATGGCGTCAATCACGTCAGTGCAATACACGAAAAATTCCGTCACGAAAAAGTTTTTTTTTTGTGTTTATTCTATTCTATTTTACCATTTATTGTACACAATAGATGACAAAAATACAGTTACATTTGAAAAACGACACAACAGGCCTGCTTATTGCTAAAGAAATATCTTCCAGCAGACCTACACCATTCTATTTTTTTTTTTGCAATTGACAAAGTGCAGAAACGATTTTAGTTCATTATTGTGTATTGTACTTATAGATTATAACTGTTTATTAAATGATGATTTTTATCATAAATAAATCAATAAAAACATTAAAGTGTCTTTTTTCTAATTTATTAGGTTTATAAAACACATGCAAACAGTAAACATAAATAATACAACAAAGGCTGCCATACAAAATGGATATATATCAAATTTTTGATATATATCGGATATATGTCATAAATATCCGGTATTTTGACATTTATAATAAATATCGGATATTTTCTAACCCTGTGGAGAATGAAGCCACATCTTATTCCAAAGTGAAAAATGGAAAAACTACGCCGCCGTAGGGTAGCTAACTGAAGTGGTAACAAACTAACGAAACAAAGTGATGTACTTCATCATCAACAACTCGTATACGTCCCCACCGAGGGGCTCGACCCTAGTGATGTATTTATTTAGAATTAATTAATCTGTTACTGACAAGGCGGTACACTATATAGGCAGTTTTAGAAAGTAACATGAAGAAGCCACTTTGAGGCCTAATCACACTATTAAAGAAATAACGTATAGTGTAGTGTAATAATAATGATGATACAAAGAATATTGTGTCACCAGCTCATAATACAAAAACAAGTAGCGACATATACCTGCGATACCTGTCTAGCTAGTGGCTAGGACCGCTGCCTCTCTCCAATGTTTGTTCCACTTTCACGCCTAAACTACTGGACGGATTTGATGAAATTTAGAATAAAGATAGTTTGTAACCTGGATTAACACTTAGGATACTTTTTACCGGGAAAAGTCTTATTCCCATTGGAAAATCTTACATATCGCGAATGTAGCCGCGGGCGGATCGCTAGTTATTGAATAAATTCTTAAGCTGCTGGTAGAACTGGAACCATTGTCAAAATTATTGAGGATGGTCCTGCATTACTTGCTAAGTTTATTTCATTTCGTGTCCAAATAGGCCTTGCCGATGTGAGCCCTGTAGTCGGCGCCCGCTGACGGGAGCCAGGAGTTCTTCAAACAGTTGGAGTGTTGGTAGGCGTTGGCTTGAGGAGGCGTGGTATAGTGGTTGCTTTGAAAGCCCTTCAGAGGGCGCTCGTAGCTTTCTCCTCTCGCCCTCACCCGGTTCCCTCTGGAAATGTAGTTTTCATCAATATTAAAAGCACACAGGTGTCTAAATAACGTAAAATCTCCCGAGGAGTTGTTCAGCCCGTGAAACTGAATAATGTTTGTTCTAGAAATTTTCAAAAATCTCAAATAAACCGGTTCAATAATGTTTTTTTTAGAATGAACTCATGCTTGTGTCGCAAAATCGACGTATCAGGCGTATCAGGACTTTTGGGGGAGCGGAAGGCTCTTACCCCTGGGTTTAGTAGTGAACTAATTATACCTGAGTAGCATCTTAAAGTATCGCTGCGGCTTGGGCGTGGGCGGCTGTTCGTAGTCGAACTCGAGAGAGAGGTACTCGTCTGCGCAGGCGTTGTTGAGCAGCTCGTCGAGCGCGCCGTGCAGCTCGGCGAACGTCGGCCGGTCGCGCGGCTTGGCGCTCCAGCAAGACATAATCAGGTCATACCTGTTCGAAAGAGAACACTTTATTGACTCAAGTTTGGTAGTGGTTGTTGAATGTGGATTGCAAGGAATAGCATCATGATGATCATTGGTGAAAAGACGCCAAGCAATGGGTTTATGTTGAAGTAAAGGCCCCGCAGTAAAGCTCTAGATAAAGTGGCAATGGAAAATTACTACGTGATTATATATAGCATTTTATGACGTAAGAGAGAAACACTAACATACTGTAGACTGAAGGGCGGCATAGAAGTCGTACATGCTATACTATTAGCTTGAGGAGTTGGTGACTTCTCATCGCCTACAATTCAAAATGGCGACACGCAGGTCAGTGCTTAGAAGAAACGAGATGTCACCACCTCCTGAAGGCATTTTGTAGTATGTTTGACGTCTGTGACGCTCCTAAAATGAAGAAAAACCATGATAACCCTATTTCCTTACAGTTGTTTGCTGCAATTATTAGGTTTGGGCATCCTGTAGCCAGCCCTCAGCAGGCGCGGGAGCCTTGACGCCGCCACCTCGGGGTACGGGGCTCCGCCGACGGTCACCACCTCCCACACCACCACGCCGAACGACCAGCTGAGAACCAACGGTAAGTACAATAAACGTATTTATATTTTTTTAAGATTTAGTCGACTATTTTGATAAATCAAACATGAAGGCCGACTATAAAATCAAAAATATTTTATTCGAAATAAGGTTTTACAAATAATTTTTCGACATCAGCAAATACTAAGAATAAGGTAAACTTGTTCGTGGTTAGGTTAGATGGGCATGCTATGGGTTTAGTAAGAAAACTACGGTTCCGCTAGAGCTAGACAAAGTTCCCTCGCACTTTACACACACAATCTTCTTGTTGAAACAGAACAAAAATAATAATTTGATAGAATAGCAGCATTTGATTTTAGGCTTGACTACTTGTCGTGAGTAATGGGAAGTATTAAAACACATAAAGCCCGACGTTATATTTTCAATGTGAGCATAGTCTATTCTCGCAAGTATCACCACAATTTACAAACTTGCATTACTTACACATCACTCATAGTAGTGTATATCCGATGCGTCAGCGACTCCAACGCCATCCACTTGACAGGCATCTTTCCATTTCCTGACTGTTTATACTGGTTCTCTTGGTATACATCTCTTGACAGCCCGAAGTCTGCTATCTTCAGCGTCCTGTCTCCCGTCACCAATACGTTCCTTGCTGCTAGATCTCTATGAACCACTCTGTTTAACGCCAAGAACTCCATTCCCATAGCGATTTGGCGACAAAACGACAGCAAGTCTAAAGGGCTCAGTTCTGAATCGCAAAGGCCTTGTAAGTCGTACAGTTTGTTAACGACTAAAGGTGGAAAGGAGTTCTTCCGTTTCTTAAACAAATCGTTGCGATAGTCGGCACCTTCTAAGTTGTTGTTGTAGTATTTCGCATTGCGTTTTGAAACCATCACGTCCCAGGAGCATCTAAAAGATGAAGTTGAAGAAAAAACACATTGAAAGCTTCGTACAAACAAGAATATTTGAGAAGAACAAAATATTTTGATGCACGGAAATCATAAAAATCGTATAATTTTCGTATTTTCGTTAAATCTAAGTGAGATTTGAAGAACTGCGTTATACGGTGTATCTTTTTTACTTCCTTTACATTTCTTTCATATGTAAGAAGTCTTGTTACGCAAAAATTCGGGTATTGGACGTCCAGGTAAGAAGATGCTCGGAGAATGGACATTTATTTATTATTTATTTATTTAACCATTTATTGTACACATTAAACAAGAAAATGACAATAACACAAAGAAAAACGACACAAAAGACCTACGGAAGAGAAAAGGAAGATAACAATAGACGCGGACAAAACGTGCACAACTTAAAAAATAAAATATAATGATAAATATAGGAAGAACCAGATAAAACCAAATAAATTGGAATAGGGAATTGGACCTAATGGGCTGAATCGAACCAATTTACCTCAGAAAGCTAAGCAGGTCCCCTCTACTGCAATACTCCGCCACTATGAGAGGTCGTCTTCCGCTGCAGCATCCAACCAGGCTGACGATGTGGGGATGAGCGCCAACACTCTTCATTAGCTCCATCTCTGCTCGGAACGACCTAATCTCTTCCGAGATAGGGAAATCTGAAAGCATTAACATTTCTCAGTCCTGCTGTCAGATCTTTCTGCTTAGCCTTTGAGTTTGTATTGAGCACAGCAAAATCTGTCTTTTGCAATGTGTCTAGATAGGCGACAAAATCTAGGACGCTGTTCGATCAATAAATTGACATAAATCTTTATTTATTTATTTATTCAGTCACAATTATAACTTAACAGCTAATAGTGCCGAAACGTTATAACAAATTTAGATACTTATTCTATTTGGATTTGTTATCTACAGATAATCTTCAAATAAGTACTATCACTGTTGTGGTTAATTGTGATTTTGCAACTAATCCCCGCTTTATTTGGTGTTTTACTGGACTAAATAGAATAGCTTTTTTATCTACGTCAGTGTATTAATTAGACTTTAAATATATACCTTTTAGCATCTTAACAGCTACCTCCCTCATCCCAGGAGCTAAGGTTCCTCGCCTGACGACTCCAAAAGCACCTTCGCCGATGAACTCGTGGAGAAGTATTCTTTCAAATCGTAGTTCCCAGCTATCTTCCACTACTGTCTCAGGATTTGACTCCATTAGACATTCTTTGGTTTGTTTGTGTGCGGGCTAGAAATAAAGTTAATTTTTTATAGTAATAGCTGATATTTTTTATACTTATAAGATACGATACTTCACCTGTTTAGGATTCCATAATCTATAATCCAAAAGTAAAATAAAATCATGAAGCTATAGATCACGGACCAACCAGGTCCGAGTTATAGATAGATAGAGTCCTTTTACTTACTCAACCACAACTGTTTTTGACTGGTTAAAAAAGGCCTCATATGATACTACGGAAAGATTGCTAAACTCCTTTGTAAAATAATTATTAGCTGCCGCGTCACTGCTGTCGCTGTTGTTGTGTGTCTTTATTTTATTTTCTTTATTTTATTTTTTGATAACGAACTTCTAATTTTTATTAAATTTACTATGGCCTAGTTAGGTGTCCACGATACAGGCTTGCCTAGTGTGGATGCCACGACAGAACCTGATCCCTGTAAAACGTTCTAAACATGTACCTACTTTATTGTTACACCATATTAATTGTAAGCTTGTTCTATAAGTTTTAAATAAAATTTTACTTTACTTTACAAAAAACACTATTAAATTAAGGCTCCTATCGTAAAGGCGTCAGTTGGTACGATACGACGAAAAACATTGTGAAAAACCTATAACACCTGTATAAAATAAAAAGTTTGGTATGCAACAGAAGTAAATCGAATCATCGTGCGGACCAATGCAGGCCTTACTCGAAACCTGAAGTGGGATATAAGAGACTGCGCTAAATCATACCACGAAGTAACCAGAAGATAATCTGGCTTTCCGCCTGCGCCACCAGACGAAGACTCCAATCGCTGCAGCTGCTACGGTCAGCACCACACTCCAAGACCCGGATATTATTATCGCCTGGTAGCTCGTACGCCCTGGATAATATATAATACAGCTGTATGTAATGCAATCGGCTCGTTGACTACTGAATAAATAAATGGCCTTCTTTCTATTGTGTCAGTATCACGGAGACAAATACAAATATAAAATAAAAATACTTTGTATTTGTCTCCGTGGTCAGTATAGTATAGAGGTTCTGAGGCATGAAGGCCTGGGGTAAAATCACAGATATATAGTGGTAAAATGGAGGTGTACGGCAAAATATGGTATTTGTATGAGCGTCTAGCTGCATGTGCTCACTAAAGGGCTTGAACAAGTAATCAAGACATGGGACCAGTGCAAATTGGTCGACCACAAGCCAATTTTAAATGATATCATCAACATCAACGGCCCGTTACAGTCCACTGCTGGACTATGAGCCTTCTCCACTCAAGTGGAGGGTTTTGCCATAATCTCCACGCTTGGCAGGCGGGTTGGAGATCGCAGATTAAATGATATAAATGACTCATATTTATTTTTGGACAATCGGCCTGCAATATCTTAACCAGGCTAAGGTAATTCTCCCTTTTGTGAAGCCGTGGAGCTATCTGCGGCATTAGTCGTTTCATTGGCCTTTGGCGGCTCTATAACATTGACACCAGGGTTTGGGAGCTCGATTGTCGACCTTACAACCGTGTGAGTTTTGTTAATATTTTGATATTAACGTACCGTTAAGCATCGGTGGTCTATAGTGGCGGCCGCTGCCTCCCGTCCGGGAGATTCCCACCACGTACCAATGTGTTTTCGAATTTCGATTTCATTATGTACGTTTATTCGACGCTCTTACGGTGAAGGAAAACATCGTGATGAATGAAACCTGCACATTCCTGCGAAGAAACTCAAAGGTACACAACCTTTGAGTTTCTTGAGTTTCGTGAAGTCGACCAACCCGCACTGGACCAGCGTGGTCGACAAAGGCCTTATCGCCCGAATTCAGGATAGGCTCGAGACCCTCGGTGGGGACGTATATGAGCTGTTGATGATGTACGGTCAATATGAACTAAATTAACAACGGTTTCAGCATACTCACGTGGTAGCAGTCCATATACTGTTCTGGAGGGTGTGCTGTTTCGCGCAACGCTGTAAATGGTTATGTTGAATTGAGTTCCTTCTTTACCCGGTATGCCTCTGAACGTGCAGTTGGTGTCCGACTGTCAAATAAAAAACAACGTATTAGAGTCTAGGTACAGGCAGCACCGAAATGTATCAAATAAGTACTAATAGCATTCGTCACTACAAGAATTACCTATCCATGAATCAAAGTAGGTACTAAGTACTTACTTCTGCAACGCTAGGATGATCATGACATCATAAATAGGTAAGTACTTAAACTTAAAAGTAGCTGTATTTCCTAAAGAGAAGATAGCAGGAGAGAAGGCGAATTTTCTGAATCAGAAGAAGCGTCGAACTGACCAGACCTGGCGTATCTCTTCTTTCGCTCGACTATCGAAAATTCAGTGAGTACACACCCTCGTCAATCAAAGCAAGCGTGATAGAAAACTGAAATGAGATGAGATGGAATGATATTATGATGATGATTATTTTATACAGTGCAGCAAAAAGAGTGGAGGCGTCTCCAAAGAGATATTTGTTGGTTCTACCAATCACAGACATTAGCTTGCATACTTACGAAAAGAGCGTAGATAAATGATTATATGGTAATATTTATAAAGTAGGTATAATTTATATGAAACAAAATCGACTACATACAAATAATTTTCAAATTTCGTTCTGCGTAGTTCGATTAAAAATCTCTAATATGGGCAGTGCCAAAATAAGCCACTCAATATTTTCGATTTAATGCAATGTTAAAGCGTTGATAACGTCTTAGCTACCTATACTATAATAGTAGGTAGTGCAAGCAAAATAGTTTATAGGTTAGGTGATCTTATTTTATTATTCTAACTCCATCGAACTCACCCCAGACACATTCACGGCCCGGAGTAGCCCAGGAGCAAGAAGAGTGACATTGTATCTAAGTGGATCTTTCTCAGGTCGATCCCACTCCACCTGGACATCCCACCCAAACTCCGTGGGCACTACGTCCAACGACACATTGGTGACAGCCTGTGCATAGTGGGTATCCTTCGGTATCGGCGTTTTGTATTCCATCTTAAATGTAGCGTCCTTGAATTCGTAGTTGACGACTTCCAATGAACATTCGTCGTTTACCGGTAGATCTCCGATAGTCACCATTATTGTGGCTTGATTTGACGTTACATTCGGCTAGGGAACAAACGTTATTTTTAATTAAATTTCAATCAATCAATCAGCCTATTGCAGTCCACTGCTGGACGTAGGCCTCCCCAAGGGCACGCCAAAGCGCACGACCACCCGCTTTTCTCATCCAGCCACCACCAGCGACTTTCCTTAGGTCATCATTCCGCCTGGCAGGGGGGCGTCCCGCACACTACGTTTCCCGAGACGCGGTCTACATTCGAGAACCCGTCTGCTCCGACGCTCATCGGTTCTGCGACAGACGTGGCCAGCCCACTGCCACTTCAGCTTGCTACATTTCTGGACGATATCAACCACCTTGGTCCTCTGCCGGATGATTTCGTTTCGGATTTTATTCCGTAGCGAAATACCAAGCATAGATCTTTTCATAGCTCGCTGAGTGACATGTAGCCGGTGGACCAGCTAATTAAATTTAACAATTGCTAACAATTTATGAACTGCGTAAACTTCATATTCTTCAAAAGTATTCTTCAGCATTGACGTGCTTATCTTTGCCAACTGACTTCTAAAGAGGAGAAGGTTATTCTCAATATTCGTCCCGTATAGATTACTATTGTTACTATCTAATAATTATAAAGCAAAAGAAAATTTCGATCTTGGACAGGACTCGTACCTGCAACTCCTTGGCTATTCGGGCCAGAAACAGGCGCATTACCAATTATGCCACCAAGCTCTGTGAAAGGTCAACGAAATGCAGGAAATGCAAGTTCGAGTCCTGTCCAAGATCGACAAAATTTTTCATTTTTCATTTTCTGCTTTACATTATTCGTTCAGTATATTTTTTTCATGTAAAAACTGTTTATTCCGAAATCATCTTACTTATTTTCTGTGTATTTTTTGTCTGTTTTGTCTATCTTTGGATCTAGCTATAATGTATAAAATTAATAAATGAATAAATAAAAAAAACAAATACAGAATTTTATTAGAAATATTTCGGACGCTCTATTTCGTAAAAAAATATTTGATTGACAAGGCAAATACCTTACTATAGGTACATTATTGAGCGTTTGCTAAGAATTGCTTAGGCACTCAATTCTTTATTTTCTTTAGTGTAGTAGTGTATAGGTATATTAAAGATACTAACGTAAATATACGACATAGCAAGAAAGCCATTTTCAACCATTCTTCTTTCTCAATAGTTTGTGTTATAATTTTAAAGACTCACCTTTATAGTTTTTGTTCGATAAGAATTAAGGGCCCTCTTCTTACACGATGTATAGATGTAGAAAGTGGTACACTTATTAATTGCTGGAAAAAGAACAAAAGCAATTATTTAACGGTTTCATTCATCATCATCACACAAAGATTCAGATAAAGTCATAAAGTCTTCTTAAAGTTATAAAGTGTAAAGTTATAAAGTCTTCGATAAAGTTATATACTCTTTATCTCCTTCCCTTAGACCTTACTGACCCAAAAAAGAGATCATTTTGAGTTTGAAGTGTTTCCCTGTCTGTCTGTGTGTTAGTATGTGGCTGGTGGCGACTACTCCTGAACGGATAAAAATATTATTTGTATTTGAAAAATTCGGGAAGTTTATCGGGATTGTTCTGTTAGCTGTTTTGTTTATTTAATCTTTTAGAAATATTTTGTGGAGATTTTTTTTTAAATAATCAATGTGTTTTTATTGTAACATAAAGTTTTGCGTTAGTTATAATCACACTAATATTATAAATGTGAAAATATATTTGGATATTTAGATGTTTGGATGTTTGTTCCGCTTTCGTGCCTAAACTACTGAACGGATTTGGATGAAATTTGGAATAGAGATAGTTTGTACCCTGGAATAACACATAGGATACTTTTTACTGGGAAAAGTCGTATTCCGAAGGGAAAATCTTTCATAATGCGAGCGTAACCGCGGGTGGACCGCTCGTGAAAAATATCTCGACCGGAATTTTTTGCTTTACACTAAGTTGTCTCCTCAAACAATGGCCCATTTATTATCCTGCCCAGCGTGTCCTAGCACCTGTACTCGCGATGACCTGTACAATGCCACGGACGCAGCCGTGTCTGTGGCGGAGTACTGGTTCTCCACCATATAGTCACCGAATCGACTCGATAAGAAGAAGAAGAAGAAGTATACTCACCACCAGTCAGCTCGATTGTGAAATTCGCGGAGTACAACTTAGCCTCTTCATCATAATCGAAACTTGGCTCTCCAATTGTGTAATTTGTTGGGTACAAGGGCGGTAACTCGGGGCCCCTGCTCCATCCAGAGAGGCCTCCGTCTTCTAGTAGTGTTGTAGACCAAACTGTATAGTAGTCATTAGTTATGGAGGACATATACTTCTTATACTGACTTAATATACTGGTGCGGACCTAGAATTTAATTAATTGTTTTACGTTATATATCAGATAATTGCAGCACAAAATATACAAGAGATGCGACCCCGCATGTGGGGTTTCTTCAGCAGATTCTTCGCCAGAGAGATGCTAACATTGGTCCCATTCACACTGTCTTGCTCTGTCTGTCCTTTTTGCCTTTTAAAGATTGAAAAGGGACAGGAGATGGTCATTCTAATATTAGAGCTGTCAAACATCGATTTTCCACCTGAGGGCCGTGTCGATTGCTCAATTTTAGAGAGCACTTAAAACATGCGACTTAAAAATCTCTTAAACTGACAGCTATGCCCTTATTTTAGGTTATCATTCGTTCAAATTAATATAATTCGTTCATCACCTCTCTTTCATTGGTCATAAAAACGGATAGCTGGATTTTAAAATTAGAATTAGAGCAAGACATCCCGAATCGAGGCCATTGTATTACTAAACTAGCCAAATAATTATAAGATTTAATATAAGTTATGTGCATAAACGTACTTCTCCATTAGATTTACTAGGAACTAATGCCACCAGTTGTTGCATCTCTTCTTTTGGAGGCGTTGCGAATATAGCCTTTTTCTTAGTTCGGCATACTAGCTGCAATTTTGAAGCCTCGCTTGTGAAATCTGAAAAAATATTGCAGTTATTAGTTTCAGACTTACATTATCATCAAGATGATTTACAGAAATTATTTGGCTATTTAAATACAAAAATGACAGAAATATTTTTTTTTTTCTTTTTCCGAATGTTTTCCAACAGATAGCACGAACAAAGCTCGATCGCCTAGGTACTTATTTATAATATAAGGAACTAGACACTTACTTGTAAATGTTTCAATACATGCGTCAATTTCATCCTGAAAAAACAGAAAATAGGTGTTTGAGAACAAAATAATAATAATTATTATAACGAATAAATAGCGCTAAAAGCGATGCGACATTGCATCCGGGAGACTGTCAAACTAAAATCTCTGTGTTGAAACTTTCGCCAATTTGGTTAGGACATTACAGGCCTCTATGAATGTCTGAAAGAAAAATGATTCCGTGCTTCGGAAGGTACGCTAAGCAGCCACGAGCCACGATTCTTTAAACTAACAACACGGTTTGTGAGGTCGGTTGTCGACCTTAATATCCAAATGATATCTATCATCAGTTAATGAAACAGCTTCCCATCATCACTAGTCATAATATTATTGAAATGTATTCGCCATCACAAGTCAATTAAAAGAAAGTGGCCGACAGGTATGCGAGTGTTTACGCGGTGGCTGGTGATTCAATCTACCTCTCGCGGCTGTTGACAAACAAGTTCCCGAAATAATCACCTATAACTCACACCCCCGACAATCCTCACCGGTAGAAGCGTGGAGCGAAGTCAAGGTGCAACGCATTTCGTCTATCTTGCAACCCACACGATACAGTTGGCGTCATGTGAGGAGTGTTTGCTTTGAAATGGGTAACTCGCAACAATGCACCTTAGACGATGTTATGTTTTTGTTTCCAGTTAATACAGGGTGTAATGTAACAAAACAGGGGGGTACCAACCCGAAACACACAATGTTAAGACGTTTCATACAAAATACGTTTCATACAAAATACGTAGGGCGTATTCCGAATCAGACTTTCAGCGCCGTCAGCGATCACAAAAGCAAAAAAATGTATGAGTTTTGACAGCTGACAGTAATTCGGAACGCGATTACGGGCGATTTAATCGATTTCAGCGCGTCTCGGAACGCGGGGACAATCAACTTTACTAATTTGTATGGGAAGACGAAATTTTTTTGGGGGTTTTCAACCCATGTTCCTTGGGAAAAATTGTTGCTTATGATGGTCTGAACATTATATTTAAATTGGATTGCAAATTATGCTGTATAAGTATAAAGTTTTATTTGATATCGAATCAGTTACTAAGCAGAACAAGCCCATATGCAGTTCACGTGAATGTTTTCAGCTTGAAACGGTGTCGAATGATACTGTCGACGAATCGCGATTCCATTGAATTTTAATGTAGCGCCCGCCGACTGGAGCGACTGAGTTACCAATTCCTCTGAATCCCAAATCAGTGTAATATTTAATCGCTGAAGTCGATATCTTTTGTATTTGGGGCACAGTCGAGGTGTACAACTCATCCAAGTTTTGTTTTAGCAATGAACTTAAAGCTGTTTTGCTTGTTTGCATCTGTGTTTTGGAAATGTTGATGTGATGTTACGCAATATACTGCTTCCTCATTTGCAACATAAGATAGAATTGCGCAAAAAATAGTCTACGACCAGTCAAGCAAAGGTGAATGAATTATACAGTTTAGATGGGTTTTCTAACCCTAACCCTGTAGAAGCTTTAATTATTTTGGGTAAAGTTAGGTTTTTTTTTTAAAGGGCTCTTGTCTTTTGAGGATTCGCTCTTCTATCAGTTGCTTTATTTTTACTTAGCTTCATTCTTTGCGATTTAGGTTTAACATGGTGTAGAAGATTTGTCTTTGACATCTTTTCATGACCACTCTTCCCGTGGGTGTCGCAAGAGGCGACTTAGGGACTACACATTGAACAGGGAACGGGCAGCAGCGCTCTGCTAAGCGTGGAGATTATGGCAAAACCCTCCACTTAAGTGGAGGAGGCTCGTAGTCCAGCAGTGGACTGAAACGGGCCGTTGATGTTAACATCTTTTCTAAATCTTTCGTTTCAATCTAAAAATGTTAAAATATCCACAATATTATCAAGAAATCTCATATTATTCTCTTTTCCGATTTTAGGATCCTAAACTTCTAGGCACCTAACTTCTAGGTTACTTGTCTGTGGACCTTTTCTTTATTTATTTAGCCAATTTTTTTTATTTCTTTTTTTGGAATTTCAAACAAACTGATCAGATGACTGAGTCAATTTGTATGAAATTCCAAAAAAAATCAAAAGTATTTTTTTGTTTCCTGTTGTTGTTGAAGAAATATTATTTGAGGCGATCAAGGCTACCTATCACTTAACAATGGGGTAATAAACTATTTCTTTTGTTTTATTGTACTCCGGTAAAAAAGACGTAGCTAAATTCAGTGTAGGCTCAAGCCCCTCGGTGGGGATGTATATGAGCTGTTGATGATGATGATGATGGAAGAAGACGTTAAGTTGAATCACTTCAAATAGCATTTCCTCGAATAGGTAATACGTTTAATTTACACGTTGTATAAGTTGAGATGTTGGGCCCTTGGGGTGCTGAGGTGAAGAGTTTTGTGAGGGAGATTGGCCGTCGACTTAGAGACAGGGGCGACGACCCTCGTTCCGGTGCATTCTTGGCGCAATGAATTTCTATTGCTATGGCTGTATGCAGCGTGGCAAACCCCCCGTTACTGCGAATGCCATGAATGCGACAGTCGTTACCGCGACAGTCCATTATTGCGACATTCGAAAAAGCGACAGTCGTCGCCTGTATCTTGAGCTCTTTTGCGCCAGGAATGTTGCGGAAAGGGTTATTAGATCAGATTAAGTTTATCTGATGAAATTTTGAACAATGAATATGTAACAATGAATATGTAACAATGACATGTAATTTTTATTATTTATTGTATTCAGATTAGGATAACAAAGATATTTGATTTGCTTTAATGTTGTCGTGCCAGCTCAATTTATTTGTAACAAGTCTGCAGTACAGGTTTAAGATTAATTATTATAATAACGAAATCATATTACATTTGCAGCAAAATCGGTACAATTTTTATAGACCCGGTGAAAGGTAGTTGACGCAAAAAACTAACGAGTCATTGAACTCCAAGCAATTTGAATCATTTAAAATTTTAAGATTAACAGGGTCAGTGTGTTTATGTTAATTGCACTATTAGGTAGATAAAGATATTATGGATGAAAGGAGTCGTGTAGGTAGGGAATCGAGTCCGCATATTGTGTAGTGAATTCACCCAAAAAAAGGTAATGACGAAATTAAATTCATCCGTTTTTTTTATTATTATTTATTTATTCAACATCACCAATCGTTATAAGTATAAACTAAGACACCCTTCTAGAAACCCCTAGGGTTTATTCGAAGAGCGAATGATATGCATCTCACTACTAATTTCTATTTCGTCCATCTGGTGAAGATCTAATTCATGTACTTACTTTAGTTATTACTTTTTTAATTTGCAAACTGGAAAAAAGGCGGGGGAAATGTTTTTTCTAAAGAAGTAAATGGAATGAGCCCAGCAGCGTTTGATTATATTTAATATTTAGTTTCCGCGTAGTTAAAATACGTATTAATAATAGTTCAATTTGTTTAGATAGTGGCTGTATAGCCTCCGTGGTTGAGCGGTCGTGTATTCGACCCTCTTTACGGAGATTCCGGATTCGAATCCCGGTGGTGACCCTGTCAAACAAAAATGTCTTTAGATTATTATTGTTACAGATTGCGTCTGTTAACGAAATATCTAATAATTATAAAGCGAAAAATTAAAAGATTTAATTAATTTAATCAATAATATAATTATACTACTACTACTTATTTTTTATTTTTTCATTTTTCGCTAAAAATATCTAAATAAATTTAAAAAAATACCTATTAAAATGTCTTTGTCAGTTTTTTCCCCATTTTGGTTAAGACATTGCAGGCTGCATCACCTGATTGTCTAAAAATAAAGATTATTGCGTGCTTTGGAGAGTACGTTAAACGGCTCCGAAGAAGCCGTTACACGAGCCATGTCGGTGGTCCTTGGCGGCTCTATAACATGGCTCTATGACGCAGAACAGTGTAAAGACAAAAACGTTTTGACGTCATCGCTTAATTATAGATACATTGTGTACGTACCCGTAATCATTGAGTCAGATTAGACTACCCTTTGTTTACAAAGCGCCGAAAACAAAGAACGGCGTTGCATAACTTCGTAGTACTTTCCCTCGGCTATAAACGCGGTATTTTTGGACATGTCACCTTATGTCAATTCGTAAATATTGATTATGTCGGATAAAGTCTCGATGCTTTGTCCGATCTGAACGATAACGGACTAAGTATACGTATTTTGGGACGAAAACAACTGTCGTCTGTCTGAATGCGTGAATACGCCATGTTTTACTATCATTATCCAGCAGGTAGGTACGTAGTCTTTATGTGCGTAAAATTTAGTAGCTATTGTAGAATTTGGTATAATTTACTTCACTTTGGGTAAATATGTACTCCCACATAAAATATCCACGCTCATATCTCCTAAAGCCTCGGAATAAGGTAATATTCAGACCAATGCTTTTTTTAACGGAATATTCGCAATTTCTACCAGGGTCCCGTTTCACGAAGCAACAATTTACAAGTAACAAGTTACAATTTGATATTCATTGCGTAGGCAATTCGCCTAAACGGTAAGCACTTATAGTTTTATCTCATTGTCTACGCAATGTACATCGAATTGTACTTGTAATTTGTAACTTGTAGCTTCGTGAAACGGCTCCCAGAGTGGTAATATAAGGGGCGCGGACTTGAAACAGACCAAGGACTATTTCATATCAATTAATTTACGTAGTACCTACTCTACATAGTTTCGATTTATTCATTTTAATAAATTAATTTTTACTATAATAAACAAAAATTATTTACAAAAAGAAATTAATAAAACTAAATACAACATACAATACATAAAAAAAAACCGGTATACGGTAGTTCGATTGTAACTTCGAGTGCGGCTTTAGCTTGTCGATAGATACTTAAAGATAATAATTATATATTGTGGAAGAGCGTTGGTGGTCTAGTGGCTAGGGCCTCCCGTCCGGGAGACGCGGGTTCGATCCCCACCACGTACTTAATAATGTGTTTCCGAATTTCAAATTCATGTGTACGTTTATTCGACGCTCTTACGGTGAAGGAAAACATCGTGATGAAACTTGCACAGTCCTGCGAAGAAATTCAAAGGTTGTGTTGTGTGTGAAGTCGACACATCCGCACTGGGCCAGCGTGGTCGACTAAGGCCTAATCGCCCTAATTCAGGGTAGGCTCGAGCTCCTCAGTGGGGACGTATATGCGCTGTTGATGAATATATTGTGTTGTCAAAAACTTTAGACTTGGCTAAATGTTTGGCTCGCACTTGAGCCGGTAAATTACTACTGTAACAGCAAACCCGGCTGAAGCCTTATTTTTAAGTCAAGCGGCTCTAAAGCTCCTTTCCTACAGAGGTAAATAAAAAACCTTTTCTAAATAAACAATCCAACAGTTTTAAGACAATCAGCTCATACAATTTTCATTTATATGCCTCGCCTCTTTTCATGTCGTGTCGCTGCGCTGGTGAAAAACAGAATTACCACCACCCTTGGCGGATTTAGGATCCAATTTGGGGTTGGTTTCGTAGTTTCATCGAGCTATTTCAATAAATATAAAATATTTTAGATTTTTAACAACATATTAATTATGTACTTACTAGACTAACTTCTAAAACGAACTTCTGAACTAGGCAGTTTATGTATGGTTTGGGGCATAGAAAAATAAACCATGAACAAGCTTTTCTTGTCCTTGGTATTGTATAGCATTGGCGTCGAAAAAATATTTTTTTAAATATCGATTCCTATAAAATATTTTTCATTTTGATTTAAATTATGTTAGAGGGTTTGCGGTTCCACTTAGAGTGCTATGGGTACTTGCCTATCCCCGCGATACCCCTCCGGACGCGATCGCAACTAAGTTTCACAACTGGTTGCGAAGAAAGAAATTTTATTCTTCTCCCGCAAGTGGTTGTGATAAAAGGATAATTTTTATACTATCCATTAAACGAATGAATTTATAATACGGATTCGTATTTTTTGCATTTTTAGGAATATATTATTTTTTTAGAAGAGGGTAGAAGGGGTCATATTTGATTAAGAACAAAGTTCCCTTACTTGCTCTCGGAAATGGAAGTTGCACACGTGGGAAGCACTTTGCTTCAGCTGAGTCATCGCTAGTTCATCCCTCATCGCATCTTCCGTCTGATGAGGGTCTGCCAGGATCCACCTCGCAGACAATAGCATCATCATCACTAAACTCGAAGCTCGGGTGCATAACATTGTCACAGTTTAATTCAGTTTTCACAGCCTCGATCGACCACTTCAACAAAAGTTTCACAAAAGTTTTTATCTTACACGAAGTCTTTTTAAAAACAGACACTGAAAAATTTTTTTTGAAAATTCCTAACTTTTCATAATCACCGTGTTTTTAATTATTTTAATGTCTATGATTACCACTGCGTCATTAAGTAGATTAAATTTAAGGCACATCTATGTTTTTTTTAAATGATGTTTGCGCATATATTGTTGCAGCCGCGCGCACTGTCCGCCCTTCGGTTCTCAACTGGGGCGCCGCAGAGCGCCACCGACCAGCTTACGGATTTGGCAATGTTTTACGCTTTTATACCGAGGGAGTTTTGACCCCCCACTTACAACGATTTTTTTATATTCCAATGAAGTAGACTGCCTGCTAGGATCGTGCATGAAATAAATGTTTGAGGTAAAATCTAGTGAAAACTAATAGTGAAATGAAAATGGGTAGGTCTAGGTCGATCAATGTAATTCAATTATATATTTCTTTTTCTCTTTAGACCGAAAAATCGCTTTTAGTGTGCTTGAAAACGGTGAACGAAATGTCCATAGGAAAAAATATGGATGAATGGAAAAATCATGATGAACCTTTTTTTCAGCAGTAGATCCATCCAGTCTAGATTGTAATTAATTTAACAATCATTATCAATAACTCATATAAGTACACCCCTGCCTGCACTAACCGTCTATTCTTTAATAAACTAGTGTTGTATCTAGCCTTATTACAATTTTATATTGAGAACTACGATAACGTGCCACTAGAACTGCTCAAGTTTGTATCCATCAAAGACCTATCAAATCTACGCGCGTTGCGTGTTGTGATTGGATACTGCCATCTGTCGTTACTTATTAGACAACTAGGTAATATTTGACGATGGAATCATTAATTGACAGACATAGAATAAAAAAATATAGAATAAAATAAAGAAACGAATATACAGGATGGAATTTTTGAATGCCACCTAGAGGGGAAGTACTCTAAACAATGGAAATAGCAAATTTCACTCAAAGGAAACATTCATTTATTTTTGGCATTCAAAAATTCCACCCTGTACGTACACTTCTCATAAAAAAATCGAAACACATTGCAAGTTTATGTTTTGTACGGAATAACAGAAAAATATGTTTATTTAGGAATACACACACAATATGCACACTTTTCAACAATACAATATAAACTTGCAAGGTGTATCGATTTTTTTTATGAGAACTATAGTTTTCAATTCATTAAAACTTCTTATCGAGTCGATATTTTGGCGATTAGATTGAGGCAGACTCATTTCAAGAAGCTACAATTCGATGTACATTGCGCAGATAATGTGTTATAAAAATAAGGATGTATAGTTCAGACAAATTGACTATGCAATGAAAATCAAATTGTAACTTGTAAATTTAACTATTTTTGTTTAAGAACTCTTTCAAAGTGTCGAAAACATTTTGTATCAAAATTCAATTTTGAAAAATCGTGGGACGAAATTTGTTTAAGATAAGATAAGATAAGATAAGATAAGATAAAATTTATTTCAATAAAAACTTAATCTAAAACATAGAGTATAGAAATACAAAAATAAAAAATAAAGGAGACAAAATATGAATGCGATGCCTAAACTAAGTATTTCTCACTTGTATCTTAGGCATCAACGTAACAATGATAAAATATTTTTATACAGTTCTTAAAAAATAAAAATTGTATTAATTAAACAATTATTTGACTTAATACAATAATTTACATTAAAAAATAAATTAGAAATAGTGTAATTATGGTAATGATCACGAGGTCAGGGTTTGTTTATGTTTATTTGTTAGTGGGACGTGTTATTTTTCTGTACTTGCAAGAAGTTCACCTACATTAAAATGTATGCTCGCGTTACAATATAGCCGAGTTTGCAATAAATGGTGTTAGTCAAGTTAGTGCACAATTTTTTGATGACTTTCTTAATCTTAATGACTATTTATTTGATCATACACCGAAATTAATATTAATGCTTAAATAATGTTTGTTTACGTATAGGTGTATGTATTACGAGCGGTGCTCTAGGCGCCCTCGTAGTCGATAGTACTAATATTTCTGGCTACAGCAATTTTCCTAGCAGGGCACTGCTCGTCTCCAGTTTTGTGGTTGGAGGGCTTCTTGTATCGGTGACAGGTGGCGCATTTCGCTGGCTCAGACTGATTAGGACACTCCTTGATTGAATGACCCGAGCTGCCGCAGTGACCACACGTGGAGTCAGAGTCCCGGCAGTACTTCGCTGAGTGCCCATACTGCTGACAGTTGTAGCACCTGGTCACTATGGTGTAGTCTCTAATAGGGCAAGACGTCCAGTTTATAAAAATGCGCTGTTGATTAATTAGAGTCTTTCTAAGGCTTGGAGTTAGTTCTAAAATATAATTGCATGTGGAGGCGTCTTTTTTGCCTGATTTGTGGCTTAATTTGACTGAGCCAGCCAATTGTTCTCTATTCAGGTCAGGGTGTTTATCGACAATATTCTGTTCAAAAAGGCAATCAAAAAATTCATTTTCGGAGATATTGGATGGTATTCCCAGGATTATGATTTTTGGGAGCTTTTTTGTGGTGTCTTCAACTTTAAATCCTGATGTAGACAGCTGTTCTGACTTTTTAAGCTTATCTAGGTCATCCTTCCTTTCGGAACTGATTATAAGGCCTCCGTTTTTAGTTTTCCGAACTCCACGAATATGCAATTTTAGTGCCTCAGGCCTTATTAGATTTTGCACAAGTTTTTTAGTAACATCACTAGTTACGTCCTTGTCAGCCGGGTAGATTGTAACGCTGCTGGTATTTGGCGGGCGGACTATGGGCTGGCCTCCATTTCTTACCATGTCGGCGAACGACAGGTTAGACGACAAAGGCTTAGGAGAAGACTGCACTGATTCCTTAATATCTTTCAATTGGGCGGATATGTCGACTTGATTTCTTAAGGTCTCAAGGTGTTTGGCTGAACACTACCACCAAAGAGATTTTGCGTTATCTAATATATAAAAGAGCCTTCTTCAAATATAAGCTTTATTCACCCTGTCCCGTCCAGAGTTTAAAATTTTATAATTTTCTCATTGATTCCATTCATCATCGTTCAGAATATGAGACTACCTTACCTAGACTGTACACTTTTACAAAAAATATATTAAGTACAATTTCTAAGTTCCTGTTTTTAATAAATTTTATTTTCCAAAGATGTTAACTTTATGGGTAAAATATGAGACTAGCATAAATTTTTGGTTTTCAATAGCTGAACAAAAATATTTTTGTAATTTTTTAGTTGAATTAAATAATATAAGTGTCAATCTATGTATTTTAAATACTTTCTTCCCGAGCGGTCACTGCGACCGCGCGTAAGTGGTTATGTGACAGAAAATAGAGGTAAATGGTTAAGGGTTAATTCAATCGGTCATTCATCAACGGATATCAACGAATTAGAAACTTTCTCTTTTTCATCGGTAAAAAAATTACCTATCCTTCGAATAAGGTACCTATTACCAATAAAAAAAAAACTTTGGTGCATTGCTTTTTGTCACTCGCTGATCTCTGACCGGATTGTACGAAAATCAAAATTTTTCAGTACCAAATACGGAAGTAAGTAAGTTCAAGAACCGGACACCAGTGTTTGTATCTGACTGGCGCTCTGACCGCAACTTCACTTACGTGAGCAAAGTTTTACCTTCGAAATGAACCTTTTTAGCACAAAAATGAAAATAATTGCTTGACTTCTGGGCGGCGGGCGGCGGCGCGGCGTATCATCAAGATGAAACACTAGTTTTTAAGTTGCGCCTCCACTCCAGCAATACAATGTGAAAACCGCATCCGCATTCCATGCAGTAGTTTAGACAGACAGACAAAAATTCTAAAAATAATTGTTTTGGCTTCCATTTCTCTATTAATTTCTCTAATAATACCCCTGATATTAATTATCATTGGCTTCCATTTCTCTTATAACATATAATACCCCTCATATTATTTTTTCTCAACTGTCTCTATGTGCAGACAACGACCAGTTCAGATGATAAAGGGCTGCGACAAAATTTGGTAGGGTTGAGATAAAAAAATGCTGCTAATAGACAGATGATACAAACTTTGCCCCTTCCAGCTGTTCGCTTTTTTACTATGTGAGAGCAATTTTACTAGCTACGCTACTTGGCAAAGTTCTGGAGTTGCAAGTTCGCGCCCCACTCTCTGGTAGAAATAGCGATTAGTCCGTTCAAAAGAAAGTTCTGGAGTTTTATATCAACTGAACAGTGAACAGTGAACCTCTTTTGTATTAAAAGATATTTAATATGGTGTAGAAGAAGTGATATACCTATATCATCAACGGCCCGTTACAGTCCACTGCTGGACTATGAGCCTCCTCCACTTAAGTGGAGGGTTTTGCCATAATCTCCACGCTTGGCAGGCGGGTTGGAGATCGCAGATTAAAAGGTTACTGTATCAGAGAGCGCTGTTGCCCGTTCCCTGTTCAATGTGTAGTCCCTAATGGCTGGTTTACACGTATTAAGTTGTCAAGTAGCAACTAAATTTTAGGCCACGCCCACCAACTTACCCGAAAAATAGAAAGAGTTCTAATCTACTTGTTTACTTGCACACTAAATTTTAACTTGCAAACTTACTACTAAATTCGCTGTTTACACGTATTAAGTTGCTTAAAATTAAGTTAAAATTTAGTTAACTACTAAACAACTTAATACGTGTAAACCAGCCATAATGGCTGGTTTACACGTTAAGTAGCATCTAAATTTTAAGCGACTAAATTTTAAGTAAGTGTTTACACGTCATTTTAGTAGTTAAGCTCTTTAGTTAGCCCAAGATGGACGATCAACAGCGAATTCAAATCTGTAATAAATATAATAAATAAAATAATAAAGTATAATAAAATATTTATTTTTATATAATTAATATTATATTATTATTTATTTTTTATGTTATATTATTATTATTTTTAATAATCAATATTTAATATTAATAATATATTACTCATTAATGTTTTTATACCTCTATAATAATATAAGTATATTAAAATATATAAAAAAAAACATAAAACACTCGCACTTAACTTCGCACTTCGCATTTAACTTAAAATTAACTAAATCGCGCCTTTCCAAACGTGTCAAGAGACAGGCCACGCCCACCAACTTACCCGAAAAATAGAAAGAGTTCTTATCTACTTGTTTACTTGCACACTAAATTTTAACTTGCAACTTACTACTAAATTCGCTGTTTACACGCATTAAGTTGCTTAAAATTAAGTTAAAATTTAGTTAACTACTAAACAACTTAATACGTGTAAACCAGCCATAATGGCTGGTTTACACGTATTAAGTTGTTAAGTAGCAACTAAATTTTAAGCGGCTAAATTTTAAGTAAGTGTTTACACGTCATTTTAGTAGTTAAGCTCTTTAGTTAGCCCAAGATGGACGATCAACAGCGAATTCAAATCTGTAATAAATATAATAAATAAAATAATAAAGTATAATAAAATATTTATTTTTATATAATTAATATTATATTATTGTTTATTTCTTTATATTATATTATTATTATTTTTAATGATTAATATTTAATATTAATAATATATTAATCATTAATGTTTTTATACCATTAATTATGTTTTTATACCTATATAATAATATATATTAAAATATATCCAAAAAATAAACATTAAACACTCGCACTTAACTTCGCACTTCGCATTTAACTTAAATTAACTAAATCGCGCCTTTCCAAACGTGTCAAGTGATAGGCCACGCCCACCAACTTACCCGAAAAATAGAAAAAGTTCTAATCTACTTGTTTACTTGCACACTAAATTTTAACTTGCAACTTACTGCTAAATTCGCTGTTTACACGCATTGATTTCCTGAAATATAAGTTAAAATTTAGTTAACTACTAAACAACTTAATACGTGTAAACCAGCCATAAGTCGCTTCTTACGACACCCACGGGAAGAGTAGGGGTTGGTGACAAATGTATTCTACTCTGCCGTCACCACGCGGCGGATATACCTATATAGAAGAGTGGTATTGTAGGTTTCTTTCACCTAAATATACGAAACGTAGATGAGATTTTATTTCTTATCTAGTGAGGTCATTAGTGAGGTAAATAAAGGCTTGTGTATATGCCTACCAGAAATGCACTTATATAAATTCGAAATACCTGCCAAAACGGTTAAATGCTCACCAAATTGCATGCCTGCAAGCAGGAATGGGCGGTCACAAGACAACCTAACCCCGAAGGGTAATGACTCGCTACGCTCGCACCCGCAATGATTTGGGTGACAATATTTGGTGAGCATTAATCCATTTTGGCAAGCAAAAATTATTTTGGTTAGCACTTAAAATGTTCCCGTAAATAAACAACGTCGTTTCCTAATTTTCTGCGTCGCGTTTCCCAGGAATTCATTATCAAATAGTTTGATACTCGTTTATACTGGAGTAGCAATCACAAATGAATCACCGTAAGTTATTTTCGTTAATTAGGTGTATGTGATAGGTAAGCGCGAGAGCGATAGTGACCCGGTCTATTACATTTTGAATACTACAACTGTTTTGATTTCGGAAATATTTTATTTATTTGTTTTGATTCTATATGGGGATAATTGTTTTTTTTTAGGAAATATTACACCACTATTTCGCAAATTTTACTTTGTAAATGTATGATTGGCTACCTTTTAACATTTTTTAGGGTTCCGTAGTATAAAAAAGAACCCTTATAGTTTCGCCATGTCCGTCTAGGTCTGTATGTCCGTCCGCGGCTTAGCTTAGAGACTCTTAGTACTAGAAGGCTGTAATTTGGCATGGATATACATTATACATATTAATCATGCCCACAAAGCTGAAGAATTAAATAAAAAAAAAAAACTTTTTTACGTTTCCTCTGGTACCTACACCGTACACGTGAAGTGGGGGTTATTTTTTTTATTCACGACTACCTTATAGTGTGAGATATCGTTGGATAGGTTTTTTAAAAATAATGGGGGTTTGTTAAAAACCATTTTTCGATTCTAGTATACGTTTCGGAAATATTTCGTTTTAAAGTGCTTATTTTGTTAGAATCAAGTTCCCTCCCCCCCTACCAGCGAAACCGTTGTATTTGGAAATATGAAAAAATTCACGGTAGTAGTGTATATGATGAATTTAAAAGGAAAGCTATCAACTTACTTGAGGTTTTACAAGTTATCGAATAATAGACCAACTTATAAAATATACTTGACACTTGTACAAGTAAGAAATTTGCTACTACAAATATCATAGAAAAATATTTTGATGAATGTCAACTGTTTTAAACAGGTACATAAGTAGTATTGGACAACTACGGAACCCTACACTTTGCGTGGCCCGACACGTGCTTGGCTGGTTATTTCTTTTTATTTCTGTTAAAAAAATCGAAAACCACGTGGATGAAGCCGCTACCACCGGTCGTAATATATACCTTAACGTCTCGCGTCGCAAGGATGTTAACCTGATCAAGGAGTGTTGCTCGTACGAGAGGAATATTAAACAGTTCATTCAAAACTCTAGGAATTTAAATACGTTTTAGATATTTACCTGCGGGATTGTCTATTTTTACAATATTTTAGCTTAGGTATAAGTAAGTATGAGAGCAGACCGAAAAAATCTTACTTCATACCCACGATGGGATCCAGTTGAGAATTTAAGTATGTTTTACCTGCGGGATCGTCTATTTTTACAAGATTTTTGCTTAGGTATAAGTGTCTGTGAGAGCAAACCACGGAGACAACCGTGGAACAGAAATCTTACTTCATACCCACGCCACGATGGGATCCAGTAATGGGGAGGTCGTAAAATTTACCTCTTAGATCTATAGGTATTTTGGGTTCACTAGATTTGTCTCGACAAGTACATTTCCAGATAGTATATCTAGTGTCTGATGATGGAGCCAGAAAACCGGTGGTCACAGCATCTCCTCCTCTATACAACATAGTTCTATCGTGTTTTGGGTTCGTATAAGAGCATGATTTAACAAATATTTTTAACAGTAAGTTATTTCTTACCTAAGTACCTCTAAGTCTTGGTTCAAGTTCGCGCCCGATATAATACCGCACGTTGGTTCAAGTTCGCGCCCGCTATAATACCGCACCTTGGTTCAAGTTCGCGCCCGCTATAATACCGCACCTTGGTTCAAGTTCGCGCCCGCTATAATACCGCACCTTGGTTCAAGTTCGCGCCCGCTATAATACCGCACCTTGGTACAAGTTCGCGCCCGCTATAATACCGCACGTTGATCGTCTGAAGTTTATACCAAAGGTCAGGACTATTAGTACAATCATTGTATTAGATCCGTTAAGCTCTTTCTCTTTTTTTTAGATGGTTCAAAAGCGGCTTTAAAGTAAAGAGCCTCCCATTTTATCACAAATCATGCCGCATCGACGGAATACGTCTTTCTTTGACTGTCTAGACTCTAGTGGCTATGTCACCGCTCAATAGTTGAATTGAACGATAGCTGAATGGCTAGTTTGTTCATTAAGTGCCGGCGCTCAATAGAACGCCGCAACTGGAACACAACTTTTTAGAAATAACATGTTCAAAATTGAAATCATGCTACAACCACAAAACTGCGTACTACAACTTACTTACTACTTACTATTACGTACTACTACTTATGTAGTAACTATTATCTAATCTGTGCTACTACTCTGCGACTGAAGGTGAATGAAGTTGGTGGACCATGGGCAACGAGGGATGAACGGCTTAAGATTTAAACTTTTAAAAGTTCACCGCCCGCCCGCCCACGAAATGTTAATAACACCATCAGAATTTACCCTGTTTCTAAGGTTTAGTCAAATGATATTAATCTTCTACTTTACTGTATATTGTTCAAATCATTGTATGATTTCTTTTATTCTTCATCTTATATACCCTTTTATGACTGTCTGGTAGGAAACACAAACCAAGCTTTTTCGACAACCTCTAATTTTGTCGATTACCCCGATTACGCCGACAAAAAAACTCTAGCTGGCATTTAGACGCCGCTAGAGTAGCTCGATGTAAGTCAAAGTGATCGTAGCACCGTGTCCGTAGACGAGATAGCTAGTGACAAACTAGCGCCACTTGTTTTCTTCCTCATCGTGTGGGTTGTGAAAGGTCCACAACCAAAGTGTTATAGAGCCGTCAAAGGCCACTGATATGGCTCATACAACTAAATAGGAGCCGGGGCCAACGATTTAGGTGGTTTAGGTGATTCAGCTTGCAATGTCCTTACTAAACCGGGGAAAGTCTCACAAAAGATATTCTAATCGTTCCGGGTTCTGATCTCGGTGAGGTGAGGACACACAAAAAACTGTTTGTGAGTTTAGTTAGGAACATTGCAGGCTGTTGTTTATGAGCGCTGCTCCACAAACTTGTTAGGAGATATTTACGGAGTGAGAGTAAGATAGTACGGTCATTGAATTTCAGCGCTCAAAGTGACTTACGCCTTTTCCACCCATTAAGGCCCGGTTTCCACCAAAGCGGAGAGGAGAGGAGATGTGTTTGAATAACTAATCAGATTTCGTTATTTCCACATCTCCTCTCCGCTAAGCGTCAATAACTAAATCTGATTGGTTATTCAAACACATCTCCTTTCCTCTCCGCTTTGGTGGAAACCGGGCCTAACGCTACGTTGTCCACTTGTGACGCTGGGTTGATAAATCAACCGTTAATCGCCTGGTTGACAGCACGCCGATATATTTATTTTATTTTATTTATGGTACACCTGCAGTACACAAACGCAACATTAAAAATGTTAATGTTGCGGTTGTTAATGCAGTATGCCTTTGTTTTTTCACAGACGATCATAAAATACTCGTCTTCGTTGTGTGAGTTGTAAGGTAACAAAAGAACACACAGATTCTGGTGTCGAAATTATTGAACCGCTTACGACACGTTCAACTATATGGAGATATTAAATGCGCTAGTTCCACATAGGGTGGCCCCTTAACTTTGAGCCATTACACAAGGTCGTTGCGAATGCCACACGGAGTCAACGACCCGGCGCGCTATCGGACCAGCCACCTGCAAAAAACCTTTATACTCATAAAATCTGACAAACGTGCGTATGGATTTGTTCTTACTTGTCAAGAGGATGATTTAATTTTCGCGCATACCTTTGTGTCTGACCTGAAGCGGTTATGAGTCTACAGCATTGATAAAAGACCCTTTTGCTGCACTCGGCGAGGGAGTTTTTATCCCGCCGTACTAGCTGTACCCTTCATCAACATCAACGGCCCGTTACATTCCACTGCTGGACTATGAGCCTCCTCCACTTAAGTGGAGGGTTTTGCCATAATCTCCACGCTTGGCAGGCGGGTTGGAGATTGCAGATTAAAAGGTTACTGTATCAGAGAGCGCTGCTGCCCGTTCCCTGTTCAATGTGTAGTCCCTAAGTCGCCTCTTACGACACCCACGGGAAGAGTAGGGGTTGGTGACAAATACTCTGCCGTCACCACACGGCTTAGTTGTACCATTAGGCAGAAGCAATTCTGATGTGTTGTGTCTGAGGTCTACAAGCTGGTTGTGGGTTGCGGCTAGTTATGTCGTTACGTAAACCTTTGGCGGCTCCTTAACTTGGACACCAGGGTTACTGTGGTCGACCGTTAACCTCACAATACAACACACACAATATGCTACTTATTTGGACTTCGTCATCATCGGCTCATGGTCCCCTCCGAGCGGTTTGAGCCTACCTTTTCCAAATTTTATCAATAAATTATAAAATTGACGCATTTACAGACTGTACTCGGCTTATCGATTGCACCGTCACGAGATTTGACGTAATGACCCAGTAGAAATTTGGAGCATGATTCCCCTGAATTAGGGCGATCAGATCTCAGTCAACTACGCTGAGCCAGTGCGGATTGGTCGACTTCACACTCAACCTTTGAATTTCTTCGCAAGCAAGTCGAATACTTAGGATAAACATATATTATGTATTCAAAATTCTAAAATACATTCGAATCTGAGCGTCCCGGAAGGGAGGCAGCTGCCCTAGCCACTGTACGAACGATGCGCTTTGGACGGTCGTGCAACAGGGATTATGATTGAAGAAGTTATCATTTGAAATCAACAAATAATAAATTGATCTCAAACTAAAGCTTAAAGTAAAGAAAAAAGACTAGAAAGATACTCATAAGTAATAAGTAGGTCGTATAAATATAATAAAAAGTTACTTCTAGAATAATAATGTCTAAAATAAAATAAAGTAAATAAAATAAATTATTTGATTTGCGCCTGCGTTGATGTCTTTTGTAAGGAGAGTTGGAGAGTACGCACAAAATTTTATTGTTTTAATTAGTGTGCATATTTATTTATAAGCTGTGGTATTTCATCACTGGAGATATTTGGCTAATATTAGGTAACTTGTTAGGTAGTTAGATTATGTACCTTATACATAGTAATGAACTACATAACATGCATTTTCCTGACGCCGAATACCTTGCACGGTTCGCTCCTGTTTCGTCAATTTCTTCATTGGACGTTGTCTGTCTGTTTATTGTATCGTGGAAAAAAAAGATATTCTAAAACATGTCTGGTATTAGAAAAAATGATTGGGCCTTTAAAATCTCTTATCTTATATCGTTTTTATATATCTTATCTCTTCCGTTAGGTCTGCAAGAAATAAGCGTTTATTCGGTTTAAGTAAGTACCTGTTGTGTCGTCTTTCTTCATGTTTTACATTTTGTAATTTAAAATTTATTGTAAATTGTAAATAAATAAATATCAGGTTTATTTCCCATGTAATCTCTTGTGATAATATATATTTTATTTCAGGTCCGTGCCCGCTATAATATTACCACTCTGGTAGAAATAGCGATAAAAACAGAAAATAGAATAGAATATAAAGAGTATATTTTATTTTACCCAGTATTTAAAATGTTGTAAGGTACTCCTGTCAAGTTTCTTACAAGTTATTTCAAGTACGTAAGCTATTGCTTTTCGATATGTTTTTTATACGTTTTTAATTTTTAATTAGGCATTTCATACAATTTGTGCCTTCGGAGTGAAACGCGAGTGACCCTATTACACACAGGCCGACTTCGGCAATGAATTTGATTAACATTTATTAAATTTAAAAGGTTAATTAACCTTCAATAACCTGAGCATAGATCTGTGATCCGAAAATAAAATTACTGAGTTCTAATACTTTGTACTAGGATGCTAGCTATCTATAAAAAAAATGTAAGAGATAGATTGATCTGTTCCATACTGAAAAAGCCTATTGAGATCAAAAGTCAATTGACCGAGCTTTGGATAAGACTCGGTAGCTTAGAAGGCTTAGTTTTTCTTAACGTGTGGGCTGTAAGGTCGACAACCAACCTCACAACTAACTTACTTCTTACTATTTCTATTAACTGAGTGGTACGTGATTAAATACACGCTATTCTTTATTTTTCTAAATATAATACAAACGTCAAATGAAAGTTTATCTCAAGAAAAAGATCTTTGCCTCTTGGCCTTTGCAAATGGAAAAAGCGGATAACGGGAATTGACCACTATTTCAGGTACAAAATTGAATCATTTTTTCCTTTTGAGAGACAATCCTAAACATCCTGTATTATAGTAACCTTCTCACGTCTGCCGACGATAATGATTATTGCTAGGTGGAGCTCGTAAAGTCGTCTGCCTGTTCCATAAAACACCTCATTTGAATTTTACTTAAATGGCTTGGATAATGTGAATGAAATGCAAAGGTTATTGTACCCCGGGGTGACCGCGACGCGCTGTCTACTCTGCGAGCTACGTTACGCTTTCTACCGTTAGCGAATGTTGTCTTTCTCTCTCTTTGCAAATCGATGTCATGTTAGTTGTAGCCCTGAACGTGGCCACTTGGATGGCGGAATGAATGCAGGGGTGGAGTAGGGACACACCTTGGCGACTCCATTCAAATGTCTCGTTTTAAATGCTTTCTACTTTATTTACTAGTAAAACGTGCGTGCAATTTCTAAGGAGCGCGCGGCCTTTCTATTCAACACTCCCAACTCACCCTCCAACTGCGGGGTGAGGTGAGAAGTGTGAGAGGACGTTCTGTACGTAGTAATAACATTTATTTTGTGGTAAGGACTAAAACTCCAGGGCTCAAGGTGTTGAAGTACTTTGAGCGCATCACAGACGTGTCTATAATCCTTCAGTGGTTCAGTTTAATATATCGTAATGTGGCAAAGAAAGATCCCTCGTTGCCTTTAATTTGTATCAAGTCACGAGACCAAAAGCGGACCCTGTAACTTCCGAGGAGTGAAAGAGATCGGGCCGAGTGGCGAATCATTGTGTAAGTACTTAACACTCCGTCAAATTCACGTAGTTTTCATCCCTGCGTTCACACCGTACCACCAAGTCGTGCCACCAAGTCGTGCCACATTTGCTGTGGCCCAGCACCCGCCACAAAGTTATAGAGTATTTAAATATAAAGGGTTCAGACCAGGTAAAGGTAAAAATATTTATGTAGGTAGACAGTAAAGGTATTTATTTATGTATTTATATAGTATATTTTATAAAACTGGAAGATAATAACATGGACTCGAAATAGTTAAAGGATAACTGAGTTCTTCACTGTTAGAGATCAGGACATGAAGTGAGAAATTTAGCAGCAAAAGACAAAATCGAAACGTAAGAAATCTAAATTTGAAAATGAATTTAAAATGAAAGATAAAACCGCCAGCAAGAAAGGTTGCCAGTCATAAAACAGAAAAGAGGACGAATGCCTCGTTATAATGCTTATTTAGTTCGTTGACTTGACCAAGTGACCCTTTTTGGACCATAAATTGTGCTTCTATGAAAGAATGTTCAAAAAACTGTCTCTGTTGAAAGACCCGGGGATATATTATGTGAAGTATGATTTTTACTTGCGTCTATATTAGATTTTTTTGTGTTTTCCTATTCAATTTTAAAATTAAGGTATATAGCTACATAATATACCGTGACCTGACACGTTCAGTATGCATGTTCAAACTTTTCGTTAAGGTGATCTGCATTCCTGGTCGCGACAAATTAATTTAGATTATTAAGGATCTTTTTATCATCAGGGTTTCTTAGAAACCTCATTCTAATGCCCCCTTTATTATTTTTGAAGTATTCTTAGTCAAAAACCATTAATAATTAAGTGGTACATAAATAACAAACAAAAACAAACTAAACAACTGTTCTATTTATTACAACCAGCCGCTTTAGAAATCAGTCAAATATTTTTTTTTGTATGGCACAGAACACTCGCAGTGTGAACTGACTCGCACATATCCACTTTTTTTATATTATTTGCGCAGTTGGAGAGGATGTAATAAATTGTCTGTATGGCCTGATCGACATTGAATGTCCTATGCCTATGCTAAGAGATTAGGAGAGAAATCTAGTTTGAGTCAAAACTAATCTAAATAACAAATGATACCTCGAGAACGTACATTTATTAACATACTTATATGAACCTTATACATCCACCTGTTGCATCAGGTTGTACCACAGAACACATAAAGAGGACCTCTCCACAGAGGGCGTACACTGGTAGTGAACGTGCCATCCATGATAGCTTTGACGTCGAAAAATGATTTGTAAAAATCTTAATTCGAATAAAAAATTTTGACTTTGACTTTGACTCTTTTATATATTCTGTGGGTTGCACTTTTGTGGCCCAGCAGCCGCCACAAGCTGCTGAGCACCACACGAAGAGTGTTGTAGAGGGTTATGTGGCAATAACCCGGGCACAGTTTAAGGAAAAAAAGGTATTTATATATCATATATTATATAACTGTCAAGGAAAAATAGAGAAAAGTAGAAAAACTAGTGAAGAACGAAGTGAAGAATTTAGCAGAAAAAAGACAAAATCGAAACGTAAGAAATCTAAATTTGAAAATGAATTTAAAATTAAAGATAAAACTGCCAGCAAGAAAGGTTGCCAGTCATAAAACAGGAAAGAGGACGAATGCCTCGTTACACTTTGATCAAGTCCTAAAAAGTAGTATCTGCGTCTACGCAAAAACCCACCCCTATACCCCCTAGCACAGGGTGGCCTATTTATTTAGATGGGTCAGTATAGGTAACTCTGAAGCTATATAGGACATAGAAAGATCTGTTCTAAGGACATCTGTCATCGATTTTAGTGAGACATCATCCTGCTAAGAAATCAAGTGAAGGAAGTTTCAACTGAAACTACACAGCGTTTAAAAGTAGGCGATGATTAAAAATGATTGGTTCGTAAAGTTTTAGCATTAAATAGGCTTACATATTATTATATAGCCTTTTCCAGCATGCACAAGAAACACGATGACTGCTACCGATGCTGCTGCTGCTGCTGATGCTGCTGTTTATACTCGTAATAGTAACCGCACGCGCACGTAATTGTACGAGCAGTGAGCAGTAATTCCATGTGAACACGAGAGTAGCGTCGATTAGCAGCCTTCGTGTATAATTGCGGTAACATACCACAACACAACATTCTTCTTCTTCTTCATCATATAGGTTGTAAGGTCGACAACCGACCTCACAAACCCTAGTGTCAGTGTTATACAGCCGCCAAAGGCCACTGAATGGCACGTGTAACGCGACTGGACCAACGGCTTAACGTGCCTTTCGAAGCACGGAATCATCTTTCTTTTCGGACAATCAGGTGATTTAGCCTGCAATGAAATGTGCGTGCTGATTAAAAACCATGATAGCTGTGACATCGAAAAATTATTTGTATAATCGCGTTTTAATAATAATAATAATAATAATAATGGTGAACTGAAGAAGTTTCCCCATAATAATAAATCTTTATTTCAGGCATACACCCATAGACAAATAAATATTAATTCTAAATTGATTTTGAAAAAACCCTACGCAATATCGAAACACGTCTTAACGAATTTTGTTTCGTTGATGGCGCTTAAAAATGGTTAATATGCTGTGTTGTTTACAGTAAATATATATTCGACAGCACGTAAGTACAGTATGTAGTGCGTACAGACTGTCAAATGGGAAAACTGGACAGAACTATGAAAACTTGGGAGCAGGGCAGAGGAGTACCAGCTGTATGTAGCAAACATAAGAGCCCCACAAAGTTTAACTTAAAATATCACATCCTGTATATTATGTGTTTGTGAAAGATAATGTGCTGACGGTACTTAATACCAAATGCCGACATAAAAATAGCTTACTTCGATATAAAATCTTATTGATTTGGATTTTTTAGATGAAACTGCCTTGGAACTGCAGACCGATGGCCGTTACAAAAAATAGAATTGAAATACTGACACGTGAAATAAATGATTTTAAAAGGTTTATTAACTCGGTGGGACTACGACCTGGTGCTTGGACTTTAAATCGGGCCTTTGCCTCCTCAAAGTTCAATGAGATCTAAGGCTCCATAAATCCGAGTAAAAAACGACATTAAACACGACTAATTTCCATATTTGGACCAAAATTATATTGAGGTCGAGAACCTTTATCAATCAGTTCCGTAATTTTTTATTATATTTTTTCTATTATTTTTTCTTGAGTTATTTACCTACCTGCGCTAAGTTGATACGGATACAACCTTCGAGCCAGTTTCATCATATATAAGGTCGATGAACTGATTTCATAGGATCATTACTACCTGCCAGTTAAATGAAGATTCATTTGTTGTCTCGCGATGCAGTATGTAGGTGAATTTTGCGTTAAAATAATTTTGAATCTCCCCTGCTTTGAAGATCTATAAAAAAACACAAAACTTCAAAAACATCTATAAAAACAGAATATGTTTGGAAAAGGAATTAATTTGTAGTTAAACGTCCCCACCGAGAGCCACCCTATCCTAAATCCAGGTGATCTGGTCGTAGCCAACTACCATAATCTATGGCCCAGTGCGGATTGGTAGACTTCACACACAACTAGCTACTACCACCTACACCATCGACATCTGATCAACCAGTTCGGAAATAACCGGCCAAGCACGTGTCGGGCCACGCAAAGTGTAGGGTTCCGTAGTTGTCCAAATACTTCTCAGGTACCTGCTTAAAACAGTTAACATTCATCAAAATATTTTAGTTACTTGTACTTACTTGACTTACTTGTACAAGTACATTTTATAATTTGGTCTATTATTCGATAACCTGTAAAGCCTACTTGATGTTGATAGGTACTTTTCCTTTTAAATTCATAATATACACTACTACCGTGATTTTTTTCTCATTTTCAAATACAACGGTTTCGCTGGTAAGTAGGGACACTACGACTGTAACAAAAATGAGCAGTTTAATACGGATTATTTCTGAAACGTACAATAGCATCGAAAAATAGTTTTTACAAACCCCCATTATTTTTAAGAAACCTATCCAACGATACTTCACACTATAAGGTAGTCGTGAATAAAAAAATAACCCCCTCCTCACGTACCTATACCAGAAGAACCATAAAAAAAAATAAGATTTTATTCTTCAGCTTTGTGGGCATGATTCCATGCCAAATTACAGCCGGACGGACTGACAGACAGACAGACAGACGGATATGGCGAAACTATAAGGGTTCCTTTTTTACTATGGAACCCTAAAAAAGGCTTCATCGAGTTCCATCCTGCACAACTAATTAGTTGGTCAGAGCAGGGTCAGAGTGGAACATGGGGCTCGATCTCGGAGTCCTTTTTCCTCCGAGGAGGGCTCGATCAATATATTTTTACTTAGCGTTATTTTTGATGTTTTTGTTTGAAAAACTCAGTTTCCATTGATTACGAGTAAGTAGATTCTCTCTCGACCAAATCCTGCGCATCACAAAGTCGAAACAAACACTTTTTTGCTCCACTACTGCTTGTGTTTATATACTTAGTATTTTGTTTTGAACTTCATCTCAACAGCACAAGTTTCTTTTTTGTAAGTGTGATTTAAATATTTTGTAAGTCTGATTTAAACAGGATGTAAAAATCAAAAATATATTTCGTTGTTCGTTTTTTAAATGTTTTTTTCATGGGAGTAATGAATTCTTACCACTATCTGTTTTTTCAATCGCTAAATGACGTCAAACATTAGATACGACGAGTAGGTATCTAGTATCAGTTCAATAAATTATTTAGTGCCTGATCTATCTAATAAATAAACTAGAACACTTTTATCATATAACATTTATTTTGTTTATATGAAATCACGTTTTTTTGTTCTTTTTATTTAGTGATTAAATAAGAGCCGTGAAAAGTACTAGGAAAGATCTTCTTGTGGTGTTATGGTTAGCGCGTTGGCTGCGTGCGTATCTGCGTATAGGCTGACGACGTGGGTTCGATTCCGTAGGAAGTATTAATACGTTATCCCCGAAGGGGTGAGCAGAGCTTTAGTGGGCTGCCAGGAGCACACCCTTAAACCACATTTGAAAATATTTTGGGTCAAGATTCGTCATGACCGATCTTCATATATTATGTTCCTCAGTAGTGACAGAGTCAAGCAGAATGGCCGGCCACTGATTGATTCAGCCATTCTGATTGACCCCTGCTTTACGTGAAAGTGAATGGCGACGAGAGAGTTGGCTGCCTCGTGCTATAAGATCGCATCTTAACAGTTAGTCGCCTTCTACGACACTCGCAGGAAGAAGACATGTGTTGGTCCGATTCTAATGCCGGGAATCACACAATCGCGCCCTCAGACGGGCTCGGGCCTCGGCCCAGAACGTTGCCAGGGCGAGAAGCGCGTCGGAGAAGAATGACCCCTACCGGGCCTTACTGAATTAATTCTACTATATTAATCCGCGGACCCGCCGGCGGGTGCGGTTTCCCCGGGAATCACACTTGTCTCGTTTCTCTATTTATGTCAATGGAAATAAATGGCTTACACAGGATATTGCGCAAATAGCTAGTCGCTAGGAATTATAATGATTAATACTTACTTATGAAATAGATTGGCGCCAAAATACCGAGCAAAAACCAGTCGACCACCCGTGAAAAAACAGGTGTTGAAACGATGCTTGCAAGTACTGCCTCTTGGTCGGTACCTATTTATTTTAAATGGTAATTAATTTTATTTTAGACGACAACAAAGTTCGTTACAAAAATATAATATTTTTGTTTGTCTAGCTAAACCACCTAATCTGCATTTACGAAAACATTCCATGAGCCACGTTTTCATCACGGACTAACTATATAACTATGTATTGCCAAACGATGAATTAAGTGCATCCAAAATTAGCGTTGTGTAAATAGGAAAACATAGTGTGGGACGGCCCCCTGCCAGGTGGACCGAGGACCTGAGAGGAAGGTCGCTGGTGGTGGCTGGATGAGGAAAGCGGGTAATCGTGCGCTTTGGTGTGCCCTTGGGGAGGCTTAGTCTAGAGTGGACTGCAATAGGCTGATTGATTGATGAAATAAGTAGGGAAGTAGACAATGAGGTCACTTATGCATCAGGAATGTGTACAGATGACTTTTATAAGTTTTTTTTATTTATTTATTTATTAGACAATATTAGTCTTAATCTAAAACTAGTACCACAAAACTGCATGTACAGTTTGACTGTGGAAACAGTGAGCCTCAGTTATATACTTAAAAACTAGTAAAAGATAATTTGCGTTACAATGAATTTATTTATAAACTGTCAAGATAATGTTTTTTTAGCATAGATATAAACCTTTCCTTGTTAGTTTCCATTCGAATGGCTACGGGTAAGCTGTTAAGTAAATAAGCGATACGTTTTTTCAATGTTCTGTCACCGTAATAATTATTGACACCCGGTACTACATAATTACCCGAAGTCGTTGTTCTGGTGTTCGACTTATTAACTACTTTGACTAGGAATGAGTTACAATTGTAATTTGGGAAATTATTAATAGCAAGTAGATATTTATGTTTTAAGCTTACTGGCAGAATTTGACATATTTTAAACAGTTTTTTGTAGTCGCAATTAGCTTTAGTTTTATTATTAGCAAGAAGTTTTAAAAATCTAATCTGGAAACTTTCTAATTTCTCAATATAAGTTTTAAATGTGAGTCCATAGCGGTCTAAACCATAACTCAAAATGGATTTAACCAAAGCCATATACAAACAGTAGAACTTACCTAGCAGGACCCTTAACTTATTACATATGTTTTCAATATGCTTTGACCAAGAAAAATTTACATCTAATTTCATACCAAGATAGGTAGCAGTTTGAACACGCTCTATAGGTTTACAATTACAATTAATTAAGTTGTTATGAAAACAATCAAATGTGTGGCAAATTAAAGGTGGGGAATCTAAAATAGGCAAAAACGGAGAATGAATAAATAAACATTTAGTCTTGTCAACATTTAGAACTATGCCATTATCGTGTGACCATTTGACTACCGAGTCCACGTCCTGCTGCACTAGGCGGCAAGTGTCCGCCAGGTCGGTGCCGGCACGCAGCGCACACAGGTATTTTATTAAGTATTTCTGTAAGTAAACCTAATAAGAAAATAAAAACTGTTATGTAGTGTTGAAATATCTTGTATTCGTGTGAAACAAAGTAAGAATTGTATAACATTAGTAGCTGTCTATACGAGGAGTGACGTACTTGGCATCCCCCGTCAGTTTCCCGCACTTGATCTGCCGATCCCGTTCGTTTCGCATGGCCTGAGGAGAACAAACATTCAAATCAAATATTTTTTATTATTCTTCTCTCACATAGACAAAAATTAAATGAATATTAATCTAAGACGTACAGTTAAATATGATCTATGTGAGAGACTGGCGTCTGTACTAGGAGTCAAAGTCAAAGTCAAAGTCAAAATTTTTTATTCGAATTAAGATTTTTACAAATCATTTTTCGACGTCAAAGCTATCATGGATGGCACGTTCACTACCAGTGTACGCCCTCTGTGGAGAAGAACGGCCAGAAGAAACTCCACAGGAATTGTATCTTTTGTACTTTTCTTTTAAATATATAAAGAATCATACATGAGTCATAATTACAATCTACTCCGTTGATTTGGAACAACAGTTGACCAGACGTTTTTATCATCTAAGTAATCATTTATCGTATAATAGGCCTTAGAACATAAAATAGTTTTAATTTTAGCTTTAAATTGGCTATCGGACAGATTTACAATATCATCTGGTATTTTATTATAGAAGCGAATACAGTTCCCCATGAATGAATTATTAACTGTGCACAGTCTAAACTTTGGGTGCGCTATTTTATTTTTATTTCTAGTATTTATATTATGTATATCAGAATTCTTAGGAAATAGCATTGTGTTCTTCCGGATATACAAGATGTTTTCAAATATGTACTGTGAGGATACTGTGAGGATATCAATTTCTTTAAACAATTCCCTTAGGGAATCACGACCACGCAATTCATATATGGAACGTATCGCCCTCTTCTGTAACACAAAGATATTATTTATGTTAGCAGCTTGACCCCACAATAAAATTCCGTAGGACATAATGCTGTGAAAATAGCTGAAATATACAAGTCTGGCAGTAGCAACGTCAGTCAGTTGACGAATCTTTCTGACTGCGTATGCCGCCGAGCTGAGCCTTGCGGATAACGCATTTAAATGAGGGTCCCATTGTAACCTTGCGTCGATAGTGATCCCCAAGAAAACTGTTTCATTTACATATTGCAAATTTTCGTTATTCAAGACAATAGCTAAGTTGTTGTTCCTTACATTAGGCAATGAAAATTTTATACATTTTGTTTTCTTGGGATTCAACATTAAATTATTTGTCGTAAACCAATCATGGATCTGGGAAAGAGCGTCATTTACTTCGTCAATATCTTGATTATGTCTGCTAGCTTTGAAAATTAGAGAAGTATCATCAGCAAATAACACTATCCTAGATCGGTTTTGTACCATAAAAGGCAGGTCATTTATATATACTAAGAATAGGAACGGTCCAAGAATTGAGCCCTGTGGCACGCCGATTTTGACTTTAGATCCCAGTGACTTCGTGCTGTTTATTTGAACTCTTTGAATTCTATTTTCTAGATAGGAACTGATCAAATTTAGGGCTCCGTCTCTAACTCCATAATGTTCCAGCTTTATTAGCAGCGTCTCGTGATCGACGCAGTCGAAAGCTTTAGATAGGTCACAGAACACCCCAATAGCATCCTGCGACTCCTCCCAAGCCCCGTACACGTGATGTAGGAGAGCAACTGCAGCGTCGGTGGTCGAACGCCCCTTAGTAAATCCGAACTGTTGATTATGGAGTAGATGGTTCAGATTAAAATGAGACAGCATTTGATTAAGTATTATCCTTTCAAAAATTTTACTGAGTACCGGAAGTATAGACACTGGCCTAAAGTTACCGGGATCCTTTTTATCTCCTGACTTAAATAAAGGTATTATTTTACTATGTTTCATTAAATCTGGAAATACACCCTGATCAACACAAGAATTGAATAAAAATGCTAGGTAAGGTGCCAGAGTTTCGATTATAGAACTACACAACTTAACCGACATACCAAATAAGTCTTCAGTATCTTTTAGCTTTAATTCCTTAAAAGTTTTAATCACTACCTGCGGGTTTATATGCCTAAACTCAAACACAGTTGGGCACCTTTGAACATTAGCATTCAGCAGATCGCGAGCAGAAGAAGGTGAGGAATTAAGCGGCTCTGTAGTTTTTAATGGAATGTTTGTGAAAAATGTTTCAAATTCTTGAGCAATATCTTCATCTGCAGTAATGATACCACTAACAGTATTTAATGAATGTCTGTTGTCGTATAGTTTAGCTTTTCCCGTTTCGCAGTTTATCACCTTCCAAATCGTCTTTACAACATTATCAGCCGAAACTATTTTGTTTTTAATATAGTTGGCCTTTGCTAATGCACAAACCTTTTTAAAAGTTTTTGAAAAAGTTCTAACATATTCAATGAAGATTTCACTATGGTTATACGCCTTTTCAGCATATAATTCGAATAACCTATCTCTACTAATGCGAATGCCCCTAGGATATCCTGTATGACAGATTGCCAGCCTCTCCAACACCGGACCAGGAGGATGACAGGTAAGTACTACTTAAATTACAGTAAATAACCGTATATAAACATGTTTATGAGAGATTAAGTGATGTTTGTATGTGTGTGTGTGTGTGTGTGTGTGTGTGTGCGTGACAGCGGGGAGTGTTTATGTACCCATAGACATTTACTTATACAGGGGAGCCCATGAATAAGTAAAGTGAGTGGGGGTTTCAAGATACAACGTTTAAAAGTGACTCAGTATCATCATAATCATTGAGAGATTTTAACCAGGTTGAAGTAGCCTTTTTACATTGTGGTAAGGTGTAGTTTTTTAGCTTTGTTATTGCACTATTTCGGACGATACTGGCCTCATACTGTACTGGCACATCCGGCCACGATGACATTCGCACGACGAGCATACTATCTCATTATCACTAGGTTTCGAGAATGGGAGGGCTGACAGCACGATAACAAGTATATAAAGATGTACAAAAGGCTCTGAATAACGTTACTTTAACTTGAGCTGAACAATACCTAAACCTGTGGACTATCATATTGGCCCTAACCGCCATCGCCTTTCTCTCCCCTTCAATATTATCATCATTTATTCCCATGTGCCGGTGACACGGAGACTAAAAAGCCGGCACAGTTTCATGAAACAAGTGCTTCCATTAAATGGAGAAGCCTCTCAAGTCCGGCTAAATATATGGAAGGAGAGATATCCCATAGCTTCGCTCAATCCCTTGACAGAGTCTCCCCCCTGGGCATAATCTGCCTTGGCCGACGTGGAAGTCTTTAAACAGACTCCGGACCCAAGTCGGCCGAAGTAAAGAAAACATGCAAAGGTGGGGTTATGGCTCAGATAGTGCATGTCTGTGTGGCATCTCTCCTCAAACAGTGGCTCATTTATGATCCTGCCCAGCGTGTCCCTGCACCTGCACACGCGAGGACCTGTACAATGCCACGGACGCAGCCGTGTCTGTGGCGGAGTACTACTGGTCCTCTACCATATAGTCACCGAATCGACTCGATAAGAAGAAGAATATCATCATCATCATTCAATTCTTGAGTTACAATATGACCTAGGTGTTTAAAGCTAGTTACGCTTTTTAGTGGAGCTCCGCCTATAACGTAGCGAGGGCCCTAATAGTTCGAGGCACTAAATAAGTCTTTAACCAGAGGTAAACACTGTTCTTTTCATTACGAATACAAGTAAAGTAAAAATAAATACACGAATTAGCAAAAGAAAAAATTTGTGACTTCCAAATCTGAATCAGATGAACTCATTGTAAACAAAACCCTACAACTCGAGAAACAAATGATAATCGGATTGTTGCTTTCCCGCCTATTTTTTTTTTTCTGGCCAGCTTTTGTTAGAGCCATTATTTTTAATTTCCATCATTGAAAAATGTTAAATAATATGCCCAAATCTATTTTATTTTAAAGAAATAGTAGAAAGTTAATAATAAAGTCATTTAAAAATACATATTCTTTAATTAATACTTAACTTTATGTTAATTCAATTTAACATTGCGCTGTAATTGAGTGGCATGGAACATAGTTCAATAGAAATGTGAAATTGGAACCAGTTTTTATTTTTTAATAATTTTACAACTGTCAGTAAAGTTGAAAGTGATTCTCCCTCCGGGCTGAAAAGTATTACCTTCAATCCGCTCCTCACTCCTCAGGCAACTTCCGAACTACTTTCAGAGTATGAGTAATGAAAAGATCATAATTTCACTTTTGACAGTGTTATATTTTAGACCATGCCTATCAGCATAGCCTTCACAAACAGACAGTAGCTTTCTGATACCGTTGACCGATGGGCTCAGCAGCACCATGACATCAGCATAGCTTATGTTATTCAATGTGACAACCAACATGCATGCTGCTGAGCTGAATATATAGCAATTATTATTTTTCTGTTGCTTTTTCTTTTATTCAGGCGCTATCTGATTGCAGTGTTGAGGCAGACCACCACCACCACCGTGCAGACCATTTGCACTGTGCCCAATCAGACAGGGCTATACGAGTATACCTACTTGTGAATTTCAAGTAGATACCTATCAGATAACAATGATGGACATCGCGTTGTCTTGTATATGAGATATCGTAGTTCAAATTCGTTCGAACAACCAAAACATACAAAAAATTTAGAATACAATGTTCGTTTGTACTTAACCAGCTTTTAAGAAGTACAAACAAAGTGTTATCAACAAGGCCTGCCAAACACCTACAGAGTGGGAGCGGCGCAGTCCTGGGCCGGGAAACGCGGGACTTTGTATAGCGCGGCGTAGCACCACCACCGTCCCGCTTTCTCTGTGTGGCCGAGGCTTTAGAGTATGTGGGCTGCTCCGGTCAAAGCACTAGCTTCCATCGCGGAAGCTACTGCTCGGTGCCTACGTTACTCAGGGCACCAGCCGGACTTGGGGGCTTCGCCCCCAAGAGGACCTCCACCTTCCCTATAGTCCTGCCCTGCCACATAGCTCCAACTTGTCGACCTTGCCGGTGTGCTTATTAATCACACCCTTGGGCGAGTACGCCTCGCTCTTATCCAACTTCTACGCTCTCATGTTGTACTAGCGATTATTGGACGCAGTTAGGGAAACCTACGTTCTACTTGGTCTCCTCATCTTTCCACGCTTCATGGCATTACACATAGGTCGACACAAATACAAAGCGAACACTCACCCAGAGATTCAGCTCGACTTCACAGGTTTTCCCTTTCTACGCCGATCTCACCATCTCGTGTTCGCTTACTCGCTGTTACTCCATTATTTTCCACGTGCCTTCTGCTTTCTATTCTACCGCCAACTTCTACCAAAAGTGCCAACATTCAGGAAAAATCATAGCCAAGCAAAAACAGTGTTACCACAATTAGAATATGATTGACATTACTAGTGTTGACACTTACCGATTTTACTTTGGCGAATCGCGCTAGGCGCGACTCCAGTAGCCACTTCACCACAGATATGCTATAGATAACGATTACCCATAACTTACTAACAGCCGCGTTCGACTGTTACCAAAATCTGTTTGTGAGACTTTCCCGAGTTTGGTTAGGACATCGCAGACTGAATCAACTGATTGTCCGATAAGAAAGGTGATTTCGTCCGTGTTTTGGAAGGCGAGCCTGCGAGTCCTGATTGGTTGCTGTCTACATGAGCCATGTCACACTGACATCAGGGTTTGTGAGGTCATTTATTGTTGACTCACACGATGAACAAGAAGTAACTTACTATAAATCTTCCAAATTGTTTGGTCTGTGTCTGGCACTCCTTGAAGTCTTCTATGTAGCATCTACACTTCTTGATTCCACGGTCCAGCCCGTAGTTTTCCATGCACTCCATCATCGCCAATTCCATCTTTCCGCATCGGGTACCGACGTATTGGTGAGAAACCAAGCCGCCTGTTAAGTCGGTGAACGGCGAACGTAGGAATGGAGAGATACTTTGTGTTGCCATCTTTTTACTCACTCAAGTGCGCGTAATTAAATTAATTAAATATGTAAAGATTCCAGGAAGAGTTATAAATCTATTTTTTTCATCCTCGTTCTGTCAACGTCTATGTGATTGATGTCAGTCAAAGTCAGATTTGCCAGCAAGTAACATAGTAATTAGAAAACAGGATTCAAAACACTTTGTCGACGTGTTATAAAGACGCATCCACAGTTTAGTGGTGCCGAAATTCTTAGTAAAAATAAATAAATAATTATTGATGAATGAAATGACTAATGAAATGGCTACCGGTTATTGCATTTATGATGTATTTCCCTCCTTACTTATTTTATTTATTAAAAGAAGAGACTGTTTATTATATTTTACAAATTGTGTATTATTTTCTTTTATGAACTTTTGAGAATATCTTTGCCTTTTTCTATTTTACTCTCTCAAGGGACAGGTATATGTATGTAAATATAAAAACCTGTATTTGTTAAATAATAATTGAAACAACTTTATTACACTTAAACCTTTCTATCATAATTGTTTGAAGATAAATTGGAACTAGAAGGATTAATAGCTGTCAATCCGAGGAGTGACATATTTTTCATCTCCCTTGAGTTTGCCCTCTGCAATCTGTCTTTCTCTCTCTTTGCGCATAGCCTGCAACACAAAAACAAGATTACTTTCTTTTAAAATATAATTATACATACATTATATATTATTATATATATCTTACATTATCTAGAAAATAGATTTGAGTTTATTTCTGTTCTAAATTATTCATCAACACCATTTTCTATTTTTAGATTTTCTAGATTTTATTACAGATTTTACATATTGAACTATAACTAGAAACAGTCATAGTGTGTGTGTGTGATGATACACCTTGCAATTTATGTAGGATTATCATACAATTTTAACATTGAATAAAAAAAAAAGCTGGTTTGACTAGTCATTCAGCTACCCTGTTATTTGAACAGGTCCTAACTTTCTTTTTTTGTACAGGACAGGGGTCAAAGCAGATAATCTATAGACTAAATCAGTGCTGTGTCATGCATAAATAAAGCAATATATAGTTTTTTATTCATTGCATCTATACCTTACTTAAACTACACTCACCGGCACATCTAACCTCCCACCCTTCATTTCAGGGAATATTCGTGATTCTTTATAACTCTATTAGTTACAGCTGATGTTAGTTAAAAAGTAGTTAATTTAATGTTTATTTAAGTGTGTTTAATTTATCGTAAAATTATCAATAAATCTGTTGTAATGTATAACAATAAGCGTAGTTTAAAATTAACTCGAAATACAAGGGTGGGCGGTTAGATGTGCCGGTGAGTATATATTTTATAATACATAAAAAAAGGAAACTTACAATAAATCTTTTGTACTGCAAGGTCAAAGTTTGGCATTCTTGGTAATCAGCAAAAAGGTGGTGGCATTTGACCTTTCCTCGCTCCAGACCATAGGCTTCGAGGCAATCCATGTATTGGATCTCCTGCTTCTGGCATCTGCCTAACATTTGGTGGGATATCATGCCACCGGTTAAGTCCGTGAACGGAGACCGAAAGTACGGTGAAATGGACATTTTCACCCTAAAACAAAATAAAAAAATTACTAAATACTGCAAATTATAGGTTAGGAAATTACGTAAACATAAACATATAGATAACACCGAGTCAGGGCTAAGAAAATTAGAATTCACATTGTTTTCTATAAAATTTAATATTCTTAATAACAAAACACTAATTGTGGCCAAGTAAACTTACCTTATTAATTTTTAAAAATCGAATTGAAACGAACGAAAACAATGGATGGAGGTGACAGCTATTTTAAGTGTGGCCATATTCCGACACCTAGTTTCTTTCTACTATCTAATACAGTCTTGTACGTTAACTGGGCCTAAAACATACCTACAAGTTGAGTATTTGAATCGTATTTTTAATCAGTTTTATATCAAATAATAACATATAATTTGAAAATAATATACCTATCCTTTTTCAATCAAATAACTACCTTCATGTATCGGGGCCTGAAAAATTACAACCCAGCAAATCGAACTGTCAATATTGCATTTGTCAAAAACAGCTGTTTTTTTTTTTTTTTTTTTTTATGGCTTCTGCATTTTGCAATTTAGCCAGTGTCGAGTTATCGGCTTATCACGGGTAGATAAGAAAAAGAAAAAAATATATATTAAAAAATATATAATAAATACTAAATTAAACGGACGCGATAGATATTTTCTGAAACAAGAAGAAAAGACACTGTTATGGACAACACAACACAAATAAATACATACTAAATACTTATAATTTAATGTTATTAATATTGAGTTTCACAGATGAATATCTAGACGTGAAGCCATTTAAAAAAAAAAAAAAAGTAATGTACTAGGGTAGTTTGTTTGTTCCCTGTATTATAAAAAGGTTCTCTGTGTGTTTCAGTTCCTTGGTTCCCACAAACGTAGTGATTACTTGCTCAGTGGTTCCCACTTCCCGTTTCGCTACAGTGTTTGTTTTGTGCTCCGTGGTTTTGTGTTGTTTATATAATTTTGTTTGCTACCTACCTAAATAATGGAGCAGTGGATTAGTGAAGGACTTTCCAAAGTCCTAGAATTTGAAGTTCCTGAAGACTTGATAAAGTTAGTGTTTACTTCAAGCTTTTTACTATACCATCTTCGTCGTTTCTTCAGGACTCCTGTTTCTTCCAGTAGCTGATAAGTTGTACTGCTACAGTTACAGTTTTATCAATGGTAACTGTATTTAAATACCAAGAAGAATTTTAATTGGAAAAAATTTAGTGTCTTATAAAACATGTATAATAATTAAATAGTATAAAGTATGCACATACATGTGTAAAACATAAATTAGTTTTTGCAGTATGTATTTTTAAAAGTATTCCTTTCAGGTACATAATGGCAATAGAAAAAGAACCAGATCTCAATGAATACATGAAAACCTTGCTTGATTTTGACAACCTGCAACATAGGAACTTCTTTACAGAACTTGTGAAGAAGAAATTCCCCGGGAGAGGTATGTTTTTATTGAATGGGACTTATTTCATATTTGTTGCATAATATTTTTTGAGTTTTGGTTAGATCATATAAAAAAAAGGTCTAAGGTCATATAAACAAATTCTTATATATCAAATAAATTAATTAACTACCTACATGGATAGATAAGGAAGAATTTTCAAAAGTAACTTTAGCTTTAAGTAACTATGGTTGTCAACCTTACAACCCACACAATGGATTTTTGTTTTATTTTAAAATGTTAGTATTTATAAATGATTTGGCCTACTTTATTTATCTAAGTTTGGTTTAGTTGGAATAGTTACATACTTTTATAAACATTAGCAGCCATCTAAGTCCCCACCGAGGAGCTGGAGTGTACAATGAATAAGGACTATCCTGCTGTGAATATTTCTGTGATTACTGTTTTAAATTTTTCATTTTATGATAACAAAAATGCTTTTCCATTTGAGGTTCAATTCCAAAACAAAAGAAAAAGATTTCAAAGAACAAGCAACCCCAGGCGGATTTCGTAACGGTAGATACCTCGGAGAAGCCCGCTGACAAACAAGGCAGCGAAGAGCGTGAAGGGAAGTCCAAGAAGAAGACCAAGTTTGTTAACTTGTACTCTAAAGAGGGAGAAAATGCTCAAGTTGTCATGCTGAAAGGTTTGCTATATTTTATATTAATCGGACAGAACATTATAAATAAGTAATACCTATTATATTCATCATCAACAACTCATATATGTCCCGTAATGTATATGGGAATTAATTTATTTATAATTTTTTTTTTTCAATGTTGAATGAACGGAATCAAAATTATTGCATTATTGATTGAACTTTATCGTGTTATACTATATCGTGTATTCATTCACCTAGCTAGTGTAGCCCCCTTTATTTTTTTATATACTGTGGATTTGCCCATGTTAAGAGTAGTGCTTCAATTCAATTCAATTTTTATAAATATGGCTTCTGTCAATGTTGATAATAAGTAGTATTGTCTCTTCATATCTCAATTATCAACCTCTTCTTATATTGATAAGTTGCCTGGAAGAAATTGCCACCTTAGCAATAAGGCCGCCCATCTGTACACTATTATTTGAACTGCATTTTTCTGTGTATTCCTCGTGTGCAATGAAGTTTATTCTACCTATATTCTATTCAGGTACTTTAATTCGCCTTGAATGATTATGATTACAACGATATTTCAAGAGTAGGCTCTTGCCGCAGTCTCGCTTCGCCGAGAAATCGCTGAACAATCTCTAGTCATCATTATCATCTCAGCCGGAAGACGTCCACTGCTGAACATAGGCCTCCTCCCTAGGTTTCCAACGTGAACGGTCCTGCGCTACTTGCATCTACCGGCGCCCGGCAACCTTCACCAAGTCATCTGTCCGCGAGGCCGTCCAGCACTACGCCGTTCAGCCCGTCCGAATCGAAAGAAAGAAAAACCATTTATTTAGATATTACGACACTACACAACAAAGTCGCTAGTATGATTACGATAAAGCCCTTATTGTTTCGTAGGTCGTCATCGCTGCGAATGCGAGGCGTCTAAGCACGAGCTGGTTAACAACTGCCTCAACTGCGGTCGCATTGTCTGCACGCAAGAGGGCTCTGGCCCTTGCCTGTTCTGTGGGAATCTGGTAAGGAATTCAAAATATCGTCAGACAAACTTTTGAGGTTTGTGAGGTTGGCCGTCGACCTTACAACCCATACGGTATGTTGAACCCATACGCTATGTTGATTGTTCAGTTTTCTTGGGAATATGAACAGATAATAGAGAATCGTGAATGTATTAACCAAGCCCCAATGTCAGAATTTTCAAGCTACCTTCCTGATATGACCCGGTAATTTTTGGCTTAACTTTCGCGATTAGAAAGACTCAGTATTCCCTACTAGTAACACTACAGGATATGCTCTTGCAGGTATGCACTCCTGATGAGGAGAAAGCGATCAGCGCGAACACGAAGAATGCATCGAAGCTGATGAACCAGTTGAAGGAGCGAGAGCGGCCCAAAGGCTGGGAGGAAGCGCTGGCTCACATGCACAAACTACTCGACTACCAGCAAAATAGGTGAGATGATACTTATCATCATTCACAACTCATTGACGTCCAAGAGGCTTGAACCTACCCTGAACTAAGATCCCAGGTCTTAGTCGGCTATGTCGACTCACACACGACCTTTGAATTTCTTCGCCGGAGTGTGCAGGCGTCCTCACGACGTTTTCCTTTATAAGAGCGTCGAGTGGTGAGAATCGATCGATCGATCGATCGTCTCCCGGACGGGCATTCTTTGATACTAACGCTTAATACTAACTATCATATAATAAAATGAAGACTGGATCGGGGCTGATAAACTAACAGCCCAAAAGCTGAGAAGAACCACTGACTCACACAAGCTCAAACTACTTGATTACCAGAAGAACAGACAAGAATGGAATAGACCAAATTTAAGTCTTAACTTTAGAATGGAACGAATTCGAAGTAATATTAGGTAACGCCAGTATTATAGTATTCTGTGGTAATATTATGTTCAAATAAAAAAATTAATGGCCTGTTACAGTCCACTGCTGGACTATGAGCCTCCTCCACTTAAGTGTTTGGTTTTGCCATAATCTCCACGCTTGGCAGGCGGGTTGGAGATCGCAGATTAAAAGGTTACTGTATCAGAGAGCGCTGCTGCCCGTTCCCTGTTCAATGTGTAGTCCCTAAGTCGCCTCTTACGACACCCACGGGAAGAGTAGGGGTTGGTGACAAATGTATTCTACTCTGCCGTCACCACACGGCATATTATGTTCATCTCGACAATATTGAATGTTAAAAGTTTTAATATAAATAGCTCGAAGAATCTACTCTTGAGATCATTTACAGTTACCTTTAATGATAATTAACTTAAATATACATTCTTATCTTACATAATACGGTCACGCCTATGACCATTAAGGGGTGAACAGTGCTTTAGGTGGACTCACGCCGCAGATGAAAACCACACTTAAACAGAGAGAGAGAGAGAGTTTTTAGAGAGCTAAAAATAGCGAAAGTAAGTAAAATGTGTAAATCGGTTGGCTATGCAATCAATATGATTTGACTCCTCATTTCTTAACAAACAAATGTCTTATTATATTATTATTATTAACAGTGGGTATAGTAAACAGCATATCGCGTTGAGGTATCTATCGCGTTGCTAATAACGTCTAGTTTTCAACAAAAATGTATAACTTGCTGTCCACTGTACGTAAGCTCGGAGTGATGATTTTCATAGAAAATACGCCAATGTGCACTTTCAAATTAACATGGCTATTGTTTTTTTTTATTCCAGTGAGAAACGTAGCCACATAGTGGACGATGACTGCGATTACTTCAACACGAACAGCGTGTGGCTCAGCAACGACGAGAAGGAGAAGTTGGACGAATACCAGAAAGAAATCCAGGAGAAAAAGCACGCTTCCAGACTGACCAAGAAGATGACGTTTGACTTTGCTGGTAAAAAAAAACTAAGTATAGTAAAATAAATTAACTGTGGAGCAGGGAAGTACAATAGTCATCAATGGCCCGTTACAGTCCACTGCTGGACTATGAGCCTCCTCCACTTAAGTAGAGGGTTTTGCCATAATCTCCACGCTTGGCAGGCGGGTTGGAGATCGCAGATTAAAAAGTTACTGTATCAGAGAGCGCTGCTGCCCGTTCCCTGTTCAATTTGTAGTCCCTAAGTCGCCTCTTACGACACCCACGGGAAGAGTAGGGGTTGGTGACAAATGTATTCTACTCTGCCGTCACCACACGGCCAAAGTACAATAGTATCTAGTCCTATTGTACAGAGGACAAACGGAATAAGTTTTCTCTAGTAGTTATTTATGATTTGTCATGAAATTTCGCATAGTAAAATTGTGCAGTTCGGTAAACTATATAAAAACTAACTAAACTAACTATATAAAAATTCTCTTAAGAAAATTCACACCGGTTCAAGCGGCCTGGCCTGACTATATCCTTTGTCCTCTGTACTTCAACCTGTATTTAGTATTATAATCCCGTCCGTTTTAAGAGGTTTGTTACCGCCTCTTCGTGTATCGGGATTATACGACTAAATACTATAGTATATCTAACTGCTCTACAATTAGTTTTCGTGACTGTACATCATAATTATTTCAACAAATGTACTGGCAACAAAAGAAGAAAAATAAAGTAGGTCCATTTACTAGTATAAAGGTAGAATCAAAAAGCGTTTTTCAACAGTTCAAGTATTGATCTTTCTTAGAGGTAATCGATATTTCGATACGATATTTCGAATGGTTTGGGTCCTTGTGGTTACAGACCTTCCAAAGTATCTGTGATATGGCCGACATTAAATCTACCGCCACTACTTAGTTAACGACTTTAACATGAATTTTTAGGACTGTTGCGATGGATTGTTGGTTGAAGTACAATTTTTGTATTACGTACGACTTTCACCCTTTCTTTCACCATCTTTAATTTCTCATAAATTGCTAGGTCTGTACTGTACAATTATTTCAATTATTATTTATTTGTTCAATTATTTGATTTTAATATAGCACTCTATATTAAAACCAGAGGTGAAGTCCTGTTTATTCCCAGTGTCCCCCATGCCATGTCAACGGGATTTTTTTCCCGTAGGCCCCCCAATATTTTTACTCGCAAGCAACGGAAAATTAATTCCCATTTTTGAAGAAATGATTGAGTAAAAAAATATGATTTGACGTAATGGAGGACAACGGGAATAATCCAATCTTCCTTCGTCTTCCAGGTCGTCAAATAGTAGAGGAGAAGCGTCCGGAGAGCTCGGTAGACCTGGAGCGCATCAAGCAGATCACGGGCGGCTCCAACGCGGGGGCGGCGGGCTTCCACAACGACTTGCTGGGGGCGCGGGGGGACAGGGATGTGGCGCCGGGAGTCGACCCTGCTATGCTACAGGTGATGTACCTACGTCTTCTTACCGTGTCGGAGGAAACACATGAATAGCTATTCGGTCTGGTCATTTTTTATTCTAACAAGTCCTGTAACGTGCACGACACTTATATCATCAACATCAACGCCCGTTGCAGTCCACTGCTGGACTATGAGCCTCCTCCACTTAAGTGTTTGGTTTTGCCATAATCTCCACGCTTGGCAGGCGGGTTGGAGATCGCAGATTAAAAGGTTACTGTATCAGAGAGCGCTGCTGCCCGTTCCCTGTTCAATGTGTAGTCCCTAAGTCGCCTCTTACGACACCCACGGGAAGAGTAGGGGTTGGTGACTAATGTATTCTACTCTGCCGTCACCACACGGCAACGACGAAATATGGCGTCATATTAATTGCTTCTTTCAAGGGTTTAGTTGGGTTTAGGCGAATTTTAGTCCCTAATTTAGTTCCTTATGTCAGCTAAGCATACAAGTACCTACCACTGAGTTAGTGGTAAATGCATTTTGCATTCATAAACTCAAAAAGCTCATTTGTCATTGTAATAGAGCTTGCGTTATGAATAGTTAAGCTTAGTTAATAGTTAATCATTGCCATTTACTAGCCTATTTCAATTGGAACTTCACATGACGAAAACAGAAAAACTACTAACATGTTATGGCTTTAATGAAAGAAGCAAGGAGAAAGTTTCAAATAAATTCTAAATTAAATTTCTAGTTCAACGAATCCGTGGAGACGGGAGCGTACGCGGCGGCGGCTAAAGGCTTGGGCATCTCGACGAATTTGCCGCGAGTGCAGGATGCCCAGCTTCAGGAGATGTGCGACACCGGCAAGTGCCTCTCCATGCACCAGCCCTGGGCCTCGCTGCTCGTCGAGGGCATCAAACTGTGAGTATGGAGATGAATACTGCATCCCAATCGGCCCATCCGTTCGAGAGCTACAATGCTCTACAGACAAGAAAACGTCTCGGGTGGTAGTTCCAATGGTAGTAAACATAAATCTACCAAAATCTCAAAAAAAAAAGATCTTTCATAAGAACTGACCGAGGCTTTCATAAGAGCGTCGGTGGTCTAGTGGCTAGGGTCGCTGGTTCCCGTCCGGGAAACGCGGGTTCGATCCCCACCACGTACCAACCAACGTGTTTTAGAATTTCGAATTCATATGTACGTTTATTCGACGCTCTTACGGTGAAGGAAAACATCGTGATGAAACTGCACACTCTTGAAGAAATTCAAAGGTTGTGTGTGAAGTCGACCAACCCGCACTGGGCCAGCGTGATCGACTAAAGCCTAATCGCCCTAATTCAGGGTAGGCTCGAGCCCCTCGGTGGGGACGTATTTGAGCTGTTGGTGACCAATGACAGAATAATAAAAACACGAATTTTTAAAAGTTGTGGAACTGAAGTTGTTCAGTTTCATGGGTTGAGCTACCACCGAGGTTTTTTTTCGTTACTTATTTAGCTAACACGTTGTACAGACGTGAAAATTTACTAATACCTTTTTTATTATTTATGACCTAATTAATTAAAATAAATACATAGATTGCCATAAAAAAGCTAAAGAAATAGAAAAAAATGAACTTAATTAAAGAAAATAAAGCAATAAATTTAATTAAATACGTAACAACTTAGTTATTTCTGTTTCGCATTAAACTTTTTTTATACTTGTTAAATAAATTATCCATTATTTTTTATATAAATTGTTTATTTTTATAAAAGCTAAGTGGTGCGTGCCTAACTAACATGGTATATATTTTAATATTTAATTAAGTTAATATATTTATTTATTTAACAACATTTTTTCAATTTTTTTAACATTTATCTAATTAATATTCATTATTTATTTACATATTAATGTTATTTATTTAGTAATATTTGAATCGCTAACTTGTACTTATTTTAACTGCAAATTCTAATCTCTACATCTCAACAAATACATATTTTAAACATCTCTTTCAAAGCAATCTATTAATATGAACCTATACCCGGTTTCAGATAACATTGGAAAAATCTTTTTCAATACACCTTGCTCGAAAATTGAACTTACGAAGGCAGTAAACTGTGCGGTAAATGCGTTTTACCGCACTAGTGCGATTTTATTAATTTTTTTTTAATTCCTACGGTCTTCAAAATTATTATTCATCCAGGATCATTTTGACAATAAAAAATATTTTAATCGATTCATACAAAGAGAAAAGTATTTTATATTTTTTTATTTCAACAAATTGTATCAAAAATATTATCAGCCAGTAATATTCTAATTATAAAAATAAAATTATCTCGATTTAACAAAGAATCAATTCTATTTGAATAGAACTACTGATAAACAGTGACGTCATCGACTCACGGCCACGTGTTGACCTTCATATTCCACGTGTAGTTCGCGACGTGACATATTTACGCGTGCTTCACATGTGAAACGACAGATGGCGCTGTTCGGTTTGCCATATTTTCTGAAACGCGGTATAGAGATTTTTTCTCGTTTAATGACCCTCCAGCAACGATTAGTTCACGGTAAGACCTTACTTCATAGGATCATTTCTATAGTAAGCTCTTCAAGCGAGATTCACACTATGTGAGAATCCACAAGCTGCGTTGATGAGACGTGGCGCGGCGCCCTGAGCGTGAGATTGGCGGCGGTAGCTTACCGTCAGCCGTCGATGATCGTTCGCCCCTCCAGCGATGGGGGGGAGTGGGGCGCTGTCGCTTTCTGAGCAGTTTTTTTACCCCCTTTAAAGTATCATTATTATCATCTGGTTCTGATCATTGTGTGCTTACAAATCATCAGACAGAACCCTTTCTTGAGCATGTTTATCAGTTTGGTATACTGCGATCTATTGTGGTATGATGAGAAACAAATATTTAGTGAGACTTTTTTATAGGTCTTGTATTTGTAATAGAAGCGTAAACATTGGATTTAACCGACTAATTTTGTATCTGGCAAAATTGAATGAATAAACTTTATTGCTCGCTCACACATGAAAAAACAAAAAAAAAAGTAAGAAGTGTACAATTATGCGGCCTCATTGCTACTTAGTAATTTCTTCCAGGCAACAAAATTGTTGGATTAGATATCGCAGCTTTTTTATTTTTGGGTATTTTCGTTCTTCACCACTTTGGTACATATACAATAGAATATAGTAGATTGTTAACCGAGGGGTGAAAGCGATCAATTACACCCGAAGTATTTTGGCGCATGAGCGTAGCATTGTATTTTATTTGTATTCCATTGTATTTTATTTTCTGTGTGAATGCCTGTGTGCAAAAAAATATATTAATTAATTAATTCATTCAAAATTAACATTTCGTCGTTTTAAAAGAACAGATAAAGTCTTGGGCGTAAAGATAGTTTGAAATAAACGTGTGTGTTGCAGGCACGAGGGTCGAACTTGGTACACGAGCCACCGCGGCCGGTTGTGGATCGCCTCCACCGCCAAGCCGCCCGACCCGGACGTCGTCAGGACCTTGGAGAACCAGTACCGGGTGCTCTACCCAGGTAACACTGCTTCCTCATTAAACACTCATTAAGACATTAGATTATTTTTGTTACAGATTACGCCTGTTAACGAAATATTTCGTTAAAAAACAACACTTTTCACTTTATAATGATTAAAAAAGTCATTGGGGCTTTCTCGCTGTAGCGCTCTTTAATTTAATTTAAGTGTGTCCGTCTTTTTCCCCTTTAAAAAATGAAAAGGGGCGGGAGATGGCAAACCTAATATTAGAGTGGTCAAAAATTTGAACCTTATGAACGCGTCGATTGCACAATTTTATAGAGCACGTAAAACATCCGACTTAAAATTGTCTTAATCTGGCAGCTACGCCCTTATTTTAGGTTATCATTCATTCATTCAAAATAATATCATTCGTTCATCTGTATTCATTACCTCAATTTCATTGGTCATAAAAACTAAAAGGAAAGCTGGATTTTAAAATTAGAATTAAACCATGACTGTAAATCGACACCATTGTCAACTTGTCACATTTAATCGACCTTCGTCAGATTAATTTTTAGTCAGATAGAGTTTTCACCAGACCCTTTTTTCGTCAGATCAGTTTTAGGCTGATAGGCCTTTTACTATACCTTTTTTTTGTTCGTGGCACTAGTTAACTTTGTGCCAGTGTCGAGTTTAATAGGTAGTGAAACTAAAAACATTAAATGACAAAAGAAAAACGAAATTATTTTGAATGATAGTCAGGTAGGTAAATAATTAATGCATGCATAAATAGGACATAAGCAAGTATTTATAAGAAGAAAGTTCCCTTTCCTACTCGTATGTCCTGTCTTCTTATGTATCCTTTAATTTTTTGTAATGTTTTATCTTCATTTATTGTAAGTAATGATATTAAATTTACTGTACCTTGATTTTTAATTCCGTAGAATTCTGACAGATCTCAGGTCACTCGCAGACCTTTTTTAACATGTACATTTCTGTTATCACTATTATAACAAGACAGGCAAATCATAATTACATACAATGCAATTAAAATAACAATTCCAGTGGCTTGTGCAAACTCTATTTGAATCTTGTATGGTTTATGCTGTGCTTTTTTATCTGTGGCCATACAATACGAAATCAAAGAGAAGTTTGCATGGAAGAATTGTTATTTTAATAGCATTGCTATTATGTTAGATTAAGAACTCCTTTAGTTTTTGGTTCCATGCATTTTCAAAAGCCTTTTTACATTAGAAATAGAAATATTAACCAACTGTTTGCAACCTGAACCTACAGTTATTTGAAAATGATATGTAACTTGGACAGATAACAACTTAAAACTATTCAATTAATCCAACAAATGGAAAAATAAAATAAAATTGAAGGCTGCATAAAGTATGGCTTTAAAATATTTCACTGTGTTTTTTTTTTATTTATCAAAACGTGATACCTGTAATTTTAGTAACCTGTTTTCTGCCTGGCAATACTCCATCTGTCAGAATTCTACGGAATTAAAAATCAAGGTATAGATCCGTTATTCTTCAGATTAATTTATAGGCAAATAGGGTTTTCACCAGATCACTTTTTGGTCAGTTAGGTTTTTTTCCATAACTCATACTCGGAAAGTAGGTCTGAAGTTGCCTGACAGCTGTCTCGGTATTACTATACTCAGATAAAGCTATTACTATAAAACATTTGAATCACAAATAAATATTTTAGCAGTAGTAATAATAATTGGCCTAAGGGGTTTTTCATTTTATTTTTCTTTAGCTAATTCATGTTTTTATTTTCCTTGTATTCGTAATGAAAAGCACAGTGTTTACCTCGGGTTAATAGTACATTGTTATACGAGGGGTGAAAGTAACTTATTTAGCGCCGAGACGGGCTAATAGTTCGAGGCACTAAATAAGTCTTTAACCAGAGGTAAACACTGTGCTTTTCACTTTTTTTGCTGTGGCCGTGCCGGCCAGCTTTTGAGCCATTATTTTTAATTTCCATCATTGAATCTATTTTATTTTAAAGAAATACTTGAAAATTAATTATAATAAAGTCATTCAAAAATATATATTATTTAATTAATACTTAACTTTATGTTATTTCAATTTAACATCGCGCTGTAATTGAGTGGCTGTATAGAAAGATGGAACATAGTTCAATAGAAATGTGAAATTAGAACCAGTTTTTTTAAATAATTTGCCAGAATGAATGAAAATGAATGAATGAATCACAGCTGTCAGTTGAAAGTGATTCTCCCTCCGGGCTGAAAAGTATTACCTTCAATCCGCTCCTCAGGCAACTTCCGAACTTCTTTCAGAGTATGAGTAATGAAAAGACTTATTTAGTGCCTCGAACTAAACCCCGTCTCGGCGCTAAATGAGTTACTTTCACCCCTCGTGTAACAATGTACTATTATCGTTCTTGTTTGTAGAGAAGACCCTGAAGTTCCCGTCGTTCTACCCGACGGGCTGTCTGCTGGGCTGCGTCAACATTGACGATTGCCTGCCGCAGGAGGAGTATGATAAAATGTAACGATCAATTGATATATGATAAATTTTATTCAATAATTTTATGTAGTTTGTAAAGTTTAGTAGTAAATGTAATATTTTTTTTTGTCACATGTCACAGAGAAATCCAACAGGGTTTCCTTGTTAAGGGACTTTAAATTTTGTGTCGCGACAACACTGCCGTCATGCTTTCATAGTCTGTACCCAGAGCCATAAATTTGTATAAAAAAACTTCAATTTGACAACTAAATTAAAACACACAAATAAAACAGTTATCTAGTGCAAAAGTAAGAACTAAAATTAAAAAAAAAAAAAAAACGCCCGTTTAGAAGTTGTCTAATAGTTGTCTGGTGGCAGGTTCCCGGACGGCGAAAGCGACAGTCCGTACGTGTTCATCTGCTCCAACCCCGTCAGCCTGCGTCTGCGGTTCCCCATCAAGGGGCAACATAAGATATGTAAGTCTTTCCAGTACTCATTCTCGTCAAATTCATTCAATCAGCCTATTGCAGTCCACTGCCGGACGTAGGCCTCCCCAAGGGCACGCCAAAGCGCACGATCACCCGCTTTCCTCATCCAGCCACCACCAGCGACCTTCCTCAAGTCATCAGTCTACCTGGCAGGGGGGATATTTTTTTATGCATATTCTCTATTGTCGTAAATTCAAAATTTACTGTAATTGATTAGGTGCGGTAAGGAGTATTGGAAGTATGCCTTTTTGAATTTTCCCATTTTTCTTACAGATCAACTTGAAAAGGCTATCCACAAGGCCGCTGTCAAGTGCATTCAAAACATATCTAAGAGCCCCGATGAACAATCAACCGCTGGATAACCAATACTTATATCTGTTAGTACTTTCCATTTATACTTATATAAGAATAGAAAAAACAAATTAAAGATTTATATTATAATGTTAAGAAAATTTATTTACACAATTAACAACTAAGATTCAACATAAATATAGAATTTCATTCATGCAAACATCACACACATACATAGCTCTTATTACTACACTCATACAATTTATACTTCTTACATCAAGACATCTACCAACAAAAGTGCATCGTATTGATGTTACAAATCGATCTAGTTTCATGAATAGAATACAAGTTTAATTTTGTTTCTGTAATATTATTTTATGATGAAACCTACCTAGTTTGTTTACCTAATACTTTTTGAATATGCTCACAATGCTCGCTTTCTTTAATACTAATTTGTTTGTTGTTCAAGAACTTATTGTATTTTAATGGAATCTTTGGGTGTGAGGATTAGGTAGATGTCTTTTTCATAAATGCCCGTAGAAGTCATACGCACCACATAATAAAAACTCGTGATACTTGTTCTAACGTATCACTTTAGATATAATAATGTTGTTTACTTATAAGCTAAGATGAGCACCATCAATACAGGTTGAGGAGAAGTGTTAGTCACCAGGAAAGGTGGGGGGGGGACCACTGAATAATAGGGTATCGGACTATTTTTTTATTATTTAGTTTCTGTTAGCGAACACTAAAAGAATTTTTGCTCTATCTTTAAAATTGAACGAGTTATAAAGGTTTGAAATTCAAGATTAGACAGAGAGGTACATACCCACTTGTGACGTCATTTGCTAGTAACGCCATATAATCTTTATACAAAAAATGGTTTTTGAAAGAAGACAGACATATTGAAACTTCACTGTAAATTCGTATTTCAATCGATTCTGTTTTTTTCTTCGCGAATCGTCTGCTACTAATAACTATATATAACTAATAATAATATATAACTAATCTATATTTTAAAAATAATTCATAAAATTTGGTAAATTTAGGAACAGTCCGATCCCCTATTATCGTCAGGGTAAAGTGACCATTGGCTATTTAGAGCTGTACATTTTTTTTTATTTGACCCAGGAAAATAGGATAATTACGCAGCGCATACATTTTAAAAACGAATACCTGGTTAATTTTGGTCTTTCTAGTCAAACCGGCATTGTAAAAAATTAATACGTTTTTTCCCATACCGATTATACAGGGTTACCTCGGAGACAGTGCGCATATTTTTTCCATGCTATCAGTATCGTTAATAGAACACATTTCACGAACAAAAATCAATGTTTTTTTTTGCGAATTATTAGTTTATCATAGATTATTATTGTTACAGAAAACGTCTGTTAACGAAACACTCACACTCGTTGCACTCTGAGCATTAAAGTAAAAAGCAGTGTCAAGTTTCGTCGACCTTTCACAGAGTTTGGTGGCATAATTGGTAATGCGCCTGTTTCTGGCCCGGATAGCCAAGAAGATGCAGGTTCGAGTCCTGTCCAAGATCGACAACATTTTTCATTTTTCGCTTTATAATTATTAGTTTATCTCCCGCAAAAAACTAATTATCATGGTCACTCTACGCACGGGCTGTGGCACGGGAGTGCAAGGGGGTGAGGGCGCAGCGCGCGGGCGTACGCTCTTACCTCGCTGTCGTAACAACGTAGAGTGACCATGATACTGGTTTTGGTGTGGATATTTTCATACGATGTATTTTTTATATTTTTGTTCGAAACATGTTAAAACGAAAAAACACGTGTCTTTTAATTTTTTATAACCTTTCTGTCCGTAAAATTTGCGCTGTCTCCGAAGTAATCCTATGCTCTTTAGACCTTTTTCTTTGTATACAGCACCAAATAGACAAATGTATTTAGGTCACCTTCAGACTAAACTACAGTTAAACTTATAGTCATGTCTTGCTTTGGCAATCTAAAGAAATTTGGTTTTGAAAACTTAATTTACAGGAACATTATGATTCCTTTTTCTGATTTATCTGAGGAAAGAACGCTTCTATAGGCAGTATAGGATCGTCCGTAGCTATTGTGAAATAGTTGGGTATTCGTCTACTATTTGAAGAAACAGTCTTGAACATTCCAGGAGTATTGTAGTCTTTACTTGCAGCCAGAGTTAAATCTGATACCCTTTTGGAGTGCTCAAATACGTGCTCTAAATGATCATGATGTTTTTTATCTGCTATTTTCATAATTGCGCTTTCCGATGCACTCGATCGTGTTCTTTCTGATGTTATATCGCCCTTCGGATTATTCGTTTCTGTAACACTTACATCCTGAACTGATTCGGCGTTATCTGAATCCTTAACTTTCTTCCTTAAAGGTCTTCTACTGATGGTATGAGTAGAGGTTTCAGTAGGTTCTTCAGTTGGTTTAGGTTTACGTTGACCATTGCGAATCCTTGCAGAATGTTTCTGTGGAGTACCTTCCGTTGTTTCGACCGTCTGTCTTTGTCTGTTTGGTCTTATAGAGTGTATTTCTTTCTCTGTCTGTTCGTTGAGCTCTGATCCATTTTTGTGTCTTGGATCTTTTGGTGTAAACTTTTTCCTTTCTGTACCGTTCTCGTTCTCAACTTTGTTTTCACTTACTGATGGTAGTCTCCTATTCGGGAATCTTATTTTGGGTGTAGGGTTCTCAGCTGGTTTATCAGTACTTGTAGTTGAGCTTAAACGATTTCTATATTCTTTAACGCTAAATCCTGGTCTCCCAAATTTGTTCTTTAACCGGGGTCTTAATATTTTTGCCGTGTCTGAAGTGGTTTCAGGATGTGCTGTCGTAGTTACCTCGTTATTTTCGCTACTATCGTTGTTATTATCTCTAGGTGCTTCCGTTGTGAATACCTCTCTGACTACGGCTTCTAGTTTAGCTTCGACGGGCTTAACATCTCTATGGAAAGAGAAGTTTTTAATGGGTTCAGTTTTACTTGTAGTCTTGAGTGTGTCACTCAAGTTTACTGCTATGTCACTGGTTGGAGTATCTTTTTCGTCTTGTTTGTGGGAGTAGTCTGGAGTTTCAATGCTTTTGTAGTCGTAAGGATTTACTGTTACCTTTGGGAATGGAATCCTTGATGACGCGGAAATTTTCATGATAGGAGAGTCCTTGTTGGAATCGTGGATAAACGTCGTCGTCTCGGGTTTATCTGTTGTGGTTGTCGTGTGGGGTCGACGATGTACTAGCTTCTTTTTAACTATCGTCGGTGATGTAGGTGAAATGGTCGGCAGAGCACTGGTTGTCAAATCAACTGCACTTGTAGTTGGTGTCGTTAAATTAGGTTTAGCTTGTGTCGGTCTAGCTCTTGGTCTGATTGTGTGGATTTCTTCCGTTGTGTGTGCAGCTTCTGTTGTGGATTGATATCTTCTTGTGCTGCTTTCCTTGTTGTCTCGATTGTTGTTGTTATTGTTGTTATGATTGCCGGGACGTCGTCTTCTGATTTTATTCCTCTTTCTTATTTTGTCCTTGTCCAATGGTTCTGGTGTAGGTGAGCTAGCACTAGGTCGTTTGAAGTGTTTGTTAGGAGGCAAAGTGGGAAGCGGATCAGCTTCATTATTATGTATATTGTTAATCAGCTGTGTCGTCACTTCTTGAACAGAATATTTGGACGATTCAGTCGGTTTCTTCCTACGTCCAGAATTTTCGTATGACGGAGTCGACACTCTGTAATAGTAGTCCTTCAACTTATGCTTGTGTATCGGTTCGAAGTCATCGCCTAGAGGCCGCCTGCTTTGAGATTCGACTTGATGGTCGTAACCCAAAGAGTTTTCATAGCCTTTATCGCCTTCGGTTACGATAGCGAATTCTTCTTGGATATCTGGCATAGCTGTTGTGGGCTTAGTGTAGTATTCGTACTCGGACTTCGTGACTACTTCTTCGGTCGACTTCGGATTATCTGCTGTTGGCCATGATTGTGGAGGTAAACTAGTCACTTCTTCGTACGTTTCCGTCACTTCGTACGTCGATCGGAATGGGACTTCGTTATGAGTACCATCGTCTTCGTTTGTGTTAGGAGGATTGGCATATTGTTGAGAAGCTTGTTGGTTGACTCCAGCCGCGATGCTGTCATGAGCGTGGATCTTCTGTTTCTTTCTATAGTTGTTGTTGTTGTTGTTATTATCTTGTTGTTGATTGTTCGTATTTTGATAGTTTTGTACTTGAGCGTGCTGTTGTTGCTGTTGCTGATGTTGTTGCAACTGTAGCTGATATTGTTGCTTCTGTTGTGAAGGATTGTAGCTATTATCATGGAAATTGCTGTATGCGAATGTCGTAGTTTGAACGGTTGGGTTGTATGTCGACACCCTGTAGTCTAGTTGACCGTATTTGTTTATGAAAGGATCTTGAGGGCTCGGTTTGAATGTGCCTTTATTGGTGTTAGGATCAATTTTCCCTGGAGTTACCGCTTTAGGAGCTTGAGTTGCGGGAGGCTGGAAGTCATTCCATGTGGAACCGAAGTGTATCTGATTGGCAGTAGTCTGCAATTTTGGTGTTGTTGATATGAACGTTGGTGTCGTCTTGAAATTTGGTGCGAAACTGAATGAGTTGAAAATTGTCTGTTTCGTCGTCTGTGGCGGGAAGAAGGTGGTTTTCGTTGGGAATAGAGGGTCTCTCTTTACCTGGTGTACCCCAAACGAGCCGAATGTTCCTGGAACAGAGAATAAGATTATCTGTTACTAGAAAAAGATAAGCACGATACATGTTTACATTGTTTTTAATTTCACTGTCAAGGTGAAAAAAGCGGGTCTGTAAATTATTTGAAATTCTTTGAACTTTGGTTGACACAAGTATACTAATAATGAATGAAACTTACCTAAAATGCCCGATGGATAAACAGAATCCTGGTACTGGAACTGAGGGTAAGGGCTGACTGGTATCTTCTGGGTGACCAGCGACTGCTGAGCAGTCTTCACTTGCTGCTGCTGTTGCTGGGCCGTGTCACTGTCCGCTAGTTTATAAACCTCCGTCTTGTAAATCTCCGTGTTGCCGCTCTGCGCAGTCTTCGCGTCTGCTGGCTTCGCATAACCGTTTACTGGTTTAGAAAATATGTCTAAAGGTTTTCCAGTTGCGATCGGAAATTGTATAGGCTGAATGCCTGCCAGTTGCTGCTGATATTGTTTAAGATTGAATTGTTGCTGCTTAGTAGGATACGGTTTCTGGAAGACTGGTCGGGCAGCGTAAGGGTTATGTGGGTTTCTGATCAACACGCTGTCGACTGGGAAGTTCTGTATGTACTTGTAGTGCGCTAACCCATTTGAGGGTAGTGAGAAAGGGTTGAGGTAGGAGTTGATTGGTTGGCTGGCGGCAGGCGAAGGGGGCCCTGCGGGGATTGTACGGAGGGTAGTTGGGCGGTAAGACTGAGCGATGGACGTCAGTTTGGTCGCGTCTCTCACGCCGAGCGGACGTGCCGACGACGGGTAATTGTCGAGCACCGGCACTTGGAACTTGTAAGATGGCGCGTGTAGCGGAGCTGTGTTGAAGCCGTAGACGAACCCGTTTGAGCCGACGACGGGCCTCCAGCCGCCTTTTGATAATGACTGTAAACAGAGAAACGGGGTATGTTTAAAAAAAGGAATGCTGCTAAGTTAGCTTGATAAATTGAAGGTAGACGCTGGTGGATTCTGAAAGTATACGATGTTGAGAAAGGACGGCCAAAGAAAAGATGGTTGGAATGAGTTTTGAAATAATGATGAATGGAAGATTAAACGTTGCGCCGACCCCAAATAATAGAATAAGGGCAAGCGAATGATGAAGACAGTGTGGGTGAACTTACCTGTTGTGTAGGCAGGGACCGTCGCAGAGGCTTAGGCTTAGCGGAGTCCGCCGCCAAGAGCAAAGCCTGCAGCGCTACTGCAGTCAGCCACAGCCGCGTTCCTGGAAAACAAAATAAAATATGTAGTCTTCAAATAATAGACAAAATATATATGAATTAATATATCATCATCAACAGCTCATATACGTCCCCACGAAGGGCTCGAGCCTACCCTGAATATATTTATATTTTTTATTTGTTCTGTTTTTTTTGTACTTATTTGTAATTTTCTAAATTTTTATTTTTTCTCAATTTTGTAATTCGCTCGAAAAACACGTATACCACTCATGGTGTGATAATATACTTCGCTTGGGATTCTTCTCTGATGATGGAATAAGCAAGGCCACTAAGTGAAGTTTTATGAATCGTAATTTTTTGAGAATTTGTTTACTACGGTCACTGTACGGTGCGCGGTGCGTGGAACGAAAGTAGACGAATGACGTCACGATTTTGCGTTAGTCTATACTCATAATTTGTCTCGAAAACTAATTAACTGATTATGATGAATTTACTAAGTTTATGTTTACCCGAACATGGGTTTCTCTTCTGCGAAAAATCTAAAATCTGTTTTAAATTACTACTCTATGCGTTTGCTTGCTGTGAGTATTATCTGGTGAATAGGTCAAAACAGTTTCATTGTGAAGTTGCTGAATCATCAACACGAAAATTACAACAAATTTTTGATAATCAGAAATAATTCCTGCCATCATTCGGTGGTCGAATCAATTTGATGGCTGCCGGCATCGCTTTCTTTTGTCCACATAAATTACAACTAATGATATAATAGAGTAACATAGAATGGGGCAAGAAGTGTTCGAATGGGGCACCTATGGAGTTGATTAGCTATGATTACCTCCAGCCTTGTGAGAAAGTCATACTTTCGATGGTGTAGGTGACTGCTGCAATTTTATGTTTAATGCGCCGCCGGTGTTTCGTAAATAATGTGGTTTTGTAGATATTCTTGAGAAGATATTTGAAGGTTAGTTCATCTAAGTATAATGTATTTTGCAGTATGATACAACATCATGACGGAGGCTAGGGGTTGCTTGATGGAATGATACACGTAGGTTAGGTAGACATGTTTATTACTCGACCTCCGAACATGAAGTGAGAGTTTAATACAAATATACTTAATACTAAATTAGTGCTAACTTAACAATTCTATATTCATGCTGCAGGCAATAACAACATGTTGCAGTCAATATACTATTTTGGTAAATCAGTGTACTTAGTTATAATCAGTGCACTTCAATGATATTCCAACAAAAAAAATCTGTAATTTCGCAATGTTGTACGTGATCTATCTTACAACACTGCGGTGGAGCCAAAAAGGTGAATATTGATTATATAATTATTGATTATTATTTCATTTAAATTAAATGGTGTGAAATGGCAATTTTAACCAAACAACTGTGTTGTTATATATCTTAAATTATCTTCTTATTTTCAATTTTATTTTGCGGTTAACTCTCTTATCATATTCGAACTGATCTGCTTAATAAGTGTATCAACATTTAAATTATTGGTTTAAATTACTTATCGTATACAAGTTACAAGAAAGAGAAAAACAAAACCTAAAGAAAATTAATTGATTAAAGATATTATAAATGTAATAAGACAGGGCTATATTTGCCTTGATTTATTTTGATCGAGTCCAGTACACATCATTAAACCACAAACAGTTCAAGCTCGACAGTGAATTATCAAACGATCAAAAGTTATTACGAGTTTCTGATAGAATATGCTTACTACGAGAATCCAACATTTTATTAAATCGGCGTAAAAACTAATCGAAACCTTTCCCTTGTTCAAATAGAGCGGAAAATTCTGTTAACCGTGAACTAGACACCGTGGTCCGTGTTTCCCATGATAAAAGCTTTGGCGTGCTAATGCCGTAATAACTGTCCTTGTAAACACTAGTAAACTATCTAGGATGCTCTATATTTAATCACTTTGACGAACGTCTTTCATGTAATTAAAAAGATTCTGACTTTGAAAAATTCTGAGGAAAAATCTTAAATACCAAAATGATTATAGACCATGCAGAAAATCATCTAACAGTGAAGAAAAACCTCACAAGGACAACCTGTATACGGCTGAAAAGACTTTCAAAGGTTATGTGAGAAGTAGACCGCACGTGGATGAATCTCCTTGAATATTGATAAGGGCAACACTCGAAATAGGACAAGATTCTAGAATCGAAGATCAAAGACGTCATAGATAGTCGGATTGCAAACTCTTATAAGAGGACCCCAGTCTAACAATATTTACACAAAACGATAATCTATATTATATTAAAATGAACCCCTATTTCTCCTGGTTACGCTATAACTTGAGAACGGCTTTACCGATTTCATTCATCTTTTTTTAAATGTTTCCTAATACTTCGTAGAAGGTTCTTACATAAGAATAATGCGCAGGGTAGGTGTAGGGAAAAATGGCAGGACAACATCTGCCGGCTCAGATAAAAGTTATAATTTTATAAATTATAATCATAGAGACGTCGCCACTACTATTTTCTTTGAAGATGTACCTTTTAGGAAACGATTCAATAGATTTCATTTATTTCTGTAATTCTCTAAATATGCATTATACAGCTTGGTATAAACTCTGAATAAATATCAACCAATTCCCACAATCAACTATACGATTCCGTGACAAGAAAATATAACCAACATTGAACCTATTACGAAACAAAATAACTTAATTGTTTACAATTAAAATAATTTAACAAACAAACTATTAACACATGTCGTAGTGTTGTTACATAAGAAACCATTTAGGTACTGAATGTTCCTGCCGCCCTTTAGCAACTAATGTCGTAACAATGCCGTAAAAGGAGTGGGAAATGTTGGAAAGGCAGTCTAATCACCACTTGAGTAGTATGGTATCACTTTCTACCAATTGCGTGTCTGTACGTGCGCCGACGCATGTTGAGACGACGACAGGGCTAGACTTAGTCAAATTATAGTGGATAGAGATAGGACCATAGAAAAATAAATATAGGCTAAATAAACATAGGCCGTGAATGTGATGTTACTGACTGGAAGGTGTATGGTGAACTTTTTTAAGATCCTATACTATCTCGTTAGAACTCCATATTTCCATATTTGTTTTCCGTTGAGAGTTTCGTAGTACTTTGTTGTAATTGTTAAGACTGCAAGTTGTCAGCAGCATGCGACATACGGTCTCATATTGTTAAAAACTTGGACCGTTTTTCTTTCAATTATTTTATGTTCCATAGACAAAATGTTTAGTTTCAATTTCGTTTGTTTATTTTCTGAGAAAGTATTATTTTTTATAATAATAATAATAATAAAACATTTATTTCAGAAAAGAATTCCATAGTTTTGTTAGTAAATAAGTAAGTAACAAACTGCTTAAAAACTATGTTAGAGAAGTTAGAACTTATTTTATAATTTCAATTTCAACGCTTAACCAGTATTTTTGAAATGGGCCGTCATAACGCGACGCTATCATTTTCAGGATGCTGTTGTCACTTTTCCCAAGGATACGAGTATCTTTCTAATAACTAACTATTTTAACTATCAATAATAACATTTTCAACAGTCAAAGTGAGAGACAGAGATAATATCGTGCAATAGGGGATCGGACTGTTCACATTATTTTATGAATTTACGATATTTTATTAATTATTTTTAAAATTTAGATTAGTAGCAGACGATTCGCGAAGAAAAAAACAAAATCGGTTGAAAAACGAATTTACAGTGATTTTTTAAAGTTTCAATATGTCTGTCTCTTTCAAAAACGATGTTTTGTATGGAAATTATATGGCGTTACTAACAAATGACGACGTCACAAGTGGGCATGTGCCTCTCTGTCTAATCTTGAATTTCAAACCTTTATAACTCGGTCAATTTTAAAGATAGAGCAAAAATTCTTTTAGTGTTCGATAGCAGAAACTATGAAGTTTGGATTTATAAAATTAAAAAAGTAGTCCGATCCCCTATGACTCAGTCCGTTTACGAAATCGAATTTCAAAAGCTCCTGAACTTTTAAAAATACTAAATCCAGCCCTGGCTAAAAGTCCATGTCACGTACTAGGCTACTATTTCTAAATCGCCTGGTCAACGAGTTACATTGTGACAGGTCCGGGTATTGTGTTGTATGGGAAAAGGGCGAGAACTATTCACATAACTTTGCATAATAAGATGATTTATGCGCTCCTATGCGGTTGCATACGTTTTGTCGAAAGTAGCTTGGGACCAATTTATAGTTTGATACGTAGTTTTTTTTTGTTGATATGTGTATTTTATACATGATATATGACGGGGTTATTACATAACAGCAATTTATTGTATTACTTCGTGGTCCCAACTGAGATCTGTCAAGGGTTACCTAGAGGAAATGTTTATGCAGCAATAGGTACGGCATGATTTTGTAATCCCTAGCAAAATTTAAATATGATGTTCGGACCATCAAAAGCAACAACTTTTCCCAAGGAATATTGGTTGAAAACCCCCAAAAAAATTTCGACTTCCCATACAAATTAGTAAAGTTGATTGTGTATTTTGTATGAAAAGTCAATTTTTTTGGGGGTTTTCAACCCATATGTTCCTTGAGAAAAGTTGGTGCTTATGATAGTCTGAACATCATATTTAAATTTAGCTAGGGATTGTAAAATCATATTATGCTGTATTCTTGCCAATCTCTTCCCCCTGCCTTTAAGTTTTTTCTGACGACCAGAAAGACAAGTTGGCAGTGTCCCGGGTTTGATGCCCGCCGGGCAGTTCGAAGGGTTTTTTCCCCAAACAGGCCTAATCACTATTTTTACCGAAGTGGTAATATAGCGAGTGCGGATCTGCACAGGGATTTTAATATAAATAAACTATGCCGAAAAGTGCTTGCTTCACAAAGTTAAAATCCTAAAGTTTCTCTTATCTACGAGTATATTTAATTAATAGTCATTGTAAAACGGATGTACAATTCAGGTATTTTCTATATATCAGAAAATGATTGTATACTATACTATTCACTATCGATACGGTCATTACTCTAATCATCGCCTGTCAATGTCTTGCTGCAATGAAAGTAGATACAGCGTGCTAGCTAAGTTTCTCAGTTCTTACGTAATTAGACGTTTTGAGACTTTCAAGCTGCAAGAGCGTTACTGTTCTAGCTGTACTGTAGATCGATCAAGCGGTTTGAAGAATACTATGCGTGATTTAGTACTCGTTCGTCATTATAAAATACTAAAAAGTGTATAATAAAATAAAAATGCATCAAAAAGTGATTAAGATTATAAGGTACCTTCGCGTTGGAGCAGACGGGTTCTCGAATGGAGACCTCGTCTCGTGTGATCGTGCGCTTTGGCGTGCTTGGGGAGGCCTACGTCCAGCAGTGGACTGCAATAGGCTGATTGATTGATTGATTGCTTGAATCGCTTCACTTCAGAACAGCTGCACGGATTCGACTAAATAATGTTTTCAGTGTTAGGTTCTTAGAAAAATAATCCTCGGAAAAGAAGCCCGGAAAATTTTGAAAAGAGAGCTGTTTTCTATGGGATTTTTGTATGAACTCAAGACAAGGCAAAGTCTGTCGGGTCAGCATTGTCTTTAAAAGTAAAAAATAACGCTGGTCAGAGCTATAGCTATGTTAAGAATGATTACGTTATCTTATTACTTAAACGTTTTTGTATCAATTTATTATTGTGCATAATTCCAGACGATCAACCAAGCTTGGTGCAAGCTGAATTCTAAGCTATGTTCCGTCTTACAACTCAAAAAGGAAGAGGAACACACTAAAGCGGCTATACTAAACGACTCCACAAATCGATAAATAAATGGACTATGATCGAATGAAATGATCCATCCGAGATCGATAAACCGTTTTACTTTCATTACGCGCATAAGCAATGTTTTTTTCCTAGTTCAACGATCGTATAATGATTTAAAATTCACTATCTCACAGTTCTCGCGGTTTATCTTGATATAAATTGCGAATTAATTTAATTTATACTTTGAAAAAAGGACGATCATCATCAACTGCTCAGAGACGTGCCCACCGAGGGGCTCGGATCTACCTTTAGGGTGATCAGCCCTTACTCGACCACACCAAAAATCTCTACTCTCTATTAAAAATTAGAATTAAGGTTTTTATATTCATGACAGTTCTCTCTAAGCAGTCAAAATTACGAGTAAGTATATCAATTTTCTTCAATCATCTTCAGCCCTAGGTTGGTAGAAATGCAGGTGACTATCCCTATATATAAATTGGCTCTAATAAACACACCGATGCAAATGCAATTTTGACACATAGGGAATGTGCACATTTTTTTTTAAATTCATTAATCGAAATATTTCAAGTACCAGATAAACACATAAAAAATATTTTTTCAAATATCTTGCTCAGAAACAAAGTTATAAGGCTTCAAAGTTGTCATTGGTCACGCGGGCCATACATCCGCCATAGAAATTTTGTTTTCGTTGATGATGAAAAGAGGGACAGATATATTTGTTTAATAATGTTGTATCTAGTTTGTTTTTCGATCAATTTCGATTCTGGTTTGACTGTCAGTATTCTATTTTTGTATACTTTCAGATGAACTATGAAAAAACTAATATTTTTTATGCATATTCCCTATTTGCAACAGTAGACCGGTTGTTACACCAGGGCAACCTTTGAACAGCAATAGTTCGGTTGGTACAAAACACCGAACTTTTAAAACAAACAATCAGGTTCACGTGTAAATACCTAGTCCAAAATCTGAGTCTCAGCTTCATTTACTAACTTTTGAGGTTCATTCCTCGAAAAAACCGTAAAACGAAAAATATTTAAGTACCTTATTTCAATATGAGTGCGCATCGAAATTTAAACAGTGTTAATATTACCTATGTGAAGTTAGACGAATAGGTAACCCGACCAAATTAAGAAGGTCATGATTTTGAAATGCTAAATTATGCTCTAAATCGACTGGAAACATCTAAGCTAGACACTAAACACCTTAAAACAACAAATAAAGACATAAACAATCACGAAAATAGGCAAAAACAATGAAAATTACCAGATTTTGGTTCCCGGTTCATCCGTTTACATATTGAGAAACCTTGAGATGTTTTCAAAACTAAGTCACTCCCTTCATCATAATCAGAATCGGAATCATCACGTCACGCCTTCTAGTTGACATAGCACGCGCTATTACCTGCCTTACTTACTCTAAAAACACTCGTTTCTGCATTCACTATTGTTCTACATACTATGATAGCATAATACACGGAAAACCGTGCACCCAGCTCAGATCTCGGTGGGCAGATAGAGCCTTCTATGTTATGTGTAATTTAAGGATATTGATGGCAAAGATGGCGTAAATATTCGAGTTATGCTGACCAACTGCTTGGTATAAGATAAAGATAACTGATAAATTACTATAGCTTAAGCTCTTACCTAAGTAGTTAAAAAAATACAGATATCTCCATTCGATAAAAAGAGCTTACGTCTGTGTTGTACGTATACAAATTGTGTATTTATTTTTTATATTTTAGGGTTTTCTGTGGAAGAGCGATAAACAATAGAAGTAATTCAAGTTGCATTTTGTAATTCTTAGATTATTTCTTCACAACTTAATTTTATTATCAAATAACACCCATACAAGACTCTGCTCAGTGTTAGAAAAATGATACTTGGACCACTTCCCGTTCTTAACTGGCATATTTATTTTCTTCTGCCTATCTGGAAATCGTATTTGTAAGGGAAACTTTAGATAAACCATTTTGAAATACCTCATTGCCGTCGCGTCGACATTACACAAAAACTTGTGTATCAATTGTGGCACAAGATATGTTAGCTAAATAACGCAACACCTTTATCATCAGCTGAATAAGTAAATTTTTATGAAAGTTCAAAAACATTTGTGCGAAATTTAAAAAAGTTTTGAACAAGAGTTGTTCAGTTTCATGGGCTGACTACCCGAAAGGTTTGGCGTTATTTAGCTAACACGTTGTATGTAAAGTTGTGTGATTTCAATCACCGGATGCAAAACATAGGGTCTGCGTAACAATAAAATTAAGATGACAGCAGCAATTTTGATTGTAAAATTACAAGTTGAGATGTGTGACGTAAAGGTTGCTTGTGTCCTTATAATAAACATAACAAAGGGTTGTGTCAGCACACCAATTTGGCACAGTAGGTACCAGAGTACTATAATACTGGCGGTAGGCACTCTCTATATATTCCTACGATACAGATCACGCTTCGTACCATTTGTATACTAGCAGTTGTAGACAGTAGGTCTATTAGAAGAATAAATCGGTTTATGTTGTAGTTTTCATTTTAGGGAAGGTTTAGGGTTGTATTTGTTTTTAAATAAAATTTTCATGTGATTTTAAACTAATCCTGTCAAATCACATACCTCATCACATGTTTGTTCCACCTTCACACTCAAAGTACTCAACGGATTTGGATCAAATTAGGAATGGAGATAGTTTGTAACCTGGATTAACTTTTTACGGGAAAAAGTCTTATTCCCACGGGAAAATCTTACACAACGCGAGCGGACGGACCGCTAGTATAAATGTTAAAGTTACCTTTTACAGCCAGCAACGATGATGTTCTAACGATGTGACTAATTTATAATGAATGAAGTGGTCTTATCTACATACTTAGCACCCATCGCGCCACCAGCATCTCTACCGGATATGATAAATATAATAATTACATAATCAACGTGGTTCTGCTTGCCCGGAACTTGAAATTATTAGGTTGCAGCCCAGTAGTTTGTCGTTCTTTACTATGCGGATATCCTAGACTCACTGTAAGTATTTTTCTAGACTTGTAAATTATTCTAAATAAGTATAAATCAAAATCCGGGATATTATGTAATTTTTCAACCGCAGCGGCTTTAAATCGCGATTGCCAATGCATCTTCGATTTAAGTAACGCCTCAGGCTGATAATCATTATCATTATATTTAAAATCATAAAATTGTATAATAAAATCTTGTTTGGTAAAGTGATCTTGGCAGATTTCGGATTTGCCTGTACGTTTAACCGCATGTTGTGCTTTTCTCAACACATCTCCCGTCAAAGAATTTATCATTTGATTAATTCAAATTTCAAATTAAAATTCATTTATTCGTCATCATAGGTTATTACATTGATGGTTATACATAATACGAGGAGAAATCAAAAAGTAGTGAGAATGAAATAGAATATAATTGATAACTTAATAATTTATTTTTCTACATAGTCTCCGAGTCTCTCTACACACCGAGTCTAGCGCTGTTCCAAGGCTTCAATCCCATTAAAAAAAAAGTTTTGTCTTGGTCCTGCAAAAAGCTCTCCGCGGCATTCATCACCTCGTTATCGTCTTCGTACCTGTTTCTCCTTAAGTATTCTTTCAATTTGGGGAACAGATAAAAATCGTTAGGCGCCAGATCTGGTGAATAAGGGGGGTGGTCAACCAATTCGAAGCCAGCTTGCTGAATGGCAGCCATCGCAACTGCCGACCTGTGCGCGGGTGCGTTGTCGTGGTGAAACAGCACGCCCCTTCGAAGTTTCTCTCTTCTTTTCTCTTTGATGGCATTCCTCAACTTGGGAATTAAAGCTGCATAATATTGGCCTGTAATAGTGGTTCCACGCTCCAGGTAATCAATCAACAATATCCCTTCTGAGTCCCAAAATATTGAGGCCATAACCTTGCCAGCCGATGCCACGGCACGAAACTTCTTCGGGGTCGGTGATGATGGCCGTTTCCATTGCGAAGATTGCTGTTTTGTCTCAGGATCAAAATGATGGACCCATGTTTCGTCCATTGTTACGAAACGAGACAAAAAGTTCTCAGAATCTTCTTGAAACTTGTCCAACAATATCTTCGAAATGTCAAGTCGATTTTGTTTCTGACTGTCGGTTAACATTCTCGGCACCCATCTTGAGGAAACTTTTCTCATATTCAAAGATTGTTTCAATATGGATTGAATACTTCCATATGAAATGCCCGTTTCTTGAATTAAGTATCGGATGGTAACTCTTCGATCGCTCAATACAATTTTCTCGACTTTCGCAACATTTTCTTGGGTGACTGACGTCGATGGACGGCCGCAACGATGTTCGTCTTCCGTGCTCGTTCTCCCTACTCGAAATTGAGAAGCCCACCTTGCGACAGTAGAATACGGCGGAGCAGACTCTCCTAATGTTGCCTCCAAATCGCAATGAATCTCTTGAGTCGTTAACTTTTCAGAGGTATTTAATAACGGCTCGCACTTCGGTTTTCTCCATTTTCGAGAACACGTTCCAACACGAAGCAAACAAATGACTACATTCAGAAAAAAACAAAAGAGAATCGAAGATTTTTTTTTCTTTATTAATATTACAAATATGTATCTGAGCTATGCCTGCCAGTATTTTTTTTTTTCTTACCAAGGAGTATGTCGTTCTCACTACTTTTTGATCCCTCCTCGTATAAAGTATCTCTACAATGTACCATAATGGCTACGAACATACAAAAATAAAAAATAACCTAATGACATGCGAGGCATAATAAAGTAAAATTTAAATGACCCTATTCCGACCAACTTGCTCTGAGCTAGCGTGACCGACTACGGCCTGAGCACCCTAAATCAAGGTAGGCTCGAGCCCCTCGGCAGGGACGTAGGTATAGTTGTATATGGGCTGACAACTAATTCGTGACCCTATTCGGCCGCAGCTTTTAGTTTAGTTCTTTTCCCTACAAAATGAAGAGTTCGAACAACATAGTCGTTGAAAGTCGAAACACAACAACGAATGTACCTATATTATAAACGAAAAAGCTGCTATAAGATAAGCGTAACCCTTCTTGTCGGCTCTACAATCGAGTATCAAAATATTTATACTTGTGTTTTTTGGAGTCTTCAATCAATCAATCAGCCTATTGCAGTCCACTGCTGGACGGAGGCCTCCCCAAGGGCACGCCAAAGCGCACGAGCACCCGCTTTCCTCATCCAGCCACCACCAGCGACCTTCCTCAGGTCATTCAGTCCACCTGGCAGGGGGGCGTCCCACACTACGGGTCTCCATTCGAGTACAACGCTCATTAGGTTCTGCGACAGACGTTCAATCAATTTCAATCAATTTTACATAAATTACTATTGCTTAACATCAAGTACATTAATCATATAAGAAAATAGGAATTAGCATATGTATGCTATATGCATCTTATTATTCAAATGGATGTCCATTTGAATAATAAGATGCATATACGTGCGCGTTCATTCGGCTCGGCTACTAAGTTGTCAGTTCGTTAAACTTTAATGGTAATCAAGTGCCGGGCCTAACTAAGACTTCGTGAGTAACTTTGTGTTAAAGACAACATGATAATGGAAAAGAGAAAATCTATCGACACGTAATTGAGGAGGAATGATCGTTTAACAATATGTATTTTGTGGGTAGACAGACTTGCGTGCGCGCAGATGACGAAAACGATGTTTCGGAGTGTTGTTGGTGTCTTGCAAAAAGCAGACTGTCAACGAAGATGGTGCGTATGCTAATCTTAACATATTTATGTGCTGTGTTAATGAGTTCCTTCATTGGTAATTTTTACTAATCAAATGATTCACTAAATAAGTAAGAAGCATTGTTTTCCCTAGAAATGGTATGGACATGGCAGATTAGGTCTCAACCAATAGGGGATCGGACTAACTTTTTATTTATTTTATAAATCCAAACTTCTTAGTTTCTGCTATCGAACACAAAAATAATTTTAGGTCTATCTTTAAAATTAACCGAGTTATTAGGGTTTGAAATTCGAGATTAAACAGAGAGGCACATAACCACTTGTGACGTCATTTGTTAGTAACGCCATATAATCTCCATACAAAAAATCATTTTAAATCGTTTTTGAAAGAGACAGACATATTGAAACTTAAAAAAAATACTGTAAATTCGTTTTTTAACCGACTCTGTATTTTTCTTCGCGAATCGTCTGCAACTAATCTAAATATATTTTAAAAATAATTAATAAAATGTGGTAAATTTAGGAATAATCCGATCCCCTATTGGCTATCTTCCTTCACACCAAAGTGGATGGCAGTTCAATACTCTTCGTGGCAGAAACAATCAACGAAGGCAACGTCCCCACCGAGGGGCTCGAGCTATCCCTGAATTAGGGCGATTAGGCCTTACTCGACCTTACCTTTGAATTTCTTCGCAAGAGTGTGCAGTGCATCACGATGTTTTCCTTCACCGTAAGAGCGTCGAATAAACGTAGAACTTGAAATTCGAAAACACATTGGTACGTGGTGGGGATCAAACCTTCGTCTCCCGGATGGAAGACAGAAGGTATATAAGACTCTAACAGCATTTGATTCCGTGCCAGCTCGTTTGAGTTTCGTTCTCAGACCTTCTAAGCCAGCTTTTCACTCGGCAACTACTAACAAACTGATAGTACCAAAGTCTTGTAATGACGTGCCCTCCGAAATACGGAAAACAATTTCCACTAACGTCAGCCGTCTTGTTTTAAATTACTGTCGCATTTCTTTGTAGATGGGAGCATTTCGAGCGGTTTAATAGCAGATTTTGAAGCCGAACTTCACCCAGACTTTCATCCTTACTTAGTTTAGGGGCATTCCACCGCGTATCATGATCCAGCTGAGGTGGCGTGCGTAGTTGCACGATGCGCGGGCGCACCGAGCGTGAAGGTTTCACTCCAGCTATTCGCCGAGAAAACTCCACACAATATCTGCACCACATTTTTATGTCGCATCTTGCTTGAGAGAGCACGCCGCATCACTTATTAATTCTGGACAGGGATTAGCAAGCGTTGGCTAATCTTTGTAGTTGAAGGTATTTGTTGGATTTATCGTAAGGTTTGCGAAATCACAAAAGCTTAGATTGCAAGATACGTGAAATAAAACATTTCTAATATTGTTCTCGCGAACAAAAAAAAACTATAAGTATCCTCTAGTCAACCGTTTGGTTGTAATATAACATAATATGTATTCTTTATTGCACACAATAAAATATACCACAATTGCACACAATATAATACACACGAGTTACAAAATGTTTATAGCAAAGACGACATAATGCATTTTTTTGTTTCAAGTAATAAAATCATGTTTATTTATTATCTTTTTTTATATTGTCCCTTCTCTCTTTTTATTTTGGCTTAAAAAAAAATATCTCTATATTCATTTACAAAATTTTCAATATTTTAACCAGGATATAATATTTTAACAAGGTTGACAACACCTGCATAATGCATCACCCGCCACTAAAAAGTACACTGTATTTCCATGAAAATAAAAGTTGTTTTCCTTCGCTTGGCTTGGCGTGTTTATTTCAAGTGTGCTTGCTCTGTTTGACCATACATTACTGTGGAGTGGATGGTAATTATACGTACAGATAATTAGTGGATTGGTATGCATGTTAAACAAAGGTGTTCATTAGAATGAGAATCCTAATGCAGACATAAATTTCTGGTTAACAGTTCTAATGAAGAGAGTAATACCGACTACTTTTTTTAATTTTATAAATCCAAACTTGTTAGTTTCTGCTATCGAACACTAAAATAATTTTTGCTCTATCTTTAAAATTTACCGAGTTATAAAGGTTTGAAATTCAAGATTAGACAGAGAGGCACATACCCACTTGTGACGTCATTTGTTAGTAACGCCATATAATCTCCATACAAAAAATCGTTTTTGAAAGAGACAGACATATTGAAACTTTAAAAAACCACTGTAAATTCCTTTTTCAACCGATTCTGTTTTTTCTTCGCGAATCGTCTGCTACTAATCTATATTTTAAAAATAATTCATAAAATATGCTAAATTCATAAAATATGGTGAACAGTCCGATCCCCTATTCTGTAGCACCCGAAGGTCCGCGTGAAAAGATTTTTGCAGTTCTAAGGAATTTGTATTTGGTCAACTCTTTGCAAGGAACTGTCTAAAGAAAATATTTCGAAGGGGTGATTTGTTTTTTTTATTTTTATATCGAGGTAAGGTTATATTATTAGGCCAATAACTATAGGTATATACGTTTATGGAGGGTCATTTTTCTTCAGGTCACATTATCAGCTGAGTTTTTGGTGGTGATAGAAAACAATTGATGGAGGGAAGGAATTCGCATTGTGTAAAAAAAAGATAGTTAAGTTTGTAAGCAAAATTAAAAGAACAGTTTCGTTTCTTTTTCCATATTCTAGAGAAAGAAGCTCCGGTGTTTCGCCAGGTAGCAGCTAAATATTATAGTAGGTACATTCCACAGCACGTTTCAAAATTATCGTTCTGACGCCACTTTCGTTTTCGTGTATTTAATGTTACGATTTCTGCTAGAAACGCTTCGAAATAGCCGAGTATTAATTTTATGGGAAGAGATTGCGACAATTTTCTACCAATTTGTTCCGGTTCTGCTATTTGGTCGGGCTGTTAGGTTCTTTATTATAGACGAATCTTGTTAGTCTTGTGCATTTCGACGCAGATATCTGATATTATTTGCTCTGTAAATAGAGAAGAGAATACTGCCGTGCAGAGTCAATACACTGTAAGTTAAGTTACAGTGTTTTGCTTTAATATGTTCCAATCAAATTTTCTGGCCTAGTACAAAATAACAACATTCATTCTTTTTCGAATAAAAAAAGATAAAAAGTTATTGTACAAATTAACATTTTCAAACATACAGTGTATTGAGTTTGTACGGCAGAATAGCAAGCGAATTCTGACAATTTTCAAAATAAATATGATACCCCTTGGTGGGGGACGTGTATACATAAATATATACTTTTAATTAAATGACTCCAGTATTTTAAAATATTTTTTCTACTTTATTTTTACTGTTGGTATTTTGAATTTACAATTTTGATACCTTTTGTTTTATGTTCTATTGTCAGTTACCGAATAAATGTTCTAAACTCAACAGTAACAAATTCAGATACTTATAACAAACTATATCAAAGTTATACACGTACTTCGGGGGAAACGGAGAGCAATCGAAGATCATCATTTTTGTAGGGTCAGGTATCTCAATTAAAAATGTATAACGCAACTACCACAGCCGTATCCTAAATCTGTACTAATCTCAGAACAAGTATACTAATTATTATTTTTAGTGTCTTTAATCAAGGAGTTCCTATATCAATGAATCAAATCAAGGTTTGTAGTAAGCCCCGCCGCGCCATGCGCCACCTAGAACTCAGAAGCAGTCAAAGTTGCCAATCTGTTTAACAACGCAATAAAACAAATTATACTTATTCAATTCTCATTCAAACACAGAAAGATTGCGTTTTCTAAAAAAAGCTGTTGTACGCACAAGTCACTAATAACATCGTAACAAAGAATATAATTTCTATTTACGGTCAAAATCACCGTGAAATTGAGTTCGTGTGAATGATTTGCGTATACAGCATGAAATTTACATCGTTTTGTTCCCACCGCTTCCACTCCCACGGGAGAATCTTACACAACGCGAGCATAGCCGCGGGTTGACCACTATTTGCTATCATAAATAGTCTAGCATCACAGTATACATATTTGAGTGCTGACAGTGAAAATTTCAAAAATCATTTTTACATCGACAATTTTACTGGCTCCATACCGTGAAAACATCGTTTTGTTCCTCGTCAAACTGAACGAAAAAAAAAATTCCTGCGACAAAAATATTTTTGTGCTCTCCATACAAAATGGGTCGGTCGGGAGTCTCACTTTGTTTGGAGAGACCAAAAATTTTTTTGTCGCAGGTATTTTTTTTTTGTTTGACGAGTACTATCACTACTTACAGGAACAAAACGTTATACTTGTAGGAGCCAGTAAAGTTGTCGATGTAAAAATTATTTTTGAAATTTTCACTGTCAGCACTCAAATATGTATACTGTGATGCTAGACTATTTATGATAGTAAATAGCGGTCAACCCGCGGCTACGCTCGCGTTGTGTAAGATTTTCCCGTGGGAGTAAGACTTTTTCCCGTAAAAAGTATCCCATGTGTTAATCCAGATTACAAACAATTTCTACCAAATGTGCATTTTTTAAGTGTTGTCAGTTTGAAATCAACCGTTAACTAAATAAAATATTCGAAACTGTTCAAAAGACACAGTAATATGAGGTAGAGAGCTTGCCGGCCTACATGCGCACGCGGCGCCGAACCACCAAACTAACGCACTGAGTCATTTTATTTTACGCTGTTTCACGCACAGATGGTTTTGACTTTACGATACTTTAAATACTTTAATGCGCATTTTGGTACAGTTACTTCTCAAGCGATTATATTGAAAAGCGTTTGTTTTGGCCTAAAAATAAAAATACGTGATAGTATGAAATAATAATAATAATATGTTTGGCTGTTAGAATTTTCTGATTTTCTGTGCTCTCGCAGTGTCTGTTTGACCTAGTTATTTTCTAGATAGTACTACATATACGCGTACATCTTTTTCTATTATGTTCTTTAAAAAACCACCATAAAGTGAGTTATCACCAAAAGTTTTTTGTTTGTACTGTAATAATTACTTAAGGGGCTACCCTATGCGAACACTAGCGCCACATCGATAAAAAATCACAAAATATATAAAATCTGTACGATCAATTTGAAGCGTAGGTATTTTAGTATTTTTAGAAATAAGAAATTTTATATTACCCTATACGTTGTAGTAAGAGATAGCAAATGTGCTAAATACGGCCGCTTTTAGCTCTTCGCTATCTGTAAGTACAATTAACCATAGTTTACTAATTAAAACAGTTCTAAAAATACAACAAGACTTATGAAACAATTTGATCGTCCAGATTTTTGATATTTTGTGTTTTCACCAAGTTATGATTTTTTGTCGATGTGGCGCTAGTGTTCACATGGGGTAGCCTCTTAACTAGCGTAACTTAGCCAAGATTTCTATAAGATAAACAGCTGCAGCAAGCTGTCTTATTAACCATGATGTGCCTTTTTGCGCCTCGTAGTTCTTTGCCCTCATTGCGCATTGTCATCGAACTGGCTTTAGCAAAGTCACTTGCTTTCGATTGTCAATAAAAAGTCGATGCCTTGCCCGTGGGAGCTCTGTATTGAGGCTAAATTGGCCATTGTAGGGGCTTGTCACTTGTGTTACGAGTAAAAGTGATGTCGTATGCTTTATAGCCATGTAAATGGATTGTCATAGGTTGCATGCTCTTCCTTTTCCGGGAGTTAATTTGATGGTCTATCAGAGTCAATTTCATTCAATTTGTAAAATGATAGATACAAAACCTTCTTATCTATGACCTCTGATAGCCAAGCGTGATTTGACGCACATATCTGTGGATTTGCTGTAAGTATGTATGTAAATAGTTTGTATTCTAGGATTGTATATTCTTTCAATTATTCTATTCTATCGTGAATTTCTTGGCTTTCTTGTAAAACTTGACAATACAATAGAAAATCTTCACTTCATTACATAAATTACTGTCATCGATTCAATCGTAGTCTAATAGAGTTATAATAATCAATCACAATGTAACACTTTGAGAATCGCTTACGAAACATACAATAACCCGCCATACATTACTCACCATACTGGCCAAAACACATCAAAACAAAAGAAAGTGTTCGCCGAAGTGCGGTGCACATTCGACTCACGCGCACGTTGAAAGTGAATCGAGGCACGGCCAGCATCAGAACCTGGGCTAAGGTCATGGGCGGCGAATGCTAATCAATCCGAAAACGAATCAACATGCATTTGTATGTGGCCATCCGAAACGAGCGTCAGTGTTACCGCGAGAGCGTCAGTGGCGCCGCGATAGAGCGGCAGTACTACTATATTAATAGGGGATCGGACTACTTTTTTTTATTTTATAAATTAAAACTTCTTAGTTTCTGCTATCGAACACTAAAATAATTTTTGCTCTATCTTTAAAATTGACTAAGTTATAAAGGTTTGATCGGAGCTACCGGAGTTACCGGCTTTAAGCATTCAATTATGACACTCTTCTAAAAATATTGTGGCGGCTGATGATTTGATAAAGATATGGCCATTTGAGGAAGTGGCCAATGCGACAGGAAAAAAGTATTCAAAGAACTGGTCGTTCGTGGGAAGTGGCCATTCGAAGGACTGGCCGTTCATGGGAGGTGACCGTTCAAGACATGTGGCCATCATCAGCAGCTCATATACGTGTCCCCATCGAGGGGCTCGAGCCTACCATGAATTAGGGCGATAAGGCATTAGTCGACCACGCTGCCAGAGCTGTGCTGACCGAGGCAAGGTAAATAAAGCGATTCTATTGGTTCTTGAAAAACACATCCCTCGCAACGCATCCTCGCACATCTCTGGTGGAAAAGCAGCCTTAGAGGGAAGTGCGGACTCGGTTCAAAGTCAGACTTATTGGAACGAATATTTTTTTATATCGACACCCCTTGTTTCGCTCAATTATCCCCTACCCTTATTAGGGATATGAAAAATAAGATGGGTTGTCCTGGCAAATAGTAATTTGTTTTGTTTTTGTTGTTTCTACTATATCTATGACTAAGCTGTTATCTACCACTATCACTGCACCCATGCAGCCCTATAGCACTTTCCACAGTGAAAGTTAATTAGAATCCGAAAAAGGGGCGATTCAAACATTTAGTTAGATTAACATCTCCATATGTAACGTGACTCGTAAGTGCCATATATATATGTGGTAGATACAAGAGATACGTGGCCAGCCACCGTGGTAATTGTGTTTTCTTTAGTTAAAGTTGTAATCTTGATTTCTGTTATATAAAATTTTGTAAAACAGGACGCGTTGATGTCTTTAGTATGAAGGTCATATATATTCTTTATTGCAACAGTACTTTATAGAAAAGTCTTATTCCCACGGGAAAATCTTGCATAACGCAAGTGTAGCCGCGGGCGGAAAGCTAGTAATACATAATAATATGTATCTCCAACACTGCAGCTGTAATCTATCAATCACTATCAACAATGCAAATATCTCTTATTATGTGACTACACTAAAATATTATTAAATTTCGTCATTATAGTTCCTCTACAATATAAGATTATGGATTTACATCTGGACAAGTATGACTATTGATGACGACTATTTTTTTTAATTATATCTTTTTATATATATATATAATTAAGCTTGTGCGATAGGCATCACATTCGTTCGTTCTAGTGGACTTTCATGAACATTGCAGTGACATAAGGACTGCTCGCAATCCTTCGTAACACGATGTCGTAATTAAACAGTTGTAATCTGAGTGAAGTAACGCTTGCTTCCGGGATTACTAATGAATGGTAGACATAAGTGGATAAACGAGACAGGAATTAGACTCATAGACTGGGTGCTTACCAAATCAGACTTTCAGCGCAGTTATCTATCGGCGATCAGAAAAAACAATTGTTATCGATTACAACGCGTCTCTGTACGTAGGGATTAGCTAGCAGTAAGTTGCTTTGCATGTAATTCATCATAATATGATGAACGTTACCAGAGTTGTTGAACTTAAATGGATTATTAAATCATTAGTTAGATTATCTGTAAGTATCTTTTAAACGTATATGACAGACCAAAGGTATCATACCTAAAGCACCCTATGAAGCTATTTGAGCTATAACTTATTAATTAGTGTTCTAACTAAAAGTAACCTGCTCAATAAAAGAAACGTAGTATACGTATTTAAATCATCGTTATATAATACAAATATGTACATAACTGTTTATTAATATTATGTAGGTATGTACGACAATCCAAGTTTGATACAAATTACAATTTCGATATCTATTTACATGAATATTTAAAATGGATCAATACATGAATATACTTATAATTTTATATAGGTATTTTATTTTGTTACTTATATTGTAGAGCGTCGGTGGTCTAGTGGTTAGGGCCGCTGCCTCCCGTCCGGGAGACGCGGGTTCGACCCCACTACGTACCAATGTGTTACCGAATTTCGAATTCATATGACGTTTATTCGACGCATGGTGAAGGAAAACATCGTGATGGAACCTGCACACCGGTAGGCTCGAGCCCCTCGGACGTATATGACCTGTTGATGACTTATATTGTATATAATGAAAATTGCCTGTTCGGCTTAGGCCGCCCCCAGTCTCCTCCATTCTTCTCTGTCCCCTGTCCCTAGCTATTCTTCTCCATTCCGGACACAAAGAACATTGTGATTGCGACTTCCTAAATAAATGCATGCAAAACCAGGTAAACATGTTATATTTCAATTTATTAGGCTGTTTCTCAAGAGTCTAAACAGTATTTTTTGAGAAACGCATGTCGTTCTCTTTCTAGTAATCTGATACAGTTATTGTAAGAGCGAGAGGATATTAAGTATAGGTCGCTAGATTTTATCACCGATCCTACAAGTTCAAGTTCTTAGAAAATTAGAAGACTGAAATGAAAACATAAACTTGTAAACACTTAGTATGACAAGTGTCTCTTCCGTATAATACGAGTGCAATAAAGTGTTTATATACATACATACGAGTATTCCTATTTTTCTTCTTTATTTTTAGTAGAAATTCATTAATTCAACATCAACATCAACGGCCCGTTACAGTCCACTGCTGGACTTAGGTCGACATTAAGTAAGAGCTCTTTATGGCTTTATGAAATAAAAGTTATACCTCTACGGAATATTACATATTTACCAGAAATGCGAGTACCATAAATATCTGTATTTGTAATATAAGCCAAAATGTACCAGTAAAAGTTTATTTTGAAAACCAGGTTACAAGGTTAGCAGCAAAGATTTCTGACCTTTTATATTATTCCTCTGAGGTTACCAGGCCTCTGTCCCTCCATGATAAAAAAAAGTTTTTTTGTTGAACAGTGTCTTGTAAACTCGGATGATTAAATAATAAATAGATAGATCGATAGAAAAAAAAACTATTATTATTTGTATACCTAAATATTACCTATCAGGTAGAGTAGAGAAGTTTATTTTTCCATTTTGTCTTAACGTTTAGCTATCATGACATGACTGCTTCAAAATCTGTTCTTCTGTAAAACATTTGCCAACCTTGTTAAAAAGAAAGGTTATTTACAAAGTAAACAAACCATGGTAATTGCTTCTTTGTGAGGTTTGTACACCAAAATTCACCAAATAATAAAAGTGAAACTAGGTAGGAAATCGATCACGCTGTGCTTTCTACTCCTCGCTTTTTGGACGTAAACACAAAATGATAGCCTGATAAACAATAGTCTATGAATTGGGTATTCATTCGTAGACTGACAATAATAATAGCTCTATTCTATCCTAGATATCTCTATTCTCTCTTATATAAATTCGTTACGTTATTCCTACAAGTACCGAGTAGTATTTTTCTAAAAGTGAGAAATTATGATCATATTGTAGTTCTAATCAAATCAACGGCCCGTTACAGTCCACTGCTGGACTATGAGCCTCCTCCACTTAAGTGTTTGGTTTTGCCATAATCTCCACGCTTGGCAGGCGGGTTGGAGATCGCAGATTAAAAGGTTACTGTATCAGAGAGCGCTGCTGCCCGTTCCCTGTTCAATGTGTAGTCCCTAAGTCGCCTCTTACGACACCCACGGGAAAAGTAGGGGTTGTTAACTTTGTAGTTAATTTTGTGTTATTCCGTGGTTGGTTTAAAAAACGACCATATTCGTATTGTTTTTATGTAATTATGTTTTATGAGTACATAAGTAGGTAATTTGACAATTTGTCTCTTTATTATGATTAAATTTAATAACTTGTATTGCAATGTTAAATCAGACGTTAGTCTAGTCAGTACAGCGGTATGTTTCTCTCCCAACGAATTAGCCTTGCAATTCAAAGGGAACGCTGCCGGTATTTTGGAACCATGCCTCTTGAAAACATGATGTTATTGTACATCATTTCATTTATTTGTTGTTGTTAATTAAATGGCAGTAAACTAAAAAATAATACTCAGTACTTATCTTATTTATTTCAAAACTAATTACGTACGGTTTTATCGTATTAATACCTAAACACAGTCTTGCAATGAGCGATGGAAACTTCAAAGCCATCTCAGCTTGGCCCTAAAAAACTAGCCTACCTAGTTTTGAAAAGTGTATCTTATATCTGTGTTAAGATCTAGCAAGACCTGTTTGGTACCGGCTGGATGGGATGCTCTAGTAGGCTCTAACGGGGTCCATACATACACATTAAGTTATATGAAGCGTGTCTTTTGCCTGTTCTTGCTCGTATAAGTTGTTGGTCATGGTGTTGGCTGAATGTGTTACATTATAGAATCACGGATTGTTGTTGTGTTTATACGATAGAGCTGTCTGCCAGACTAAATACAGATTCCTAAAGTCGATCCATTATTTTGACATGTAATCAGTGGCTTAGAAAAACGCCGCGTACCAAAACATTTGCGTTCAAAACTGCACGAGCACTTTTTGTACAGACCAGTTTTTGGATGCAACTTTTTAGGCATCCTCATATTGAATGAATGCGTATTCATTGTAAACCATGTACATCAAAAACGTGGCGTACAAAACCAGGGGCGGTCATGAAAGTTTCCCGATTTTTCCATCATCATCAACGGCTCATATACTTACGTCCCCACCGAGGGGCACGAGCCTACCTTGCATTAGGACGATCGACCACGACCTCGACCGGCCTTAGTCGACCACGCTAATAACATACTTTCCCAAAGTAATAACATATTTTTACGTATTACGTATATCCTTTTTTAATATACCAGCTATGTACGTACTGTACGTACAATATACCAGGTGTTACAAAACTACAAATAAAGCCGAAAGGGTGTGAATCTGCTCGTAAAACTGAACAACTTTCCCCAAAGAACATAGGTCGAAAAACGATTTAAAAAAATCGCATTCCCATACAAAATGTAGATGGTCTCCATACAAAATTTACTCGTCTTTTTGTAACACCGTGTATATGGATGTGTCATTCAGTATAGTTTCATTAAGGATAAGCTTAACTTTTTACTAAGTAGAAAACAACCAAAAACGTGAACCTTCCGGCGGCAACTTGAACAGCTTCGGCCTATACATTTACTAATTACTTAAAACTATACAATGCGATATAAGGTTTTGATGATTAATAATTAAGAACTAGTAAGTAATTTACACTTTGTGTGAAATATTTTTTCAGCAGTGGACGTCTTTCGGCTGGAATAACGATAATTATGTTCAAAATGTAGAGTTTAGTTACTTTGTAACTTATTTAATTGTTATGTTTAATTCGTTTTATTTTCGAATTATATTTGTACAATCAACAATATCCACTGCCCTGTTACTTTTTATAACAGTTTAACTTAATAAAAAAATATACTCACCACCCATTTTCACGCCACCAAAACTCCGTACATGCATAACCACAGCCTTATATTTCACTTCTCATCACTCTCACAGCACAAAAGTATACTTAAGTTCAGCTTAGAAAAAATACGTCAAGTCAATGTGGTAAAATTGATACTTGTAGTAAATCTCACTGTCGCGGATGCGTGCGCTAGAGTCGCAGTGGAAAGTGGCGACTGCGGTGCGCGGTCCACTGCGCGCGCGCCGGTAGCGTTGGGGGAGAAACGCCACCACCAAAAAGTGGTAGGTGTTATTCGTAATGTCGTTCCGTGTGTCCGTCATTCTGCGTATATATCATTTAGCGTACTCAAAATGTGTAATTAAGCGTATTGCATTTTTAAATTACTAAGTATTACTAGCCTGGAAGATATCGCTTAAAGTGATGAAAGACTGCCATCTTTTTATTAGTCTTGTAAACCTGTAATACTTTATAGATTTTCTTTCTTCTGTGCAATAAAAATATTTGAATTATAATTGAACTAGTAGTGGTGAAAATAATAAAATCTATTCATTATTTTCTGAAAATAACATGCGTATGCATGTGTTTGGATTTTATGGTTGTTTGTCCATAACTAAGGATATTTCTCAGATTTTTAAAGACTATTCTAGATTCGTTATTATATATTAATGATTTTTTTAAACTAGTACTTACACTGATGATCCCCCTATATTGCCCGCCTATCTGTAGACCCCTTCATTTATAGTTATTCTATTCATATCACAAATAAAATCAAACAAAAGAAGAAAATAATAAATTTATAAAAAAATATAGTCTTAAAAATGTTTTTACTTTTACATACTAAAATAAAGTCTCGCTCTATTTTTTTTAAGTTATAATTTATTATTTACTTCTAATTTAATTACCGTTATGAAAACACCCGGAATCCGGAAATGCCAGTAAAATGCCACGATGCCAAACATATTTGTCAAAAGTTCAAATAAAATCGCTGTCATTGTTTAAAAATGTGTGTGTTCCAGTTTCCACGGCTGCGGGATTGCGGTACGAACGAAGTGCTGCTGTCTCATTCATAAATAGGGAAAATGCATTAAAAAATATTAGATTTTTTCATAGTTCATCTGAAAGTATACAAAAATAGAATACTGACAGTCAAAACAGAATCAAATTGAACGAAAAAAAAAAACTAGTTGCAAAATTTTCTATGACGTCATATGTGTCGTCGGACCTCTCTGTCTAACCATCAACTTTGAAGCCTTATAACTTTGTTTCTGAGCAAGATATTTGGAATTTATTTTTGTGTGATGATCTGGAACTTGAAATATTTCGATTAATGAATTTAAAAAAAATTATGCATGTTCCTTATTGTTCAAAAACAATCACCATATTGCTCTAAAGTTACATCATCGGAACTTGCACTGACATTATACTCAACCTAGTTTCCGCAAAAACCGGAAGATCGGAAACCGGTTAGGCTGCGAGCAGTCTAGTCGTAGATCGTAAATAATAGTTTGTATTGAATTGATTATGCATAAAATAACGTAAATTAGCTTTGAATTATATTGTCAAGATGTTTATGTAATACTGTGACATAAATGTTCGATTATATTATGGGTGATTGAATTGCTAATCGTTCGAGAGTACGAGACCAAATTTTTTGTTTTTCTTTAACCTAGAAATACGAAGATCGGAATAACTTTCGTTTAGGTGTTTAATTGTATCAACCTATTATTTTTTCTATAAATTTCTGCTTACCTCTTTAAGAATAAGAAAAGAAAGCGAGTTCACTTTCAACTTGCTTGGAAGAAATTGCTACGAAGCAATAAGGCCGCCTAACTGTTTACGTCTTCCTGTTTTTACTTCCAATCTGTTGTTATTCCTGTGTGTGTAAAAAGTATCTTTCTTCTTTAATTTAAGAGCTTTGCTCTTGTCGGTGGAGTAACCGCCATTCCTCTGTCTAATGCCAGCGATTTGATGTCTTGATACGATATTACATTAACTTTTTCCTTCACTTGATCGAAAAAACTTCGCCTTGGTCTTCCTCTTTTCCCTTCCAGCTTTCCTTCCATAATGTTTTTCACAAAGTTGTCGTGCCGCATCAAGTGCCCTATCATCTTTCCCCTTCTGCTTTCGATTGTCTTGAGTAAATTTCTGTTCTCCCAAACCAACTCCAAAACCTCTAAGTTAGATTTTCTTTCCGTCCAGTTTATCCACACATGGTCCGTGAGTTTATCCTTTCCATCTTTCTCCAATCCAACACTACATTTCAAATGCCTCTAACCTTTCTCTGTCCCTTTGGGTCATTGTCCACGTTTCACTTCCATATAATGCTATGCTCCAGATGTATACCTTTATTAAGCGTATTCGTAGATTCTGATTAATATTTGCATTAAACAAGTGTTTTTGGTATTAAGAAAGATAAGAAAAAGACAGCTTTTTTATTGAAAGCTTTTTAGCCATTTTTTTAAGTCGCTTGTGATAATACTGCCCAGATATTTAAAGGAATTTACTTGTTGAATGTCAATTTTATTTAGCTCTATTGTTCTTCTGATTGGTGTACTCGTAGTTTTAGATGTAATTGATGTTTTTGTTTTATTTATGTCGATTTTAAGGCCAAAACTTTTAAACACTGTATCCATTTCGGTTATAAAGCTTTGTAAGTTTTCACTACTATCAGCTAATGCCGCTATGTCATCTGCAAATTTGATACACTGTGTACGTTCTCCGTTAAATTTGACTCCATCTTTAGCCGAAGCTACTATTCTCATAATCTTGCATAATCTATGAAAATGTTGAAGATGATTGGTGATAGTGGGCATCCTTGTCGGACCCCTTGTCTAATCTATGCTGTTCTCTTTTACAGATTCTTGTTCTTTGTATAATTGATTATTCTTCTGTCTCTGTAGCCCAAGCCGGCGTCTTTAAGTATTTTCATATTTTTTTCCAGTCTACTTTATCGAACGCTTTTTCAAGATCAAAAAGTATATTCGTTCATATTTCATGCCTGATATTTTCAACACTTATTCCGAAGGCTTTTTTATCCTGATATTAAATGCAGAGTCGTCAAATCCATCGGTTTAGAAACAATTAAACTCATAGGTATATATTTCAAAATTTCCCTTGGTCTTATTGAAATGACAAAACCCCTTGTAAATTCATTCTCGCATACAAATGCGTCGAGTTACGTCGCGCGGTGCATCGATGAAATAAATTAATATCTATTGTATGGTTTCTCTGCTCATTTCTATTCACAACAAGGTGCGCGAGCGCATATGGGCCTGTGCTACGATAATTTCTCTCGTCCTTTGGAAAGCGCATTGAAAGTGGTTCCGGAATATTTTTGGACACCCGATAAAGTAGAAAGTTCATTAGGGTACCTTTGATGTAATTAAGATAAGACTAGACGTGACTCATTGACAGAAGGTATTCTTCTTATTGCCCTCAGGTATAAATTTCGCAAAAAAAAACAGGACCAAAGACTGTGGACGAACGAACAAGAAGAAAAACCTCGCATCAATGCTACGCATACAAAATTCATAAATAATGCTCAGAAATTGTTTAACACAAAACAACTTTTATTGATCTTATAAAATAAATAATAACAATTATAAATGAATCTTTTACATTTATCTGATTATAATTTGTTTGTAATGATAATCACGTTTTGATGTGTCAAATATTTTGTAAATATAATTAAGAGATTTTTCCAAACCGTGAGTAAGATTTGTGTTATTTTAATTAAAATCTAACATAGCTTAACAGCTGACAGGTTTAAAATCTCCCAAGTGACTGTTAAGGTCTTCTCTTTCAACTCCTTCATATCTTCGTCAATTACCAAATGTTTCTTCAACAGCATCAATGTTTTCACCAGCAAACTGTACTTTGACAGCTGTCTCTTCCTCGCATCTTGACTCTTATTTAAGGTAATCTTCAACAGAGTGAGCCAATTTAGCACAAATGCGAGAAATTCATCGGTAATGCTTTGGGTAAGTTGAAATTGCACTAAAGTATGTGTCCATGGTTGGGAAGTCAATGTTGCTACTAAGTTAGGGTCGTTTTTGGCCATAATTGCATGTCTAAATATGGAGCTTAGTGTTTTCCAGCCTGCTAAAGTTTGACTTTTGGAGTCCTGTAGACAAATATTTTTAACACAAATAAATTTTACCTAATTTTGAATTAACCTTCTAAGATAAAATACATTATTCTGGCTACCTGATGTACCTTGTGTTTTGTATTGTGCGTGTATGTTTGTTAAAGTGAATTATGTATAATTTTTAAACAAGAGAGAATACATATTTATATGTATTGTGCCATATTTATATGTATTGTGCCATATTTATATGTATTGTGCCTATAATATCAATATGTACATTCAGTACTATTTTTTTAAGAAACTTACTCGGCAGCACAACATTAGCTGGATCCTAAACATCAGCGCCCTCAACGCGTTGCATTGCTGCGTGAGTGAAGGCTGGTCTCCTAGATCGTAGGACAACACCAGCGGTGTATTCGCTCCAGAATTGAGCACCATGTGCACCAGTTGCAGCAAAGATGCGCCTCTTTCGTTGGTGCTATCTTGTCTTAGCGATTTTATCACTAACTGGGTCTGAATCTGTAGTACTGTTTTTGGCTAAAAGTAAATTAATTAATGATAATAACATTGGTGTCAATTCCCGCAGCGAAATTAAATTTAAGTTTAATATTAGTCTTGTCACTTTCTGACCCACGACCATGAAAAAGGACAGGCGATTGTCGTGTCCGTTTCGATTGCTCGGCCACGACCATTATGAGTGCCAGCCAAATTTTATAGCGCAAATGTCAGGTTTTGACGTGTACAATGTAATTTTAAACGGCTTGTTTTAGGATCCCGCTTAAAATTGACGTTTGTGACATAAAATTTGACGTTCAAAAGAGCCGACAATCTCCCGTCCTTTTTCATGGTCGTGGGTTACAAAGTGACAAGACTAATATTAAATTTAAATTTAGTTTCGCTGCGGGAATTGACACCATTATATTCAAAATAACGAAGTCTGCGATAACCTGCCTTTGATTGAACTGAAAGAGACAATACTTAATATTTGATTCGTATCTTAACTGTTTTCTAATGAAAGTGCCTTACTCGCTGTTTTTAAGGGGCTACCTGAAAGCGCACTAGCGCCACTTCGAAAAAAAAATCATATCTCCGAAAAAACTAAATATATTAAAAAAGTGGACAATCATTTTAAAGTGTAGCGTGTGTACTTTAGTATTTTTAGAAATACCGAATTTTATAAAATTTTATACGGTGTAGTAAGAGATAGCGAAAGTGCTAAAAACGGCCGTTATAACAATAAATAACTGAATTTATCAATTCTAAAAATACAACAACACTAATGAAACAATTCGATCGTTCATATTTTTGATATTTTGTGTTTTCACTAAGTTATGATTTTTTATCCAAGTGACGCTAGTGTTCACATAGTACCCTATGTGAACCTATAATATCTTAAGGGGTACCCCCCCTTAAGATATTTTGGTGAGTTTTAACAGTGTAATTTAGAAATATTAATAAATTACAATATCACCCACCTGATAATTGTTTTTGGTAAAATAATGCACAATGTAGGAGAGCAGTTGTAAGGCTGCGCAGGCGACTCGGTCGTCGGAAGAGTTGGTGGCGGTCAGTACACTGGGCAGGAAACCCGGACGGTTTATGTAGATCAGCAGAACTGGGAACCATAAACACTATTGCGTAACGAATTCGGGACTTTTATGTGTTGGCGACGAAAATATCAACAATTATTATTTCTTAATCCAAATATTGGGCTCCCAGACTCCCAGGCCGCCCACTTAAAATGGGATTGGGCTGGCCCCGTCACCCGAATGCCTAACGAACTGTGGGCTAAAGTCAAAGTCAAAGTCAAAATAATTTATTTCCATAGGATGTTATTACATTTTTTTGGGTGAGTTCACTAACACAATGGCGGAATCTGTTAGCTACTTGTAAAAGACCAACAGTTGGATGCCCCAGAACGCAGCAAGATGTCGTGGTCGGCCCCGCAAGAGGTGGCGAGACGAACTCGCTGCCTACCGTGGCGAGTGGGAAAACTTTAGTAAGGTTTAACAAAACATCGAAAAATTTGCGTCTAAGCATTTAGAACGTGGTATATAGAACTTAGTCACTTTATCCATATTGACTTCGTAAGGGACAAATGCAAGTTCCTCGATCGAGACCATGAGGTTTGATGTTTTTTTTAATTAGTTTAGTATTTAGAAAGGACTATAAAGAAATTAAGCTATTTCACTTACCTCTATTATCGTTTTGGTTGTTAGACAGGCCCAACAAGTACAAGCATAGCTTCATACAAACATGTTCGTAGTGGTGTTTCGACACTAAATCGTTCATTCCATCCTTGCTCTTCGAGAATATGGTGGTGACTAAAACGGCCACTTTCAAACATATCGACAAGTCTATTTCTTTGGGCAACACTGTTGTTGCCAGCTCAAGCAGATAACAGATGTTTAAATCTAGAAAAATTAAACTTAAAATATAAAGATGATGATGGTGAAATCAAAATCGAAAGTTCTGATCATGAAACACAACAATAGGGGATCGGACTGTTTCTAAATTTACCATATTTTATGAATTATTTTTGAAATATAGATTAGTAGCAGATGATTCGCGAAGAAAAAAACAGAATCGGTTGAAAAACGAATTTACAGTGATTTTTTAGAGTTTCAATATGTCTATCTCTTTCAAAAACGATTATTTGTATGGAGATTATATGGCGTTACTAATAAATGACGTCACAAGTGGATATGTGCCTCTCTGTCTAATCTTGAATATCAAACCTTTATAACTCGGTCAATTTTAAAGATGGAGCAAAAATTCTTTTAGTGTTCGATAGCAGAAACTAAGAAGTTTGGATTTATAAAATTAAAAAAGTAGTCCGATCCCCTATTTCCCCCAAGTTTATCTCAATTTAAACTGACAGAAAATACTTTCGGACCATTTTGTAACCGGTACGAATATCGAATCTACTTGACAAATTTTATCGTGGTGAGCCCGTGATTAACGTCTTACACCTACCTATTTCAAATTCCTCTATTAACGTCTTCGACAGCACGCTCGGCAACGCTGACCACACAAAGGCTGCGAACTCCTGCGCGCTCTCTTCGTCACCATCCTCCAAACAGTCCTGGAGGACCCTCATACAGTTGGACACTATCTTCGCGTCCTTGTTGTGAATGAGGATGTTCAGCAGAAGCTCCCTCACGATGGGCTCCGTGGTTAAATCTTCGGGTATAGAGTCCTCCAGTTTGAGCCATTGCGATAGCTGAAATTTTGTAATGTTCCTATCTACACAAGTTAAATTAACAACGTTAAGAATAATTCATATATAGGGTGTAAATTAATTAGCGCACAATTAACGGAGGAACCTATCCATGAAACTGAATAATTTTCCCCAAGGAACGTAGGCTGAAATATGAAAAAAAAAACTGATCAGAAAAAACTAGACATGTCTATCAATTAGAACATTTTATTTCTGCGCGTAAATAGACTCTGTTCTTTGTTTGTGTCGCCGCGCACGCGTTCATGTAGTAGTAGTATAAGTGTGTACACACGTAAAGGGGTAGCGAGCGCGCACAGAAATAATGACTAAAGTAGAATCGACAGGCGCGGTGATGTGATCAGCTGATTAGTTTTTTTTTATATTTCAGCCTACGTTCCTTGGGGAAAATTATTCAGTTTCATGGATAGGTTCCTCCGTTAAAATATTGTGCCCTAATTAATTTACAACCTGTATAAAGGATCAAAAATCTTCTACTGTTTCCGCGTCTATCAAACACTAGAAAAAGTGATGGATGATTCCAAAGAATCATTGGATAAATTTATTATTCTTAAATCATCTTCAATCATTTGTTAAACAAGATCGTCCTTACACATATCAAATTATTATTTCAAATTCTAAAGAAAGAACTACTTCTAGAGACCCACAGACTGGACCTTGTCTGTCAACCAGACAACCTTAGAAGTGGAAATACCACAGATAATTAAAGTGGGGAATACTAACAACTTGTAGTCTAACGTAGTTAGGGATCCTCAGAGAGGTGAAGGCCCAAAGCAGCATGGCGGGGTGGTGCGTGTAGAAGGCCGAGGGTTCCGGCTCCAACATGCTCACGAGACGGTCCGTGGCCTTCTCCAGGTAAACCCTCTCCTCCAACGACTCCATAGAACCGTTCGAGATCGTTGACATCTGCACCGAAAGAGACCAAAGACCAAACCCAGACTGTTAGTTTTCTAAAATTCTGCTTTATCTTCTAACTTTTACTTTTCAACATTGATGTAATTAGGTATTTTTAAAGTAACTTGTCTCATAATTTGAAATAAAACATTCGGAAAGCAAAACATTAATACGAGGTCTTTTTACTTTGTCATTCATAACGTTGACACCGGGAAAACTAATGTCTACCCCGTATAAAATTGGGCCTCAACGAATTATCTATAGTCTAGAAGGGTAACCGTCCTTCAAAGCCCGCTAAAACATGGCACCTAATAATTTTGACAGACGACGACGGGTAATGTCGCTGCTGTACATTGAAGCTTACTTTCGACGTTCTTACCAACCGAGTCATATAAAACATCATTGTACCGCGTATTCGAATGTCATATGGTATAGTTTTGCTTTCTTTGGTATTCATTTGGTGGGGTCAAGTTTGAAGCGTAGTACTTTTCTAGACTATAGATAATTCGTTGGCTTAACTATTTATAGGAAAGTTGAAACCAATATAAGATTACAGCAAAAACGAGCCAAAGGGCTTTGATGATGTATGTTGGATGCGAGAACGTTCTCGGCAATCTCAGGATGTGCTCCACCAGGAACGGGAGGAGCGCTGCGGTCGCTTCTTCAGGGCTGAAATTACAGGAGTTTGAGTACAGACTTATGGCACGGTCGCCGAGCAGAAAGAATTTCGTACGTTGACCTGTTATTACCTGTCTCTCTGTTATTCCGTCCCACTCGGGCATTGCATCTGTAGGAGTGGGATGGCAATATATTTACACAGGAGTAACAGAGACAGGTAATAACAGATCAACACACGAAATTATTTCTGCTCGGTGACCGTGCTTTACCACTGAATCTGTGAAATGGCCAGAATTAGAACGACGACGATTACTATGGAAATGTCAACTTTCAGAAGAGTCGTGATTGGTTGTACAACCCATGCAGATAAAGAATAGATATGAAAATGGCGTCCGCTCGCATGCTATCTCGCTCACAATCTATCGCTGTCTATTTTCACACAGTGAAGTACGCGCAAAAAAATAATGATAATAATCAGGGGTTGGATTTAGAAACAATTGGAATCGATCGGAGGAAACTGAGCATGTAGGGAGGTTCAGAGGGCTTAACTGAATCCCGCTACATCAGTTGGGGGCTAATGTTGCTCGCGTCCGTAGGCGAAGCCCTTTTGGGCCTCACGATTCCAGATACCCTACACGTGGCTCCTGGGTAGTGCTAAATGAGCGACTCGATTCCTCCGGGTAGGGGGGTTTGCCGGTGGCCCCTTGTAATTCTTAACATCGTGCAGCATGGTGGTAGGACTCTCTCAGGGTCCGCCTGGCTTGCGACCACCCTCACGCCGAAACCTGTCGTGAACCACCCTAGGGTGTATTTCGACTGTGCGCGTGAGTGCCCGACTGTTGCAGTCCCGGCAGTGCTCGGTCCTGCATGGACCTGAATTCTTGCAGCGCTGTCTTGCTGGGCTTGCCGCTCCGGCGCGGGGGCCAGGGAGACCCGACGAAACGGTTGCCCGCTGGTTTGTAGATGAAAAAGAATAATTAATAACAAAAAATAGTCAGTAAGAAAAATAAAAATCGATTTATGAGAACTTGTTTTGCAAACCGTACCATAAGTACCCGCCGCCATTTTCATATCTATTCTTTATCTGCATGGGTTATAATGCAATTTTACATTACTACTAGCGCCGCCGATCATTTCACAGACAAGTTGGTAGGTCTGTTAGCCAACGCATGCAGCTAGATACTCGCATTACGAATACCGCTCCCTACTGAATTTCAAGGTCAAAGAGTCCAGTTGCATGTACTGGCTAAAGGAAAGCGGTAAAGGAAAACATCGTAAAGAAACATGCATACACCTGCGAAAAAAATACCAACATATTACGGCCGATCACTGAAGGCTCGAGCCAATCTGTGTGTAATTCAGTGTATGCTCGAACCCCTCGGTGGGTTACCACATTATTTATGTCTAACTGGCGGTCCGCCCACAGCTACACTCGCGTTGTGTAAGATTTTCCCGTGGAAATAAGACTTTCACGTAAAAAGTATCCTATGTGTTAATCCAGATTACAAACTATCTCCATTCCAAATCCGTTGAGTACTTTAAGCGTGAAAGCGGCACAAACATTCAAACATCTAAACATCCAAATATAATTTCACACTAGTGGTTTGAGATTTTCCCGTGGGAATAAGACTTTCACGTAAAAAGTATCCTATATGTTAATCCAGATTACAAACTATCTCCACTCCAAATTTCATCCAAATCCGTTAAGTACTTTAAGCGTGAAAGCGGAACAAACATCAACATTAATTTTAGTGTGATGTGATGAGCTGACAACAACCAACGTAGTTTTAGTTTGTGCTAAAGCCAACCAGATAAAGCTCTGTTTACCCCTTTGAAGATAGAAGCGTGATTTTATATGTACAACAACATAGAAGAAAATTATTAAACTAAAACATAATAAATACTTCTCAGAGGATTGGCAGCAGAAGTAAATGTAGATCAAGAGACTGTATGGTTGGCTTCTTTGCAGCTGTAGTCCAATACTTTGAGGCTTCTCTATACCGTTCTGCAATTCCACCAGACCCACCTGGAAGAGAAATTTCGGGTAATTTTTATATAAAAAAAACCTTTAGCAATTAAAAAAAAACGATTGTTTTCAATCAATCTTTATATAAAATCCTGCTACGGCGTAGAAATTTGTTACGACATTGCTACACCTTCCTGTTGCTCTTATTATAAAGTATGGGTAATTATTTTTAATCAACTCAAAATTATAGTTATATCAAGTGAAATAAAGTAACTATTCATTTAGACACATCTGAAAAAGAACTTGATCTAAAATTATGTACAAATAACTTTTGGAAAACCCAACTGCCCTCCCTAGAAACGGTAAACATTATAATCCCCTTACACGAAATCCTACTACGATGCGCGACGTAGCAATTTGCTACGAGATTGCTACGCCCTTTCTTATTAGTTCAAGAAAAACTTTTTGAACTAACCAAAATTGTCCGAAATAAATTAATTATTATTATTATTAAAATCAAATTATTGTGTTATGGGAATGGAGACTACCAAATAAATACTCAAAGGTAACATTATGATGTTTTGGAATAAGTTATTTTTTCTCACGGATCTAATCGCTATTTCTACCAAATACTTATATACCTGACGGGCATGGACAAAATTTTATTATGGTTGTTATTTATTAGGCCACTACGTAGGTACTATTAATTCGACGCATTGAAGAAAAACATCGTGAAACTTGCATAAAAAAAAAACAACTACTGACCGAGAATTTATAATGGGGGATTTTCCAACAGCCAATTACAAAAAAATATGTAGTTCATAAATCTTCGATAGATGGCGTTGACGATTCGTGGATCCTAAGAAATCCGGCGAGTCACCCAGGACCTTAAAAGGATTTTTAAAAAGTATCTACGAAGTACACCTGGCGCCATCTATCGTCTTAATTGGAACTATTACGTTTATTTTTTAAGGAGCTGTCAGAAAATCCCCCATTGTTCTGTGATTATTTATCTAACAGCATAAAAATAATTATTAAAGAGAAAAACATCAATTACATGAATATCTCTGGCACAAGTCCCGCGGTCGTCTGCCTTCACATCGCCCACTTGAAGGTATTTTTCAGAGAGCACTTTCAACATCTCGCCAAGAACGAGTGTGCTCACTTTGCGCACTGTCATATCTTTCCTAAAAGAAACATTATTTTTGTACAAAACAGATAGGAATGTAATTCAGCTGTTAATTTCATTTGTAACTGCCTCGGGTGGACGAGCTTTTACCATTTTAGTTACATGATAAAGTTTCCCCTGGAGGGAGATTGCCACATTTTAGAACATTGCAAACAGATCAACTCAGGATTGAATGGATATCGATCTTGTAGATTCTCTTTTTGTACCGTGTGGTGACGGCAGAGTAGAATACATTTGTCACCAACCCCTACTCTTCCCGTGGGTGTCGTAAGAGGTGACTTAGGGACTACACATTGAACAGGGAACGGGCAGCAGCGCTCTCTGATACAGTAACCTTTTAATCTGCGATCTCCAACCCGCCTGCCAAGCGTGGAGATTATGGCAAAACCCTCCACTTAAGTGGAGGAGGCTCATAGTCCAGCAGTGGACTGTAACGGGCCGTTGATTGATTGAGATTCTCTTTTTGAGGTTTTTGACCTACTTAGTAGTAAAGAGGCCACATACATCATCTAACGTTTAATTAAGATAACATTTACCTTATTATTTGCGCCTGAGGCAACATCGTCAGGTAGCCCTTGGAAAACAGAACGTTACAGAAATCGGACAGGACTTCAGCATTTAGATTGTCATGTAGGAAGGACAGGAGGAACTTCAGAAATACTCCGTATTCATCTGTCGGGACTTGACTTTGGTTTTCCTGAAGTTATAAATTAATTCACAAGTATTTCATTTTTATTTTCTTTGTGTTTAGCTTTTGTTGCAGAGTGGAATAATACAACAACACAACATAACAACAATACAACAGCACAACAATAACAGCAGCACAACAATACAACAGCAGCAGTACAATTTCGAATGAAGTTCAGTCCGACTCACTGCAATCCAAATGATTACAAAGTATTATTTTCGTTATATTACTTCAAAGTGCATTTCGATCACAGCAATACTTTTTTAGGAGACGCGGGTTCGATTCCCACCACGTACCGATGTGTTTTCGAATTTCAAATTAATATGTACGTTTATTCGACGCTCTTACGGTGAAGGAAAACATCGTGATGAAACCTGCACGTTCCTGCGAAGAAATTCAAAGGTTGTATGTGAAATCGACCAATCCGCACTGGACCAGCGTGGTCGACTAAGGCCTAATCGCCCTATTCAGGGTTGGCTCAAGCCCCTCGGTGGGGATGTTGATGAATACTTTTAAAGCTGTATATTATATCGATCACAGAGCGAGCGAAGCGTCTCCGTTTCAGCTTGGCCAACATTGCTTTTGTATGTCCATCTGTCCATCTGTCCATCATCTGTTTGTTTTCCTATACAGGTCGCGTTTGTGATTCTCGTGAAGTTTTATGAGCAGGTTCGATAAATATATATTATAATATTTTTGTCAAGTAAATTTTAAAAAACTATACGGAGATATAAAAAGAAACTGCTAAAAACGTAAAAATATCATAAAGCAGCCATTTCGAACTTCGATCACAGAAAGATAAACTCGCGAGGTCATTAGCTCACACTGAGCCTCTCGTATATTATACTGTTCTGTCTATATTTCTCTACGTAGGGAGGGACCGTACACTTATTTATACAATACACTACCTATATAATGGCTAAGAAATCTTATGAACCAACCTTCGTAAAGCCGACCAGCTCAGTCATGACGCGGTGGACTGAGTTCTTCATTTCGAAGGCGCTCTGCTTCAGCACGCTGATCTCCCGGTCGTCAGTCAAGATGGCCTCCACAAATCCTGGTCGCTTTTTACCGTGGAGCAACAGTTGTATTAGCCTATTGAAAAATATTTATACGTTTTATAACCATTATGTCTCAACCAGCTTGATGAAATAGCTGACATTCTCGAAGAGACAGCATAAATTAAATATACAAAACACCCATGTGAAAAAATCTCACGGCAAAAAAAAACTAAAGTAAGCTTACCCTAAAACATCGATCCCTAGATGGCAAGTCACCACCAAAAACATCCCTGACTTGGCCTCGTCTCCAACCAGGGTTGAATAGTTCAAGGCTCCGGTCAGTAGCACAAACCATTGGTTGACAATCTCTGCCATTGCCGTCGCAGTATTCGCTTTAATGACCAGACTCTCTGGCTGGTAAGACAAGAGGGCGTGCAGCACTTTAGCGCTTGATAAAATCGTGTTTGGATTGGTGTTGATGCGAGGAGCTAAAGCGTTTAAGCAGGCGATGAGTTGGATAGCGCTGTAAGCGCTTTGGTGGGATAAAGGTGAGGTGGTTTTGTAAGCGCTGACCCTGTGAAAAAAATATTTAGTGTGAACTAACTAAATTCTAGATGAAGATATTTTTTAAAATACTACTTTTATTCGGTACAAAACTACAAAGGTTTTAAAACATGTCATCGCCAAACTATAAACTATACAGACAGACACTACAGAGTAGTTTGTCGGCGTTTAAGTCACTCAGAACTAATAGAACTAAATCCTCGAGTAAAGCAATTAAATGTGGTAGTAGTTCTTATTCGCCTGGAACTTCTGTCATAGTTGAACTGAGCCACCTAAACTAATTGTAGAAATAAGCCTGCAATAAGTACTCGGTAAGCAAGTCGCGCACCCGCTCATTGTAGGGTGCTAAAGCACGCAGCACTGCTGTCATGGCTTGAGCCGCATGCTCCTATCTAACAAAAAAGATTGTAGAATATTGTCAGAATAAGTATCCGGTAAGCAAGCACCCTGTAATGTGACCTCCTCACAATACGCCGCATGCTCCTACAGATAGATCTAACGAAATAGTTTGCCGAATTTTGTCTAAATGTTGCCGGTAAGCAAGTCACAGAGGAAGTGCAAGCAAGCGTAGACGGCAGAGTTCAAGCCGCTCCCGGTGTAGTGTGCTAAAGCACGCAGCACTGCTGTCATGGCTTGAGCCGCATGTTCGTAGAATATTGTCTCAGTAAGTACCCGGTAAGCAAGTCACAGAGGAAATGCAAACAAGCGTCAACGGCTGCGTTCAAGGCACTCCCGGTGTAGTGTGCTAAAGCGCGCAGCACTGCTGTCATGGCTTGAGCTGCGTGCTCCTCGGCGAAGAAACGGTAATCGCGCCAGAGCAGGCGGAGGCAGCTTAGTATTGATCTGGTAACAAATGGTAAATTAAATATACCTATAGTTACTAGCGGTCCTATACAATACATATAAATGACATACGACTTCACTATTTTTTATATAATATAGCACATTATGTTATGTAAGTAAGTACTGTCTCAAATAATGTAGATACCTGGAACGAATTGAATTTACCTTTATCTACTTATCAGATTGTTTAAGTTATTCTGATAAAAACAATATAAAATTATGAATCAATCTTCTTTTTAATTTGGTAAAACCGATGTTTCGTAAATCAAACCTGAACAAGGAGAAATCCAGATTAGAAGTTGCTTCACAAAGGAAAACTGTGATATCATTATCCAGTAGGTATTCCACTAGCCGGGCGCCTTCATTTGAGTTCCTGCTGTACCGTCCTATCACTTCTATGAGATAGCCACAGGCTTTGTTCTGATTTTCAGTGTCGCGAGAAGTCAGCAATCTCTTGATATCCGACAAAGCATTTTGCCGTCCACTAGGATTATACGTTTTATTAAAGTTAGAATTCACTAAACTATACATTTTAAAAATCAAACTTCTAGGTAGATTTGAATTTAACTGAAAAGTTGGAAAAACTTTTGAATTCAGATTCGTATTTCAAATCAGCCGCCGAAAAGTTTACTTCACTATGCGGCATACAATTTTTTTCAGCCAGCCTTCTTTTGAAATGCTTATTAATAAAGTCTACTAGTGCCAGAAAATAATAATAATAATTATTATAATCAAATCCATGTTTTATAAATTCAAAAGCAAAAAGGCCTTAGATTAGTCATGTTTTGTTAGGAAAACAACGAAAATTATCTACAAAAACCTAACGACCGCATAATATAAATTAAATAGCAACACTATGGAACAGAGTGGAACCTTTTACGATCGGTTCAAAAGGCATCGTAGCCCGAACCGTAAAACCAAATATAAAAAAAAAAAAAATGCCATTTGCCCAAATGTCAATCTCATCTGGTTGCGCCAAGCTATCTGGACTTTATTTTTGATTATTTTCCCTTTATTCTTTGCTTTAGCAAATTGTTGATTGCTTGATAACGTGCCCTAATCATATCGGATTGAAACTAAAATGGTAAGTTCACTTGTCTCTTGATATTTTGTTAATAAAGTGAACAGATTGCGCACCATGCTTTGGTCCTTGATTGTGAGTCGTGTTGGAGTCTTGAATGATAGTAATGTGTTTTCCCGCAGTCGGTGATGGAATTTTTGAAGGATCTGCCGTCGTACGACGAGCACAATTTCACTTTATTCAATACGGACCATGGAATAAGAAACTGTTCGAAACGTCCCTCCATATACTTGCCCACTAAGGATATCCCATCGGAACAAAGTGAGTAACATAGACTTTCAGTGCCCTGTTGAAGAATTTGGGTAATATTTAACAATATCGTCTTATGTTTAACTCCAAAATTTCTTATTGTTTTCCTAACCTTAAAACATACAAAGTATTCTAATTTGCAGGTAGGTATATTATAATTAATTGCTTACTCATGACTATGCTCTTTTAGAAACATTAATCTATTTCAGAACTGTTCATGTAGTTTCCAGAAGCATAGTCTTGTAGTAAATGTAGGTTCATAAAATAAATCTATTGGTAGCATAAAATAAGTACTTAAATACTTTAATTTCCTTTCAGATCTAACAATGATAACAAATAATCAGTTCTCTAATATTTAATAGGGACTTAATGATTTATTTTAGAAGTTATTGACTTAGTAATCTAACTGGTCGTAGATAGTTAATTATTTAATTATCATAGGTATTTCTTTATTCTTTAAGAATTGTATCTACCTATCCTGTTTATTCTTCCGTTTAATCCTTTGTTATCAATAAAGTATATTATTTTGTACAGTAACACATACTCATCTTTCTTTTTCTATTCCAGTTATTGTCACAGAAAAAACAAACATCCTCCTTAGATATTTACATCAGCAATGGGAAAAAAAGGTATATTTAAGAACCTTATTTGAACCTAAAGTAAATTGAGTACTGATGATTTAGCAAAAGTACCTTTTTACCATTCACTAGAACAACATATAAAAATTTAGTTTTTTTCAAAGTAATTCAATCTTTAATCTTAAAAATAACAATAGGCACCTATTATATTACTTGGAAGTGATTTGTATATATTTTCAATGTTACAGAACAACAGCTCCCCTAAGAAACGGGACCAGAGTCACATTGAACAAAATGGTGATGACAGTCGACCGCGCAAAAGGCCTTGTCTCAACCTGCCCCTCAACTGATCTTTTTCCAGCAGTTTGTGCTTGAGTTGAACTTTAAGTGTATGGCATTTTATAATTACCTTTATACACACCCATTTAGGTCTAAATATGTAAGAAATAACGCAAATATGGGAGTATTACAGCGGAGTGCCATTTTATGATTGAAGTGTTTTGGTGTTGAATGTATCTGTTTGTATTAAGATTTGTGCAACAGGTCTAAAACTAGAGTGGCTGCTTGAGCAATAATATTGATTTAAATACAGTTTTACCAATAAGAAATAAAATTACAATGTGTTTTAATAAGCAATGCTTAACATTCAGGGAATTTTAAAAATCTTTATTGCAATAGAGTATTATTATTATTATTTTTAAATTTTCTGTTTTATAATTATTTATTCTTTATTGCAAGCTGGTTATAGTTTAATTTAAATATCATAAAGAACATACACTCACTCCTAAATTTGATTAAATGCATGCTTCAATAATAAATAGTTTCTTACATTTTTGTGTTATGTAGTGGATTTAAAGTTTCAATTCTGGATTCATTCCATTTAATTAAGTTATGTATGGTCAATCAAATTGTTATTATAAGAACTATGAATCTGTCTTTTATTAGGTCTTTAAAGGGAAAGGTTTGTGAACATACTTAAAGGTAAAAAAAATAATACCTACAGCCTAGGTGTTTATTGATCATTTTTATAATAGTAATGTAGTAGTTCGTTTGCTTGCTCCAACTTCTGTATACATATTTGTATGTCACAAATTTTTGAGTAAAATAAATTTAGTTGCACCATTTAATTCAACAAGTGTTTTATATAATAGCAAGTAGTTAAACAGAAATGTGCCTCAAAGATAGTCAGGATCCACACTCGCTTTTAGCCTTATAAGAATACCTACATATTGTTAGTGATTGATAAATAATGTAGTTCATTATTACTATACAAATGTAATTCATACAGCATGAAAAGAATATTTGCTTTGACACTAGTATGTAAGTACTAAGGTAACTTTTGTTATCTAGTCCTTGATAATACTTGTAACATCATCACTGCAGGACAAAATAAAAGCATTATTTTAGAACAATTACATAGGTATTTTATTTGATTGTTGATGCGGGCTTTGTTTGTCTGTCAGTTCAGTATTCTGTATGAAAAAGTGCTCTATCTCTAATCTTTTCTAACACTTGCCACCTCTTCAATCAGTAGTCAATCATGATTCAATTTTTGTGTGAATTTATTTTCTTCAGAACCTCTTCCTCCCTCTATAATTAATAAAAAATAACCCATTAACTACTAGAAAATTATGTAAGCTTTTATGACGATACATGTTAACTAAATAATGCAGAATCTCATTAAAACTGAACATCTTTTTTAAAACTCTCGATTTGCAGTTAATATTTTTTCAATACACCTTGCTCGAAAATTGAACTTACGAAGGCAGTAAACTGTGCGGTAAATTCGTTTTACCGCACTAGTGCGATTTTATTACAATTTTTTTTTATTCCTACGGTCTTCAAAATTATTATTCAGCCAGGACAATTTTTACAATAAAAATATTTAAATCGATTCATACAAAGATAAAAGTATTTTATATTTTTTTATTTCAACAAATAGTATCAAAAATATCATCATCCAGTAATGTAAACTGGGCGTATTCCGATTCAGACTTCCAGCGCTGTCAGCGATCAGAAAAGCAAAAAAACGTATGAGTTTTGACAGCTGACATGACAGTAATTCGGAACGCGATTACGGGCGCTTTAATCGATTTCAGCGCATTTCGGAACGCAGGGACTATTGTAGTTAGCGCCAAGTTTGTAAAATTTTTGTTTTATGAGTGATTATAAGTTGATATTTAAAATAATGATAAATGTGAGTAAGGATACTCAAACTGCGAGCGATATAATAAAGGTTAGTTTTTACAACTTCTACATGATCAGTTTTACCTGTTGTATAGTATCATAGCTTTTGTACCACGGGCCAATTTCCATTTCAATTTGTGGTTTCAAGTTGTATTGAAAAACGTCGTACAACGCACGGATCTTAGGTTTTATAACAAACTCGTGACATTGTAAACCCTCGCCTGCGGCTCGGGCTTACAAGAGTCACCTCGTTTGTAATATGCCACCTACGATCCTTGTATCGTACGTATGTATTTATGTTTCTCATTCATGTTTATAAAATTACAAATATTATACAATGCTAACCTTTGGCGTGTCCTTGGGGAGGCCTACGTCCAGCAGTGGACTGCAATAGGCTGATTGATTGAATCTCTGAATTTTTCTAAAATCTCGAAAATAGTAGTATTTTCGAGATAGGCCTCCCCAAGGACACGCCAAAGGTTAGCATTGTATAATATTTGTAATTTTATAAACATGAATGAGAAAGATAAACTTTATTCTGATAGAAAAAAATGGAATTGAAATAAAACTACAGGTTGACTGAAAAATAACTTTATTCTAATAATAATTATCTCACAATTTGCAGAGAAGTTTTTTCTTAAAACAAGCTGCAAACAAGTGTTAGGATAAAGGATACCTAATGGAAATGTCTTATTAATTTTAATGTACTCTTAACTAAAATTATAAACACCAAAATCACTACATAGATTTAAAAGCTTTCTTACACTGATTTTACTATTGATTGATCCATATTAGACTGTGTCAAGAACAGTAAATATCAGTTGTAAATAGTAATGTTTGTCAAGTCACTATGTTTTATAAAATAATTAGAAAATTTATGACATTTAATCCAACTTTTGACTTGATATTAATATTAAAATATTTAAAAGTAAAAGAATTGTCTTGTTATTTATTTAGTCCTTAGCAGGGACTTCAATAACTCGGGGCTTATCAATAATACGGGCAGTGCGGTTACCCTTCTCCACAATTCCAATGATCCATGCCTGGTAGCCCTCTTGTTTCTCAATATCCTTGCAATATGCTGCAGCCTGCTCACGAGGCAAGCAGATCAACAGTCCTCCAGAGGTCTCAGGGGCATGGCCTTGGAGCAACTGAAACATATTTCCACAGGCCTTTGCCACGGCAGCCATCTTAGCAATTACTGGCAAGTTGTGGATAACAAATGATACTTCATTCTTTTGATGAGAAGCCAAGTTCTGTGCATGTCCAAGGAGACCAAAGCCAGTTACATCAGTAGAACCATGGGCATTGTATTTGTGCATCAAACGGGCTGCAATGCGGTTTAGTCGACTCATGGAATCCATCGCACGATGGTATGCTTTACGTACTTCCTCTTCAGACACCACCAACTTAATGCGGTTCCAACGTTCAGGCTGGTCGAGCCACTGGTGAGCATTTACAGCAACTTGAGTACCCAAAGGCTTCGTAAGTACCAATACATCACCCATTACGGCGTTATCAGGAACAATGTATTCATTTGGTTGGCAAATAGTAGTAGCAACCCCCCCAATAGTGCACCAGGGGTTGATGACAGATTGACCACCAGTAACGGACGTGCCGGCTTCCAGTGCAGAGTCCTTGAACCCTCTCATGATCAGAGGGATAACAACATCGCGTTCCTTCTCAGTCATCTTGGTCGACACGCCAAGAAGCATCAACATATTGTCGCATTCAGTAACACCCATCGCATATAAGTCGCTCAACACATTTGCACACGCAATCTTTCCCATCATATAGGGATCATCAACAAGAGGGTAAAAAAAGTCAGTGGTTTGTACCAAACAAAGACCGCCGTGTCTCAGTGGCGTCACCGAGCAGTCCAAGCCGATGCCGATGCGCGGTATCGCCACATGCATGAATTGGTCATCTTGCTGGGAGTAATCTTGCTGTAAAGACTCGACGAGTTTTCCAAGTACATCTTGGGGAACTTTACAACTTCTTCCTTTGAGGTCGGCGAAACGTGTCAGACGAAAACTAGCTTCAAGATCGTGTGCCACCGGGTCGAATGGCCGACGGAGAGCCAAAGAATTAGGGTTACCGGCCATCTCTAATTGCGCTGCAGCTAAAGAATCCTGCGCTACACTAGACTGATAAGACATACCTATTACACAAAAACAAAACAGAATTAAATTTTGTTTGGACGTATTACACCGATAAAACGCGGAAACCCAACACGCCGCCAAATGACGCTTGCAAAATGGCGTCTGTTTCACGGAGAGGAAAGTGGCAGCAGAGATTTTATTCAAATGGCGGTGTGCGATTGGACTAGACAGCATATAAACAAAATTATTTTACTTCTGATTGGCCATTTAGCGCAAGAATTTCGGTTTTGCAAAGAGAACATACTGCAAATAAATTCCAATTCGCGCATTTTTTTTCTATTAATCTCTCATTTTTAAAAAATATTCTTTTACTCAGTCTCATCAGTTAAAATTTAAATTCGTTGTAAATGCATGTATTTATATTATTATTATTTTCCACTACAATGTAATTTGTCTAAGGAATAAATGATTATGTGTTAAGTGAAAGTATAAAATGAAACGTAAGTCTGATCTGCTTAGCATTCTGCTCAAATTCTGCATGATAGATTCTTATTTCTTTTTCTTTTCAACTACTTGTTTACATAATAATATAGGTTGCTTTAACGTATATTTCTAAGTACCTATATTAATATTAGAATAGATAAATTAAATTTATTACTTGGTAGGGATTTTAAAGTACAGACGACAGGGGCATAAAGTAACTTATCCGTTTCTCGAAGCTACAAGTTACAATATTATATCCTCTTTGTTACAAATTACAAGTACAATTCGACGTACATTGAGTAGAACATTAAAGAAAACGATAAGGGTTTATAGTTTAGGCGAATTGGCTACGCAATGTATATCAAATTGTAACTTGTTAGGGCGTATCTCATCCGTATCCGATTCTCATTCGATTCAAATCCGTTTCTGATCCGGTTTGGCCATCCCAGTAATTGTATGGACGCTTAGGGCGTTTGCGCACTCATCGGTATCCGATTCTCATTCGATTCTAATCCGTTTCTGATCCGGTTTGGCCATCCTAGTAATTGTATGGACGCTTACGCACCCATACGTATCCGGTTCGTTTTCGATCCGTAAATTCTCACTCCGGATTGGTTTTTTTACGGATCAAAACCGAGTCGAAGTGGCCGCCATACAAATTGCACGTACGCTTGCTCACCACACGATTTTTTTACGGATGAAGAGTGAGGTACGTGGAGGGGAAAGCTCGCGCTGCTAGTGATGTGCCAAATTGACTATTTTTTGATAAACAAGTATTTTGGTACTCGTTACAAAAATAATCGAATGCACACTCGAGACAAGAGACTCCAGGATTCTATTTACGTGAAACGAACTATACGAGTAACGTGAGCGACTTTATTGCGGAATCTAAATTACATAAGTAGATATAACTAAAAAAGATCAACCTAGTATTTGAATTCTATAAGTACCCGAAATCTATACTCGAGTACAGTCAACTGCTCATCAGTCAGTGGTAAAGTGTTAACACTTTGACCTTGAACGCTTCTTGCTTCTATAGCATTATGGTCTAGATCAGCTCAGTCAGTCAGCTCGACTCGGCACATCACTACGACAATATCATGCAATATCGTCTCAAATACGAATGAAAACCGGATCGGATAAGGATGAGTGCGCAAATGCTAGACGTGAATTTACCGTCCGTTTTTTTACGGATCAAAAACAGACCGGATAAGAATCGGATACGGATGAGTGCGCAAACGCCCTTACGCACCCATACGTATCCGGTTCGTTTTCGATCCGTAAATTCTCACTCCGGATCGGTTTTTTACGGATCAAAACCGAGTCGAAGTAGCCGCCATACAAATTGCACGTACGCTTGCGCACTACACGATTTTTTTACGGATGAAGAGTGAGGTACGGGGAGGGGAAAGCTCGCGCTGCTAGTGATGTGCCAAATTGACTATTTTTTGATAAACAAGTATTTTGGTACTCGTTACAAAAATAATCGAATGCACACTCGAGACAAGAGACTCCAGGATTCTATTTACGTGAAACGAACTATACGAGTAACGTGAGCGACTTTATTGCGGAATCTAAATTACATAAGTAGATATAACTAAAAAAGATCAACCTAGTATTTGAATTCTATAAGTACCCGAAATCTATACTCGAGTACAGTCAACTGCTCATCAGTCAGTGGTAAAGTGTTAACACTTTGACCTTGAACGCTTCTTGCTTCTATAGCATTATGGTCTAGATCAGCTCAGTCAGTCAGCTCGACTCGGCACATCACTACGACAATATCATGCAATATCGTCTCAAATACGAATGAAAACCGGATCGGATAAGGATGAGTGCACAAATGCTAGACGTGAATTTACCGTCCGTTTTTTTACGGATCAAAAACAGACCGGATAAGAATCGGATACGGATGAGTGCGCAAACGCCCTTACTATTAACTTGTTGCTTCGTGAAACGGGGCCCAGGTATTGCATACCAACTTTGACCAACTCGTATCGTACATGCACGAATGTGGTCGTATCAGTGGCGTAGCGTGCCTTGGGTGGGCCCCTTATAAAAATTGGTTTGGGGGCCCTTAGGGAGGGTAAAGATTTCTCACAAAAGAAAAGAAATGTTTGCATAAAATTAAAAGAAATATTTATTCGTCATTATTTATTTATTCATCTATCTGACACTTGAAAAAAGAAATTGCTTTTTTTGACTATCGTCATTTATGAAAAACAAAAATTGGGAAGTTTTTATTAATTTTTGCTTACGCACGTTGGGGGCCCCCGTGTAATTGATAAGGCAGATACGGCGGTAGCTACGCCCCTGGGTCGTATTCGTATTTTACAAGGTACTACTCTGTGGTGGACCCCCTCTTATCTTTGGTGGTCGTGTGCATATGCGGTACGTGTGCTGTGCTGTGCATATATGTATGCATTACGCACTGCACGGCCATCCCGTGCAATGTAATATCAATATTTGCGTTGGTCAAAGTTGGCATGCAGTATCTGTCGTCTGTACTTTAAAACCCTTACCAAGTAATAAATTTAATTTATCTATTCTAATGTTAATATAGGTACTTAGAAATATACGTTAAAGCAACCTATATTATTATGTAAACAAGTAGTTGAAAAGAAAAAAAATAAGAATCTTTTTTATACTAAAGAAGATTTAAATAAGTGCCCGTGTGGGGATTCTAAGGTAATAACTCTATTAGTCCAAACCCCATGAAAATGAACAGACAGAAATGATGGCACGGTACACCACGCTTGTAAATATTCCAGAAAATGTAAAGTGCGTCACAGTTAAGATGCGATCTTTTAGCACGAGACAGCCAGGTTGCATGCAGGTAGTTTTGAACTTGTAAACATAATGCGCAACTAACGCTTGTCTGCGAAAGTGATATGAAACTTGCATGCAAGTTTCAAATTTAAGTTTACAATACAAGTAACTTGTACGCAAGTGTGACGTCATACTTGCATGCAAGAACTTGCACAATGGAAACGCGCCTTAAGCTGAAAACACTATTATGCACCATTTTATAATTATTGATTATTGGTCTGGAAATTTATAAAGTTAAGATAGGTATACCTAGCGGGGACTCCCGGGAGTGCACCCGCACGGCACGGCCAAGGCACGACATTTCTTAAAATTTAATGTTTTCTAGCAAGCGATGTATGTATACCTGAATATAGCATAATGAATGACAACCGGTCCGAGAATTACACATATAATTTTGTTATATTTTACTCAATGGGAATGTCAAATTTAGAGAATGCTTATTGCTGATTGGCTTAAAACTTTTTTCTTGAATATCCGCTGTTATCCGCTCACTTCTACTGGTGGATTTTATTTGACGGACGAACAATCTAATATTTTTTTGAATATTTCACGGCGGTTTTTTTTTCGTGCGTGATATTTCTCTTTGTATTATTTTGGAATTGTTCTGATTGAAATGATATACTAAACTTATTTACAATGGCGCTTCATAAGTGGAGAAAAGTTGAAAATGAAGCTGGTTACCCGTGTTATATCCAGTAAGCCGAATTTACTTTCACTGCACAAAAATATTACTCACTGATTTTCTTCGTATTTGAACGTATTTAAAATCTGAGATACTTTACAGGGAGTCTACCGGAGAGCAGCAGAATGACCATCCAGAATTCCTGAAAATCATGGAAACCCTAGAGGAATTTGATGGAATCAAGTACAATGCCTACCGTACAGCTTTCAAAATTTTTGCCTTACAGAGGCATTTCAGAGGTAAAACTAAATTCATCTCAAGTATCTACAGCTTACTTTGGTCAATTTAAATTATATGTCTTGGGTCTTGATCATATTATTTATGTTTTAATGACATCGTTTATTCTAGAAAAGTAATCCAAGGCTATGATTTACTACCCATGTTCACATTAGCCTAAGCTGAAATTATTCAGTCAACAGTATTTGTGCTGATGGCTGAATGTGAATAGTTAATAAAGTCCTCCAGGGATTTAAATTGCCAATTCCTTTTGGAAGTACCTTGGATACTGGAGTACCTATAGTTTTCTATTTACAGTGGAATTTGTAGCCATTGAAGTGTAAACTTTAATTTCCAGTGCCTCCCCTGCGTATTGTGTCTGGAATTTTTATGCGGCATCAGCTAAGCCTTTCGGAGACCAGTCTCTCTCTAGAGACGGCAGAACTAGAGGCTGTCCTTGCTGACATATATTTTGCTGCAGAGAAAGAAGGACTTTTCTCAGGAAATGTTGATCAGACTGTGGACCTGATGATTAATTTGCTGTTGAATGTTCATGACAAGTAATTTTTTTTCTATTTGTTTATCTACACTCCACATACCTAGCCCAATTTTTAATATAGTGGCACTTTGCAGAAGTCATTCATGCTGAGTCAAGAAGCTTTTGCAAGTTGGCACAATTTATTTTACAATTTAATCAATTTTGTACTTTACCCCATTAGTGCCATTATGTAGGCAAAAATTAATATCTACGGGTTATTACCACCCTACCTAAAAGCCAACCAATTCAACCTAAAAATGCTTAAAATTAAATTAGACCTTTTATCTAGATTTTAAATTATAATAATCATAGGATCAACCAACCATTCAATCTTTGCCCTCTATCAGAAATACCTATTTTCTAGAAGACAATTCAGTTGGATTGACTTAGAAACAGGTCATCTAGCTAGTGTTTTTAGATCCCATTTACTTACACATGCATGCATGCATCAAGTCACAGCTATTTTACAGTAGCCAGCTCATGTAGCTAGACATATTACAAATACTGCTGTTTGGATACCTTAAAGACCATTTATAAAGGTCATTTATGTGCAAACAAAAATTATAAAGTTCTCATTTCAGTATACAGTTTTAGAAATATCTTGGCCAAATGAATCAATGTCATTTTATAATAACATTATTTCAGTTTTTATGTAGGTATTTTGCATGTGAAGTTGTCAATTTCAAGTAAATGAAATCTTAAATACCTACTATATACAATGTCATTGTTCTTAGAGAATTGTTACACCAAGACAATTTTTAAAGTCTGACCTCATTCATTGATTTGTAAATGTCTTTCGGATTTTCATTATAGTCAGTTTACTACAATGGGCTAACTTTCAATTGGCATTGTTAATAGAATTGATTAATCAATATCTACTGTCAGTGGTATATTAGAGAAGAGGCCTGTCTTCTGCAGTGAGTATGATGATGATGTGAGTAGGCTGAGAATGATGATGAAGATGAAATTTATCATTACTTAAGTATTGAAACTCAATGATGTTTTATATAGGTATATGAAGTGAAGGAGATGTCGCACGAGCGCGCAGAAACTGAGACGGTCAAATTGTCGTTATTTGATTTAATAGAAAGAAAACAATCAAGTAGTAGTAAAATGATAGCCTGCCAAAAAAGTAATTAAATATGAATAATACATCATCTCTACTAAAATATCATTGTTGAAACTATAATAGTAAGAACTGAATAGGGAATATTGCAAGTTCCAGATATTACATTATTATAATCAGCCTGTAATGTCCCACTGCTGGGCAAAGGCCTCCCCATTGTTCCGCCATTCCTCCCGGTCCTGGGCAAGCTCCCGCCAGACCAGTCGATAGGCGTTTAACTCGTCTCGCCATCTTTTTTGGTGCCTGCCTCGGCGTCGGTTCCCGTCTTGAGGAGTCCACTGCGTAACTACTCTCGCCCACCATTCTGGATGCAATGCGGCTTACGTGCACGGTCCAGATAAACACATACAATAATTTTTCAAATATCTTGCCCAGAAACAAAGTTATAAGGCTTCAAAATTGATGGTTAGACAGAGAGGTCCGACGTGACTAGTGACGTCATATGTTACCTAGGCCATACATCCGCCATAGAAATGTTTGTTTTCGTAAGAGGGACAGATAAATTTGTTTAATAATGTTGTATCTAGTTTATTTTTCTATCAATTTTGATTCTATTTCGACTGTCAGTTCTCTATCTTAGAATACTTTCATATGAACTATGAAAAAAACTTTTTTTTTTATGCATATTCCCTATTGACTGTTGCTGAGTATGCAGTACATAATATTGAAAATCTCATAAAATCAGTCAATATAAAGAGTTAATTAAATGTAAATTCCGTAGATTTTTGTGAGGTTGGTTGTAGAACTTACAACAAAAATAATAAAAATAATGACTATAGTTGGGTTATTATAGGATGGGTTCTGACAGCTTCAAAAATTTTCATACGACGTTAACAACTTTTTAAAATAATATTCAGTTTAAAAACCATAATAGCTGAAATATTAAAAAAAAGTAACTTCACCTCTTATTTTATCATTAAACAGTATGTAATTTTACTTAATAAATAAATAAATAAACGAAATAATATTAATAAGTTTTTAAAATTTTAATCTGTCAGAGCTCATTCTATAGTAACCCAAGTATAACAAACTGACTGACTGACTGACCAAAGTGACTATTAACTTTTAATATTGAATATTAGTAATATTCTTTATTTAAATATTTATTCCAGTCTAGTTCTATTAATAATAATTTTGTCTACTACTATATTATACTAGGTCTACGAATTGTTTCAGGGATAGAAAACAACCTATAAAAGTATTAGCGGCGAAGACCCTTCTCATCATATTGAGTGAAGAATCAGTAACAGATAAATGGCTGGCCCTGGCTAATTGCTGTGCGGATCACAATGGCTGCGTGTCGCCGAAGAGATTGTCGGCTTTGCTGGGTCACATGGCCGCGTTACCCGAGAGGCTGGGCTGTTGCACTGAACAGATACAGGCTGATGTTGATGCCTGCTTCGATAAGGTGATAAGCTTCTGTGACGTTAGAGAATTTGGTTCTAGGGGATTTCAGGGAGTAGGTTGACTGGAAAGATCTCTTTGTAGAAGCTTGCTTTTGGAAGGACAACCGTCATTTGTAAAAATATTTAGTGCAATAAATATGTCAATGGTAATAAAGGATAAAAATAATGCTTTAAATAAATAAAAATATTATAATGTTTCCGGGTTATTCCATTTGGTCAATTGTAGAAATTGGGCACTTAGAGGACTTAATTGCCAACCAGGAAACCCAGACTTTAAGCCCAATGTAAACCGATACCTTTTTTAAAGCAGATGGTATGAAGGAAGCTATTTAGCAAGGGATGACTAAATAGATCCTCTAAATAGATCGCAGTGTTCAGCGGGGCTGTATTGCCTGATCTCATCCAAAGGGATAAAGATTTTTTTTTCTTGCCTATCAGGTAGATTATTAAAAAGTATTGGACACGTATTTTTTTCTTTTTTTATATGTACTCAAAAATTTACGGAGATATATTGGGTTGGGGACGTATATGAGCTGTTGATGATGATGATGATGATTGAGTTGAAATAACGTCATGCTTGAGTCCACTTTATACCTGTGACGTAGTTAGCCTCCACTCTCCAACTTTGAGGATTTTAAGTTATTTTCTGTTCTTCTTTATCATGTGGGTAGTAAGGTCATCAACCTTGTACGTGTCCAATATTTTTGTATTAATACCTGACTGACGGACAAAATACAATTTTATTTACCCAAGCATCATCCCTATTCTACTTTTATTTCTTTTCTTTTTTTCCGTTATGGCGCTAGTTTGTCTTTGTGCCAGTATCAAGTACTATTCTACTTTCTCTTCTATTCTTATTCTTCAACTCGTAGAGCGCGGGTATGCTGGGCGTGTCGTCGCGCGCGGTGGCGGAGTGGGGCGCGGCGCAGTGCGTGAGCGCGCGCTGGCTTGCAGTCGTGCAGCGCGTCACGGCGTCACGCAGCAGCGCCAGCGCGACCTCCAACTGCGCCGCTTGTGCACAGCCACTCATACAGGTAACTGGCTTGCAGTCGTGCAGCGCGTCATGGCGTCACGCAGCAGCGCCACTCATACAGGTAGCTAGGTGGCATTCAGTCGTGCAGCGCGTCACGACGTCACGCAGCACAGCCACTCATACAAGTAATCCTATTTGAGGTTTGAGCGATAAAACAGTCAAATTAGTTTTTTAAAATAGTGTAAATTATCATATACAAAAAAAGTAAAGTAAGGTAAAGTGTTCACATACATACATAGATACAAATTTAAAAAATGCCGTTTTCTTTATTATACCCCATTGCTTTGTTATGTAGTGTTAGACAATGAATTTATTAGTAAGTATATATATTATAGTTTTCGTATTTTTGCTGTGAATGTTCATCCTGACTACGAAGCCCTTTACTCTACGTAGTCCAACACGCACTTGGTCGCTCTTTTTTTATTACGTACTAACGTATAACATCTTTTTCTCAAGCCACTTTCTATAAAGACATTCATAAGGTTGTAACTATTGTCTTCACGGTGTCATAATTTATTCTTATGGGCCATTAAGTAAAATTGTTCACACTCCCACAAAACAATGTTGAGTATAATTTTAGCTATTAAATTAAGTGATAAAAAAGTAAGAATCTGGGAGCCATTTTAATTTTCTTACTGGTGGTTATACGAGGGCTGCTATTTATGTATCCGGAATAACAAAAAATAACAAACATCTATAACCAAATATACTTTTATTGCTTTTCAAAATATTCCCCGTGATGATCGATGCATTTTTTCATACGTTGAAACCAACTTTCGTAGCATTTTTTCCATTCAGTATCGGGTATCTCCAATACGTGCATTTTGAAAGCATCAACGGCTTCTTCCCGGGTCGAAAATCGGTGTCCACGTAATTTGTTCTTCACGCTTGGGAATAAATAAAAGTCGTTGGATGCCAAGTCGGGACTGTACGGCGGATGACCCGTCAATTCGATCATTTGACTATTTAAATACTCCGTTGTTGCGGCCGAGGTGTGACAGCTGGCGTTATCGTGGTGAAGGATTAATCTTCGTTGTCGATTGTTCTTGCGTATTTCTCCAAAGACTTCTGGCAAGCAAATGGTGGTGTACCATTCAGAATTAACCGTTTTACGATTCTCTAGTGGTACTGTAGCCACATGTCCACTAATACCAAAAAAGCAGGCAACCATTTGCTTCAAAGTGCTTTTTGCACGAACAACTTTAGTTGGGTTTGGCTCATTTTGGAACACCCAAAGCGTTGACTGCTGTTTAGTTTCGGGATCATACGCATATATCCAAGATTCGTCTCCTGTGTAGATATTATGAACAGCTTTTGATGTACCACATTTGTATTTTTCTATAATTTTTTTGCACCAATCAACACGAACCTGTTTTTGTTCAACTGTTAAGTGGTGCGGGATCCAACGAGAACAATTTTTTTTACAGCCAAATGTTCGTGTAATATTTTATAAATACTCGTCATACTAATGCCCAGAAATGCCTCTATCTCGCGATATGTAACATGACGGTCTTGCATTATTAGTTCGCGCACAGCATCAATATTTTGTGGTACAACAGCCGATTTAGGGCGACCTTCTTTAAAAATCGTCCGCAAGCATACGACGACCACGATTAAACTCACTGAACCAGTGATACACAGTGGTTTTCGATGGAGCTTCCTCCCCAAAAGTCGACAAAAGTTGATCCATGCACTGTTTTTGAGTTAATCCACGCCGAAAGTCGTAATAAATCATAGCACGAAAATTTTCACGAGAGAATCCATGGTGATGATAGATAATGAATTTTAAAAATGGTGCCACAATGTAAAAACAATTGACAGATGAATGAAACAAACTTTATTTTACAGCCAAAGAGTTCTATTTTTAAATGTTATAATTTCTTTTTAAATTTTGTTTATGTAAGTGGCCAGTTCCGGATACTAAAATAGCAGCCCTTGTAGAATAGTTTCCTGAATAGTCAAATGTTTTTCTTATTTAAATTGAAATTAGACGACTATTTGCTATAGTAAAATTGTTTGCGTTGATTTTAATGTTTGACTTGTAAAACTTAAAATAATATGATTAGAAAGAAAGAAAGAAAGAAAACACATTTATTTGCACTGTTGTGACAGATTATACACTAAAATGTAGAAAGAGAAAAGGAAGCACAGGAAAGATGTAACAGAAACAAGTAAAACCTTGTGCTTCCACACCACAGCGTGCAGCAGGGCACACACAACAGTGAAAAAGGTCTCGACTCAGCTTATGTCTACCTCAGAATGAGCTAGACGCTGTTTTCCAGTCGAGCCTGTTCGTCGACCAGATCCCAAGAAGAGGTGCCGATGATTACGTATATGATTAAAATATATCAAAGTCAAAATTATTTATTTCCATAGGATGTTATTACATCACTTAGATCCGTCATTACATTTTTTTGGGTGAGTTCACTAACACAATGACGGAATCTGTGGAGAAGAGCTGAGCAGAGAGTGTGGTCTCTGCCTATCCCTCCGAGAAAGAGGCATGACTTTATGTATGTAACAGGAAATTGTCCTAAATTATTGGATGATGATCTCCTAGATAAGTAAATTCAATTCATCTGTATTAGTTTGTATTCTGTAGTCTATATATCTGTATTTTTCAGGTGCTGAAGTTCAAATGCTCGAAGTGTGCCGAGACCTACTTCTGCGAGAAATGCTATTTGTACGACAAGGATATGACCTCGGTCGGCGGACATAAAAAGACTCACGTTGTCCACGAAATCATTGACGGAGAGGTAACGTTTCTATATGTGGGGACATCTCACATCTCACACACGGCCATTTGACCCCAAACTAAGCAAAGCTTGTACTATGGGTATCAGACAGCTGTTACTTAAGGGGCTACCCTATGTGAACACTAGCGCCACTTGGATAAAAAATCATAACTTAGTGAAAACACAAAATATCATAAATATGAACGATCAAATTGTTTCATTAGTCTTGTTGTATTTTTAGAATTGATAAATTCAGTCATCTATTGTTAATTGTAGTAACATATAGCGAAAGTGCTAATAACGGCCGCTTTTTTGCACTTTCGCTATCTCTTACTACACCATATACGATTTTATAAAATTCGGTATTTCTAAAAATACTAAAGTACCTACACTTTAAAATGATCGTCCACTTTTTAAATATGTTTAGTTTTTTCGGAGTTATGATTTTTTTTTCGAAGTGGCGCTAGTGCGCAGCCAGGTTGCCCCTTAATTAGATAAATAACAGCTTATATAGATAAACAACATCCCACAAGGCAAACACAAGTGCTCATCATAAGAATGTTTGCCCTGGGCGGGATTCGAACCCGCGACTCTGTGCTTTGTAGGCAGGCGTACTACCAACTAGGCTGCGGGGCCGTAAATAGCTTTTATACTTATAAAAGGCGTACTGCAGACGCCTGTTGCTTCACCTTCCACTGGTCTCGATCTTCGGTCACTCACTCCATTGCCTTTCGATTGTCTCCAAATCATCGCACCACCACCGATTCTTGGTTCTATCGTATCGTATACCTGATTTTTTATGTCTTGTGTTGTTACACGCTCAACCGAGGCCGAGTGATCGAGATTTCGACGCCCATTACGAAGGTTCCGGGTTTGATTCCCGGTGGGGACACTCAAGTAACAATCTCTTTGTGAGACTTTACCCAGTTTGGTTAGGACATTGCAGGCTGAATCACCTGATTGTCCGAAAAGCATGTTAAGCCGTTCGGAAGGCATGTTAAGCCGTTCGTCCCGGCTACTGTCTAGTCGTTACATGAGCCAAGTCAATGGCCTTTGGCGGCTCTATAACACTGGCACCAGGGTTTGTGAGGTCGGTTGTCGACCTTACAACCCACACGATGATGATGATGATAATACGCTCAAATTGGCACTTATCATATCCTTGACCTTTTTGTATATGTCGCCGTAAGATAGTAATAGCCGTAATATGATCATATCCCTAGTGATACCGGATGATAGTCATATGGAAGCTGTCTATAACTATCTTACTAGTGATATGATCATATCACTAACTAACTATATTGTAGTTTGGCAGCGGATGAAATTTTAGCAGAGTAAGTTTTGAAAATTTTTTTTTTTTTTTTTCAAGTGAAATAGTTAGATCAAATGGCTGTACGAAGCATTCCATTATTATTACAAAATGGATAATACGACATATACATACAACGCAAAGGAAAAAAAGGAGATTGGTTTATAGCTATGGAAAAATTAAAAAAGTAATAAAAAAATATTTTCAGGATTCAAACTAGTTAGCTATAAGATCTAAGTATCATATGAAAGATTTTTCCAATGTTATCTAAGTAGGGTGTAATAATTTAACTGTTATTCCAGACTCACCCATCGCAATGTCTGAGCCTCATCAAAACGATGCGACGATTCTTCTTCTGCACAAAAACGAAGAAGAAGAAGACCTCTAGGAAGAACTCGAAGAAGACATCGGAGGTTTCCCACGGGAACGCGAGGGGGCGTGACGGGAAGCCGGCCATGTTCACGTCTACCGTGGGAAAAGCTTCGGGACACGCGGCGAGTGCGAACAACCCGGCGAGCATGCTGCAGGACATCATTGCGCAGCTGGAGGAACAGAATAGGTGAGAAAACGATTTAGGGAAGATTTTTTTGTCTTATTTTCAACTAGCGGTACGCTCGCGTTATGTAATAATTTTCCCGTGGGAATAAGCTCTATCATTATTTGAAACAATAGCGTCATTAGTCTCTCAAATCGTCATTATCGGCAACATGCAATAATTTAATTATTTCTAAAAGTACTTAACTTTTTGAAGTGCCTTCTATATCAAATTTCATCTTTTCCGCGGTACTATTCTTCCAGCTTAAAATTAGAGTTCTGGCACAAGGATAAAAAATAGATATTTTTTTCTCAAGAATTTTTTTTTTCGAAGATTCATCCTAGTACTAGTGTGCCGGGTTTGAGTCAGGGTTGTAACCTCGGACTAACCACCCACTGAACATGGCCATCATATGTCAGGGTGAACCTTTCCGTAACGCATAGGTGCATTTACACTTATAAATATGTCACAATAGTTTCGACCAATTATGAGACCTGTCAATACGTTGCGTAAGCGAGATGAACCAATCACGACGTGTTCTCCGCGCCCCCGCACCGCAGCTTTCTTCGTAATTACTTTGTTAGTAAATTATACAAGATATGGTGTCTAGTGGTTGGTTGGCCCGAGGTTGTAACACTGGTGTCGATTCCTGCAGCGAAACTAAATTTAAATTTTATCTTAGTCTTGTCACTTCGATGAAAAAGGACAGGAGATTGTCAAACATTGTGAGCGCCAAATTTTATAGTGCAAATGTCAAGTTTTGAAGTGTGCAATGTAATTCGGCTTGTTTTAGTATCCTGCTAAAAATTGACTTTTGTGACATAAAATGTGACGTTCAAAAGAGCCGACGATCTCCCGTCCTTTTTCATGGTCGTGGGTCAGAAAGCGACAAGACTAATATAAAATTTAAATTTAGTTTCGCTGCGGGAATTGACACCACTGTCAAAAAAAAGGCTCTTGGTGAGACTTCCCCCAGTTTGCTTACGGAATTGCAGGCTGAATGATTTGATTGTCCGGAAAGGAAGACGTACCCACAGTTAAGAAGAAAAAGAATGTCCAATTTTCTCGTAAGCATTTTAAATAAATTTTGCAGCTAACATGAATAGTTTTCATCTTAATTTTCCATGATGGTTATTATCAAATCAAATCAAATCAAAAATATTTTATTCAAATTATGATTTTTACAAATCTTTTTTCGACGTCAAAGCTATCATGGATGGCACGTTCACTACCAGTATTACTAGTATAGTTGGATTATTATAGGATGGGTTCTGACCACGGAGACAAATACAAAGAGGAGGTGCCACAAGCAACTTAGGCCCGTCTCATAGCGGACTAAGTACTCTTACTACTAGCTATTAACCACCAGGCGTCGCTTCTGTCAGTGTTACTTTGGATTTTATGGATACGACACGAATATGACTTGGCTTGATTACAACCATTTTAATTGAAATTAGTGACGCAAAAATTATGTGCTGTGTTGTATCGTGCAACAGTACGATTAATACAACTATTTCTAACGAAAAAAAGACATGATTCCACTCGTATGTATTTTTTTAATGCAATTTTTAATGCTCGTAATTTATTCCTTCGAGAAATTTCGGCAATAGCAACGCCATCTATCGCCAAGTAGAATAACTTCTTGACTGTAGAAGGTTATATGACCTGTTTCATTCAAGCTCATTCATTCATGTATTTTGTATAGTAAGCTCTGGGTGGCCAGATATGGAATCTAAAAAAATATATTTGTATAAAATATTTATTTTTGTAGCATACAATTAAATAATGCAGATAATATTGATGAACTTACTCAATATTTATAATTGAATACATGACATCAAAATATCACATTTTGGGCAAGGATGTTTCCTTATACTTGGTAGTAAGTAAGTGATGATGATAAAGGACTTACGTGAAATCCCGTGTTTACGTGAAAATGAACAGATCTTTTTATGTCTTATAGTTTAAGAGTTACCCATACTGACCCATCCTGTATATCACAATTGCTCATATAAGGTAATGGTAATGGTAAAAAAAAGGTAAGGTAATCCTACAATAAAAACGACTACATAATACAAAAAAGAAGAGAGATCAATTTTTAAAAAATGATCTGAATTTTTTGTTTTTTCACTTGCCTGGCAACATTATACAGCGTAACGAACTAACGAACAGAACCATCTTGTGTGTAATAGCAAAAAAAGGTACGGTTCATTAGTGTCTGAACTGCAAAGCTAGTTTTGCTATTGACCGCTAGATGGTTAGAAGAACTTCATCTCCCCGCTCCCCCTCCCAATGGCGACCCCCGCTATCATATAGAAAACGTCTTCCTCTTTGTATTTGTCTCCGTGGTTCTGAGAGCTTCAAAATTTTTCATACAACGTTAACAACTTTTTTTAATAATATTCAGTTTAAAAACCATAATAGCTAATAATTAAAAATAAAGTTACTTCACCTCTTATTTTATCATTAAACAGTATGTGATTTTACATATTTTTTTTTTTTTTTAAATAAATAAACTAAATAATATTAAAAAGTTCTTAAAATTTTAATCTGTCAGAGCTCATGCTACAGTGACCCAACTATAATAGTGTATCCCATCATACTAGATTGATGAAGAATATAAACTGTTGTACTACTCCAGGGCTCTGAAGGAGTTGTCGGCTCGCCTGGACCCCGCGGCGCGCGCGCCCGGCGCGGGCGTGCGGCGCGCCGTGGAGCGCCACCACGAGCAAGTCTCCAACCAGATCGCACGGCTCAAGGTCGTCAAGGTATGGGCACGTGGCGGGCGACTGACAAGTTTTCTGGCTAAAAGGAATGATGACTGCTTTTTTTTTCTTTGTCTATTAAGTAGATTATTATACGACGGCTCCGTAGCCCAGGTGGTAGTGTATCTGCCTCCGAGGCACAGGGTCGCGGGTTTGAATCCCGCCCAGGGCAAACATTCGTGTGATGAGCACTTGTATTTGCCTTGTGTCTGGATGTTGTTTATCTATATAAGTATGTATTTATCTATTTAAGTAATGTACATCAGCTGTATGGTACCCATAGTACAAGCTCTGCTTAGTTTGGGATCAGATGGCCGTGTGTGTGTGATGATGTCCCCACATATTTATTATTTATTCAAAAGTATTGGACGCATACTTTTTATTTTTTCACGGTATCAAAAATTTACGGAGATATATTGAATTGAAAAAGCGTATGATGTCATCTTTGAGTCGATATTACACCTGGCTGTGACGTAGTTACGTGTCTAATAATTTTTGAATTACCTGACTGGCGGACAAAAAAAATATTGTGTTGTACTAAATGTCTTCTAGAGGGTGCTATATTGAATTTAGTATGACGTCATATAGCCTATCATCATCGCGGACAATGAAGACGCTTCTAACGATACCTTATTTGTTCAATATCGATAGTTTAGAAGATATGCGGGAACAGACGAACATAAACACATAATAATAATAATAATAAAGTCTTTTTATTTCTGTTTAACAAAGTTTTCATTCTATTTACATTTCAATGTTGATTGCTAACAGATCCCTTTAGGGTAAAGCCCTCCTCCATACTCGTCCATTGGTCGCGATCTTTGGCTATCTTGGTCCACTCCTTTCCTGCAGTTTCCATGATGTCATCTGTCCACCTTTTCTTCGGTTTTCCTACTATTCTTTTTCCTACAGGTCCCTTCCATGTTGTTGTCCTCAGTGTCCATCTTTTGTCACATACACACACACATACATGCAAACATAAATGGCGGCTAAAATCATAACCCTCCTTTTTGCTTCGCCGTAGTCGGGTAAATAGAATTTTATTTTCTTTACCCAGGCATCATACCTATTATAAAATAAATAGTTCCATAAATATCGATACTTAGCGTTAGATTAGAGTCGTTCCAGAGGTCAGACAAAATAAAAACAGACAGATTAGTTAGTGTCGTCATTTAATTTGGAATGAGTCAATGAATGAATGAATGAATGAATGAATATACTTTATTGCACACACTGTGTGTGACACAAAAAACAATTACAGAGTAGAAGTGAGAACAGGAAGACGTGTACAGTTAGGCGGCCTTATTGCTTCATAGCTATTTCTTGCAGGAGATGCAATTTAGGCACAGACTTTAGATTATATTTCTGCAATATTGTTTTTGTTCGAATTTAGTCAACACACTAACCTCAGACCTTATTTATTCCAGGATAACCTCCAACTCGCCCCACCTACACAACCCACCGACCACAAAACCGAGAAAGACCGCCCTCAGGCCTTCGACTTATTCAGCCCCATACCCATCGAAGACAAACAGACCAAAATCAACGACAACGGAAATACGAAACCGAGAGTCCTAAGCTTGGACTCGGGGAACTTCTCCGTGTCTTCGAAACAAACCAGTCAGAATCTATTGACGATGTCCGGGGACGCCATGAAGCCAGTTGTGGTGCATGCTACGTCGGACAGTATATCTACTGTATCTATGAACGATGTTAGCAATTGGTATAATGGTTAGTGGGTTTTGATGTATATTTTTTTGTGTAAAAGGAGAAGAAACTCGCAGAGCTACTAGAAACTTGAAATTTGAATAATAGGTTATTTGTAGGTTGAAGACTGACTAAAGCACTATTCTTGGGAAATTTCTTCCCTAAGAAAAAAAACAGAGGTTGAAATTAGTACGTAACTCTGTCGTTTTGACGGCTCCGTAGCCCAGGTGGTAGTGTATCTGCCTCCGACGTACAGGGTCGCGGGTTCGAATCCCGCCCAGGGCAAACATTTGTGTGATGAGCACTTGTGTTTGCCTTGTGTCTGGTTGTTGTTTATCTATATAAGTATGTATTTATCTATATTAAGTAATGTATATCAGCTGTCTGGTACCCATAGTACAAGCTCTGCTTAGTTTGGGATCAGATGTCCATGTGTGAAGATGTCCCCACATATTTATTTATTTATATTTATAAAACTATTTGGACAAAATCGCAGGCGAAATAAAAGTGATTTTTAAATCAAAATTGTAAAGTTTAATAATTTGCGTTTTGCAGTTTCGATACGCAAAACCTCTCTTTCTTTTGACTTTTCATACTAACTGATCAGCTGATCGAGTCAATTTTTAAGAAAGTAAAAAAAGTTGTCGAAAAAAAGTTGTGGAAATGTTGTTCAGTTTCATGGGCTGACTCACCACCCGAGAGGTTAGCTAACACGCCATATAACTAGAGAACAAATTTTTCATTGTTTATTTCATTCAAGATTACTAACCCAATGGGGGATTTTCTGATAGCTCTAAAATAAAAATAATAGTTCTAATTAAGACGATAGATGGCGCCAGGTGTACTTCGTGGATTCTTTTTTATCCTTTTATGGCCCTGGGTGATTCGCCGGATTTCTTCAGATCCACGAATCGTCAACGCCATCTATCAAAGTTTTATGAACAATTTTTATTTTAATTCGCTGTCGGAAAATCCCTCATTTAAAATGCATTTTACAGAGTCAGAATCGGTCGCCCCCAACCCCTCGCGGGTGTCGCGCGGTGTGGCGGGGCGGGGCGCGCTGGGGAGCGGTGCGGCGGGGCGGGGCGCGCTGTCGAGCGACGCGCGCGCGCAGTCCATCTCGCGCACGGAGCGGCGGTTCGCGGCCGATATCCGCTCCGTGGCCGACAGCAACGACAAGATGAAGGTGACGTACTAATCGTACTATGCACATACTATATTCTATTGTATGCAAGTAGGGTTGCCAGGTCTGAAAAGTTCTGGACATTTGGATAAAAAGCTCGGATACCCTTGTCAGTCCTAACGATTTTTTTTTCAAATTTCAGTTTTTATTTATCATTTACCATAAAATCTTTTTAAATTTTAATAAATCAACAATTAAATGATCAAAAGAAATCTTCAGAAATCGTATGTAAGGTGGTATTTTAATATTTGATATTTTTAGCAGCGAACTGAAGTATATAGGCTGAAAGAGTATATTATTAACTACGAGTCTGAATTAGAAAATGTTTTTTATTTACCACCATTACTTTGCAATAATTATTTTAATATATTGGTAGTAGGAAACAAAAAAGTATCTGGCAGCACCATTGAACCGGGTGCATATAATGTGCGGTGAATAACGTGCAGCAAATAATACGCAACAAATAATCTGCAGCAAATAATTCAGGTTTTTAGCTCAAATTATTGGACTGCACGTTATTTAATGCGTAATATTAAGAACACCCATTTTTTTACAAAACGGAAACAAGCATGAACCCCACTCCTGATAAATCGGTCTGAAATGTGTCAACTCTCTAGACTAGAGGTGTCCATGACCCTGACCTGTATTATTGCCTGCATGTTATTGAGTGCGCATTGTTGCAGCTCGCCAAGAACTGGTACTGAATTATTTCCTGCACGTTTTTGTTCCTTGCATTTTATTCAAGCGCTTCAACAAAATGCAGTAAATAATTCACAACAAATAAAGTAAACATTTTTTGACGCTTCAATTATTCATTGCATATTATTTGGCGCGCTTTTTTTGACCTCAATTATTTGGTGCACATTATTTGGCGCATTTTATTGTCACCCAAACAAACGTCAGAATCTGACAGCCTGCTACTGACAGTCTGCCTGAATTTGACAGTTATCTTTTTTTGTGTGTGTGGCCAGCCACAAGTCATGTGACACGGAAAATCATGAAACGATTTTTTTATTCCCGAAATAAGTCATTTATTTGTAAATAAAAATCTTTAAAATAATAATAAAAGAAGATGAACAATTATTTTATTTATTTTTATTATAATTCAACTTAATTATTATTATATTTTGGTAAATTCAGCAAAGTTACTATTAATTGTCTGTTCGTTTCATGAAATAATATAAGTATTTAGCGGATTTTTTAATAAATTATTTAAATTAAATGGAGGTAATATAAATTCTGGTGATAGGTTTAATGTAAAATTCATCGAAAGGGCTTCATCAAAGAAACTACATTTTGTTAGTGCTAAAATTTCCTTTAAAAAGAACACCGTCTAATTGGCTGGACACGCAACCAAAATGTAAAACTTCTATGATCTTGAATTTTAGAGTATGTCAGAAAAAGTCGAATAAGAATAATGACATTTAAAAAAAAAACTATAATTCGTATTCAAAATGAATACTAGCTGTCCGCCTGCGGCCACGCTCGCTTTTCCCGTGGGAACAAGGACCTTCCCACGAAAAGTATCATGTGTTAATCCAGGGTACAAACTATTTCTATTACAAATTTTATCCAAATCTAAACATCCAAACATACTTTCACCATTTACAATATTAGTGTGAAGTGTAATTTACGTGTGATTTAAGAATTGATCCTGTATCGTGTACTCGGATGCTCGCGCAGTGGAGAGTGACTCAGATCCACCAGCCTCCCTGAAAATGATTTCGTACACGATCAAAACCTTAGCAGATAAATTCCCAAACGATACGCGAGTGTTTCCGTTTCAAAATAATACAAAAAGATCGCGGAAAAATAAATAATAAAATAATTTGCTTATAGGAACTGAACGCGGATCTCGACACAGTTTTGGATCGACTGCAACAAATTCTAACGCAAAACTTCACTGCAGACGGTAAGCCAACTTATAATCATATCAGCTGTTTGAACAGTAGTGCTAAGTACTCATTTATAGGTAAAGGAGAATTCATTGCGCAAACAAGATATTTTTTTCCGCGGTAAAAAGTAGCTTAATATGTTACTTTCTGGCTCCACTATACAAATCTTCCTAATTCGCCCTAATTCAGAGTAGGCTCGAGCCCCTCGGTGAGGACGTATGTTGACGATGACTTGAAAGAAGGACAAACTAACAAACAATTTTGCATAAAAAGTCCGCCCGCGGCTACGCTCGCGTTGTGTAAGATTTTCCCGTGGGAATAAGACTTTCCCGTAAAAAGTATCCTATGTGTTAATCCAGGTTACAAACGATCTCCATTCCAAATTTCATCTAAATCCGTTGAGTACTTTGCGTCTAAACACACTGCCGAAGGTACGCGACTGAAGTTCCGCGGTTTATTTACGTTCCGACGTATTCGGCTGATGACACACCATAAGTGCCGAACTTACGCGGCAGAAATTCAGTTGCGAAACTTTGTGTGTGTATTCAGTGTCTCGAGCGCTTTGTGGCGTCGTGCTTCCGTCGCGTATAATGAAACTTTGTGTGTGTATTCAGTGTCTCGAGCGCTTTGTGGCGTCGTGCTTCCGTCGCGTATAATGAAACTTTGTGTGTGTATTCAGTGTCTCGAGCGCTTTGTGGCGTCGTGCTTCCGTCGCGTATAATGAAACTTTGTGTGTGTATTCAGTGTCTCGAGCGCTTTGTGGCGTCGTGCTTCCGTCGCGTATAATGAAACTTTGTGTGTGTATTCAGTGTCTCGAGCGCTTTGTGGCGTCGTGCTTCCGTCGCGTATAATGAAACTTTGTGTGTGTATTCAGTGTCTCGAGCGCTTTGTGGCGTCGTGCTTCCGTCGCGTATAATGAAACTTTGTGTGTGTATTCAGTGTCTCGAGCGCTTTGTGGCGTCGTGCTTCCGTCGCGTATAATGAAACTTTGTGTGTGTATTCAGTGTCTCGAGCGCTTTGTGGCGTCGTGCTTCCGTCGCGTATAATGAAACTTTGTGTGTGTATTCAGTGTCTCGAGCGCTTTGTGGCGTCGTGCTTCCGTCGCGTATAATGAAACTTTGTGTGTGTATTCAGTGTCTCGAGCGCTTTGTGGCGTCGTGCTTCCGTCGCGTATAATGAAACTTTGTGTGTGTATTCAGTGTCTCGAGCGCTTTGTGGCGTCGTGCTTCCGTCGCGTATAATGAAACTTTGTGTGTGTATTCAGTGTCTCGAGCGCTTTGTGGCGTCGTGCTTCCGTCGCGTATAATGAAACTTTGTGTGTGTATTCAGTGTCTCGAGCGCTTTGTGGCGTCGTGCTTCCGTCGCGTATAATGAAACTTTGTGTGTGTATTCAGTGTCTCGAGCGCTTTGTGGCGTCGTGCTTCCGTCGCGTATAATGAAACTTTGTGTGTGTATTCAGTGTCTCGAGCGCTTTGTGGCGTCGTGCTTCCGTCGCGTATAATGAAACTTTGTGTGTGTATTCAGTGTCTCGAGCGCTTTGTGGCGTCGTGCTTCCGTCGCGTGTGATGTGTGCTCTACAGAATACGTTGCCGCTGAACTTGCGCCCGACCGAAGTTAGGCTGTGCGCTATAACGCAACGTAATTTCGGCATTATGTGTCGTCAGTAATTCAAATAGCATTGCAGGCGTCTTCGGTCGCGTACCTTCGGCATAGTGTGTTTAGACACTAAGCGTGAAGGCGGAACAAACATCCAATCATCTAAACATATTTTCACATTTATAATATTAGTTTGATGTGATGTAATTTTTTCAACTTCCTGTGTCGGTTCTTTGTACAGTTGTTGGCGACTGGGAAATCATACTAACCGTATTCAAATATATGGAGAGTAGCTTGAATATTATGAGCGAAGATGAGCCGTTGGTTTCTCAATAAACAAGTAACAACAGTAATATCTTATTGTGATTAATTTTGTATTACACTTTAATGTTATTTGTTGCACAGTCATTAGTGTTTTTACGTTTAAGTTACTCTAACATTAGAAAAGAAAAAAAAAACTTTTAACTTACAAAATCCCAGCCCCACAACCAGTCTAAACACACGGCTTAACTTGCGTAGACATATGTGTCTTACATGTGGCGACACTGTCAAAAACAACTTTGTGAGAGTCTTCAGTAGCTTTGCTTTTTAAATCACCTTATTGTTCGAAAAGTAAGATCATTCTGTGCGTGTGCACACACACACGCACATAGGGTTTGGGAGGCCTGTTGTTTGTCGACCTTCAATTTTCCTACCTTCAACCGACCCCATACTATAAAAAGAAAAAGAAAACAATATTTTTGTTATTTTCCAGACTCCAGCTTTGACAACACGCAGTTACGCGAGACGGCGAATGAGATGGAGGGGCTTCTCGGCACGTTGATCCGCGGCGTCGAACAGCGGGCCACATTGAACGCCACCAAGGGACTCGTTTGAGGCATATGCTTGACGGTCTACACACCAAAGTCATGACACTGTTGGCCTATATCAGCATATTTGGTCTCCCAACTCACCGGCATGCTTGGCCCCCAAAGTCATCGATACGGTTGACTTTCTTCTTCTTCTTCGTATCAATGACAAAAACTCGTATTTTCTCTACGGCGCTAGGCGATGCCAAATTTAGGTCTTCCTTAGTACAGGTGGAGGGATACAATGGGCAAGAGAGCAAGTGTTCCATACTTTGAGACGGGGCTAAACGTTATTCTGTACCATTGGCCTCAAAGTCTTGCATCAGTACGATTGAAGTCAATTTCATCAGTAATTGATCTCAACTCAGTATACGATTGGCCTCAAAGTAATCAGTACGATTGGCTCTAACAAGATATCCTTGTGCCTTGTTATCTTTGATCAGGAAGTGACAGCTTCGGTATGTAGACCTCGTTTTGGATAAGAAGTATTGGATGACGCAGGTGCGTCTGATTTTATTTTGGTGGCAGGAACTGTAAGTTCCGCTACTATTTCTTTGTGTTTTGACTTATTTTTTTCTCTTAACTGCTTCTAGCTTTTAGTGACTTTACAGCAGTCTCCGCACAGACTTTCTTTAGTTTGGAACAATCTTTTGAAACAATGAAAACAAGGTTCATGTTATACATAAAATAGTTGAATTTCACTACAAAAAATTATGTAATGTATATTACAGATCGCGCCAAACTCCGCTCTGAAATTGCGCGTTGTCGCTTTTACCCATATTTTGCTCGTGCGACGCGAATCGTGCCGTGTTCAGAGCGGACTAGAAGTTTGGCGAGATCTGTACATCAGTGAGGCGGCTATGCTCTATTAATTTTTTTTCTTCCTAACTAATGGCGACACATCTTATGTAGAAGTATTGCGCCAGTGTCGAGTGATATTTGTAGGTTTAAGATATATCCTTGGATGATTGTTCGGTGAATTGGGCTCAGTAATGTGATAGTACAATTACTGAAGCCACCACGAGGCCTCTTGGCATCGTCTAAAAATGTCAGCAAAGTGTAAGCGATTTAATTGTTCCATTAAAGTTTGTAGTCCCGAAACATTCACTGGATAATACACTATCGAAATTATACACTAAACACTTCAATAAACTAAAATAAAAAAATTAAAACGAAAACACGTCCGCCATTGTCTGATGCTGGCCATTAATTTAAAAAATATAATATTAGCAAATTGGATTTCACAGACCCGCATATAAATAATATGTTTTCATCTTTATTAATTCTTAATAAGATTGTTCCATAGTTGTTTTGCGGAGTCTATCTCTATGCTTAGGACATGAATGGTGCCCCGCCTGAAGCAGGCTCCTCTTTCTGTTTGGCGTACCTGAATCAAATCGGGCATCATCGTGACGTGACTCGACCAACGTCTCGACTGATTTTGATAACTTTTTTCGTACACTTCACTTTGTTTAAGCAAAGTTTGGTAGATTATTCCAGTGATACAGAAATTTCTATAAATTCTTTCCTATGCTCAATTTATTCTTATAACTATTGTGATTTCAATAAGTGATTTTGTGTTGTGCTTTTTGTTTGAGATTATTTTCTCTGTATATTTTGACCAATAATCGTAGTTTTAAGACAAATGTGCCGTCCTATTTAGGTGATTAATAATAAGACTTAAACCGAGATCTGAATCAAAGTAAACATTTAGAAAAGTAACATGCCATATATTTTATAAAAATTTACATTATATTGCCGTGTGTATTAAATAAAAACTACAAGTATAAATTAAAAAAATATATGTATCTCTTAGTTCTAATTTAAGTTAAATATAAATTGCTGTATTCCATTGTGCGCGTGTGACGAGGTTTGAATAAAACAATGTATTACAAATCTGTGGTGTTTAAGAAGAATCTGTTTACAATTTTTTGATGCTTTTTTAAATCCAGCTGACATAAAAATTAGTTCTGTCAAATCGAGATTTCTGAGCGGCTGCATTTCGTATCTAACGATTGATTGCAGTTTGAATGCACCTGCAAATCAACTGCAATGGAAATACATCCAAGCATCTGTCTGCATTGACCTTTAAATTTAACAGAGTGTCTCCTAAACACCCCAGAATAGTGATAAGAGTAAGCGTATTATGTCGCGTAGGTACATTACATCCAGTTGGTCTTTACAGTCGAGTAGATTGCAACCAGTTTTTATGAGTTTTTTTCTAGAACAGTATGCAGCTTAAAAACGAGACAACACTTAGACCAATTTAATTGATATTTCAGTGTCTCAGTGGCTGAATTGCGAAAACGCTGCCTTGGCTTGAATTGCCTAAGAGAACAGGTTCGATTCCTGTCAAAGTTCATTTTCAATTTTTGCTTCGGTTCAATATATTCCATTTTAATACTAATAATAATTGGCAACTGGAATATGTCTTGAAGTCTGACAATTTGAATTTTATTGCTTCTCAAAAGTGAAAATTTGTTTAGTTCGATTTTCGTGCTATAAGCTACAATACTAAGTATGATTTTTAAAACAAGGTCGGATTTTGCGACTGGATGCACCTTAACATAGTTTCATAAAACGTTATGTTATGATTTCTCTATGAACATGAATACTGGTAAGACAGTCGATGTTTTAGTATAAAATTATTACGAATTCAACTGCCACGATAACCATAAAGTAATTCTAAATTTATACAATAATATAACTCTGTATTTTTTATTAATTAAGTCTAAAAAAGCAATTAAATTGCTCTAGCACAACCTTAATATTTTAATGTAAAATTCACCAATCATTTACAATTTGACATAGAATTGTATCAATTTTATAATTTCGTAAATAAATCGATATTTTTAATGGACGGTTTTCATTAATACTATGTACATAGAATTAAATTATATCTACATTTGGGTATAACGTTGTAAAAAATTCGCTTGCTCAATCGGACATTCCTTTATTCTACATAATACACCGTAAATTTTTAATTAGTTTTTTTTTTCAAGTAACATGGCTGACTGACACAAGAAATTGGCCATTTTCTACAAAGCCTTGCCTACTTAGCTGACAACTTATGTAGATTAAAACTAATAACATTTCACGGTGTATAAGGGCGGGCATATTATTCAGCTTTTTCGCACATACCAGCACATACTGTGCACTTGCCACAAGGTCCTTCACCGCCACATTGCGTATCTTTTAAGAACTATTGTATCATATGAGCAACGCCATCTATAATCGTCTCATCATTCTCAACATTCAAAACATTTTTTTTACCACAACCTTACTAGAAATTCATTCACAAAATTTTCCGACAATAAGAAATAGTTCATAAAACTTCGGTAGATGGCGTTGACGATTCGTGGATCCGAAGAAATCCGGCGAGTCACCCAGCGCCATAAAAGGATTAAAAAAAAGAAAGTACACCTGGCGCCATCTATCGTCATAATTAAAACTATTATTTTTATTTTTTAAAGAATTGTCAGAAAATTCCTCATTGTTCTATTCATTCCATTTTTACAAGAGAGCTGTGCAGCAGTTTTGAGTTTCGTTGTACAGGTGTACTCGTAGAATTCAAGACTATTAGATCTTAATTTTAGCAATTCTGTGAGATGTACTAGATTTAATAACACTTACATCGGTGAGTATTTACCTTTACAAAGCCTGACAACTAAGGAGTGGCTACAATGTTGCGGATAGAACTAAATTGTATGTGGAAAATTCATAAACGTCAAAGGCGCTATAGCACCTTTCTCTAGATCTCGTGACAACTTATCGCGGCCCGATAGTATGTGCCTACTACTCTTGTGATCGAAATTAAAGTCACTTATGAGTACCTTGTATTTAGCGTCAGGCTTGAAAGATTCGTGGAAGACAATCATGTACCAAAGAAGTGCTCTGATCACTCGAGAAACGACTTTATAGTCGTGTCAGTACGAACTAGTTCCTCTTGCTGCTGTTGATGAGGTATTTGCAGCAGTGAGTGAGGAGGTGCTTCTCTTTCTCGGTGGAGCCGTTTTGGTGGATCGCTGTGGGGCCGCCGCGCTCGCGCGTGTAGATGTCTAGCCCGTATTGCCCTGCAAATAAAGATTAAAGATGTAAGTTGTAACGCTTTTCATTTTAATAAATGCGATATTTTAGAGGAAGCTATTTTCCATACAAAATGGTGGGTTTGATTTTTCCATCAGGTTTTCTCGATTTCTGACTTTGCCTACTTACCACCTTGTTACAAAACCACCAGAAGATAACATAAGTCCACTTTGTAGTGTTTATCCAATTTTGTAGTTTTAAGTTAATAAATTGTTAAACGGAGTAATTTATAAAAATGCATATAGATATACTCACCGGCACATCTAACCACCCACTCTTGTATTTCGGGTTCATTTTAAACTACGCTTATTGTTGTACATTACAATTGATTTATTAATAATTTTACGATAAATTAAACACACTTAAATAAACGTTAAATTAACTACTTTTTTAAAAACATCAGTTGTAACTAATAGAGTTATAAAGAATCACGAGTATTCCCTGAAATGAAGGGTGGGCGGTTAGTTGTGCCGGTGATATATACGAGGGCTGCTATTTATGTATCCGGAATAACAAAAAATAACAAACATCTATAACCAAATATACTTTTATTGCTTTTCAAAATATTCCCCGTGATGATCGATGCATTTTTTCATACGTTGAAACCAACTTTCGTAGCATTTTTTCCATTCTGTATCGGGTATCTCCAAAACGTGCATTTTGAAAGCATCAACGGCTTCTTCCCGGGTCGAAAATCGGTGTCCACGTAATTTGTTCTTCACGCTTGGGAATAAATAAAAGTCGTTGGGTGCCAAGTCGGGACTGTACGGCGGATGACCCGTCAATTCGATCATTTGACTATTTAAATACTCCGTTGTTGCGGCTGGCGTTATCGTGGTGAAGGATTATTCTTCGTTGTCGATTGTTCTTGCGTATTTCTCCTAAGACTTCTGGCAAGCAAATGGTGGTGTACCATTCAGAATTAACCGTTTTACGATTATCTAGTGGTACTGTAGCCACATGTCCACTAATACCAAAAAAGCAGGCAACCATTTGCTTCAAAGTGCTTTTTGCACGAACAACTTTAGTTGGGTTTGGCTCATTTTGGAACACCCAAACCGTTGACTGCTGTTTAGTTTCGGGATCATACGCATATATCCAAGATTCGTCTCCTGTGTAGATATTATGAACAGCTTTTGATGTACCACATTTGTATTTTTCTATCATTTTTTTGCACCAATCAACACGAGCCTGTTTTTGTTCAACTGTTAAGTTGTGCGGGATCCAACGAGAACAATTTTTTTTACAGCCAAATGTTCGTGTAATATTTTATAAATACTCGCGTCATACTAATGCCCAGAAATGCCTCTATCTCGCGATATGTAACATGACGGTCTTGCATTATTAGTTCGCGCACAGCATCAATGTTTTGTGGTACAACAGCCGATTTAGGGCGACCTTCTTTAAAATCGTCCGCAAGCATACGACGACCACGATTAAACTCACTGAACCAGTGATACACAGTGGTTTTCGATGGGGCTTCCTCCCCAAAAGTCGACAAAAGTTGATCCATGCACTGTTTTTGAGTTAATCCACGCCGAAAGTCGTAATAAATCATAGCACGAAAATTTTCACGAGTCAAATCCATGGTGATGATAGACAATGAATTCTAAAAATGACGCCACAATGTAAAAACAATTGACAGATGAATGAAACAAACTTTATTTTACAGCCAAAGAGTTCTATTTTTAAATGTTATAATTTCTTTTTAAATATTGTTTATGTAAGTGGCCAGTTCCGGATACATAAAAAGCAGCCCTTGTATCTTCAAAAATATCCAGATAAAGAAATTGTGATGGAAAAATCGACTAAACGATCTACCTACCAACCACCATATGATATAAGTCACCAAGGGTTAGTAGAGTGGAAACTTTTACTGATGACGCATCAATTTGCGTAGAGCAGTGGTTCTCAACCTTTTTTTTAATGACCAGAGATCACTTTGGCTTTTTCGTTCAAAACCGAACTTTAAAATTAAATTGAATCAATCAATGTTATTCAGCTATAAGTTGGGCAATACCACTTGTAGAGGGAGTTGATATCGACACCTATGAACAAACAACGTAACTTGAGATACGTAGCTTGAGATACAAAATGACTTTAGTTAATATTATTCCTTATCATAATTTTATTTCCTCTTAATTTTCTGTCCAAGCAGTCTCTAAGTACAATAGAACTGAAGTTAGTATTAGTAAAAAAAACCTAACTATATGTAGGTAAAACGTATTTATTTTCTCTTATTATTTATTTTCTATTTATTTATTTTTCTATTTTCTATATTGTTTTCTATATTCTATTTATTATTTCTATTTTTTTTTCTCTTTAAACTGCTGTACTGATTAGTTGCTAAAATTGAGTAACGTTGTTGTTCATAGGAGGTGTCGATATGTTAAGTATTACCTTCTTCAGGGAACGTGATGTAGAAGGAGACGATGTCGTCAGAGACGTTCTGCTGGACGTATTTGGACAGGCGCTTCTCGTCCACGCCATTCTTGTGCAGCGTCGCCATGAAGTCCGCCAACGGCCGCGACATTCGGAACTGGATCTCTAACTCGCGGCCTGCGAACACTAACGCTTCCTGGAACAGAAACAACCTCTTGATTAAACCAGCTTTCTAATAAACAAAAAAGTATTGAAATCTGTTCATCCGTTCCGAAGTTACGACAACAGACACAGCATAGATGAATTTAAGGAATTTCTTTATGGACAGAGACAGAGGGTGCATTCCGAATCAGACTTTCAGCGCTGTCAGCGATCAGAAAAGCAAAAAAATGTATGGCTGACAGTGATTCGGAACGCGATTACGGGTACTTCGATTTCAGCGCGTTTTGCAACGCAGGGTTAGACAGACGTGTTTCGTCCTTTCTTTTTTCGTTGGAGTTTAAGGGTTTATAGGCTTATGCCATTTAGCGACTGGAAATAGAGTCGGAACGGGCTAATTGGTCATGTGATTGACAATCTTACACGGTCCTAGCGTTTTTCCTTGTCTTTGTCCAGCTGTGGACTTTTCTCGGCCCAGATGATGATGGATAAGAATCTTCTTCTTTTTCATCGTGTGGTTTGTATAATGTCGACAACCGACCTCAGAAACCCTAGTGTTGTAGAGCCACTCAAGGCCACTGCCATGGCTCGTCCGGCTTAACGTGCCTTCCGAAGCACGGAATCATCTTTATTTTCAGAGAATCTTTAGCCAGTAATGACCTCACCGAATTGGAGAAAGTCTCAAAGAGCTTTTTGTGATGAACAAATGGATACGAGTAGAAAAGAACCTCACCTGGTGAGTAATAGGTACAAGTCCGAAGAGCCTGGTCGCCTTAGTGGGTCCCCACTCGCCGCTCGCGCAGTCCGGCAGCGGCACCATGACGGTCTGCAGCTCGGCGCAGCAGATCTTGAACTTGCAGACGCTTTTGAACTTCATGGGCTCCCCGGTCAGGTACTCCCGAGGTGTGACTGCGTTCGCGAAGATGTCCAGCAGGAAGGCGCCGCTGCAGGGCGCGTGGACTCTGAAGGATACCACGTTGCCGACTACAGACTGGGGAGTAAAAGATTTAATAAGTTTTAAAAGCTTTGCAACAAGTTTAAGGCTAGGTTAGGTAGCCTGATTTTTCGAAGGCTATACGGATGTTGGTGCACAAATGTTAAAACTAACCGACTCGTTGCGTGTCCGCGCCTTACATAGCGGAGTAAGTGTCTACCTCTAGAAAAGTCTAGAAGTATATGTATGAAACAAACATGCCTCGACCCAATGCTAATTCGTAAAGATGACGACATTCGAATACTGGTCGCGCGACCATTGATCCATGAGTTTCGTGCGAGTGGTAGGAATAGCGCGATTCATTATAATTATGTATCGTAGCAAGTCCGCAACCGCTTTATTACCACTTTGGTAATACCACTTTAGAAATACGGGTAGTCAATAGGACTATTCAAAAAAACCCTAATCAAAGATTTTATGATACGAATACTACCTTGAGAAGCTCATCTAGTCGCTCCTAGATAAAATCTTTAGCACCAGGAGAAAGAGAAAATATTTTAGTTTGGGACTAGATACTAGTAGTGACTGTACCTGCATGACAAATCTCTTGAGACTGACTCCGTCGAAGCCGTCGCCTTCGGTGTCGTAGAACTTGAGGTTGTAGTGGAAGATGAGCGAACTCTGCATGTGTGCCGGCATGGCTATGCGCATAGTCGCCGCACCTAAAAACAAAACATGTGAAGATCAGTTTTTCTACATTATGGTTATGAATTTATGATTCGAGGCACTCTTTAAATCCTGTACGGATCGCGCCAAACTTCTAGACCGCTCTGAACACAGCACGATTCGTATTGCTACTGCAAAATATAGGTAAAAGCGACAACGCGCAATGCGCGAAGCAACTTCAGAGCGGTCTAGAAGTTTGGCGCGATTTATACTTACCTACACAGAAGCGATGGAGAACGTCAAATTTAGTTTAAACTTATAAACTTCGAAATTCCCATGTATAAGTAGAAATGTGTTTTTGAAGCTATAATGTAGGTACTTTTAATCGACTCTTACAAATGTAAACATCGTGATGGAACCTGCACATGGCAGGTTCGAGCCCCTCGGTGGGGACAGCTGACAACAACTTTATAGTAACAGGGCGAACTCTGGTATCTTCGACTTTCGATCGAAAACGCCAATAAACAGTTTTTATAATATATTTAAAAAACGAATGTTATTTTTGTGACTAACCTGTGGAGTCGGTATACATGACAGCTTTAGTGTTGGGGTCGCTGAAGTACAAGCCGTATCTGAAGAAGAGAGACCGCACGAAGGGCAACTCCTCGAAGTCGTGCAGCGTGATGGGCGTCTTCAGCAACTGCCAGTCGGGCTGCAGCGGGAAGAACTCGTAGATGAACTCCCGAGGGTCCGTGAGGAAGTAGTGGTCGTCGTATTCGTACCTGGAATCAGGAGGTTTCTCGTGAGTGATAGCAATACTTGAATTTTCTCTATATTCTAGATGGATTTAATTTGATCTGCGTTCTAGCTCGCATTTTGCAGTTTTAATGCGGCCAGAGTGCAGTCTAAAACTGAATGGCAAATAGTAGAAAAGTCTGAGATGCATTTAAAATATTACAAGTCCGCGCCCGCTATATTACCACTCTGGTATAAATAGCGATTAGGTCCGTCAAAAAAAAAAAGCTTTTAAAATACCTTTTTTGGCTTAAGGTTAAATATGTGGCCACTTTTAACAGTTACGATTAACATAACTTATTGATTATATTTAGGACTATAAAACAATTACTAAAATATATTTATAACCCTTCTATTGTCGTTAAACACATAATAATTTCGATCGAAGTCACTGACAATAAGTGAATGATTTATTTCAATTGGTGGCGCTACTGCAGCTGATTAAACATCAGTCAAAACACCCGTCAAAAAACTATACTTGGACACTAGAGGGATGTGCTCGATAAGGTTTTTCAGCTAAAGCTGTCACAGGAAGTCGTCTCTATTTCAGCTCCTTAAGGAGAAGGGGCCTTCAGTTTCCGTAACTGACATCAGGGAAAGACACCAAGAAGAAGTTGTACCTTTCAACCTAGCTGTTCCTTCTCATGTGCAATAATATCCCAAAATCGAAAGCAAAATCTATAGAAACTCACCTCAAACTATCACTCTTCCCCCGATTTCCTGGCTTCGGCGCGTCTTTAGCGTTCACCAGGTGCCTGGCGCCCCAGTTGCACTGCACGAACCGCCAGGCGCCTGCGACGTATACCGCGTTCCAGGAGTTCCTGAAGCGGTTGTCCTCGAACCTGACTCCTGGCTGATAGCCTGCTGATTTGCTGTAGCCCTTGATGACCACGCAGTGGAGGCCTGCGTAGCTGGAATAGAATTATGTGAGGTTATAAGCTTGTTGCTTATTTATGCTGGTTTCAAGTTAGTGCTGAGACACAGACCGTTGTTGGTGCTGGGCCCCATTTCACGAAGCAACAATTTACTAGTAACAAGTTACAACTTGATATTCATTACGTAGCCAATTCGCCAAAACTGGAAGCCCTAATCATTTTACCTCATTGTCTACGCAATGTACTTCGTGAAAGGGCCCCCAGGTGTTGGTGTACGATTTCAAAGGGCTAATAAAGTCGTGGGATAGACAAGGCTAGAGTTGTAATCGTTGTAATAAAATTTATTAATCTTCAATATTATTTACGTGAGATCCGTGGTGACTTTTAGCAGTATATTTAATAAACTTCAGCAGCCGTTTTATTAGCAGTCGTGCGTAAGCGGGTAGCCTCCCTGATGAGTAGGGTGCGAGGCAGCTCCAACACTCTCCTGAGAGTCGTAGCAGACAGAGTGGACAGCCCAATACTGAGACATTGGGTCCATTCATGTTCATAAAAATGATAATTTTGCTTTTTACTAACAAAATAGGTTAAGCATTTTACTAACACAACTTTTAATAATGCCTGTTGTTGCTTTTTTTAGTCTGAAATAAATATTTTTCATTCATTCAGGACGGCTCCGTAGCCCAGGTGGTAGTGTATCTGCCTACGACGCATAGTGTCGCGGGTTCGAATCCCGCCCAGGGCAAACATTTGTGTGATGAGCACTTGTGTCTGGTTGTTGTATATATATAAAAGTATGTATTTATCTATTTAAGTAATGTATATCAGCTGTCTGGTACCCATAGTATAAGCTCTGCTTATTTGGGATCAGATGGCCATGTGTGAAGATGTCCCCACATATTTTTTATTTATTTTTATTTATTATTCATTCAAACTTCTAAAATTGTCATATATACCTTTATATATATACCATATATGCCATATATACCTTTATACTAGTAGCAAAATGGTGCGTCAGTTGAATTTGTAGAAGTTTGTAGACCTCAAAATCCAAATAAAACTTATGTATTCTACAAAGAATGTTAAAGGTTAACTCAATTCAATTTGCAAAACCGTTAAAACAGCTGAACCGTTATCATTAAAAATATGAATCATAATAATCTTATTCTCCGATTTAATGGACATAATCTCGAATGTCGTGGTAGCAAACAAGTTCTGTTGGTATCAGGTGGCGATATCATAATTTTAGGACTGATTCAACACTCCTTACGGCCCAGGGGTCTTAACTTTACGATGTGGTCAACTGAAATCACCGCTTAGCATTTGTGATGAAGTGTGACAAGCCGGTTTCAAACCTGCTACTTGGCCGGCAGTTTATGAATATTAAAAGATATTGGCGAACAGGACTTGGCGGTGTCTTTTCTATAGTTTCTGTTACGAGTAAGATACTGCTAGTATTAGTTGATAAGACTGTTGGCGGTCGTAGAGTCTGGGACCGCTACCTCCCATCCGGGAATGTGTTTTTGAATTTGTATGTACTGTAGCGTGCGGCCTCTGTGAGTGCTCGGTATTACTGGCAGTTTTCTCCGTCTTTGGCATTGATATTAGATGAGTCATAATCGGTTTGAAATCGTTTTCCCAGTGAGAAATAAATAAGTTTCAGAACTCACATTTCAAGATTGCAGCCCTTCCCAAAACCCTATTATGCCTACGTTTCTTCGACGCTCTTATGAAGAAAGAATACAAATCATGAGAAAATTCGCTCGCACACATCTGGCAAAGTCCACCAACACGCACTGGGCCAGCGCGGTCCACTACGGTCTGACTGAACGTCCTAAAGTTAGACTCGAATTCCTCTGGGGACATACAGCTCGAGCTGACAACAAACATTGGCCTCGATTCGGGAAATCATCTTATAATTCTAATTAAAAAATCCAGCTATCCTTTTCGTTTTTATGACCAATGAAAGAGAGGTGATGAATTCAGACGAACGTTTGATATTATTTTGAATGAATGATAACCTAAAAATAAGGGCATAGCTGTCAGAGAGAATTTTAAGTCGGTTGTTTTACGTGCTCTCTAAAATTGTGCAATCAACGCGTAATAAGGTTCAAATTCGATATTCGACAGCTCCATCCATCTATCCATCTCCTGTCCCTTTTTAATCTTTAAAAGATGAAAAGGACTGACGAACTAAAATTAGGGATTAGAGCGTAACTGTGTGAATCGTCCATATTATTAACCAACCTGCACAATCTCTTAAACAGTACGTGGTAACTCTCAGTCCCGTGCTTGATGCCCCTGAGCAGACCCAATGGCGAGTCTCCTCTGAGGTTGTCATCAAACTGGATGTTGTTCAGGTTCTTGACGGTGATCCAGCGGAATATCGTCCGCGCCTTCTCGACGTCCGTCGCGCATCGCCCGACCAGCTGCCGGACTAGGTCCGTGAAGGTCTTTTGGTCTTCTTGCGCCACCTGGAATGTGAAATAAGGTTATTAATATGATGGAAGCTACTTTTTCATTGGATGAGAGTGTTAGGTTTTAGTCTTTTCTTTACGCAAACGGAATTGGCGCTACGGTAGTACTGTCGCCACTTAAAGGCGAGGGACGACTCCTGCGGTAGAGCTACTCTTCAATAATAACGGCTTGGCTTTCCGTCTTAATATCTTTTTTTATTCTTCTTCATCAAACCTTTCTACAACATCGTAGACTGAAGATCATTTTCTGACTTCCAAAACTCATACTAGCTTTATCATCCACAAAAGGCTACTCTCAAGTGCTAGTAATAACTAAAAAGTATCAATATAAAAGAAGAAAAGATCGCGGAGTTTGCACACAGAGCATGGTGGGGGTGGTAAAAGTGGCGAGGCGGGCTGTCCATGAATAGAACAAGTTAGGAAAACAGATAAGGAAGCTTGTGGTTACATGCCACTGCATACAGCCAGCAAGCACGGTATGATTGGTTTTGGATTTCCTTCATTATGTTTTATTTTTCAATTTTAATATCGCCAATAAGTCACGTGGGGTTGGCCCATTATTTCTTTCTCCCATTTCCCTCTTTACTTACTCAAACTTCACACACGCATAACATCTCTTTCAAAAAAATGTTATTGATTTATTTAGACACTCACCGAAATAGCAATCTTATCGACTTCCGCGAACTCCATGGGGTCCGTATAGATGTGGAATTTGGAGACGAGCGGGGGTTGGGGCGGGGGCGCTCTGGCGGGGTACGGGGGCGCTTCCTCCCCCCCGTCCACGTACAGGGACGACGCCGCCATGTACTCCGACCTTCGCTCCTGGATCAGCTCCATCATCTCGTGACTTTGCTTCTCGACTAGCGCGGCAGTGGCTGCCCTGTGGAGGTGATGCGTAGTATAATTGTTAGTTACACTGCAATTATGTTCTTGTAGGGATAGGCAGAATTCTACGGAAAGAAAATCGGTTCCCTTCAATTGATTAATTTCTAATTTCTAGGTTTAGAACTTGCTGAAGACAAAAATTTCAATAAAAAACTTGAAGATACATAGATAATTTCGAAGTTGATTCCGTGCTTCGAAAGGCACGGAAATAGTCTTTTGTGGCTTTTGGCGGCTCTATAACATTGACACCAGGGCTTGTGAAGTGGGTTGTCTACAGGTTGTAAAGCCCACAGGATGAAGAATTTCTTTCGCTTCATTTAAGTCTTTAATTTCCCCATTGAGGTCGGTTGTCGACGTTACGACAAATGCGAAGAAGAAATCCTGAGTAAAACTATAAACTTCTTGTATTCAGCCCTTCATGATGAGACACTTTTTGAATACATCAGTATGTCATAGTGTAACTGGATATCGGATTCACCTAACCAGCTTACATACCTTTAAAAATAACGATTTCCTTTATACCTAAGCTAAAATTAAACCTAAGCTAAATTAAGCTAAAATTAAAACTATTTTATGTTCTAAGGCCTTATACGATAAATGATTACTTAGATGATAAAAACGTCTGGTCAACTGTTGTTCCAAATCAGCGGAGTAGATTGTAATTTTTGACTTTCGACTTGACTTTTGACTTTTGACCTTCATCAACAACAAAAATATAGCTCTACCTATACATTTATCAATTCTAATAATAATACATGTAGATTTTGGTTTCCAAGAAAAACCCAAGACAAGAGTCATTTGAAATCCATTTTAATTTATCTGTCAAACGTTTACCTTCACATCACGGGTGACTCGAAATCAAACCGGTTTGCTTATTTTTATTACTCGTATTAAATTGATGTAACCTCGTAAAAGCTGCAATTATATAACATCTCCAAACGGAGATGTGTAAATTTTTCTAGAATTTTAACAACGGTTTGTGCAGTAGATTATGTTTAATATCGTAACGCCTTCACTTCACAAATTAGTGCTAACTAGCGTTAAATTTCTTGATTTATGGAATTCCAGCGACAGTTATTAGCAAACACGCCATTCTTTTCTCTAACACAAATGTTTTATTTTTGAATCTGCATCTTTAGTTTCATTTTCTTTTTAGTCACTTTTCTTTTTATCATAGTCTTTGTAAGTTCTATAACCGAACTCACAAACCCTGGTGTCAGAGTTTGGGACCTGCCAATTATTCTATTGTTTTTTAGATGCATTCCACTCTTGCACACTAATAAGCACATTCTTTTGTCTCTTTTTATCCAGTCAAAGCTGATATCTTATCATTCTTTTTGTTTGTAGGAAGCCCTACACACCTACGTCTACCGATTCGCGGTCTTTACTCTAAAAATGCAACAGACGTATTACTTCTATTCATAACTAACCTTTCATGTTCTAACATCTTCCTCGTCAGACTCTCCTTCTTCTTATCCCTCCTCAGCGTCATGTTCTTCTCCAGATCAGCCCGTTCCTGCTGGTGCCGTAACGTCAGTGCTCCGATCTCAGAGTCTGGCAGCCTTCGTTTCTTCACCTGCATCTCTTGTTGGAATCTGTTTGTTAACCTTTCTAGTTCGCGTTCCCATTCGTCCTGGAGAAAAAATATTTTACTAGATTAAAGATTTATATATGATTCTGATATATTGATTTTCCATTGCGCAGACCTAATGGTGTCGACGTGACGTGTAGGAAGACGGAAGAAATCTTGGCTGCGAAACATACGTGAGTGATTACCGGGGTCGCAGAGCTGTTCCGGTTAGCAAAGGACAAGGAAAAATTCAAGAGGCTGACGGCAGACCTCCAGTAATGGAGTGCCACTAGAAGAAGAAGAAGATGAAGAATGGTGTCGACGGGCAGTTTTAGCGATTGCACTCAGCTGTTGTTGTGCTGTCAAAATACAGGTCCACCCCCGTTAGTACACCCCCGTTTATGGCAGGATTTATTTATATTCTATACAAATATTATGTAGCTTTCTCCTTACCTGTATTTCTTCTCGTATTCTTCTGTTTTCTTCTTCGCGATGTTTTGAGAACTTTCTGTACAAGTCGTCCTCTTCCTGTCGATGTTTCATTTCCAGTTTCGTTTGTTCATCTCGATCCTGTGGACAAGGAGATATCTTTATTAGTTGACTGTATTTTAGTAATATCATGGACCAAGATAATATGTAGCCGGTTTTTAGAATCATCATAGTTTCAGCCGAAAGACGTCTACTGCGCCTTCCAAAAACATTACGAAGAAAAAAGGAGAAGGTTGGGGTAGACCGGAGTAGTCCGCAGTATTTTTATATTTTTATTTATTTATTTACAAGATACAATAAAAGCGATAATGGTGACGTCAGTTTTATATACATTTATAAATTCATTAACACATGATGGCTGCTGAAAAAAAAATGCAATAATACAGCCATGCGCTACGCTACAGCTATATATATATATAACTTTTCCTATGTGTCGCTATAATTCTCGACATGACAAGCATTAGGTCGGATCTACATATTCGACCAAACTCACTTTTTATCATTGTAGGCATACTGCAAGTCTCTGTATAAAAGAATGAAAAAACAATTATAGAATTCGAAAATGAACTCTTTGGGAACATGTTACTTTTTATTTTGCGAGACTGCTAAAAAGTGATTTAGGTCGGATATGTAGATCACCCATAAAATATCATAATCTTAACAGATACAAAGTAGTAAGTAGTATCAAGCAATAATTTGGAATTACTTAGTTACATAGTCGCATAGGTTGCAAACATACTTTGAATATTAATTGACCAAAGGCAATCACTTAAGAACAAGTATGCTAATATTAGCAAAGATTTAACAGTAGGCGGTTGCAAATATAGTACTAAATATCATAGAATTTGATAACCAGGTACAAAATAGATAGATATTATAATATCTAATCATAAATATTATAATATGCAATAACCCATTTTCAGAAACAATTTATTATTTAGCAAGATCAAAATTTCGCATTCAATCGCGTGTCGTAAGCTTTTGTCGAGCTATTTGGAGTGTAAAATTTATAATGTTCATACTAATTAAAATGTACACGAATTACAACATTGATATTAAATAATTTTCGCTCGGTTTCAATAGTTTACAGTGTTTTATTTGGTGTCCGCATTCTTTCGCGGTCGATTCGAGACTTTGTCTAGTTTAATAAATAAAAAAGAGACACAAACTTTAGCATACATGTGGCAAAGATTGTGCTTGAGAGTGCTTGTAAGGTCAAAGACCAACTTCACAAACCCTGTTGTCAGAGTTATAGAGCCGTATAAATAAAACAACAACTATTTTTTCCGTAAACAGCTAGGTCCAACGGTTTACCGTGCCTTCTGAAGCACACACATAATCATTTTACTTATAAGACAAACAAGAGATTCATCCTGCAATCCTACGATTGGCGAAAATTTTACAGTGTTGCCAGTAAAATCCGTATAGCGCCCTCATTTTTTTGTCTACTTTTAGTGTCGTACTGTATTTAAATACATAGTGGGTTATTTATTACATTTCGGCAGTAGGCCGTCTCCTTTGTTTATAACTGTTTAACTCGCAATGGGAAACCAGTTCGCTGGCTCTATTGTTGAGTAATTAATGCAGCCAACGGTAGATTGAAATGGAATTTATGGCAATGGGGACGAGAAAACTAGACTGCCTGTCTCTAAAGTACTTACCTAATTTGTTATCTCACAAATAAATCTCTGAATAACGCACATTTTAATAAATATAATATATATTTATTGACGATGATAGGTTGCCTTTTAATAAAAACCTAATGCTTAGGCCGTTCCTACCTAACTACGGAGAATACATCTTTTTTTTTAGTTAATTTTTTCAGATGTGGGGTGTGGGGAATCCTGTAGTAACCTTTTTTATATTCTTCATTTACGAGTTAAGGTAAATTAAACAAATTAAATTATTTTGTCATTGTTGTAAAGTCGCTCAAGAAAGTGGTTTACCACTTTTCATTCAATTTCCTAGTTATCGAAAATTTCAATAAGGTTTATACTCGGTATCTGACAGATCGTTCTGCAAACGAAAATAATCTTTGTTATTCTATAATTTGCAACTGACATTCAACCTTAGAATGGTAAACCAATTTATTGGTCGACCTTACATCACTATTTGATTGGGGGGTTACTTGTGATACCACACTGGTACACTGTTGTATGGATTTGAGGAGCTGGGGTGACACGGGTCCGAATCCAAGTTCCCGTGACACCCCCAGGGGTATCTTCCAGGGGTGCCTTGGGTCCGGAATGGGGAATTCTATATGTGTGATATGTATTTTTTCCATGTGTACAGATTTCTACCAGCATTCAGAGCAACACGAAAGGAAAACAGGTCTAAGTGTTCATTTTATCAATTGCATCTAGTTCATTAGACTTTACGCCGATCGTAAAGATACGAGCAGTCTCATACTAAGAAACCCGCATAATAAGTGACCCTCATCCGATTTTACGACCAACTTTCCACTTTAGACTCCAATAACCATGTACATAAGGAAGCTGTCAGTTTAACGTCAGAAATAAAAGTGATGATGGACTTGACACCTGTCATAGGAAGAGAGTGTCGCCCCCTCGTGCGGGTCAACGGAAAGTGAAACGGGTGTCGTTCACCTGCGCGTGCGACGCGGCCTCTTGACAAGCGAATTACGATTAGACACGGAGTTGCCAGATGCGCATTTCTTTTGTAAGTCTAAGATGGAAGCAAGGTGGAACGACAGCATGTCCTAGTCTATCTAAAAAAAAATACTTGTCTATTATTTGAGCAAGTTTTTGCTGGTGAAAATAGCATTCAAATCCATGATAATGTTGTAATTAGTTCAGCCTAACTCGAATCAGAATTGTCGATGTGACATCTTACTTTTAAAGAAAGGTGCTTTGCAAGTTAGGGTCATTTGTAAAAGTAACAAATCGGAAACAAACATGGTAAATGCAGATCACAATAGACTATCTCACCTACAGCTGGCAATATTGGCTTGGCCCCTTACTCATCAGACCCCTCGCGGCTGCTAATAGCAAGAAAAATGCGCAAGAAAGTAAAATGTAACTTCTATTTAATACATCATTACTCGATGGATCAAATAATGAAAGGTACGTAGATTATTGACACGGTTCTCGAATTAAAACCGATGAAATGTAGAGTTCATTCATCAACTGTACCGTAAACCTTGAAGTCGAAATTACAAAATTGTTAATATTTATTCAAGGTCCATTATTATGAGTTTCACGTACTGATACCCAAATGACTATTGGCGACTTAAGTAGGCCATGTCACGTCGCAATGATTGAATATCCATTCAAGGCAGGCATTAAAGTTAAGAAGCGTGTTCTCACTACTCGTTAAGTATTATACACTGGCATTTATTTCGTGCTGTTATGCAAAGAGGCGTGTGTGCTTTGAATGAATCCACAGCGCTAAATGTAAATATAACATCAATAGTCGGCGACAATCGTGACAATAGTCCCACATTATCATTTCATACATTATGCGTGTTTTTATCAGCCAAGTTTAAGTGAAGAATTTGTTTTTGTAGCTCGAATCGTATAGATAACGGGACTCGCTATCGTCAGTAGTGCGCAAGCGACTCGCGGACCGGTCGTGTTTCCAACTGTTATTTACATACGAGCACGAAATATGCTCAAAATCGTAAGAGGTGTGCGGCGGTTAACCGCCCATACCCGGCAAATCAGCAACGCTACCGTCATCGGCACTGAACCAAACCGAAATGATCCTTATTACATAGAAAATAAAGCAAAAATGGACGAGCTAATCGAAGAACTCCGACAGAAAACTGGTGATGCGATCAAAGGCGGTCCAGAAGAAGCGGTGAAGAGACACAAAGCGAGAGGAAAACTGCTCGTGCGAGACAGGATTAACCGGTTGGTGGACGAAGGCAGCGACGTTTTGGAACTGAGCACTCTCGCCGCCACCGGCCTGTACAAGGGGCAGGTCCCGAGCGCCGGCATCGTTACCGCTATCGGCAAAGTTCATGGCCGCGATTGCATGATAGTAGCCAACGATGCTACTGTCAAAGGCGGCACTTACTTTCCCATGACCGTCAAGAAACATTTAAGAGCTCAAAGTATCGCTCAAGAATGCAGACTGCCTTGCATCTATTTAGTGGACTCTGGTGGAGCTCACTTGCCGGACCAAGCTGAAGTTTTTCCTGACAGAGATAATTTCGGAAGAATTTTCTACAATCAAGCCAACATGTCTGCTGAAGGCATTCCTCAAATATCAGTGGTTATGGGCTCTTGCACAGCTGGTGGCGCTTATATCCCGAGCATGTCTGATGAGAGTATAATAATTAAAAATCAAGGAACTATTTTCTTAGCCGGACCACCTCTAGTGAAAGCGGCTACAGGAGAGTCAGTTTCTGCTGAAGATTTGGGAGGAGCAGACTTACATTGCCGACAATCTGGTGTAACAGATCATTATGCTCAGGATGATGAACATGCTTTACATTTAGCAAGAAATGTTGTAGCAAATCTAAATTGGAATAACGATCAGAGAACCAGAATTTATGCTCCTAAAATCGATGAGCCTTTACACGATATTGATGATCTGCATGGAATCGTGGGAGCTTACATTCAAAGGCCTTTCGATATGAGAGAAGTTATTGCTAGGATTGTTGATGGCAGCAGATTCCATGAATTCAAACAGTTATACGGAGAAACTTTAGTATGTGGTTTTGCTTCTCTTTACGGTCACCCTGTAGGAGTAATTGGAAATAATGGCGTATTATACTCTGAATCAGCATTAAAAGGATCTCATTTTATCCAACTATGCGCGGCAAGAAAGATTCCTCTGCTCTTCTTACAAAATATCACGGGTTTCATGGCTGGGCGAGAAGCTGAAGCCAGTGGTATCGCTAAAAACGGAGCGAAGATGGTAACAGCAGTAAGTTGCTTTAGGGGACCTAAAATTACCGTTTTAATTGGAGGAAGTTTCGGAGCTGGTAACTATGGAATGTGTGGTCGATCTTATTCTCCCAGCTTCCTATACATGTGGCCTAATGCTAGAATATCCGTTATGGGTGGCCCGCAAGCAGCAACCGTGCTAAGCTTAGTAGCTAAAGAAAAGGCCGAAAGAGGAGGGAAGCAATGGACTGAAGAAGACGAAAAGAAAATTAGAGGACCTCTAGAAGCTCAATTTGAGAGAGAAGGCCTTCCTTACTACAGTACGGCAAGATTATGGGATGACGGAATTCTGGCTCCAAGAGATACAAGGAGAGTTTTAGGACTAAGTTTATCAGCTGCCTTAAACGCGCCATTCAGAGAGAGTAAATTCGGTGTGTTCAGAATGTAAGAAATAAGTTGATAATAAAAGAATTAATTAATGAATTTGTTTGTGTGGGCGGGGCAATGATAATTTGAATAAATGAATCACTGATAACACGCTAATTGTTATCTTATCGCGTGCTTGTTGCTATCGGAGGTTTTGATATTACTCTCGATGTGTGGTGTAGAGATCTATAAAAAAATACCATATAATAATATCGTGTTACATTTTAAATACATTTTTAAAGTTATTTTATGGTTTAATTACAACTTACTTTAAATGTTACACAGAAGTTTGATTCTTGAATTTATACTTTCGTGGATGAATATTAGTTTTATTGAGGAGTAGAATATTAATAGTTAGTATATTACTTGTTCGATGGTGTTTTTCATATTCCTATGCAAAATACGTACCTAAAGGAACCAAGAGCGCTAAAGAGAGGCAAGCATAGCTTTGTTCTCAGAACCCATCGAAAACTAATTTATTAGTTACTACAAAAGCCACTAAGATGTTTATCAGTATAAAATATTATTCCGAAGTATTTTAACAGGTCTGTTCGTTTGATTATATTGTCTAATTTGCATGTATCGTATTGCCGTTTCGTCTTGTTTGGTGGTCTCTCCAAATTATTTGGCAATATAGTTAAATTTTCTGCGTGGTCAGTACTTCTACAAGGATGTAGGTTTTGAATATTTCTTAGGACATAATGCATAAAATTACACTTAAATCCCCAAAGGGATAAGCAGAGCATTAGTGGGCTCCCAAAGAGCACAAATTCCTCTACAGATAAAAAATTCCTCCTTTTGGTTGGTAGCTTTGGAGGCAAAGCTCATCCCGTCATCTAGGCTACGGGTACGTCAACATAGGCTACGGATTCGTCAAGTAGGCTATGGATCCGTCAACCCAGGCTAGGGATCCGTCAAAAAAGCTACTGATCCGTCAACCTAGGCTACGGATCCGTCAACCCAGGCTAGGGATCCGTCAAAAAGGCTACTGATCCGTCAACCTACGCAACGGATCCGTCAAACGAGGCTACGGACCCGTCAAACGAGGACACTGAACAACTTATCTGTTATGGGTATCCTGCACTTAAACGTCATCAAGAATCAAGTAAATTAAGTTGTCATACCTTTATCTTATACACTTTGCATTACGTCAATAATTACCGTACAAAATTACTTAACCTGACCTAGATCATCGCCTACGCCTATTACATCTTAAAAACGAGTTATAAATGAACAAGTTAATTACTATGGATATAAATGTATAATCCTTTTGTTCTGATAAACTTGACCTCTGTTAGGTCGCGACGGTCATTTACATAATAAATTTACGCGATGGCTTTTTGTTGCGTCTATCGTTCTAATTTTTTTGAAGCTTGAAGTTGGGTATTTTATGCTGGTTTGATACAATTCAGTTGTTTGCCTATATTATTACACAAAACTGACTGCCTACTGACTGACTTGATTGTCTGTTTGCTATCATCTTGTTTTCGGAGAGGACGTTTTTGACCTCTCTTAACTGATATGGATAAAATAAAGCGGATAAAGTTGAAAGAGTAATATATCTGAGTGAGATGACAGAAAGACCTCTGGAATGCAGCAGTCAGTTAGGTATATTTCTGTGGACTCAAAGATTTTGTAAAGGCAAAAAAATTACCATTACATCAGATGTCTGTAGAATCTATCTGTCATCAATTGACCTGCTGACTAATATCGAAGAAAGCAACTAAGACGAAATTTACTCTCCTAGTTGAAAATGAATAATTAACTGGCCTCTAGAAGGTAGTGGCTAGCTAGGGCGTCTTCTGTATGAAGTTCGAACAATACCATGCAACAAAAATTATTCATCGAAACATCATTGGGAAACCTTCAAACGCTTCGTCCTCGAGACATGAGCTGATAATTTAGTAAGCTGACCTGAGCACACTGGCCCCGATTCGGGAAATCATGCTCTAATTCTAATTTTAAAGTCCAGCTATCCTTTTCATTTTTATGACCAATGAAAGAGAGGTAATGAATTCAGATGAACGAATGATACTATTTTGAATTAATGATAACCTAAAATAAGGGCATAGCTGTCAAATTAAGATATTTTTAAGTCAGATGTTTTACGTGCACTCTAAACTAAAATTGTGTAATCGACGCGTCCATAAGGTTCAAATTAGATGTTTGACATCTTTAATATTAGAATGGCCATCTCAAAAGGGTTTGACAAACATAAATTAAGGATTAGAGCATGACTGTCTGAATCACCACCACTGAATAAAAATCAAAACACATAGCTCTATATTAAATGTTTTATATTTCACTGTGACTAGGACTACACAATGGTCGGTAAGTAGATACAAGTCGCAGGTGCATTCGACCTTAACCCAGGAACTGCTTGCTCATAATAATGCTAAATTATGTGTGTAATTATAATTATACCGTGATTGTTACTCTAGCTATGCATTATCTCATCTTGGGTTCAAAGAGCCTAACAACTAAAATCAAAGGTTGAGAAGAAATAATGTTATTGTAAATTGATTCGGTTTTTTTAAACGGTTTACAGATTTGAAGTGTAATTCAGGATAGGCTCGAGCCCCTCGGTGGGGACTTATGTGAGCTGTTGATGAGATGATGATGATTATTGCTTTATATTAGGTTTCATATCAGGTGTCGGTGCCACAAAAAATTGTAATAAAGATAATGTGGAGTCATGATTTTCTTTTATTTGTGTCATAGAAGAAAAGGCACAAAAAAATGAATTTAAGGTTCTGCTTCAAGTAAGTATATTGTGACTTTTTAATACAGTAGCCTTGGACAGAAGCCATACAGCTAGACACTCGCAATATGAAACTAATACCGCCTTTACATCTACGGGATAAAGGCGCTCTCAAGATCAAATTGTCTTGCCGCATGTGCTGGCTGCTGTACTATATTCGTCTTGTCAGACTAAAAAGACAGTCAAGTAGACAAAAGTGTATGTTTACGTATGAAATGCATCTATTTCTGCCTGCATGACATGCATGAATTTAGCACTTTTAGAGAAAAACTGGCTTAAGTACTGGGTTTTTTTAAGTCTAAGCACATTGTTAGTTTTATCTCATACTTCGCATCGCCCAAAGCAGGCCACGTCTCTTCGGCATATAGATCGGCAATTAACTCAGCTAATAGCCAACAGTAAGTTTCTTGCCAAGAATTCCAGTTTGAAAAAACCGCCGCCGTATGCGTCCGCGCAGCGTTGCGGTACGAAAGCGTAAAATGTGCGCGTTGGCGCATCTGTGCGCTGGTGTTGCAGTTCTGACCAATCACAAATCGTCGCACAAGTCCAAATTTATCAAAATTAATTATCATTCGTGGTAATTTAATGTAATTGCTTGTGCAGGTTTCATCACCATGTTTTTCTTTATATCAGTAGAGACATGACTAGGTACCTATTTCAAAATCCCACTATACACTCCAGTGGAACCAAACAGTCCGAAAGGGAATAAACCTTCATTTTTTAATTAAAAAATAATGGTGGGGTCTCTCGGATGGATGACAGCGGCCCTAGCCACTATACCAGTTTGGGGCTGTAGGACTGGTACTTCAAGTGTGACGTAGGGTCACAAATAGGTAGGTGGGTTGAAGATACAAAGAAAGAGGGTGAGTTACGTACCAGGATAATTTAATTCTTTGCACCGCCCTAATATATCTGTGAGAGTATCTAGTAGGTAGTTGTATCTTCGATGGTTTATAAGGTAAAGGTAATATTCTGGCACCACATTCGCTGTCAGTGATGACTGGACGGCCGTGCACCGGCGGCGGTGCCGCTTTGTTGACCGTCTTTTGTTCCGCTTGTTGTTTAATTAACAGGGCTTTTGTGTTCAGATTGGAGAGCGCATTGTGGCGCAGCTACATGCATATTTTGATCAATTACAAAGATAAAAAAAAAAATTCCAAAAAGACATGTTCTTATTATAAAAAATCTGCCAAACTGCATGGCGGTTTGTAGGCAGAAAAAAACTACGTCGAACGCAATTGCGTTTTTGCTCAAACGCGTCGATTGCATAATTTCGTCGTCTACTACTATTGAAGTACGTCGTGTATGCCAGATATTTAATTATTGTTAATGGTGCATTCCTCAGAATTGTTCAGATAGCCATGCTTTCTTTCGGACTAGATAGAGTCTTGGCCAGGTTATTGAGAAACCGTTGGTAATCTAGTTGCCTGGCAATGTCTGTAACCTGTAAATTTGCAGTGTTATTGGGTCAAGTCTGATAAGGAGGTTTGAAAACTGTAACTAGATTTGCTTGCGATAACACATCATCATGGTCTATGGCATTGTCCTGAGCCGAGATACGTGCTCATCTGAGGGCGTTCCTTGGCACTCGGATCGCGACGGTAACATCCGAAGGGAAAATTAAATGAAAAGTCTCTCGTGGGCATTTATCGTGAATGTAGGTAAGCAGAGCCGAAATTGAAATATGAATCCTTGAGCCCTCTTGTCCTATTTTTTTTAGGGATCTGAGCTTTCAGCTCCCCCCAATATTTTCTGAAGATGCAATTCCAAATTCAATCATGCACCAAAAAGTTAACACGCAATTGGTAAACTATAGTAAACTTTAGTAACGCAAATGCAAAAAAGCAGGACATACACAAATAAGGATATCCAAGACCACATCCGTAAGTCGAGTCTGACTCCTGCATCTGTATCAATCTTCACTACAATTGGTAAACTGGGCTGATCTAACCATTCGTACTCTTGATTAATATTTATGCGATCCTGCAAATTGTGCAATTTATATAATTTATTTTATCACGAGTGCAGCTAAACGCACATAATTTAATACCGCGCAGGTTTTGAATGAGATCATCAATAGCGCAGGCAGATAAAGTTTGGTTAGTAATATTGTTTACATTTTGTTGACGTTGTTGCGACAGAATAACATACTTTTAATGCACACTCGTTAACAAATATATAGATTTTGGAAGAAATAGAAAGAGAGGCGACTTTATTGCTATACTAGCAGCCCGCCAGCGGCCACGCAAGCTTTATTTTTGAAATTTCCCGTAGTAAAAAGTTGCCTATGTTACTCAGGGATAATTTAACTTTCTAATGGTGAAAGAATTTTTAAAATCGGTTCAGTAGTTTTTGAGTTTATTCGTTACAAACATACAAAAATACAAAGGTTTCCTCTTTATAATATTAGTATAGATAACAATTGCCTTTACGCAATCTTTATTTACTTATGTAAAGTACACGTTAAAATTCATATCAAGCTCCATCTCTTTTGATTATATTGGTGGGAAAGTAATGTTTGGTAATTATTAACTCCTTCAACGTGTGCGTTGTGATTGTAAGGTGGAAAATCGACCCCACAAACCCTGATGGATTAGGATATTCCTTATCACCTGGTGCATTAGGTACGTAGAGAAATTACGTAAGGTATTGAACTAACCTAACCTTCCAAGCAATTCTAAAAACAAAAACAGCAGAATGTTTCGACCACGCAACCGATGATGGCAAAGGTATTTTCCTGTACAGCCAAGAGTCAGCCACACCACATGGGTTGCGTTCGTTACACAATCGATCTCGGGCCGATCACCGCTCAACTTTAATTAACAACTTTCTCTGGCGAGTCAACGAACGCTGTCAGCATCGATGCGCTTGCGATCGCAAAGGTTGCGTCGACCGGAACGTTTTAGGGTTGTTATCTGGCCCCTGTTCATTTAAATGTTTTGAGATGATGTATGCAAATACAGACGGAAAAGATCAAGACGGCTATACAAAATTAAATAAGGAAAAACAACCTTCACTCCAAGTAGAGCAACATTTATAGCGCTTATATTCAACTATCTTAACACTTTTGCTGCTCTCTACTACGACGTGCTACGACGCAGCGTAGCAATTACTACGAGCTACGACGCGACATGTAGTACAGTTTATTCCCGGAAATAATGCATATCGGGTTTTCGACTTTGTAGAGCACTGTTTGCATTAACAGATTACTTTTTTTCCAGAGCCCGATGTGCATTATAATATATATCGCCGGGACCTATAGTTCAATACAAAAGAGTCACGCTCGCGCCTTGACCTAAACATAATAATAATAATAATTTATTTGCTCTCACAAAATAGGTAACTTAAATTACTAAACATTGCCGTAGATTGATTTTTAAAGAGGCCAGAGTAATTACTTGAAAACAGGAAAAATAAAACTAAGCATAAAGTGTTACAAGCTATCCAAATATGGATCATAGGTTACGACAGACTTATATTTTGGAGAAAAATAGTACGTGAACCTTACAACAGCTGTATAAAGTTTGCACTGTGGCGTATAGCAGACCATGATAACCGATTTCGCCACGGCATGGCTTCGGTATTTCCGTAAGAATGTGACTAGATACTATGAACATATGAATAGTGATGTAATACGTGCGAGTTTTCATTTACTATAGCATAGCACCAGTTTACGATGGCACCATATAGCTTTTTTACTGTTTTTCTGTGCCATTTAAGTTTTGGTGGGCTGAAAACCAGTGCTCAACGGCTTTAGTTACACAGGAGCGCTAAAACTGAGCTTGTAGACTCGTATTGTAATGTAAGAGATAGATAGTCTTACACCGGTACCAACATTCTTCGCAATATCTTGACTTTGTTGTAAGCTATTTTTTAGATCTAATTAGCTGTTTTGATAGCAAGTAAATGAAATGTGAAGTAAAACGTATATTAATGTAATGTATTAAACGTAGGGAAAAGTGTTTTTGTAATGGGCCAACATTGCAAATGATACGATTTTTCACAAAAAGGGTGTGTAGTGTAGAATAAGTTAAAAAGAAGTAATATTAAAACTGTTTGTACGATCGTCATCATCATCATCATCATCGTCGTGTGAGTTGCAAGGTCGACAACCGACCTCGCAAACCCTGGTGTCAGTGATATAGAGCCGCCAAAGGCCACTGACTGCGCTCGTGTAACGACTAGATAGTAGCCCAACGGCCGTGCCTTCTGAAGCACGCAACCATCTTTTTTTTCGGACAATCAGGTGATTCATCTGCAATGTCCTAACCTGGGGAAAGTCTCACAAGGAGATTTTTGCTTGACAGTGTCCCCACCGGGAATCGAAACCGGAACCTCCGTAATGGGCGTCGACATCTCAACCACTCGACCACGGAGGCTGTTACTTAAAGGAGATCAGAATCATATAACATTTTTTACGATGTGTACCAGTCTTTGTTTTTTTTTGTGCATGACAAATATTCCTTATCTAAATCTGGGTTAATACTAAAGATAGTTAGATGATGTCATGTTGATTCTCAGAAAAGTGGGTCATATATAAAGGACATTAGTACACTGCCTTTAACATCAGCTTATTGTAAAAGACCAAAGCTCAAAATTAAAGGAATATGTAACAGGAAAATAGAAAAGGGATCAGGTTAGATAGAAATAAAAATAAAGTAAAGAAGTATATTTTGTTATTAGAGCTTTTTTGACCCCCTAAGTATACATTTTTTTCTGATATTGAATAGAAAATAAACTTAACATGACAAGGAAGTCATAGAGTATGAAGTACATACATAAAGCCACACTCCTATTTCGAGAGGCTCGAGCCTACTTTGAATTAAGGCGATCAGGCCTTAGTTGACCACGCTGGCCCAATGCGGTGTGACCAACCCGCAAACTTTAAATTACTTAGCAGCTTAGGAGTATGCAGGTATTCGCACGATGTTTCCCTCACTGTGAGAGCGTCGAATAAAGAACATAAGAATTCGAAATTCAAAAACAAAGTAACGCGGTGGGGATCGAACCCACGTTTCCCGGACAGGAGGTGGCGGTCCTAGCCACTGCACTACCGACGCTTTCAAATATAATAATAACAACGAGTAATCATTTAATTAACTAATATCCCTTTGAATCAACACCTACAACACAAATGGTGCGTGAATGCAAGGCGCAAAACAGTGCATAATTAAATATCAACTGCATGGAATCAAGACGTCTATGCAGCTCTATGATGCAGCTACTCGTATGCACGTAGCGAACTATTAATTACTAAATGCATAGGAAGCGTAAACGAGCTGTGACGGACCGTTGTCTTCACGTGCTGTACGGCCAGGCACAGTGCGACGTAGGCTTTAAGGGTTGACCTGGAATAGGGGATCGGACTGTTCCTAAATTTACCATATTTTATGAATTATTTTTTTTAAATATAGATTAGTAGCAGACGATTCGCGAAGAAAAAAATAGAATCGGTTGAAAAACAAATTTAAAGTGATTTTTTAAAGTTTCAATATGTCTGTCTCTTTCAAAAACGATTTTTTGTATGGAGATTATTAGCGTTACTAACAAATGACGTCGTCACAAGTGGGTACGTGCCTCTCTGTCTAATCTTGAATTTCAAACCTTTATAACTCGGTAAATTTTAAAGATAGAGCAAAAATTTTTTTAGTGTTCGATAGCAGAAACTAAGAAGTTTGGATTTATAAAATAAAAAAAAGTAGTCCGATCCTCTATTACAGGTCTACCTCCGTTTTTAATGAGCTGATGTACGAGTATATTTTCAAACCCCCAGTTTTAATCTTCATTATGAGCTCACATACTTTCTAAAGAGGGTCTCGACTCTATTCTATATAATAATTGTTAACATCTATATTTAATTTGACATTGTTATTGTGTGTTATTTGTATGTATTATGTACCCTCCATTTAAGTGGAGGAGGCTCGTAGTCCAGCAGTGGACTGTTCAATTCAATTTTTGAAGAATATGGCGTTTCCTTTGTGATTTTGCCAACTGTAACGGGCCGTTAATGTTGATGATGATGTACCAGAGCTTTTATTTTGTATTTTTATCATGAATGACAATTAATTTTAATTATTGACCGAGCGAGCGAAGCGTCTCTGCTTCAGCTTGGCCAAAATTGCTTTTGTATGTCTGTTTGTGTATGTGTCTGTTTGTTCCACTCTACAGGTCGCGTTTCTCAACCGATTCTCGTGAAATTTTGTGAGCAGGTTCAATAAATGAATCAATTTTTTTTGTCGAGTCAGTTTTTGACGGAAAAATGACGGAGTTATGGAGGTTGCCAGCTTACAAAGTCTACCGCTGAGGCTGTTTTCCTCTACAGGTCATATTTCTCAACCAATAAAAAAAAAGAATAATAATAATAATAATAAATAATAATACAAAATTAAATTCCTAAATGAAATATTGTAACGAAACTTCTTTTAGTCTAAGTAAATATCAACAGATGGCGCTGTACAGTGGAACGGATTTTCTAAATCGCGCTATCGAGATTTTTTCAGACATTTAAAAAAAAGTACTCGCGAGGTCTACAGCTCACGGAGCCACTAGTTTTATTGACTAATGATTATAGTATATAAGAAAAATATGTATTGTTTATGATTGAATCGTATGTCAGAATTATTTTAATTTTCTAGTTTTTGCATGCCATCTATGGTTAAACATATAGATCTAAATGTTGTGTAATACCTTTTTGTTACCATGTTTAGCAAATAAATTTATTCTATTCTATTCTAAATTAGAGCAATTAGGCCTTAGTCGACGACACGAACCTAATGCGGATTGGTTAACTTTACACAGAATATGTGCAGATATCCTAGCTCTTTTTAAAAATGTGACGTTATTTTGCACGCACACCATGCAAACACTGACCATAGGAAAATATTGTAATGTTTCTAGTCTACGACTCTACATCTAAAAACTATCACTAAAATAAAATAAAAATAATATAAAAATTGTTTATTTCTGTATAAGATTTGTGATTATAAGGGGCAGGTGTCTCCTAGTAGGCTTGTCGCCTGTGGCAGGAGGCACCGCTCCTCTTCTATATTTAAGACGTCTTAATAAACTAATTCTAATAAAAAATACTTAAAAATCACTTTGTTTGTTTGGAGGTAAACGATAAAACTTTAGTAAGCGTAAAATAAAAACTTCGTCTATGAGTATTGGGCGTTTTTAGGTATACGTTGATGTGAAGTTGACCGTAATGAATGTTGTAAATGTAGGTGATCTTTACTGTAAATAAAACAGCGGTCAGTATTTTCCAGTAAGTGAAATACTTGTCAATAATAAGTATAAGGGATTCTATTTATTATGTTTTGGTAAATATTTGCCTCGATTAGGGATGTCATGCTCTAATTCTAATTTTAAAATCCTGCTATCCTTTGCGTTTTTATGACCAATGAAAGAGAAGTGATGAACGAATGATATTAATTTGAACGAATAACTTAAAATATTGTTTCTAATTTACATCAACAATATTGACGAGCTGGGTTTACATGGAAACTTGACCTTGTACGCTGATGACACTTGTTTGTTCTACTTTGGAACCTCTATTAATCAAATTATACCTACGGTACAAAAGGATCTCAATACTCTATTAAACTGGCTTAAGGCAAACCTTCTAACTATAAACATATCAAAAACCTCATATGTAATATTTAAAGCCAAAAATAAATATATACATCCATATCAACCTCTAACATTAAATAATATACCTATACAACTTAAAACTACAGAAAAATATTTAGGATTGCGATTAGATAACAACTTAAATTGGCATACCCAAATCGACTATATCAGAAACAAATTATCATCATTAATGGGCTCGCTGCGTAGTATAGTGCGCTCTTTACCGCGCAGTATACGGTTTAACATTTACAACTCATATAACATTTTCCACTACCCATATTTAACGTCCAGCTCAAAAGCTTACAAGGAGACCAAACTTATGACCATAAATCAACTATACATCTATCAAACATGCATACTTATAAAAAAAGTATTAAACAAAACCATTCACACGTCTATCAACCTTACACAAACAAACCAAATCACAAAACGTTCAACCCGGCGAGCCAGCTATATTGTGTTGCCGAAAACTCGGACTAATTATGGTAAGAAAATGTTTACTTTCGAGGGAGCACAACTGTTTAATAAACTACCTTCAAATATCAAAAGTGAAGACTCGTTAAATGTATTTAAAGCTAAACTGTTCCAACATTTGTTTATATGTTTATGTCAGTGTGCGACGAAATTAATTAATGTTCATTTTTTATGTTAATTTTCTCACGTAAGTGACTTTTTGTCTTTGTTGAGAAATAAATGTCTTTAAACCTAAAATAAGGGCATAGCTGTCAGTTTAAGAGATTTTTAAGTCGCATGTTTTAAGTGCTCTCTAAAATTGTACAATCGACACGGCCATAAGGTTCAAATTCGATGTTTGACAGCTCTAGGATGGCCATCTCCTGTCCCTTTTCAATCATTAAAAGGACGGACTAACTTTAAGGATTAGAGCGTGACATCCCGAATCGAGGCCATTGTGATTTGTGATGATTTGATCAGCATCGAATCAGGGATTTTTCCAGAAGATACCACCGAGGTCAAGAAAACAGATTCTTTTTGTTCAATACACCTACGTTTCCTCCAAAAGGCTGTCAATGTTACACAAACCATGCCAAACCTTCGCCCATTGTGATGTGACAAGAGAACAGAGATCTTTATGTTCACATAAAGGGACTCTTTATATACAATTTTAGTGGTTTCAAATACTGAATCTAATGTGCGTTCGCTACGGGCGGTAGGGCGATACTAATCGTACATAGTAAAAACACCTACGTTGAAAACAAAATATGTATTGTATTGTATGTACTCTATTGTTACATAAAGTGAAGTTGTCTTTGAAAACTGATGTTTAGACACAAATATTAAAGATTTAAAGAGATAATTAACTAGATACAAAGAGATAATTCCCGTTTTCCTGGAGTAATTAAACTAGGCTTAAAGCAAGCTCTCACAGAACAAGTAAAGAAAAAAACCTGAAAGTGGTGTTTTTGTTCTTATATTATACCATATATTTTATGTAAACTCGAATTTAGTGCGAAATTATCAAGAGATGGCGCCACTTAAAAAAAAAAAAAACGACAAATCAGGAAAATTTATCTTTTTACAAACAGAGGTACTCAGTGCGCGAGTCTGATTCGTACTTGGCTGTTTTTTTTTGTGATGTTTATTTCACTATATCAGACGAAATGAGATTTAATTTTACATGCGGAGAGGAATAGAGACATATGTCCAGTGGTCTTACGCGGTTGGGTGTAAAGTTGACTATATAGGTAGATACTAAAGACTACTACAGATTACTAAAGCAGATGCCCTAAATATGTTAACATAGATACTCCGTAGTGTAGACGGTAACAGTCCATCTTTAAAGTGAAAGACGAGAGAGTTTTGAAGAATTTATGATCTGGAAAGTCATGGTATAAAACCATCAAAGTGTATGAACGTCTAGGTAGCAGCCTCACCATCTTTAAATTTTAACCATGTTAAAAAAATACAGTTTCTCATCTGTGACCAAAGCTCAGAATAGTTTCATTATATTTTGGAAGATATTAAATAGCTCGATACCAAGCTGACAGCCACCAGATAGCCTGGTTCTATGATTAAGATTTATATGAGAAAAAATAGTTTGGAATTAGTTCGTCTTGCATACAAAGTTTCAATAAAATTCCAAAGCCGAGATATTACACCCCCTTGTTGAGGCTGCCAGTTTTATGTTTAATGTGACGACGATTCCCGCCAAACGGAAGTAGGTACATACATACGTCCAAGCAAAATTAAAATACCAAAAATTATATGAGTCTTGAAATTACGACTGATAAGGATGTAATAGAAGAAGAAAACATACTGCATCTACCCTAAATGATGCAATAAGCAAATGATGATGATGATGAAATCAAAAAATCTTGAATATTTGTTTTTAATGCACGTTTAAAATGAAAAATTTACTCCTAAAAAGTAAGTAATGTAAAGATCGCACAGAATAATACTCATCTCTTTTCCACCTTTATAACTGACTCTCTCTAAAAATCAATACTCTCGCAGGGAGTACCACTTGTGTTAGCCCCGTTACAGATGTAGCTATGATATTTTTATAGTTTGGCGCAGACAGACCCCTCGCCAGCTATATTTTGTGCAAACAAGGGCCAAGCGTTATTGCCAGTCAATAAATTGATACGCCATTTTGTTTGACTATGATTTGCACACAAAATGATGTGACAAGGGATCTGTCTGGTTAGAGCTATAATATACTTATTGATACGACTGTGGCGGGCTTAAAGAGGACTTAGAATGTAATATAGAGACACACAGAACGCAGTTTGAATAGCCATCTCTTTCGCTCTCGTTGAGTTTCCATAAGAAGCTCTGAAAATAAATTTTGTTTAATTACAAGAAAACAAATTAACTTTTTAAGAAAAAATCTAAATATTTATATTTTCTTTCATATCCTCGTTTCATTTTACCAAATTCTATCATTCTATCGCTGCTAATAAATGCGTAATAAATGGTAGAAATTTGAATCCTAAAACGCGCTATCAAAGTTTTTGCGATCGGTTGTATAAAACGAAACTCCAAGTAAATTCAGTCGGGAGGTCCGTAGCTACTACGTGAACCGGTGTTGGCAGGGAGCCGGCCTAATTCCTTGCCATCAAATATGTTGAAGCGTTAAAAGCAATCATATATGGTCAAATAATGTCAAATATGTCAAGAAAATGATAAAGAGAGGCTTCGGTCTCAACCACACTGTAGTAGCTGATTTGACTTCCTTTTGTTCTTTTGACATAAAAATTCTTCTGGCATATAAAGCGTCAATATTTATTTTGGGATGAATATTTAAGAGATTCGTATTCGTTATTGGTGTTCGTATGTGAGATGTCCCCACATTATATTTTTTTTTACCAGAAAATTCCGAATTTGTAATCTTAATTTTACTTTTTAAATCAATAAAGAAGAAGTAATATATTGATCGAGGCCTTCTAGAGCTTGAAATACTTAGAATACAATAGAAAAGAAAGAAAATAAATTTATTTTGAAAATAATCACAAATCACAATATCAACAAAATAAAGTGAACTACCTTACTAAAACTAAATCTATCATCATCATCATCATCATCATCGTGTGGGTTAGGTCGACAACCAACCTCACAAACCCTGCCATCAGTGGAGCCGCCAACATAATGCTCTATAATACGATCACTATCAAATATTGCATTATTTGGCACGTTACATGGTTTATGTTTCTTCTTGGTGTAAAAAAATCTCAAGGTATAGTATTTGTTGGTTAATGTAATTAGAATTAATTGGATATTTTATAGAAAATAACCGGCCAAGCACGTGTCCGGCCACGCAAAGTGTAGGGTTCCGTAGTTGTCCAATACTACTTATGTACCTCTTTAAGACATCTAACATTCATCAAAATATTTTTCTATGATATTTGTAGTACCTACCAAATTTCTTACTTGTACAAGTACATTTTATAAGTTGGTCTATTAATCGATAACATTCATTACACATGGCCATCTGATATTCCCAAATAAGTTCTTACTATGGCAAGACTTTGAGATTTATAAACATAATAATTGTTCAGCTATTCAAGGTCCCCAGTCCCTCTGATCTCCGTTTATAAGGTAAATACCGAACATTAGCACGCGCGCGTGGGTTAGCCGAAATAACTCTATTAGTATATACAACAATTAGCTGTTTGTAGACGCCTTTTGTTTTGGACTTAAATAAATAAATGAGAACAAGACATAACATTATATTAGGTATCACAGTTATGTCTATATGTTTTGCTCATTCTTAGAAAAGTACTTGAGCTTTTACTGTTTGAGTTGAAAAGAAAAATTAAATTATCGATTTTGGACAGGGTTTAATGAAACAAAAAATACCAAAAAATTTAGGCTTTTGTTTCACATCTCTTCTGTAGAGAAAAAGAATACGAATCTGCCTTTTACTACAATATTAGATTTTTTCATAGTTCATCTGAAATTATACAAAAATAGAATACTGACAGTCAAAACAGAATCGAAATTGATCGAAAAACAAACTAGTTACAACATCATTAAACAAATATATATGTTCCTCTCTACGAAAACAAAATTTTCTATGGCGGATGTATGGCCCGCGACACATATGACGTCACAATGTGTCGTCGCACCTCTCTGTCTAACCATCAACTTTGAAGCCTTATAACTTTGTTTCTGAGCAAGATATTTGGAAAATTATTTTTTGTGTGTTTATCTGGAACTTGAAATATTTCGATTAATGAATTTTAAAAAATCATGTATGTATTGGAACCAACCTATCTAGGTTACTCGCCTACTGATCGTGGCCAATAGTAGCTACGCAGGCAGACTTCAGAATATATAATATGTATATAAATAGTTTTATCTACTTATTTATAAAATAGTAAATGTTTATACACAGCAGCTCTAGCCACACCATTTTCTCGGGCCCTACCGGGGCGCGGGCTCGATCCCCACCACGTGCCAATGTATTTTCCAATTTCTTATGTAGGTACGTTTATTCAACCCTCTCACGGTGAAGGAAATCATCGCGAGGAAACCTGCACACTCCTGCGAAGAAAAAGGGTTGTGTGTGAAGTCGAAGTGTGAAGTGTGAACCCGCACTGGGCCAGCGTAGTCAGCTACAGCTGATCGCCATAATTCAGAGGGCCCTAGGGACGTATATGAGCTGATGATGATAAAATATTATTAATATTCAGAAGCGGAACTGAATTATCTATGTAAATCAATGCGTTCAAGTAGTAAATGTAATATCCACAATATTCCACGATGCAGATATGCAGATGCAACGATGCGCGCGCTTTGTCCTATGCTAGCTCATTTACACTGCATCGGCTGCATGCAAAATAATATCTTATTAGTTTACTGGCAAGGTTTGCAATTGTATATGTACAACTGTGGGTTTTCTGCTTAGGTCTTCAGAGTACCATCTCTATCTAAAGCTTTTTTTTTAAAATAAGTGGGGACATCTTCACACATGACCATCTGATACCAAACTAAGCAGAGCTTGTACTATGGTTACCAGACAGCTGATATACATCACTTAAATAGATAAATACATACTTATATAGATAAACAACAACCAGACACAAGGCAAACACAAGTGCACATCATACAAATGTTTGCTCTGGGCGGGATTCGAACCCGCGACCCTGTGCGTCGGAGGCAGATACACTACCACCTGGGCTACGGAGCCGTCGAACTAAACTCGAACCGTCGAAGTAAACTAACCTGGAAGTTCGTTTTTGAAAGAAAAAATCTAAGAGTGGTAGTGAACATTAATAGTAAACACTTTAAGGTTTTCGTGACCCTGTAGATATGTGTGTATTAACAATAATAGTGCCGGCGATGACGTACCTAACCTTCAGAAAATCCATTCCACTAGACCAACCACCAAATTGGCCCCTGGTCATTTTCTTTCGTTATCACTGCTCCGCAGATAAAAGTTGAGACCAAAAGCTTAACGTACCTTCCGTAGCATTGAATCATCAAAAGGACCAGCAGGTGAAGTGAATCATTTTGTTAGTGTCTCTCTATGAGGATCAAATTCAGAACCTCCGGTTTGAAAACCGAACACTCTGCCCGCTAAATACAGAAGCTGCACCTTTGGTTTTATTTTTATTTTATTTATTTATGGAAAACATACAGCTTTTATGACGGCTCCGTAGCCCAGGTGGTAGTGTATCTGCCTCCGACGCACAGGGTCGCGGGTTCGAATCCCGCCGAGGGCAAACATTTGTGTAATTGCAGTTGTGTTTGCCTTGTGTCTGGTTATTGTTTATCTATAAACGAGTAAGTATGTATTTATCTATTTATGTATTGTATATCAGCTGTTTGGTACCCATAGTACAAGTTCTGCTTAGTTTGGGATCAGATGACCGTGTGTGAAGATGTCCCAATATATTTATTTATTTATGACCCATTATACAATAACATTTGGAACATTACATTAGCCAATTAAGTTTTCACTGAAATTGTTACATGCCATTGGGTAAATAAACAATATGGTGGGTCTAACTAAAGTTAAATTATAAAAAATTAGAAGAAACATTTTTTTTATGCCTGATAATTTTAAATTAAAGATGTTATCTGTAATCAGTATTCTACTTTTTGTTTGATGGTAAAAACAACTCTCTGATACAAGGGTTAGTGAGGTTAGTCTTCGACCTGACAGCCCACACTACGGGATATTCCGTGGCCCACACGATACAAAGAAGAAGCTACACAAAAGCCCCAATCAGAATCCACCAGCAACCCGTGTGGTAGACCATAGCAATGGGAATGCATTGCGCCGCGCGCACTGTCGTGGGAATAGCGGACCTAACAGTTAGTAAAGCCGGCTGCGTCTGCGCCGACTGCGCCCGCGTCCGCCTTAAATCATACCCGGCTGATTTACGAGCATTCTATTCAACTGCTTAAATAAACATATAAATTGGTTAGGCGTTTAAAGATTGTGGAAGCTGTAGGATTTAAGCAGCCATTACATTCTGTGGGATGTCTCAGTTTGCGAATTAAAAAGTAGTTTATGGAAAGGGAAACGATAGTTCAATATCTAGATCAAATCTGAATTTTTAACAGCTTTTAGCTATTACAAAGTTAATTTATAGGGTATTGTAAAAGTAAGTTTTTAGATTTTCTGACGAGTCTGACGACAGCGACCTAAGGAATATTATTTTCCAAAAATAGTATTTAACCCTAAATCACCATTCACCAGATAATCATGGTAAAATTTAATGTCACAACAAGGAAAAAATTATCTTTGACACCAGTATGACTACGACTCCAAAAGCTCATTAACCGTTCCAAATTTTAAATAAGGCCAATTTTAAAACTCATATAAAAATATAATAAAAACAAAAAAAGTTGATGATTAATCTCTGACAACGAACGGGCACTCTCGCGCATGACACACTGCACCACATCGGAATTCACATGAATTTTGTGAATACGTCTTATCGGCGACCCGGGGAGCCGCGTCGGATACATTGCGGTAAACGCTCACGTGGGAAGCTCCTAGCTGCTATTCGGAAGGCCATGGGGTCAGTGTTTTCAAGCTATTCTACTTTATAATACAATACTATTCTACTATAGTTTGAGGGTATAGACTTAGTATACTTCGCATTTTTTTTAATGTAAACAAATTACAAAATGTATATTTTTAAGTTTGTATCTGTTTATTCTCCAATAAAGTAAAATAAAGTAAATAAATAAATAATTAAATACCGTAGAATATACTCGTAAAATTTAATATGCAGGCTGATAAAAAAATGACTGTTAAGTGGAAAGGAGGGAGTTTTGTGCATAAAATTGAACATCTTTTACCTAGAAACGTAAGTAAAAAAACGCATCTTACTTAGTAAATCGATCAGCTGACGGCACGGTCAACTTCCTCGGTTCTTCGGTTTTCGGTTCTCTTCTTGGTCAGAAACGGTCAAGTTTTTTGCCGTCGTTGTCAGTCAGTAAGTTGTCATGCTTTGATTGTTGACTGTTGTGCTCGTCATATAATAAAATAAAAGTAAGCATGTGTTTCTCGGAGAAAGTTCTCCAGTTTCATGGGGTGAACTTTGCTCTTTCCATTTTACAAGTATTTTTAGCGCCACGGTGCCAGGGCCAAGGAAAACTGTTGAGCGACCTAAATGCCTCATGTAACTAAAGACAATTTATGTAGATAATAACCAAGACCAACGCCTTAACGTACCTTCCGAAGCACGGAATAGTTTTATTTGTGCGACAGTGAATGTCTTATTTAGAACGATATGTGTTAGCGGTTCGTGCGTCGTAATTTTTTGTAAACAAGCAACTACATTAAGGTATTGCAGTTTGTTGACTTATTGCAAATACTTTGATCAAATTGTTTATTTTTTGTAAAAGTTTTCGTAGATTCAGTGTAAGAGTTAGTAGAATGGAATCCCTGTTTACGGATCTTTTAATTAACTCTCTCATTGTTGACTGGTGTCTAATGGATGTACCTACTTATTATTATGAATTTAAATTCAATGCGGCCTTTTCGGTGCTTTGTATTTTGTTTTAGCCGCTTTTAAAAAGTAGGTAGCATATTTATTTTGTTTTTTCTACATATATCAGATGAGACTTAGTTACAAATTATAATTATGTAAAGGTGAGTTTTGTTTTTATTTTCACTACCTACTAGCGGCCCGCCCCGGCTTCGCACGGGTAGATTAATTCATACTTTAACACATTTTTAACCAACTTCAAAATAGAGGAGGCTAGATTTCAAAAACATTTTGGAACTCGAACCGAATAATTCAGTCTGATACTATTTTTTAAGTTATTAACGTTAAAAATGGCCGACATACAAAAATCTAACCCCTACTTCCCTGGCAAGTAGCAGAGAGGAGCAAAATACGGGGAGAGAAGCCTTGCCGTGCAGTGGGAGAGAATGGAATATATTAGATAATATGCATAAGTGCTATTATAAATAAGTATATTCAATTATAACTTTACTGCAGTAAAAGTGAAAACGACAACATTAAAGAAATTTTAAAAAGAAAAACTATCAGGTATGATTTTGATATTGGCACTGAAATTTAACTTAATATATTTATAAAAAAATAATAATATATATTATATTATTATTATTTGTATACTTTTCATTTTCTTTTATTTTTTTTATTTTATTACTATTTATTATATATTTTTTTTAATGTTTTTTATTATTATTGGCCCTTACACACGGTTATAGGTATCTCATCGTTCATATCCGTTTACATTAAAAGATGCATCTGATTGCATCATTTTGAATCAGTACCTAGTTAATACTTTATTAATTAGAATTCCTGAATTAGTGAAAATAAGGTTCCGAACCAATACAAAAAAAATGTTTAAAATGTTTCCGCTAAATACAATAATAATGACCTTATTTAAAGACAGTTATGTTAAAAATTAAATTACCAAACACTATAAAAAACTACCAGTTACATTTTATGCAAACATTCTTACAAGTTTTAACAACGTAATTAAAAATAAACGTTGTTATAAACTTCATGTTGCATAAACATAATGTTTTCAAAACAATTATTACATTATATTAAAAAATCGTTGGTATGTTGTTAATAATTCTCCAATTTCGTACAATTATAACAAAATGTAGTCAAATATTTAAAGTAAAATGTTTAAAGACGAAAACCCGCCTGCATACAAAATGCAATATGGCTGGTCAGAATAACCAACGGATGCATCCATTCAAGCTGAGGTTTTGGTTGATCACTATAAATTAAAAAGTTGAAAAGATTAACAATTTTATTACAAATAAGTATAATGTTCTCATTAACACCTTTTGTTTTGATACAATATTTGCATTGGTGATGACAACGTCATACTTTTTTTTGCTCGTCTCCCCAAAAAGGAAAAAAGGTAAAATAGGGAAGGAAGTAAAATTGATCAACCCTCATGACATGGGCTTCTAGGATACTAAATACCAACTTCAGAGAAACACGTCTAAGTTATTTCACCATCGATTCCTAGGTCAGCCTAAACACCTTTTGGCATCCACGTCTTTGTTAGCCCATCTACGCGACAGAAATGTCCTGCCCATTCTATACATTGTTTAGTCATCATCAACAGCTCAAATACGTCCCCACCGAAAGGCTTGAGCCTACCCTGAGTTAGGGCGATTAGACCACGCTGCCCAGTGCGGGTTGGTCGACTCCACACACAACCTTTGAATTTCTTCGCAGGAGTATGCAGGTTTCATCACGATGTTTTCCTTCACCATAAGAGCGTTGAATTAACGTACATATGAATGCGAAATTCGAAAACATATTGGTACGTGGTGGGGATCGAACCCGCGTCTCCCGCACGGGATGCAGTTGCCCTAGCCACTAGACCATCGACGCGAAATTTACCAGCATTTTAAGAGTTACAGGCTTATGGTAATATGTATATAGTCTTACATATTATTTGCATAGCAGAAGAAAACATAAGCTTCTTCATCTTTGTCACAGTCGGATAAAAAAATCGTGATGCATGGCCAATTATTTCGATATCGGCATCTCCGTACACGTCATGTTACATATTTATGAATATGTATGTTCATAACTCTGTCAGATTTTCATCACTTTTACTAGTAGACAACTTTCGCTGGATACTCGTAATTTGCTGCTGAAGTATGATCTCGCTAAATGCAATCGCTTTTTGTATAGAATAATCTAGTCGGCGATGAAATCCATAATCTTTAGACGTATTTATTTACATGTGTCCACACATATTTACTATTCTGAATAGATTCAGCCATTACTTCTTGGAAGTCCCTTTTACCGTATCTCCGAAACATTTACGCACTTTTTTACCTCAAATAAATATAATTTGATGTTTATTAGACATAATACAAAAATATCTGGGCACCTTCGCTCAAAGCAGGATATTTCCATTTGTATGGTATCTAATAAATAATACTAGATAAGTACGTAAATATTATGGGGCATCCTCGACCGGCCCTTTTTTAAATAACCGATACTGAAAGTGCCCGTACTCTTCCTATGAGCCTGGAAAGATATAAAATAGTTTTTTTCCACATAACCTAAAATAAAAACACAATAAGTTCCAGTTATAAAACTTTATAGTGAAAATAGAGCAGCTCTAAATATACATATTTATTTGTACGCTTTCATCTAATAATAGCTATTCCTCACAACTGCAGCTTCGCAATTAAAAGCCGAGTCAATGTTCCGATAAAATCAACCCCATGGTTGCACTTACAGCTTCAAACCAACAGCAAACGGTAGATGTATTACGATAAATATAAAAATTGAAGTCAAGAAAAGAAAATCCACATAAGTTAAAAAAGTTTCCGGTATTACAAAAACCGATTATCAAAAATCTAAATCTAAAACAAAAATATTTTATTCGAATTGAGGTTTTTACAAATCATGTCAAAACTATAAAATACTAAGAAAAGCTTGTTCGTGGTTGGCACTTCTCTAATACCGAGTAGTTTAAGTAAGTTCATTTGTTTAGTTTTGGCTTGGATTTAATTAAAAGTTAATTAGTTTGTTTATAAGTTAATTCGTGTAATTTGTCTATTGGCCGATACCACGTAATAAAGTATAAATAAAAGCTCGCTGTTACACAAATCAGCCAATCATTGTCACCTCTTGTGCTCATACGACCTATGACCACAGATATGAGCAATCACTACCAGTTTTTATGCTGATGCCATTGTTTAGTTTCATAATTATATAATTTCTACTTTTTGTGTCGTACTGTGTGTGCCCAGTAAATCTTGGCTTCAGTTCTTATGTTCGACAGGTACGTTTTACTTTCTTCTGACAGCCTGAGCTTATAGTATAGTATCACAAGTATGAACCGAAGCGCGGTTATGAGGTGGTTATACAACCAACCACCATTGTCTGTCTTCCTCGAGATAACGTCTTTTACGTTACAATGAGACATGTTATCTCCCTCATCTTATTGGCAGTGTAAGAAATAGGACTATTTAAAGTTACGCAACAATTTTAGTGTTTTTAGTATGTTGTGTGGTGCGTAAAATGTAGTTGGCACGTGGTCTGGCGGTGGTACTATCCATATCAATAAACTGCACTCAATTTTAAATTTAAGTTCAATCTTAAGGTTCAAGAATGTTGGATACTAAATGTAGGATGTAGCGCTTCAATGGCGTGGGTAACTTTTAAATAGCACACATCGCTCTACAGAGAGATCTTGGACTAAAAGTACTACACCCATAAATGTATTGTCAGTCTTGAAATGTGAATTAGTCTACTTATTACCACTTTAAATTCATAATTTACTGTCATAACATAACATAAGGTTGATAGATATTAGATTTGATAATATGACATTTAAGCCCTTGCTGCGCACAGTAGTGTGAGAAATTATAAAATTTCAAATCTTTATTGATATTTCAAGTAAATAAGGATAAAAAATAAGACCCTTAATAAAATTCACGAACACAAGCGCCTTCAAAAATAACTTTCGACTTTTTAAATAGAGCTCCAAATAGATGCAAATATAGAAATCTCCTGATTGTTTTAGCAACATTAGCTACTATTATTTCATCTCTGGAAAAATTAAGTCTAATATAAGATGACGTATATTCATTCATACTATTCGGTGTTCAAAATTGATTCCTTTTTAATGCTGGCAGGCAAGCATTTTACTACTACTACGATTGTTTTCTTCTTTTTCTTAAATCAAATTACGACAATTGTCTTAATTTGACCACCTCAGTTTCTGCGCGCTAGTGCGACATCTACCTCACTTTATATATAACATCATTGAATAGACCTCATTGCAACTACGATTATAAAAATAAACCAGATTACGATTTACGGCTTCGATCCGACTCGCAGATAAATAGCAATAACTAAGCTAAAGTTTCAATAGAAGCGCGTTGACGTAAGGACAATGCGCGCTGAATAAAACATGTGCTGACCCAGTATGCGGCCGCGCAGATGTAGACCGCGTCTCCTGCAACTTGGCACCAAGGCGACAGACAGGTGAAAACCGGACCTCCTGCGCCAGGGGAAACTTCCTGGCTGATTGATAGGAAGCGTGAACTTCGGAATTTAAAAAGATCTGTCCGCCATTGTTGTCCAGTTACAAGATTAGCGCTGTGCAAAATGTCAAAGATTATAAACTATATTTAATATGTTACTGATTATTGGTAACCACAACTTTATTAACTTCGAAATCACATCACATCACACTAATATTATAAATGTGAAAATATATTTGGATGTTTGTTTGTTCCGCTTACACGCCTTAACTACTGAACTGATTTGGATGAAGATAGTTAGAACTCTGGATTAACGGGAAAAAGTCTTATTCTTACGGGAAAATCTTACATAAATCTTGCATTACGTAGCCACGGGCGAAAAGCTTTATAATAATCAAAATACAAGTGCTTTGTGGCCATTTTTTCCTGGTTTTACTCATATTAATAGAAGTACAACAAGAGATGATAGAGTTTTTTCTGTGGTAGAGTTTGACTCTACCTCAAATCTTTTTTATTTGATTTTCTATTGTTTCATCTGTCTGATAAAAGGCCTAATTTACTTTTGGTTTATCTGTAGTAATGACTTGTTTATGTAGCGCAAAAAAAATCCTGGTGTTTTTTTATCTATTTATTTAAATTTTAAATATAAATTATAATTTTATTCTGGTATGCCATTGTATATTTGATTTCCCTGTGGTGCGGTGGGTGGACGCATTTTCTCGAATTCCATAATTTCTCACACTGCGCTGATTAAGATAAACAAAAAGATGAAGTTACGTCAATTATCTTCCTCACGGTGAGACAATCACTGGGTTATGAAACCCTGTGGTTAGGGCTGGGTTTAGGGTTGCCAGGTCTTGAAACAGAAAAGCTGGACTGACCAACCAGTGAAGCCGGACATATTGGGTAAAAAGGCCGGACACCCTAAATTTTTAGTCTTCACACACATCCTCTGAATTTCTTCGCAGGAGTAAGCATGTTTCATCACGTTGTTTTTCCTTCACTAATAAACGAATAAACGTACATATGAATTCAAAATTCGAAAACACATTGGTACGTGGTGAGGATCGAACCCGTGGCTCCCGGACGGGAGACAGCGGCCCTAGCTAGTAGACCACCGACGCGCTTTTCTATCATTTACCATAAAATCTTCTTAAAAACAACCATAGAATGGTACAAAAACCGGAGAGGCCGGACACCATCTCATTTGGTCGGAAACGCAACCAAAAAGCCTGACTGTGTCCGGCTTTATCCGGACGCCTGGCAACCCTAGCTGGGTTGCACAATCGCGGTCCAACTGCCAACTACAGGTTGCCTTGTTGTCTCACTTAATAAGTACTTTGGATTGTGTCATTGTTTTCTAATTGCTATGTGAAATGGCCCAATCCGAACTGGGGCAGTTTTGGAATTCTTGTAAGTTCCATTGTTATGGCAGTCCCTTATTTTGGATGTAACACGTTTGTTTGAATTCCTCTAACTTAAGATATTTTTGACAAAAGGTGTTTGTCACTTCATTTACTAATATTATAAACGCGAAAGTTTGTAAGTAAGGATGTATGGATGGATGTTTGTTACTCTTTCAAATTCAAATTTGGAATAAAGATAGTTAGTAGCCTGGATTAACACATAGGATACTTTTTACGGGAAATTCTCACAAAACTTACACAACGTGAGCGTAGCCGCGGGCGAACCGCTTGTTATATTATATGTAAACATTAAACAGTCATTTAGTGTAATTTTTCATCAAGACATACTTTCGGAATTTTCTATCACTTAATACGGAAGGCTTTACATGCTTTATAGGCTAGATAACTAATAAAAAAGGATAATACAATGTTACGTTGAATTTTCAATGTCTACGTTAAATTATTCATTACCTATTGTTTAAAAACTTAAGTCACTATAGTAAAAGTATCAATCTTTCATTCTAGGATAGTTCATCAACTTTACTACATTGTGTAGAATAGTTGAATAAAAATATAGGAAAGCTTCCCACAGCATCTTTATAATGACTTTAAGTACCAAAACTTTTACACGCACCTTGTTTAACTACTATGAACACGTCCATTGCCACTTTAATTACGCGTTTTGTTTAACCGTGTTGTGGTTAGAGATTAATGGAAGGTGATATTAGGGAAATGGTCGTGAGATGTATTGAAATGGCGGAAGGTTTTATGGAGACTTGCGGTGTGGTAACTGTATCAGAGCATCAGTGGTAATGTAAATAATAGAGGTAGTTTGTCGATGTTTACAAAAAAAGGGATCGTAAAAATGTCACGCATCTGAGTTTGTTATTTTTCTCTCTTCTTAGCGTATGGATTGTAAAGTGAATGACCGGCTTCACTAACCCTGGGTGCCACGTGTACGCTTAATAACGCAAAACCTCTAGTAGGTCAGCCAATGAAACTGAACAACTTTTGTGGTACAACTTTTTAAAAGTTTAGCAATCTGCAATAGCAGCTTCTTCTTCTTTCGAGTCGATTGCTCGTATAAGATTTTATTTGCCCAGTATGCCACCACCCTAGTTGCTCCATCTGAGGCCTCCATGAGCTCTTCCAGGGAGCACAAGTCAGGAAAGGCAGGACAAGATAAAAGGTGGGCCATTGTCTGCGGAGACGCGCCACACTCGCACCGCTGGTCCCACCTGAGACGGTTTTCTTTACTCCGGCCGTGACCTGGGTATGGAGTCTGTTTAAAGACTTCCAAAGAGTCCTTGGGAGTTCACACCCAGTGCAATAGCAGCTGAGACCAAAGCAATGGTCTGCAAGACTGCAATAATAACGTTCTAGAAATGGTCACCCACCGTTGCCTTGCCAGACGTTAAGTTCCTTGGAATCCGAAATCGAAATATGAAAATATGCCTATAATTTACATCAAAATATGCCTCTCGGAAACCAAGTATAGTCACAAAATACCCATGGCGTCGCGTATCTTCTTAAACTTCAAATTGAAAAAGAAAAACATCCATCCATTCGTCCATTGTTTAGTCTACTGTACGTATAATTAACAACAATTCATAATAGAAAACTTTATATCAATGTATACTTTCAACGACTTCAAAGAAGTTGATCTTACGGAGGCATTATCGGGAATCTGGGCATCTCGTAATCGCCTGCGCACGCCAATTTCTCGCCAGAAACGATGGCCCCGGCTCTAAGAAAGTTATTTGCACCTGTTTTAAGGTATAAGCGATTAACTTGTTTAAGTATAGAGGAGAGAAAGGGATTGTACCTATAGATGCAAGATTTTTCATTAGGTCGTAAAAACCGATTTTGATATATGAATGAGTTCGTAGTATACAGGTGTTATTGCGCAGTTGTAGCCTTTTTGGTTTGGTTTAACACTTGGATAAACAACTTTGTAGAATAAAATAACAAAGATAGACAGGCAGATTCTAGGAGCATGACCCCAAAGGACTAAAAAAATAACAAAGTTTCCTGTTTGTCAAGTACCGGTTAATACAAACTAAAATCCTCAGTGTCCAAAGATCTAATCCGGTAACTTTTTACGAAATACATAGAAGTATGCACTACCACCGTGCCGTGTGCCGTGTGGTGACGGCAGAGTAGAATACATCTGTTACCAAAAAGGTGTTAATTCGTGGTTAATGGTGTTGGTGCCACAATTATTATTCTTTTTTGTACCTTGGTATATTATATGTATTGTGCACTGTTTATTAACCCAAAAAAAAAAACCCCTACTCTTCCCATGGGTGTCGTAAGAGGCAACTTAGGGACTACAAATTGAACAGGGAACGGGCAGCAGCGCTCTCTGATACAGTAACCTTTTAATCGGCGATCTCCAACCCGCCTGCCAAGCGTGGAGATTATGGCAAAACCCTCCACTTAAGTGGAGGAGGCTCATAGTCCAGCAGTGGACTGTAACGGGCCGTTGATGTTGATGATGCACTACCACCGCCTAACCTGCTGAATCCTCAACGTTTGATATTTGGCTTCCATTTCAAAGTTTAAACAAATTAAGTACATAAAACCTTTATTTTGAGATTGATTCGCACACCTGACAAAACCTACAGGAGCACAAAATCGTAACATTATGAGTTTCACGTTTTTGTTTATTTGTTTGTTATTTATTTACATTTTATCACGCTAATTTTAACGAGTTTCTCTCGAGTGCAACTCAGCAAAACTCGCATCAGCTTATCACTTAGCCCACGTTACAAATTCCTTGTGGACACGCGATCGGTTCTAGTCCAAGGGGCAGGAATGCGAATTAGATCTGCTGATATTGTGCTCATGCGGCAACCACGCCTCTGACAGTCTCTATGTATATGTGGACTTAGCTAAAGAATATAATTAATAGAGGTACCTTAGTACCTATTCCTTAGAATGATAAAAAAATGACAGCGGCGTACAGAAAGACGTCGAATATACCTATAATTCGAATTTGGAAATTGCATACGTAGTGGGTCATGCGCAGTACGTAAAGTTGAGCTCTTCGAGAAAATACCATATTTATACGACACCGCTTTCGCAAGATCCTAAACTAAGGGTCCAATGAGGTGGAGAGGAGCTAAGAGGAACGGAGCAGAGCAGATAAGAGCGGCTTGTGTGTCAGTCAGAAAAACGGTGTCAACATTTCATATTATTCTCCTCCTGTGCACTCCTTTTCTCTCATCTGTACTCTGCTCTGTCCAGCATACTCAGCGCGTCATAAAAAATACAGATCTCTTCTTGTCTAGCACTGTTTTTACTGAAACAAAACGTTGCATACAATCAGGTGGAGCATCTCAAAGTACTTACCAAGTAGCAGTCTATAGGTTTCTCCTTAGGCCGATGGTACGCCTTCTGCAGCTCGGTTTGTTTGAGTGCGTGTGCGATGTGGAGTGCGCTCGCGTCGAACCGCCCGTATTGGTAGTCGGGAGCGTCTCGCGACAACTCTCGCGCAGGCGACGCGTGCACGCTGCCGCCGTTCGTGGCTCGTGTTGGGGACACTGTTGGAAACAAAAGAAAAATAAAGGTTTCAATAAAAATCCTTTAAGGATACAGGTTTTTAATTGTTAAAATTTCGAGTCCTGCTACTATCCTAGTAAAATTTATACTCGGAGTTTCCTCCGAGTCTTTATAAGAAAATCCGTCTCTTTCTTTCTAATGGGAAAAAGAAGGAGTGTTGAAGGTAGCATGAAACTCCGTCATTTCGAACTAAAATCACGCGGAAGAAGTCGTGGACGAAATTTTACAAACACACTTCGTATGTAGGTTACTTTAAAACACGGAATGCAACGGTTTAACGTCTTCTTCAAACATGGCCAACACCCACTAAGGCAAGTTTGCGAGGTAAGAACATTGCTTCTTACCGTTTGGATTGTAATATCGACTACCGACCTCACAAACCCTGGTGTCAGTCGCTAGAATACTAAAACAACTTTATTGTAAGTACAGTGACTGGCAAACAACTTGAATAAATTGCAGCATAATAAGAGGTTCGTGCAAATACTTATTGTCATTAACATTATCCGTTACACAATCTAAGATTGTAGAATTGATTACTTTTATATATGTAGCTATGCATTTGTGGTTCTTTCGCTTGGTAAAAACTTAAGACAGGCTATAATATGAATATGAATATGAATAGTGAATTATCGCACCACTCATCAGATCTCTCATACTAAAGACATCAACGCAGGCGCATAAATAATTTATTTATTTAACAATTTATTGCACACAAGAAAATTACAAAAACAATGCATATGGTCGTCGTGTAAAATTTTATGTAGAGCTATTTAATTGCATGTTAAATGAGAAATAACGTTGGCATTTAAAGTGAGATTTTATTTCGAAAATAATATTAAATAAATAAAAATCATCTTTCTGGTTATTAACTGAAAGAACAACAAAAACAATTAACAAACCACAACAATTAGAACAATTTTATTTATCTGTTGTTGTTTTCATAAAGTGAAATATGAACATGCCTTGAACCTGCATCTTACTAATGGGAATCCAAAAGTCACAAAAAGTTTTGTTTTTATCTACACATGTAATTTGTATAAAAAAACCTTCTATCATATTTCTGTACAATATTTCTTGTTTAGATTGTTATGTTTTTTTTTTCCAATTACAATAGCTAATCTTATTAAATTAGCTAAGCTAGAATACGAGTATAATAAAATAGTTAATTATAAGCCTATTAACATGATATTAATTCCCAAGGTAGACGAGTTGATTCTTAGAATTTATAAAGTCTAATGATGTAAACCTACTTTACGACGACGTTAAATTGAATAGCATTATAAAGTACCCATTAAATATGATCATTATGATTATTCCACGATTTTATGAGGATGTATCTCTGTGAGTTAAGGGTGGGTTTAGTGAAACTCAGCTCACCGCGTGAAGTATATGAGCGTGATATAAGTATACAGAAGTACTCTATGAAACACCAAAGCATGGTCAAAGTCAAAGTCAAAATTTTTTATTCGAATTAAGATTTTTACAAATCATTTTTCGACGTCAAAGCTATCATGGATGGCAAAGTCGATAAAGACCTGACCATCCTAATTCAAGGTGGGCTCGAGCTTTATGGTGGGGACTTAGGCGATTCTCACACAGTGCCGCGCACCGCCGCGGAGGGTGGAGGCAGCGCAGCGGATCTTGCAGAGGAACGCCGCGCGGAGAGGCGGTCAGAGCGCCTGTCCACGCGGTTCGTTTTCGACCTCGACTCGCTCAATCAGTCCAATTTCAGACGCTCGAAAAAATGGAGACTGAAGTGATAGAAGTAATTTGATCACTATTTACGGGACAGAAAAAAGAGATTGAAAAGATATTGGACACATCCATATTTTTAAAGGGCCCCGGAGACGGTCAAACGGTTTGACTCAAACTTTACATGTTTGATCAAACCGTTTGAGGTCGGTTTGATAGATAGATAGATAAGACGTTTATTAAGAAGCGGTACAAAAATAAAAGAAAGAAATACAGCAACAAACACGCATCATAACGGTTGAACGGTTTGTCTAACGGCTCTGCGCAGTCTGATTCTGTACGCTGTCGTAATTACACTTCTGACGCGTCAAACATAACAAAAATATGAAATTGCATCAAACATGTTTCAAACACGTAAATAATTGACAAACCGTTCAAACCACCTTTGTAAACGATCAAAATGTGTTTGAATCAAACCGTTTTTCCGTCTCCGGGGCCCTTTAGAAGCAAAACTAAGAAGCGGTCCGCGCGTGTACGTGTTTGTTGTACGTGCCCTGTGTACGTGCCCCAAGCGGAGGGGCGGTCGCGGCGTGAGCGCTGCTCGTCCGCGCGGTCGGGCGGTGTACGTGTCAAGAGGCATCAACGGATTACGTACAAGCCAATGCGACGAGAGATCCGCTGCACCGCCTGCCGCGGCGGTGCGCGGCGTCGTGTGATAACCGCCTTATATGAGCTGTGCATTCATTCATCGTATGAGTTGTAAGATCTACAAATGACCCCCTGCTCTTTCTGAGCTGTTGATGATGGTGATGATATTTTTTAAATTAACAACAGCTTAAAGTATAATATTTGCTAAGGCCTGAAGACCTTTTTCAATGCGATTTAGAAGAGATTTTTTAACCATTACGTTTTACAGTCTACAGGGTGTAAAGTAGAATCTGTACCTTATTTTTAATTTCCAAATACAGACAGAATACATAAACACACATGTAAATATAAAAACAACTATGATTCTTTCAATCCTTGAATAAAAAAAAAAAAACTATCAATCTTTATCGCAGTCACATGTTATTAAAAATGTTTATAAACTATCGAGTACAATTTGTCTTTTCATACTGGTTTCCCAATAGATAGGTATGCCAATGTTATTAAATAGGTATTTCATTAGAATTCTATACACTCCCACAGTAAACCACACCGGAATACCATTCAAAACAAATAAGTGTTTGAACTATTGAAAACCGGCTTGAGCCTCATTCAGAAGTTTAAACCTAATACACAATACGTCTTATTCCTCTAAAAATAAGAATATTTGGGACTTTTCTGTTCTAGAACTTAAAAATAGACTGATATTTTAAACGAAACTCGAGAACGAGTATTTTGAAATTATTAGTAAAAGTTCTAGTTTCAGATAAAACTATTAAATCATAGAAATTTTTAACGGAATTTTTCCTTTTAAATCATAAGATGTTCCTAATTTAAAATTTTACTTACCAGCCTGCATAAACCATTTCACAATCGTAGCTATAAAAATATGTATTGCCTACTTATCACTGTTTATAGAAATACTACGTGCCTTATGGGTGCCGCAGTTCATTGACACCATTTTTTCTCATTGTACTTTAGACTCTATCAATAGTCAATAAAGAAATCATTTACGAAGGTTTGAAGTAGAAATAGAAATAGAAATAGAAGCTTTATTTGCACTAAATGTGGTTTTTACAGAGTTGTTACATTTTGGTAGTATCACACACTTAACCAGTAAATTACTTGGTATGCAAAATTAATTAAGTAAATTATATTTGTAAAAATTAGAATTATAAACAATGATTGCATGCATGTCATTTATGAATAATTATTAATGTCAATCTTAACCTAATCTTTGTGCTTATGTTCTAAATATTCCTCAACGCTATAAAAACATCGCTCCATTAAAAAATTGTAAAACGCGTTTCTAAATTTAGTTGCAGGCAGATTCTTAACATAAATAGTCACTTGTTTTGTCACTTGTGTAAAACGTTATAAGTTAAGTTATTTGAAATTCGATTTATGTAGTGAGGCTTTTAATTGTGAAGTTTTGAATAGGCTTTCATAATTTACTTATTAAAACAGCCTATTGCAGTTGAGTTCCTATTGAAAATAATCTTTTTCTACCTACTTACTAGGGGCTCTGCGAGCTGTAGACGTCGCGAGTTTTTTTTTTTCGAAATAGCTGAAATATCATTTTTTTACGTTTTCGACCCCCGTACCCGTATAGCTACTGCATTTTGAAAAATTTCGTAAAACCGAATAGAAAAATAAATCTATATATTTTGAACCTGCTCACAAAATTTCACGAGAATCGGTTGAGAAACTCGACCTGTAGAGGAGAACGAACAGACAGATGGAAAGATGGAAAAGCAATTTTGGCGAAGCTGAAACGGAGACGCTTCACACTCGATCAATAAAAAAAATATATATATTCATTAAGAACTCAATATTGGTACATCATCATTGAACCGAATACTGAAATAAGCACTAGGTACGTATTTAAGTAATTAAATATTGAGATATAAAAAAAACGTATATGTACCAATTCCTAATGTAATGTAATGTTTTACTGTATGTCACCTATTATAAGAAACTGGACCACTTATAGATTGTCTCATTACAAAACACCTCACTCCATTCAGTAAACCGTGCTTTTGTATACAGGGTCTTTTTGTTGTTGTTCGATGTCATTGAGGAAGTTGTTCAGTTCTGAACTAAAATAAATGGCTACGCTCGCGTTGTGTAAGATTTTCCCGCGGGAAGAACACTTTTTCCAGTTAAAAGTATTCTATGTGTTAATCCAGGTTACAATCTATCTCCATTCCAAATTTCATCTAAATCCGCTGATTTCTTTAAGCGTGAAGGCGGAACAAACATCCAAACATCTAAACATCCAAATTTTCACATTTATAATATTATATGCTACGTGACAAATTTAATTTCAATAGGACAATATTATGAATTAATGTATAAAACATCTTTAAAGGTCGCTTAGACGTTAATGATATTCTGTTATAAAATTATATTGCCTGGTAATAGAATTTTAATTGTTTACTGTTGTTTAAAATTAATTTATGTATATACTTTCGACATCTACGATCAATTGTCGCTCTCACGTAGTGCCTGAACAAGAAACACTTAATTTAATGGATAGATTCTATTCTGTCAATGAATATCAATAACAGGGGGCCGTTTCACGAAGCTACAAGTTACAAATTACAAGTACAATTCGATGCACATTGCGTAGACAATGAGATAAAACTATAAGGGCTTACAGTTTAAGCGAATTGGCTACGCAATGAATATCAAATTGTAACTTGTTACTAGTAAATTGTTGCTTCGTGAAACGGGGCCCAGATGAAATTATGAAATTGTATCTTGTTAAATTGTGTAAATCCAGAAGATTAATTATCAATTATCACTAATTTTGATCTAAATGTATCCAATGATTTTAAAAATGAACTAAACTAAATCAGTTGTTCGTACAAATTGTATGTTAAGTTTGTTCGTTTGTTCATTATAGTTTGATCTTGTATTGCTTATATTGGCATACAATTGTACAAGAACATATTATCGCCATTCTTGGCTAACTACAAAATACTTGTTTTTCTTTCACACATCATATCAACAGCTCATTATACGTCCCAACCGAGGGGCTCGAGCCTACCCTGAATTAGGGCGATTAAGCCTTTGTCGATCTCGCTGGCCCAGTGCAAGTTAGTCGACTTCACACGCAACCTTTGAATTTCCTCGCAGAAGTGTACAGGTTTCCTCACGATGTTTTCCTTCACCGTAAGAGAGTCGAATAAACGTACATATGAATCCGAAATTCAATAACACATTGGTTCGCGGTGGAGATCAAACCTGCGTCTCCTGGACGGGAGGCAGCGGCCCTAGCCACTAGACCACCGACGCTACATACATCATAAATTACTAAACCACCGTTTTCTCTAAGAAAACCGCAGATCGACTTGCGTTCATTTCAGCTCGTTATCGTTTTTTCCTGCCAAATGTTGTAACTCCTAAACAGCCAGTACAAATCCACATAATATACCAAATAGGGCGAGTAAATAGAGTTACGAAACTCCTGCGCAGGCTCGGCACCTCGATGTAAGGCGTTTGACGCTAAATATGGTCGCGCTGATTACACGGGCTGCATAAAATTATACAACACAGAAATGGTTTCGGTACGGAAAAGGAAGGTCTAGCCAGGCGGTCGAAACGAGGACAGAATGTATTCAAAATCTGTCTAGGTACATTCATGAAGTGGCCGATAGATAGATACATTATTTGATCAATTATTTGGGGACATTGGCCCCGATTCGGGAAGTCATGCACTAATTCTAATATTAAAATCCAGCTATCCCTTTTCGTTTTTATGACCAATGATAGAGAGGTAATGAATTCAGACGAACGAATGATATTAATTTGAACGAATGATAACCTAAAATAAGAGCACAGCTGTCAAATTAAGTCGGATGTTTTACGTGCTCTCTAAAATTGTGCAATCGACGCGTCCATAAGGTTCAAATTTGATGTTTGACAGCTCCAATATTAGGATGGCCATCTCCTGTCCCTTTTTAATCTTTAAAAGGTGAAAAGGACTGACGAACTTGGATTAGAGCGTGACTGTATGTGAATCGTCACCATTGTCAAACAAAAATCTCCTTGTATCTCTCTCTTCAGGATATTACAGACTGAAATATAAGATTCTCTGACAGGTGAGACGATTCCAAACGACGACAATTTTTTCTAATCAAGTATACTATAGTCTTGGACTTGTTACTTGAACATACCAGAGTATGTCGAAGACAAAGTTCAAGAAGGTAAAGTTCTATCTGTGCCACAAATAAACCCGTGTGTAATTGAGACGCAAAAGGTATTTTACTCGTGGTGTGGTACGCCGTGTGGTGCAAGTGTGGACCCCCGCCTAAACTACAATTTCTACTTATAAGCAAATAGGTACCTATAGGTACCCTATTCTAGGTTTATAGCGTTACTAAAATATGGGGCAATGTGAAAGAAATCACCGTGACTATCACCATCCACATTGATATTGCGTTGCGTAAGGCGGCGCGCGCGCACGATCGCGTTATGACGCAAAGTCGCATGTTTTTAACATTTTTATACATTAGCAAGTTCTTTTGGAGTTTCATGTTGGTTGGGCAATGGTTCTTTTGATTATATTTTATCTATAATGTTGTATATACGCAACAAGTAACTGGAGTAGCATGCACACCGAAGGTTGCTGAAAAAAACCTATACAAAGTATTCGCTAATAGTAATAGAATATACTTCAACGTACACAAGAAATACATAGAAGAAAAATACACACAAGAAGTAGAGTGTACAGTTAGGCCTTATTGCTAAGGTAGCAATTTCTTCCAGGCAAGGCAATAGTAATGCATTTTTTTATAAATTATGAATTTTGATTACTACTTTTTTCTGTTAGTATTTGTAGAAAGTTAATAAACATGCAATTATAGCATATTTTTGTTTGTTGAATTTCTTCATTGTCCTTCTTTCACATAGGAAGGGGGCAATAGGTTTTTTGGAGCGCAGACAGACTGCTTAAAAAACGAGATTATTCATTAACTAACTGTAAACAGCAAGGGTATGTCTAAAGGAAAATTTCTAAACGCTAGTAATTTCGATAACCTACGCTAACCCGCAGGTCCAGCGAGCTTTAGGTCACTGGGCTGCTGTTCCTCGGAATGCGGCCGCGTTTTGCAACAAGTTCTGCCTTCCCTTTCACTCCTATACCCCTCTCTCTTTCCCCCGGCCGAAGGTTGCCGAGGAAACCCGAAGCTTTAGGCTTTGGCTTTCGTGATAGAGCCTTCTTCGGAAGTCCGACTGGATTCCTGCAACCTCTGTTTGTTTATATTTCTTCGAAGTTGGCGAGGTTTTGATGGTCCTGTTCGCACCCATGGGTCTACTTTTACGTTAACTATGTTAATTTGGTACCGAGACACACTTTTTCTCTGGTATTTTTTTTTTAAGATACAGTACAATTTCATGATTCCAGATTTTAATCAAGATGAAAAAACAGTGATTTCCTTTTTTTTAAGATACAGTACAATTTCATGATTCCAGATTTTAATCAAGATGAAAAAACAGTGATTTCCGTGGTTTTTTTAAATTACCTATGTATCAAGAGTTATAGCGTTTGAATAAAAGACTGAAAATAAAGTATTTTCAAAAACTTACGATAGCCTAAGGTGGCTGTCGAGGAAGCTATTTAAAAGATCCAAATATTTAGTAAATCAGAATACCCAATTTTTAAAAGCATCACGAAATTAAACAATGCATCAGATAGGTGTAACGTTCAAGTTAGTAATAGTTTCATTGTTAGAATTTTGACAATATTCTGTTCAATACTTTGTAAACTAATTGTTTATGTATACCAAATTACCTTTATCATCATGTCGTTTAGCGAGCGACAGATACAGTCTAAAAAAAAAACAAAGCGTTTAGCGCGCAATAGTCATTTGCCACTCCTAAAATAGAATAAGACCATTGAACCTTGAAATGCAGTACTAGTACTTGGCGACTTGGTGCAGCCAAAACAATGAACGACCTCTACGCAGTGCAAACCTTAATTCAGTTATTGTTACTTGAACTACACAATAAGTAATCAATTTGTCTTTGTATTTCTCGATTTTGATGGTTATTTTAGTTTTCGAAAATGGTACAGCTTTGTTGTGAGAAGCAGCTGGTAACAATGTGAACAACAACAACAGATCTTAACAGCTAATACTTAACTTGAATTGAATGAGTAGTGTTTTGTTATTTCCTGTAGTTGAGTTCCTTTCTGTTTAGTCAAGTCGGTATGTAGTCCTTAGAGTTTGAGTCAAGCTAGTATCCAGTCTTTATAGTTTGAGACAAGTTGGTAACCAGTCTGTTTAATCTGTGTCGACTCGCAATCCAGTCGTTACAAAATTCGAGTAAAATTGCCGTTGAGTCAATAAAGACAGATATTACGCTAGAATTGACTTATAGGTACTATAGTGAGTCAAGTTGGTGTCACATCTTACAGCTTGAGTCAAGTTAGTATCTGATCCTTTCAGTTTGGGTAGACTTGATGTTCATTATCTACAATTTGAGTCACTACAAAAAGTTGCTATGCTATGAAATACATATTACTCACGTTCAGTATCATGGCTGTTCCTGGCGAGGCCCCTGATCTGTTCGTTGACGTAGTTGTTGCTCTTGGGCACGTTGAGGGCTGATCTGATGCCGACCGAGGAGTTGTCCAGGTGCCCAGGCCCGATCTTGGGCACGTGTGAGGAACAGTACACCTCCTTGTCTTCTGTCCAGTGTTGGTTATTGTAGTATGTCTGGAAAGATGGAAAAGTTAGTGAGATTGAGTGTGGGGTATAAGTGATTGAATTGATTTAATGCATTTGTCATATAATTTAAGAATCATGTGTAATCGGACTTGCGGAGGAGCGAAAGGCTTTGCTGCCAGGCTACCTTGATTTATTAAGGCTTTTAATAAATCAGGGTAATAAATTAGAAAAAGAAGGTCAGAATTTATTATAAAAGGTAGAGTATAGCGACTGAAGACGCTCGTGTTTTACGTGTATATAATAGTTTCCACCGATAGGGTACAATACAACGCTATGCTACGTGAAATTTCCTCCAATAGGGACAATACAACGCTATGCTACGTGAAATTTCCTCCAATAGGGACAATACAACGCTATGCTACGTGAAATTTCCTCCAATAGGGACAATACAACGCTATGCTACGTGAAATTTCCTCCAATAGGGACAATACAACGCTATGCTACGTGAAATTTCCTCCAATAGGGACAATACAACGCTATGCTACGTGAAATTTCCTCCAATAGGGACAATACAACGCTATGCTACGTGAAATTTCCTACGATAGGGTAGAATACAACGCTATGCTACGCGTGAATTTTCGTGTTTTAATAAAATTCAAAATTAGGACAAAAAACAATGTGTGTTTTAAAAGAATGGCCGACAAGCCTCGTACAGTATTGCCAACAGAAACGTAGAAAGAAAACTACTTAAAGATCCAGAATAACCTCTAATCCTAGGTAAACCGGTTGTTTATTCCGCTATCCAACCATTGCTTGGTTATTATGTATGGTACCAGAAAAAAAAAACAAACCGGGACTAGGATCATCATAAACAAACATTTTTTATTTGAGACGGTATTCTAATACACCTATTCATTTGAATTAACTAACTGGTATTCGAGGCGGAACTAACACGTCCTTATCTCCGTCTATATGCTAACTCCGCTCGTAAAACTCACTAAAAGCTCGCACTCTGATAAACTTGTCGCAAAATGTATTCGATTTATCTATCTATCTATCTATCTATTCTTAGAACAATTTGTGTTTTACTATCGGTCATGTCATGTCTATTCTATCCAGGGTACAAACTATCTCTATTTCAAATTTCATCACAATCCGTTTTGTGGTTTTTGCGTGAAAGAGTAACAAACATCCATCCATCCATCCATACTTACAAACTTCGCATTTATATTAATAATTCAAGATTAAAGAAACTATTTCATTTTTCAATTAATCAAAGATGGATTTGTTTGGTAGACTTTTTTATTATATTCAAGCGAGTCTCAGGACATTGGTCAAGTCGGTAATTTGTCAAATTAGCTTCATAATTCTTTGATCATAATAAAATTATTTTTCCTTAATGACCGGCACGGAATTTGTAATAGACCGGATTTGACAACGAGCTTAGGGGCGCTTTCAGACGGTTACGGAAGTCAGCTCAGGATATTACCAGGAAGGCAGACTATGGAAATTTCCTTTGTTAAGTAGCCAAAGCATTAAAAAAGAGAGTAAAATAAAATACTTGCTGGCTGTTTCCAGGTGTTATCATCCGGAAAAAATAAATATGATCAAATTACAACAATTTTATGGGCTAACCCCATCTTAACGACGGCCATCATCATCACTGTAGATAATCAGCCGCTCATCATTTGCAGACAGGTTAAACACCGCCCGAAGACATGGATGAACTAATAGACGATTTTACGACTCAGTCTAAGAAAGGGTCTAAAAGTTGAATCACCATTATAAATGTAACAGAAAACACTAATATAATAGCGAGTGTTGTTATGTTGGGAGAGGACGACCAAAGGAAAGATGGATAGACTGTGTGAAGGATGATATACGTCCTCTTCTTACATACACATCGCGAGCGTATTAGCTAGCAGCTAGTTTTTTTGGCTGGAATAGACAAAAACTCTGAATATAGGTTCACAAAAACCAATGAAATACAGACAACATCAACAGATTCTTGGATTCTTTATAACAACAGTAAATTAAAGTGCATATTTAAATTCGTATCATTGATGTAATATCCTAGAGCTTTCACGAACTGGTTACTTGGTCCATAAATATTCGCAAGTATAAAATAAATAATGTTATATGAGACGGACTTGGCGCATCCTTTTGACATTTGCACTGAATTAAAGCTAGAAGTTTATGAAAAGATCATATAAAAAAAGAAAAGAAAAAAAATGCATTGAAAAAAGTAAATGCATTATTAAAGCCTAGGTCATTTAACAATTAATGTATGGAATAAGAAAAAAAATACGCACTGAGCGTCATAAATTCGTCGAGTTGGGTGTCTACTATAATTTTTTTTTTGTTGAGATTTTTTTATTGAGTAGAGATTTTGGATTACCTATTACGTTATTTAAGACTTTTGCAACCATCTCAAAATAAAAACTTAAAATTTCTGTCACTATCGTAACATTTTGTGTTTGTTTTCATAACACTTAGATGAACCAATAATAAAGTTGTTATGTGTGTAAAATCAGTCTTCGATGTAAAAACATTTTTTTGAACATTTTAAATACTACAAAAATCCACAGCGTGCTAGCACTGGCCAGCAGTTGACATCAATTGCCCTATTTTAGGGGCAGATCCTTTCGATGGATTAAATATGATGAAAAACATAATAGATTCAACCTACAGCTTCAGTGCAATAACATTTAAAACATAATTTAAAACAATAGAAGCTGAGTAGGATGACTCATTGCGCAAACTGTCTGAACTACATGATTATACCTATTTACAAATACAATATTAACATCTGATCCGTTACAGTTAGTATATGAATCACCACTATTTACTTTTATGTTACTCAATGTAAATACTACACTGTGTACTTGTTTTAATTAGTTTACTATGAAATGGTGACTGAGCAGAATGGTATGGATCCTGATTAACTTGTACAAGAAAATATACGCATATTTTCTTCGTTATTACTTACATACCTTGTAAAAAATATTGGCTAAATTATTATTTTTGTTTAAACAAACTTTTTTCCTAGTTCGGTATATCCTTATACCAAACATTGAATACCTCCAAATTAGTATTATTATTATGAAATGTACACAGAATTACGAATACAAAATATAAAATTGTTACTTACCCGATCTACTAAAGGTAGCGGTTCGCCCGCGGCTACGCTCGCATTGTGTAAGATTTACCCGTGGAAATAAGACTTTTTCCCGTAAACAAATTCCATCCAAATCCGTTGAGCACTTTAGGAGTAAAGGTGGAACAAACATCCAAATATATTTTCACATTAATAATATTAGAGTGACGTAGCAATAATGCTATCTAAATGACATACTTTTTGCTGTTCTATCTGATGCTATAACTGCCATCAGACATTGCTATGGCTTTACTAACTTACTGTCCCAAGTGCGACCTTTAGGTAGGTAGTAGGTACAGCAACTAATTTGTTAGTCAGAGAACTGCAATCGCTGTTTTCATATATACATTCTTAGCTCGTCAGTTGATTCTAATGTATAATTGAGTTAGGTTATGTTTCCCACGGTAGCCGATTTAATTATTGTTTCGACTAATCAGTAAAGTGCATCCGGTACACATTCCCAGGCTTAATGAAAAGCTCATAGTTACAACTAATTCATTCTTTAAAACGGGTCCGAGTGCATTTTGAACAGTTCACCGGTTTGTTTTGAGGATCAGGTATAATCATTCGTTGTCTGGGTAATAGTCACTAGTCTAGGGCGCCTTTGTTGTCCTAAATTTCAACGGTATTCGATAGCCACAGTCGTGCCTCCCGGCTTAGCGTTCCATAGCACGGAAAACACCTAAGCACTTTATTATTTTTGTTCTTCATCGTGTTCATACCCCTTGTATGCGGCTGTCAAGACGTATTGACGCAGCGCCGCAGACAAAGGAATGTTATAATATCGCGCGCGCCGCATATAAAATATTAATCGTATTTATCACTATTTGTCACCTAACCATGTAAGTATTGCTTAACTCTCACGATCAAAAAGGATTCGCAGACCTAATCAGACAACATTAACTACAAACAACGTACCTTATCTCTCGCTGTTGTCGGGTAAACACATAACTGGTTTAATGAAGCCATCAAAATTGAATTAGTAGTGAAGTATATGATTATTAACTTTATTATTAACTTGCCATAAAATATGCATTAGGATAACAAGCCACTTAGGTCTTCCATGATAAGTACTACAAATCAAACTTAATACAATACATTTGGGTTAAATGACATAAGGACACTAAAACAAATTATTTTCATCTCCATTTTATTATTTTGTCTTTTTAATATTGTGCACGTTTTAATCGCGTCTAGTTGTTTTCACTACCTTCCGGAGGGCCTGGAAGATATTTCTTTAGAAATCGCAGGCTTGCAATTTTCTTGTTTATTATATTGTGTACAATATTATTATGTTTGAAGAAAAAAGTTTCTACAGATCTTTATCTCAATGCTACTAAGCAACACTAGTTTAGTTTTTGTGTTAGTTCTAAATTTTTGTTTATTATCCGTCCAAGTATTGAATGTCGTCGTTTTAGTGTACTCCACGTGTAAAAAATCCAATACTATCAAATAACTGAATTAAAAATCAAGTTTAGTTCCTAGTTCCTAGTTCCTAGTCAGCGTTAGCCATTGTCGTTAGCTATTAATTTGATACTTTTTATTGCATAGGAAATTGACCATAAAAGTACCTATTTTCTAAAAACGTATCTCCATTCAAAACATGTAATGTCAATCCATTGCCCCTAATTTATAAACACAATAATATCATTGTAACAAATTAACTGAGCGAGCATATCACTAACGCATTAATGTTTGCGATTTTTTGTATTTTTTGACCATTTTAATTTGAGCTCTGTGGCTCTTCCGCAGTACTGTACAGTACCACTGAACGGATTGGGATGAAATTTGGAATAGAGATAGTTTGTACCCTGGACTAGCACATAGGATACTTTTTACGGGACAAAATCTTATTCCCACGGGAAAATCTTACACAACACGAGCATAGTCGCGGGCGCACCGCTAGTTATAATGTATTCTGGGGTACTATAGAATAATAATAATAATAAATAATTCTGGAATCAGTTAACCGTGTATTGGTATAAGAGACCGTCGATGGTGCAGTGGCTAGGAAAACTGTCTTTCGTCTGGGAGGCGCCCCGGTTCGACCCCACCACATATGATAAATACGATGAGGAAACCTGCACACACCTGCGCAGAAACGTACTTAAAGGATGTGCGCGTACAGTAAAGTATACGCACTGGGCCAGCGTGGTCGACCTTAATTCAAGGTAGGTTCGCCTTTTGATGGGGCCGAGTATGAGTTAACAACATATTGGTACCAGTAAATTCATATTGGAAAATAATAATATGTTGATCATCAAAAAATATAGTTAACAAAGCGGTCAAATTGAACTGGAAATCATACTATTGTGTTGATCGATGATTCAACCAAATATAATTGCATCAATGCAACGTAATTGATCGATTTGAAACGTCAATCGAACAGTATTCGGCGTCCAATCTGTTTCGGCAATTTATCGAAAACGAAAATAGAATTTCATGCTAAAGTTATGTCAAAGAACATTTATTACAATTAGTTACGAGATGGACGATGATGAATAAATAAATAAATAAATATGAATGATGATGAATATATGAAGACGAACTTAGTAGCATTTCATATTTATTACTTTTTCATAATTTATATAAACGTAAAGTTTATTACCGCTTCGCTACGTTGCTGTGAGCAGTAGAGAAGAAAATTCAGAAAAATATATCTTTTTTCATGGAAGAATGCCGTGTGGTGACGGCAGAGTAGAATACATTTGTCACCAACCCCTAATCTTCCCGTGGGTGTCGTAAGAGGCGACTCAGGGACTACACATTGAACAGGGAACGGGCAGCAGCGCTCTCTGATACAGTAACCTTTTAATCTGCGATCTCCAACCCGCCTGCTAAGCGTGGAGATTAAGGCAAAACCCTCCACTGGAGGAGGCTCATAGTCCAGCAGTGGACTGTAACGGGCCGTTGATGATGGAATAATCTGTGTTCTTTGCAATAGGCTCTGAGAAGGAAACAGACAAAAAAATAGAAACGCAACATAGTTCTTACCTTCAAAGTGAGTTTGGTCCCGCAGACAGCACACTTAAAACACCCACTGTGGAAGAAGGTGAAGTCTTTAAGAGGCCCCACTCGGTCCACCTGGTAAACGATCTCACTGCATCTAAAGCACGTGCTCTCGTAGAAGTTTGGACGGTACATCTTCACAATCAGTCTCTGGACTCTCAAGGGAGTAAATCAAGTCATAATTTTACACTGTACCACTGCACTGTCACTCCTGTCACTTCACTACCGATTTGACAGCGGATTCGATATATCCGTCTTCTTTATTTTGTATTTGGCAGAGTGAGACGGAAATAGAGTTCCGATTCTAACACGTGATAAATGTTTATCAATGCGGCTGCTTTTTCGATGTTGACTAGTCACTTTTACACTTGCATTAGAATAATATTACACTTCATATCGCCTGAAACAAATATGGTTTGTTAGAGTTTTGAGTTTTTTGGGAAGGTACAAGATTCGTTCGTTAATAAATTTTAAACAAAGAAGTTAAATAGGTGTTTCTGCGTATGCCTGGCTGTGTAAACGAAGATTCTGATAAGGAAAGGTCTGGGTTCGATACCCAGTCGAGGTTTAATTAAATTATGATCCAATATTTTACTGAAAGTTGTTCAATTTTATAACTGAATTCATCTTTATACTATTGTGTAAAGTAAGTTATTCATTTAACAATGTCATAATACTTAACTCATACTCCTGTAGGATAAAACTAACTATACAATAACGTTAAGTAATGTTATAAAATATACAATTCTAGTTAAGATCGCTTCCCTTGTCACAGAAAAAAACAATAGTACAGTTTCGTTTGAATAAAATTACGTCGAAATAAATAATATATCTCTGAATTTATTTAAAAAACCTGGATTTAGGCGATATAATCAGTAGATTTTCCAACTATAAAAGATTTTCCCCGTCATGTGTTAATTTATTCACTTTTGTTCAAACGACACGCAACGTTATTGATTCTTTTAACCCTCTCGTAAATAACTGACCAGCGCCCAAATGTTCTCAAATAAGTCCTGGACTAACCGATGAGTCATTCAGAACATAATATTAGCTTATTTTAGAATATTATACACTGTGTTTCCTAAACAAAACAAAGCAAAACTTTATAGGTGGTACCTCAGCCCATAAAACTAAACAACTTTCGTTTCACAATATTTAAAAACTCTTCGACAAATTTATCTCGGTCCACTGAACTTGTATAAAAATTTCACTTTTTGAGATTTTGAAAAATATAGGTGTTCAGTTTAATTAATTAAACAACTAGGTACCCAAAGGTTTTGCGTAATTTAGATACGTATGAAAAAAAAATCTCAACACGTTTACCCTTTTGGGCCTCCGCAGCAAATACACAAAAACTACGGTTGAAATAGTAGATGGGTAATTATGCCAAATAAGTGGCAGTGATGGTCATTTAATAACCATCTAGAGAGAAAAGTTGCTCGATTTGATACGGACACGATATGTTAAGAAACATGTAAGGTAAGGTACCAAATGATCAGAAAATAGTTGTCTAACACGATATAAGTCCCTACTTAAATCCCTATAGTCAAAGTCAAAGTCAAAATTTTTTATTCGAATTAAGATTTTTACAAATCATTTTTCGACGTCAAAGCTATCATGGATGGCACGTTCACTGCCAGTGTACGCCCTCTGTGGAGAAGAACGTATCATGCTCATTTAATTTTTTAATAGTCATCTAGGTTTTGTTGAGACTTAAGAATAGCTTTTGTTTTTTTTCTTCTAAATAACGTGATACTTGTATGGCGTAAATTTTACTCGATATCAAACCGTCAAATTGTGAACAAAGCTGCAGAGTTCATAATCTATCGGGTTTTATCACCCGTAAAATTGTGAACCGTGTTCCTGGTTGGTCAGTTTTGGCAGTAGCTCGTTCTGTATCCATATAGTTTTATTTTTTTATTCATTGCCGCAGCCAAAACTGACCAATCAGGGACGGTTTGCAATTTGACGATTTGACTTCGATTGATTATAAACTAACGAAAAATAATACGTTAAATTGTAAATGGTTGGTAGTTCTTAATTTTCCGTAAGTTAATAATATCACGAGTCAGATTATAAACTAACGGTGTTCACAATCTTACGGTGACAAATACATAAATTAATTTCTAATATATTAAAATTAAAAAACCACCTCATTCGTTTTTAAGAGAATTAGGTTAAAATACCATTATAAGAGTATTTTGCAATCACGTAATATCAGTTAATAGTCAGATCTATTTCAATGAGGAACGAGGGAGGTAAGTAGCACTTTACCTCATACTTAACACTAAAATAAGTGTTGAAACGAAACATCTTTAACTACTCCTAAAAATTCTTGAAATTGCCAGCTCCATAGCGTGTCTTCAGATCGTGACTGCCAACACTGGCGGCTAGTACGAATCACAGATTAATAAGTTATCGGTCACGATTCTAGCAGAAATAGGCAAAAACTCAAATGAATACTGCTTTTTATTATTATTTTGGACAGAAAATGGTCAGTAAGTAAACGAATACTTTCAAAAGAACCTTAAAAAATATATTTTTTGTCTAATAATTTAGGAATTAGGAATTTATTATGTATTCCGTAATATTTATTTCTGCAACACAAACAAATGGTTTCAAAGCAACAGAAAGGAGTATACGAAAAGCTCCAGTGGCGGACAAATATATCATTAAGCTATTCAACATCGACATCATCAACGGCCCGTTACAGTCCACTGCTGGACTATGAGCCTCCTCCACTTAAGTGGAGGGTTTTGCCATAATCTCCACGCTTGGCAGGCGGGTTGGAGATCGCAGATTAAAAGGTTACTGTATCAGAGAGCGCTGCTGCCCGTTCCCTGTTCAATGTGTAGTCCCTAAGTCGCCTCTTACGACACCCACGGGAAGAGTAGGGGTTGGTGACAAATGTATTCTACTTTGCCGTCACCACACGGCGGCTATTACTATTTACGGTTTTAGTTATTCTGTGATATAATGAACTCTAACTATTAGATACTTAGTTGAAAGTATTTCAGCAGCGGTTCAGACTACAATAAAAATGGCCGCTTCTACAAATGATCACTTCTGCAAAAATACGTAATACGTTACATACCGTATTAAAAAATTAGACAAATCCTCTTTTTGAGCTTTTTGGTTTAGTTAAACAATCTAACTTTATTATATTTAGTTTCGAAATGTTTTAACAGTTTTTGTTTGTGGTCTGCCGGAATCGTGATCTAAGTGCAAGTACTTACAGGAACTAGGAACGTGCCGATATAATGATAGAGTTGGCGAACAGTGGAATATTTATCAGTTCTGCTCGCTATAGTTGACTTGCTATCTGTTACGATGAACGTACTCTAGCATGGTATTATTAAGCTTAGACGCGCAGACGCTTACTGCGCAAGTGTTTATTATAATCATAATAGAAATGATATTTTGTTAGTACTATATCAGTGGTGGCGACGGTGGTCTAGTGGCGACCACGTACCAATGTGTTTTCGAATTTCGAATTCATATGTAGGTACCTTTATTCGACGCTCTTACGGTGAAGGAAAACATCGTGATGAAACCTGCATACTCCTGTGAAGAAAATCAAAACTTGTGTGTGAAGTCGACCAACCTAGCACGGGGCCAGCGTGGTCAACTAAGGCCTAATCGCCCTAATTCAGGGTAGGCTCGAGCCCCTCGGTGTGGAGACGTATATGAGCTGTTGATGATGATATCAGTGGTAGAACGTCCGCCTTATATGAATTAGCAATAGTTATCTTGCCAAATCCTGCGCATAAATTCGCCTATTATCGTTGTCCTTTATGCTGGACTATGAGCCTCCTCCACTTATGTGGAGGGTTTTACCATAATCTCCACGCTTGGCAGGCGGGTTGGAGATCACAGAAATAGTTACTGTATCAGAGAGCGCTGCTGTCCGTTCCCTGTTCAATGTGTAGTCCCTAAGTCGCCTCTTACGACACCCACGGGAAGAGTAAGGGTTGGTGATAAATGTATTCTACTCTGCCGTCACCACACGGCAAAGATACAACGTGAATATATGAATTTATAGGTGATTTAATATGTTTTGACAAACACATACATAGTATACGCAAAGGTTAAAATCATCCTTCTACTTACAACGATCATTTTATTATATTATTCGCATTATAACTTTCTTTACCAATTAAGAAAGATCCTGCATTGCAGCTGTAAATTACCCTAAAGTTTTTGACTGCGAAGTTTTCGTCAGTATCATAATATTCTGAACACCGTATTAACACTGGAATTACAATATTAAAAACCACATGAAATTCTCAGCGCATGCATTCTACAAACTTTGTCTGAAACATGTCCAACAGTTTTGACGTGGGTTTGTTTTGACAGTCTTTTTGTTAATTTCAAGACAGTTTGTCAACACATTATATTATAAAAAAAAACATTTTGGTAAAAGGATTCAATGTGTTTGCAAAAGTAACAAAGAGGTCAACAAAGTAAACATAATGGAACTGTGCTGAATCGGATGACGAAAAAGTTACTGAAAAAACATGTAGTTTTTTGAGAACGTAGACAATTACATGTTTTGATCATACGCATATTCCTTCCGAAATGGTGGATCTTTATATAAATTAATCATACTGATAAACAAAACTGTATTTAAAGAAACTTACCAGCTTACAACTTTATTTCTCTAAATACGTAGATTGAAAATAAGTTATGGCATTACTAAAACACACATTATCATATTTACGGCTAAACACAAACACCACATACTAGACTATCTAGTCTTAATAACACACATATCTACCGGGTAGATGTGTGTGTTTATTTTATTTTTTTATGTTTTATTTAACAGGAGAACCAACAGTTATATTAAATCTAAATACAATACAATTGCAATTTTTAAACCAATTAAAGGTTCCCACAGATAGAACTAGGTAATAAAATGAAACTACGTTGAGAATAACAGCTAAGAAGACATTCACGTGACAAGTAAGTACATTAAGCAACAGCTTACCAACACCACAAAACACACTATTTGAAACAACAAAAAACAAAATAAAAATCCGCAGATGAGAACCGCAGTGCACAAATTTATAGAATATGTAGGAATTACAATTAATTAGCCAATGTAAAGATGTGACTTAACGCCTTACTGGCTCACAGCTGTTATTGAATGAGTTGAGTGTTATTAATATTGACAACGGCGAAAACCTAAAAGTGTTTATATCTTGTCTTATACTGAGTTTAAACCTTTCGAACTTTCCTTACTCTTGAGCTAACTCGTGTCTATCTGTAAAAGCTTTAATACAATTTAATTCTCTGTCTATACTTAAGACTGTATTTGCCCATCATAGCGTATATCAATGTAATTGTAGTATTAACTAGAATACCATGTGCTACAATACGAAACAGCACGCTTTCTTCCAAAGATGAATAGATTTTATCATGACCATAACTTTATGAACACTAAATGAAGTGAAAATTTGCCTCCAGCTAAATGACTGGCAAAAATGAAGCGCTATTGTTGAAATATATTAACAAAAAAAGCTGACCAATCAAGGGGCTCAGTTATATTAAGTATTTAATAACATGAGTGCGTGTTTCGTCTAATCATGTAACTTGCTAGCACGAATAGATGATTTAAATAAATTAATATGAATCTGTTTATAGAATATTGATAATGATAATTTTAATATCTAAGATCGCATGTGTATAAATCAAGAGGAATCAGTTACAAGTAATTATTACTTGGTGATAAAATTATCAATGATATCATAGTTTGAAAGCCATTCTTTTATTAACTCGTAAAAGGACATTGACAATATTAAAGAGTTGTTCGCACTGACTCATAGGAAATCTTTAATATTTAAAATGACCAAAAGTTTATAGCTAAATGAACGAAACAAGCCAATTTTACATAATAATGGTCTCCATAAAAGTTCTTTGACATTATTTCGCAACTTCGGAACGTTTTTTATGACAATTCGAAAACTGCCTACGAACTACGCGGCCAAGATAACTTTGCTGATGTATCTCTGCGAAAATCGTCCAAAAGATATGGGAATTACTTTTTATTGAGTGAATATTTAACTGTGTGTATGTAGGTGTGTATTTTGGGCAGCGTTGGTCAATGGTCTATCGATAAATATTATTTGCGTGGGACAAGTGTAGGTGTAGGCAGACTTTAGACCACTTTTACTTCGGTTACTCAATGAGGTGGTTGTATAGCAACTTCGTAAATATCTCATGAATGAAAAGAGGTATATATAACTTGTTTTGTTATATAAACATCTGTAACAATCTACTTAATGGACCTATAAAGGAAATTATGATGTACATACTCTGTTTATCATTACGAAGTAGATTTTATATTTATATTTTTTAAAGTTCTACTACGTGATCAATTAACAAAATAATTCAAACACCTACACACACATATTTAAAAAAAAATCAAATCACAATGCAAATATTTGCATAATTTGCACTGAAAATGCTTCTAGCTCACCTCGACTTGCGAGGTACAGTCAACAGCAGCCCGTGCGACATATTTTGTACTAAAAGTATCTTTATTGCGAGGTCACAGGGTACTCAAAATTAGAATTTTACGTGTTGTCGACTGTACCAATGTGGGCAAACCACTTGTTTGACAATGCTTAGCTAATATTAATACGGTGCAACCAAATTGGAACAGTGACAGTAAATGTGCTGAGTACCTGCTATGTAAATTAGAATAGTGACAGTAATAGGGCCGGTTACCTCTTTGTAAATAAGGTACAATCTAGACCCATTACAGACCGAGTACTTTGTATGTTTCTTGTTTGTGGTCTATTTGACAATTCAAGTTGTTAAAAAATTAAAAAATTATAATACTTGAAAATGTGGTACATTTTGGGACCGCTTATAATGGGTGATCTAATTAGACACCTACGAGTACCAAAAACATTAGGATACAGTAGAAACATAATATTCTAAATTAATATCTGGTTTTTAATGTTATGCATGCAGAAGGTATATGCTTTTTTTTTAACGGACTAATCGCTATTTCTACCAGAATGGTAATATAGCGGGCGCGGACTTGCGCGGGAGCAGAAGGCTCGAACCCCTTAGAAATGCATGACAACGTATCTGTTGGTGCCCTCAGACGGGCTCAGGCCTAGGCCCAGAACGTTGCTAGGGCGAAAAACACGTCGGAGATGAAGGTAGATGCAATGCCAACTAGACTAGACCAGTAGCGCAAAAATCATAATTTAAAAGATAAATTCAACAAAATGAGAGAACATATTAAATTGTTCTTTGATTTACATTCCTTATATATTTTTTATAGAGAGCAAACCTAGTTGAGCGGCACAACAGATCCATAACTCTGGACTGGACCCATTATTGTGTGAGGTCGGTGGTTGACCTTATTACAACCCAAGGTGATAATTGGCAACATTTTGAAACTGTGCTGTGGCGGGCGAGCATTTGAGTATATTTGTTGTTTTAAACTTTTTATCGGTTTTTAATTAAGTATTTTGCTTTAAAAACCTCTTAAACAAAACGTAAAGAAAGAATTCATAAAAGTAGCTAGTAGTTCTCATATTGTACAAGTTGTGTATAAATAAGTTGTGACAAGAGGCATGCCCATTTTATAAACTATGGGCGTATTTACCTATAAATTTATAGGCTATATATCAGCTTTATGGGCACAAATAATTTATAGTTTATCAGCTTACGTATCTAATAAGTATTCAGCTGCTTTGTGGCATTATTGACAAAATGTAAACATGTTTTTCAGTGATCTGGTAGATATTATGTAGCGTAATCTAGTTATAGTAACTAGTATGTTTTATTATGGTTGCCTGGAAAAAATTGGTACCTTAAAAATAGGGCTGTCTATTTTTTGTCCTAACGATCTAATCGTTATTTCTCTCGAGGGCGTGGACGTAGGGCCGCCTATCTGTACGCTATATTGATGGCTATATTTTTTGTGTCTACTAAATTCGTTTGTATATTAAATAGTACTACAGCTATATTAAACGTGTATTATTATCTGGGTTGGCCCGAGCCTCTTACCTCAGTAAGGATGCAACATCAACTATCTGAATCGTGTCCACTCCTCACTTCACATAGCTCTCCTTACTTAGCATAAAGTTGTAGTAAAGCATCGTGTTGTTGTTCCTACCATGGTCTGCAATTCTTATAATTAAAGACTTGAAGACACAAGCTATAGTAGCTAAGGCTTCGTCCGGTTTCCATAGCAGCTGTATCAAAATACAGAATAAATTAAGTATTTAACGCGAAATAATAAGAACCTATGTGGGTTATTACCATATCTTCGTTTTAACTTCAGACGCAGAAAATGTTGAAAATGAAAATAGATTTATTTAACCATGTGCACAGACAAAATCACATTAACAACGATCCCCACACTAGGATAAATCTGTATCGCGGGAAATGTTAGTTTGGAAACTACAAAAAAAAGAAGAAATTAAATCTAATTATCGTAATTGCCGACAAGCCTAATTCACATGCATAGATAAATAAAACATAATATAAAAATAACATGCATAATAAAATACATAATATATATATATACCAAAGAGTTTTTTTTTAACGGACTGATTACTATTTCTATTCTACCAATATAGCGGGCGCGGACTTGCGGGGGAGCGGAAGGCTTGTACCCCTTAGAAATTTATGACAATGTATCTGGGGGCGCCCTCACACGGGCAGGACCTCGGTTTGGGTCACTGACTGATATCTGAGTACAGAAGTTTTAATATATGTTTATTTCATTAAGATCTGGTGCTTTTATTAGCCTCTTAGTGGGTAAATTTAACTTTATATTTTTATTTATTTGACTTCACTTTATTAGTAGTATGTATAGATAAAATCGTGTGGTGACGGCAGAGTCGAATACATTTGTCACCAACCCCTACTCTTCCCGTGGGTGTCGTAAGAGGCGACTTAGGGACTACACATTGAACAGGGAACAGGCAGCAGCGCTCTCTGATACAGTAACCTTTTAATATGCGATCTCCAACCCGCCTGCCAAGCGTGGAGATTATGGCAAAACCCTCCACTTCAGTGGAGGAGGCTTATAGTCCAGCAGTGGACTGTAACGGGCCGTTGATTTTGATTGATAGATAAAATCTAGCAACATAATATTAACCACTTCACTTCAGATATAAGTAACATTTTGGACACATTTGTATAAGTCAGATAACAACTGCAATAATTGCAATCAGATCCTGGTGATGCAGCTAGGGTCGTCTGCTCAAGAGGGAACTCCTCAACAGTGTGTTTCATTGTATTATTAGAACAATATTCTAAAGAAGAAGGTTTTAGATAAAAAAGTTAAGTTGTCTATGGTCTAAAAAATAAACACGCAAATTACTTGAATTGACTGGTTGATTGATATTGCACAAAAAGGTGGTTAGGTTAGGTTATGACTTTTGACTGTACGTGTTCATGGATATTATTTTAAGTCATTGTAGAGCCATGATTTTTAATTCTTAGTATATTGGTTAATCTAAAAAAAAAACTATAAGTACCTACGATCAAAAACTAAAAATCTTTTAAGTGGCAGGTAAATTACGTTTGTTTTATAAATAACTAGTTGTCCGCCCGCGGCTACGCTCGAGCTATGTAAGATTTTCCCGTGGGAATAAAACTTTTCACGGTAAAAAGAATCCTATGTGTTAATCCAAGGTACAAACTATCTCTATTAAAATTTCATCCAAGTCCGTCCAGTAGTTTAGGCGTGAAAGAGGAACAAACGTCCAAACATCTAAACATTCATGTTTAGATGTTTGTTCCGCCTTCATGCATAAAGTATTCAACTGATTTGGATAAAATTTGGAATGGAGATAGTTTGTAACCTGGATTAACTCATAGGATACATTTTACGGAAAAAGTCTTATTCCTACGGGAAAATCTTATACAACACGAGCGGAGCCGCGGGCGGAGCGCTAGTTACCTATATCCTGTTGTAAATACAAAACAAGTTTTCTTATTGTAAATAACAATGGTAATAATCATACATCGCTAGGAAAAAAATACGATAAGGTACATTTCTTCCTTGGAATAAGGTTTACTTTTGCACATTTGCACCTGAACATCTAAGTTAGCATCTATTATCACTCGTGCGACTCTGTCGGCTTTAACTACAGTTACTGAGTTATAGTTAACAGCTATAGTGTCGTACAATCAACAACAGGAATACTTAGCTGGAAGTGCTCTATGGCATTGTAATAAAGATGTTTATTGCATAAAAAGGTGCAGACTGAACTGTTACCTGTACACACGAGAATCATGTGTGTAACTTTTGCTGTAACACTTAAACTAGGTAACCTAAGTTTATGTAATAGAAGCATTTAATATGTATATACTTTATGTACTTATAAGAAATAAATGACACCTGCTAGAAGTTGGTTGTAGGAAGATTCAGTTAGTATGCGTGTATAGTATACATATGGCTACTTCATTATTAAATAATAAAAAGCTTTTAGAACTCAATAAACGCAAGAATGATGTTAAAGGTAGAGTTTAAGTTGAACTTAACAATGACAAGCGATAATTTATATTTCCAACGGTATATAACCCATAATTACAGTATAACAGTAGATTATGGTTATAAGTGTGAGCAATTTACGTGGACAAGTGTGTCGTTTCGACCAGTTAATCCAAAAAGATGCTCTATCCAAATTTAACGGCACAAAACTCTAGGGCCTTAATTTACAACTTTCTTGCAGCCACATCTACATAATCGCACAGCACTGGCACACACACAACACAAAAAAGAAGAAAACGCTACTACAAATTCAAATATCGAGCGAGCGAATCTTGTTTTTTACTTTTTAATTTATATTTTTAATTTTGTTTGAAACGCACTGGCACCTGGCGTTTCGGCACGGACGACGCTCGCGGGGGCCAGCGGACAACTGGCGCGATTGTTTACCGGCAACTTTGCGGTTAGAGGGCAAAGAACAAGTTGGTTTGAGGACATTGCAGGTGTCTATTTATGACTATATTCAAAATAATGTTGGAAGGCTTACTGGTTATCACTTGAACGACTATTGGTGAATACAAAACAGTTGCCTATTGAAGTATTAAAACTGGAATGTTTGATTTGATCTTCTTTCTCCTAAGCTCGCGACGTCTTGAATAAGTGGCGGGCGGAGGTGTCGGGTTAAATTAATAAAATAATGTCCAATATACTCTATTTATTTACTAAAACGTCGTATACATGTCGTATAATATGACGATAGAAACACAAACAATAACCTTTTGATTTTTATAAAATATGGATATCAAGATTATCACACGTAAAATATCCCGCGTATATCTGACCGTTTCCATTGTCTCACCATCATCAATACGCGTAGTGAATCGTTCAATCGATGTGATCGGTCTACCTATATGGAAAAACATTACGATTTTTACATTATTAAAATACTTAGATTTTCAGTGTCAATCGCGAGAATATATTATAAAAAGTGGAACATACTGATTTATTTTTAAATCTGTCACGTTGGGTAAAACTAAAAAAAAAATTGTCTTAAAAAGTTATTTTACCTAACTCTTAATCAAATTTACCCCTAACCAAACTTTATTTTCATCAATTATACCTACTGCCACACCTGCGTCCACTGCTGAATCTTTGGCAGTTGGCCGTAGTATGCGCGGGCGCACCGAGCGTCGGGCATTCCGAACGAGATCGCGGAGAAAGTGAACTCGACCACTGCTGGGGCTGACCCACTGCAGCCATCTCCACTACACGACTACACTTTACATGGACCGCCGGCCATTGCAAGCATCCTGGCCGCAGATAGATCATTGTCTACGTGTTTAGCAAAATAATCAAAATTCTTATTTATTATTTATTGTACACAGAAACATTACATCAAATACAAACAAAAAGTAAAACGACACAACAGTACTGCTTATTTTTAAAGAAATGTCCTACAGCAATCTTGTAAAGGGTGACAGTGGTGGCTCTACCCAGGAAACTGAATACAACTTTTCAAAAGTCACGAGGAATATTCATAACTTTTTATACCAAGGAAAAATAATAATTTATCATATTATATTATTCACAATTTTCAATCTTTACGGGTAAACTACTACTTTTTTATTATTTTATAAATCCAAACTGGTTAGTTTCTGCTATCGAACACTAAAATAATTTTTGCTCTATCTTTAAAAATGACCCGAGTTGGTAATGGTAATGGTAAAAGCGGGTCATTCTCCGCAACTCGACGACTGATGCGCCTATTTTGCGTGAGGGTGGGACCCGAGCCACCCGATCTCCTCAAGGAACCTTATCAAGCCATTAATCTTGGTGAGGACCTCAGGAATCGACCCCGCGATCCGAGGTACTGCGCCCGGTACGAGGCCACCTCTCGACACTCCAGTGACCCGAGTTATAAAGGTTTGAAATTCAGATTAAATACAGAGAGGTCACAAGCAAGTAACGCTATATAATCTCCATACAAAACCGTTGAACATCTTCTGAGACATAATTTAAAAATATCTGTTGATTCGTTTTCCAACCGATTCTGTTTTTTCTTCGCGAATCGTCTGCTGCTAATCTATATTTTTAAATTAATTCATAAAATATGGTAAATTTAGGAACAGTAAATTTCTAAAAAAATGTTCTTTGAGGGCTGTGCTACACCCGACAGGTTTTGCATTACTTTTTTAATATATTGTAAAATTTTGTCACAGTTATACCTCTTAGTAAAAGACATCAACGCGTTGTTATCATAAATAAAAAAAAAAAAATGAGGGAAGAGAGAAATAGTGAAGTGAGTGAAAATGATAATAGGTAAATCAGCAAGTAACATCAATAAAAATAAAATTTAGGTCTGCCGTGCCAAACAAAATATAGCAATGTCGCTCGGGATAAGGATTCTAACCTCACACATTCAAATCCGTTCAGGTATTTAGACTTTTATGGTGGAATAAAGAAACGACCCTTAACACATTACACTCCCTTTTTGGGCAGTCGTGTAATAAACCACGCCCAATTAATTTGTTTAGTTTTACCTTTTCAAATAAAAAAGTTTATCAATTAAACTGAGGACTAAATAGTAATATTTTCTGATTATTTTTTATTTACTTCATTGACTGGATAAGATATTTATATGAATGTTAAAAAGTTCACTGAATAAATATCTAAGATAAGTGAATTATTCTATTTTATATTTCAAATATGAGACTTTTTTTTAACGGACTAATCGCTTTTTCTACCAGAGTGGTAATATTGCGGGTGAGCAGAAGGCTCGTACATCTTAGAAATTTAAGACAACGTATCTGGGGGCGCCCTCAGACGGGCTCGGGCCTCGGTTCAGAACGTTGCCAGGGCGAGAAGCGCGTCGGAGAAGAATGACCCCTACCGGGTCTTACTGAATTAATTCTACTATTAGATCCGCATACCCGCTGACGGGTGTGGTTACTACCTGAAAGCCATATGAGACTTTTCTTGGCTGGCACCGTTATTATAGCGTAGTTTAAAGGAGGAATCCTCTAGCTAACATAAAGTTAAGACAAAATTAACGTGATGCGCAGTCTGAAGTGTTGTCTTATGAAATTGTGGAGCTGAACCTTTCAGCGACAAAAATGTCCCGATAAACTAAAAGTTGGCCACGTAGGAACGTATATAATACTATTTTGTACGTACAGTCAGCTGACAAATTAGCTGACCTCCCCCCCCTCGCTCGAAACCGATGAAGTTTTCTTGGGTAATTGTTTTTGCTTTATCATGAAATTTCGTATAATTTAATAATTGTGCAGCTTAATAAACTGTACGAGTATATAAAATGTTATGTAAAAATATAGAAGAAAGAAAGAAAAATAAATTATCACTTGAGAAAATCGTTGGTTGCGAGCGGGGGGGGGGGGGGGGTCAGCTAATTCGTCAGCTGACTGTACATCAACACGAATCTACGAGCAACGTGCTTGTGGACAGTTGCTATTTGTTATTTCACAGGCGTTTTAAAAAATATTTTAAAAATATACGTGTGTCTAGACGATTATTTCGTCAATTTCAAAGATATTGCAAAACTGCAAAGTGATATGGAATCTGCATCGCTGCGTGAAATGATATAAATATACTGAAAAAGAAATTAGAAAAGTTGTGTTCAGAAATTATACTTTTGCAACTAATAATAATAATAATAATAATATTTATTCAGTAACTTATTCTTAATTACACAACATCTTTGAGGAGCTCCCAGTAAGTAAATAATTTACTTGTGGCGGGAAACTCCGCTCTTCCACTAAAACTAAGTCACTGTAAAAAATAAAAAGTATACTAAACTAAGGTAGGTAGATATACAAAGCCTAAAAAATGTCACAACAACTGTCAACTGTCAACTGTCATACTGTTCCAAGTAACTCTGTGGTGATACTTAATCATAAGTAGTGATATTATAATTTTGATAAACAAAATCATGCTGTATAATATGCACTGGGCATATCCTACGATAATCTGTCTGCAGTAAGGATCAAGATATTGCGCAGGATTGGAAATGGGACAACAATTATGATTGAGTCATTAAAAAGTATTTCCATGAGTCCATTCACCTCTTAGTGACTTGAGAGCCACGAACATAAAATCAGCTAAACTATCAGTATTCGAGTTACGCGGATTCAGCAATGTGACTGGCCATGAGCACGTCGTGTTGCGTCAACGGTGCGTGGTCCTTCTTCATCTTCACGAAATCTGTGCCCCAAGACCACTAGAAAAAAAGTGATATTTTTAGTAAAATCTCTCGTATAAATCTTCGTTTTCCTACATTGAGAAAAAAGTGCACTGGGGTAAGTCACTCTTTATAATGAGTCGACGAATTACTCTAAATTAAGTAGCAATAATTGTACTTATAATGAGTCCAACTCATACGCGTCATGCGTCTAGGTCATTACGTCATGCGTCTAGCTCATTACGTCCTTCTATCCCGTTTTCCTACGTATTTTCTCTAGAAAATCTCTAGCTTTGCTACTTATGTAAGGTGTACGGCTCATTAAATTTTTCTCATTGTATCTTTGTCTAACGTTTTTTAGTGGAATCGGCATGTTATTTTTTTAAATCACAGCGCAGTTTAGAATCCATGCTGTAAAAGTGGCTTTGTAAATCGTTTTTAATTGTGTGGAGACGTCTTGAGCCTGGGTATCAGACAGCTTATATACTACATACACAAATAGATACAACTTCCAGACAGGAGCCGCCAATTTTAGAACGAGAATTGAAATTATGATCCTCGATGGATGTAATGTACCTCGGACTGACGTACTAATACACAATGGCAGTAAGAAGCCGACTCCTACCTTACATCCTGTAGGATATATTCATCCTATTCTAAACCATTATGGCTTTTGTGGCTATGGCATATGTCTATGGCATATGTCTTGTTTTATTTTAGCAAAAACTGACATATTCCCAAAAATCTGTTCATTCATTGGCATGGCTGGAACTCTAGAAAACTGCAAAAATTGCGAAATGTTTCATCATAAACATGATATTTATAAATTGAAACACGTGAAATCGAAGTGAATTTTAAACACTTCAGTTCGATAAGCTATTGATAACCTTAGACCCGTCTCTGGTGGTGTAAATAATACCATCGCAATGAAACTTCAGCTATATTTGCATTTGAACATTGATAAGTGACTCGGTCATTCACATGGACTTGTTTGGACTTGATAATTATGGTTTTTTGGCTTGAAATAGCTAGACAGTAGGCAGACTGGTCTTTATTAAAGCCAATCAAAAATATGTCTAGGAATTTAATTTTTAGATGGAACGGTAAAGAGATAAACACTTGCGCACGACATCGATAATAGCAACAATCGTCCCAAAAACTCCTAACTCCTACGACATCTATGACTCTCTGGATAAAGCCGCGTTTCTATTATGCAAGTAGCCTGCATGCAAGTTGCATGCAGCTTGAGTAATGGAAACGTAAACTTGCATGCAGGCTGCAAATTGCATGCAGGTAGTTTTGAACTTGTAAACATAATGCGCAACTGACGCTTGTCTGCGCAAGTGATATGCAAGTTGCGCGCGCAAGTGCCACAGCACGTCCTTGTCCTGGTTCGGACGCTTGCATGACAATAAAAACTTGCATGCGAGGTTCAAGTTCTATAAATTAAAGTTTACAATTCAAGTAACTTGTACGCAAGTGTGACGTCTAACTTGCATGCAAGCACTTGCACAATGGAAACGCGCCTTAAGCGATAGTGATGTACTTGGCCATCGTGATGGAAAAGAACTAAAGTATTGAGAAACTCACCATAATAATAGCAACAGTGAGCCCTAGCGAGTACCCAGCCATCACGTCGCTCCAGTGATGCTTGAAGTCTGATACCCTGGACAGAGCGGTGTACCAGGATAGCATGATGGCGCAGAACTGTAGCGTGTGACGAAGAGCGCGAGTGCCTTGCCAGATCATGCGTTTTTCCAGATACAACTGTAAATAATATTTACTATCATCAATTTTAGAACTTCAGCTAGATATAGTTTTATATTTGCTTAAAGTATATCATGGACTTTTAGTCAAATGCTGGACCTGGACCCACGGGCTCTCATCATCATCAACCTAGTAAAGCCAGCTACTCTGCGTATGTGATTGCTTCATAGTCACTTCCTACAGAAATCAGAAAGATCTAACCTTTATAATAACTTTCTTTTTCGTATTGTGATAAACCTAAGTCTTAAGATCCGTTTGCATCCAGCGGTTATCAGTCCTAAGACAGATAAAATCCAACCCTGTCACTCAGCTTCTTAATTCGTTAAAATACTTTTTAATGGATATGCATATGGAGCAACTTACAGCCAAGAATATCATGGTGAATGCCGCAGTAGACGAATGGCCACTGAGGAATGATTTCTTCATGTCTTCGAAGAGTTCTGTCCGATCTCCCGTGCACACATACTCATGAGATTGGATGTAGCGTCTCTGCCATTCTGGCGCGTTGCAGTCTATAGAGGGTCGGCAGACCTGGAGAAGAAAGATAATTTAAGACGATAACAAGCAAAGACGATGACTAAGTATTATGTCGTAGTAATAAATTAATCTATCAATCTTACAACGAATAAGATTGATTCTCTGATTGATTGACTTGATGATGACTTTGCAATGATTTGAGTGATTTTGCAAAAACTTACTTTGGATAAAGAGTTTCTTTCAAACTTTCTAATATTTGATAAATTATATATAACACAGTGACAAGAAAATCAGAAGTTTTTGATACAAGACAATATAAATTTGTAACTATCTGAAAATGTGTTTTTAAATTAAAAACTCATGACGGAACTTACATCAAAGAAATGTGGTCTAGGTCGGCCTATAGTGCTTTTGGCGATGTTAGTGGTGACTTTGGTGAAACAGTAGCCAAAGCCAAAGGAGATGCAGGCGCAGTAGAAGCCGTGGATCCAGGGCGGGATGCGGAGTCCAAAGCAGCGCTGGTCGTCTTTCTCACCTCGAAGAAGAGTCCACTCGCATATCAAGAACTGGTGAAAAAATATATAAGTTTATTAAATATCCCTTTCACACAGAAGAGGAGTTCTTTTTGTAAGGAGATGATCCACTATTTACATTTGTGAGATTAACAATAGTCACAGATTACGTCTGTTCACGAAATATCTAATAAATAAAGCAGAAAATGCAAAATTTTAAAATTTTGCCTATTTTTCACAGAGCTTGGTGGCATAATTGGTAATGCGCCTGTTTATGGCTCGGATACCCAAGGAGATACAGGTTCGAGTCCTGTCCGAGATAGATATTTTTTTTTAAATTATTCATTTTCTGCTTTATAATTCGCCGTGTGGTGACGGCAGAGTAGAATACATTTGTCATCAACCGCTACTCTTCCCGTGGGTGTCGTAAGAGGCGACTTAGGGACTGCACATTGAACAGGGAACGGGCAGCAGCGCTTTCTGATACAGTAACCTTTTAATCTGCGATCTCCAACCCGCCTGCCAAGCGTGGAGATTATGGCAAAACCAAACACTTAAGTGGAGGAGGCTCATAGTCCAGCAGTGGACTGTAACGGGCCGTTGATGTTGATATTGATGATGCTTTATAATTATTATGTACTACCACGGTATAAAAGACCTATATTAAAGTTGCTCTCAAGGTCAAAGTGTCCTCCCAACAGTGCTGGCTGCTTCATCGTATCGTAACGTAGCAATTTCTTCTATCCTGTCTACTTCATGCACGCTATACTGTACTTGCTAATAATTTGAATTAAAAAAAATAACATATCAGTCTTATTGGTCTTTAATGCCGATTTCTTATATAAAAAATTATGTACTTTCGAAGTCAAGTCAAGTCAAAATTATTTACTTCCATAGGATGTTATTACATCACTTAGATCCTTCATTACATTTTTTAAGTGAGTTCACTAACACAATGGCGCGGAATCTGTGGAGAAGAGCTCACCGAAGAAACTCCACCGTCCGATTCCGTCAAATGTTATTTTATTTAACATCTTTCTAAAACTATAAACTCTTTTGGGTATTCGCGGTTGTTAATATCAATTACACACATATTTACCGGGTTATTACCACGATTTCGGTTTAAAATTACAAATTATTATTAGTTACTATTGCAACATAGTCGAAATATCGATGAGCTCATTAAAGAGCTTACTTTAAACCAAAATCGTGGTAATAACCACCTGGTTAAATATGTGTGTTATTAATATCTGAAACTAGCTACGAATTTTACTCATAGAAAACTAGACAATTTAAAAATGCTTTGCACATTATTATGCATGAAATTCTAGTTTAAGAATGTGAGGTTACGCTTAGATAATCTTAAATAAAAAAAAATGCTCTTTAAAAAGAGAGTGCTACCTTTTTGTGTCGCACTAACGCTGGTATACGATCGCCAATGTATAGAATGGGCCAGACTTATAATAGTTACTTCAATAACATTGATATACTGGCAGTTAAAACAAGTGTGTTCAAAAAACGACTTCTGTCTTCTATCTCTACTATTAGTTAATTGTCGTCCACTTTGTTTTTTGTTTTTTTTTTTTGCTTGCTCACGTAAAGTGCCCCGGAGACGGTCAAACGGTTTGACTCAAAGCTTACGTGTGTTATCAAACCGTTTGAGGTCGGGTTGAACGGTTTGTCAACCGGCTCTGCGCAGTCTGATTCTGTACGCTGTCGTAATTACACTTCTGACGCGTCAAACACAACAAAAATATGAAATTACATCAAACATGCTTCAAACACGTAAATGTTTGACAAACCGTTCAAACCACCTTTGTAAACGATCAAAATGGTTTGAGTCAAACCAAACTTTACGTGTTTGAATCAAACCTTTTGACCGTCTCCGGGGCCCTTAAGACAAGTATTTTATTTAGTATTTATTTTACAACTACCGTCTGTCGTCTGTATTGTCTCATTTTAGGTTTTGTTACTCATCTGATCTGGTTTTGTTCTCTCTCTGTTGTTGTTCTTTATCTATTTTCTGTTTTTCTTTGAAATTGTAAAAGCTACTATACTATTAGTAAGTTGTGGTTATCGACGCTGGTTACATAATTATCTCATACTAGATTAAGTTAGTATCTAAGTAAAATTTATTGTGTTAACTGTTTGATAACCCAAATAAATAGAAAAAAAAGAGTCATTTTCCGTAGCAAATACCCCATTGTTAAGGTAGTTAACAAGTATGGCGTACAAAAAAATTGTTAAGCAATTTATCTAGATTGGTTTTATTTTCTACAATTTTGCTCATTTGGCCCACTACACAAAAATTCGGCCCCATATTATATTTATATTTCACCATAAGTCAAAGTCAAAATTATTTATTTCCATAAGATGTTATTACATCACTTAGATCCGTCATTACATTTTTTTGGGTGAGTTCCCTAACACAATGGCGGAATCTGTGGAGGAGAGAACATCCTTGAGTTTCAGAGTGCCTTATTCTATAGCAAACACAGTATTATTTTGTCATGCAAAACACTTGTATTTGTACCGATTTGTTTGCGGTTTACTGTTATTACAAGTACTTGATATGTTAAATGCTTGTTAGGTACAAGTGCTTGTCTGTTGCAGTCTTCCTCGTTAAGGAGCAATTGGTTCTATCACGATCGGTCTCGATTGCGTCCTGTTTACGCAATACGGGAACGGACTGTTCACCATTTTTTATGAATTTACCATATTTTATGGATTCTTTTTAAAATATAGATTAGTAGCAGACGATTCTCGAAGAAAAAAACAGAATCGGTTGAAAAACGAATTTACAGAGATTTTTTAAAGTTTAAATATGTCTGTCTCTTTCAAAAACGATTTTTTGTATGGAGATTATATGGCGTTACTAACAAATGACGTCACAAGTGGGTTTGTGCCTCTCTATCTAATCTTGAGTTTCAAACCTTTATAACTCGTTAAATTTTTAAGATAGAGCAAAATTTCTTTTAGTGTTCGATAGCAGAAACTAAGAAGTTTAGATTTATAAAATAAAATAATAAAGTAGTCCGATCCCCTATTGAACAAAACTGCACCGGAGATTAATGCACCGTGAAAGTTCAGTCCTTGAAACTAAACAGCATTCCCAAAGTAACATAACTTGTCAAATAAAAAAAGTGGCTCAGATATCAATATTGAAATTCTAAGGCTAGGTCACAGAACATCTGCTGTCATCAGAATAGAATAGAATATATTATTTTTCTCATAAAAAAAATCGAAACACCTTGCATGTTTATGTTTTGTAAGGAATACCTTTACTATAGGTATATAATATATATAATGTCAAATGTCGTTAAATAGGGAGTAATGAATGATGACATAGGATTTGAAAACCTCATACTACCTACTTGGTCCGTGCATACTACTCAGTATTAAACGACATTGGACATATATTCCTAAATATACACATTTTTCTGTTATTCCTTACAAAACATAAACTTGCAAGGTGTTTCGATTTTTTTGATGAGAAATGTACTTTATTGTACACAAGGATATAGCTTAAAAGTTCAAAAGATAGATGAAGGGGTGTACAGATAGGTGGCCTTATTGCTAAGGTAGCAATTTCTTCCAGGCAACCAGTGTCATTTTTTAAAAAGAACTCGCATAAGTATCGTTAAACACTGCTATTGGAAGATCAATATCGATCGTTGTTAGCATGATGTACCGAGCATGATGTATTGATGTACCGAGAGTTGGCGCAATACAGCATGAAATTTACATCGTTTTGTTCCCGCCGTGTAGTGATAGTACCCGTCAAACTGAACAACTTTTCACGAAAAAAAAAATTCCAGCGACAAAAAAATTTTTGGTCTCTCCATACAAAGTGAGACTCCCATTTTGTATGGGGAGACTAAAAATTTTTTTGTGTCTAGATTTTTTTTTTCGTGAAAAGTTGTTCAGTATGACGGGTACTATCACTACACGGCGGGAACAAAACGATGTAAATTTCACGGTGTATAGGAGATGACCACTCTCGAATGGCGACCACGGGCCGGAAGACGTAGTGTTGGATGGCCTCCATGTAATGTTGGATAGGAGTATCCATGTCAAATTTGCTGGACGTCTGTGGATGCATGGACAGGACCGTTCACGTTGGGTACCTATGGGAGAAGCCTATGTTCAGCAGTGGACGTCTTCCACCTAATCTGATGATAATGATGATGAGGAGAGGACCATTCGTGAGTGAGAACATCTTCAAAATACCGTAAAAGGATCATCAGCATCAACGGCCCGTTACAGTCCACTGCTGGACTATGAGCCTCCTCCACTTAAGTGGAGGGTTTTGCCATAATCTCCAAGCTTGGCAGGCGGGTTGGAGATCGCAGATTAAAAGGTTGCTGTATCAGAGAGCGCTGCTGCCCGTTCCCTGTTCAGTGTGTAGTCCCTAAGTCGCCTCTTACGACACCCACGGGAAGAGTAGGGGTTGGTGACAAATGTATTCTACTCTGCCGTCACCACACGGCTTCCTTAAAAGGATACTTACTGCTAGAAGCGGAAGTCCAAGGCCGATTGCCCTTAGCATCAGGACTGTGACTGTATCGCTGTGATAAGGGAACATCAGGCTCTCGTCTCCACAGAAGAACCCTCGTTCAAATGGTGTCCAGACCATATTGGTCGTAACTATGACTGCTACCACTAGAAGTATTAAATTGCTATTAGTTCTGTATTTAATATTGATCTTATTATTTTATGGTCTAATTTGATGATATATATTTTTTTTATAATTATGTGAGAACTGGAACGTGCCTCAAAACCGTTCTATCGTTCATTTGTTTTCATTCATTTGTTTTTTCACTCACTCCGCCTTCTGTTTTGCAAATTGTCTTTGTGTAAGGATTTGTTCCGCAATAATAAGTTCCAAAGTATTTAATCTTGGTGTTTATTTTAATATACATATATAACAATTTATATAGATTTCAAATATTATTTATACGATCATGATCAATGGGTTTTATATTTTATCTTCATTTAATCAGGTTTTTTTATGACCATGACCTTTTTTGGTTCTGATATTTTATTACATTAGGTATAATTTAAATTGAATTCGACTAGGTACAGATTAGTATGTTGACTTATATGAGGTAAAATCGTTTATAGTAATAAATAGGTACTTGCTTTTTGCTTTTTATTCTTAATAAAATTAAATACATATTAATTTGTAGTAAACTGTTTACACTAGTAAAAATTTAATTAACAATATGGATATTTAAGGTGATACTAAAATTGTCACAACAAATTGTCAAATTGTATTAAATATAACCGTGGTAACATACCCGAAAATTGTGACAATTTTAGATACATAGATAAAAAGTTTATTTAAGTCTAGTGAATAACCACAAAAATCTTAAAACATATATTTAAGGTGAAATTTCGGAAATTTTCAAGATTTTTGTTTACATACCTATATATCATTATCTCATTTTCTAAAATATGCTATTTGACTCTATTATCTACGTTTACACCGTGACGGGTAAATTTATTTCCAGTGTAGCGCCTTAAGTATTGAAAATAACATCAACATCATCAACGGCCCGTTACAGTCCACTGCTGGACTATGAGCCTCCCCCACTTAAGTGGAGGGAGTTGAAAATAAAATAAGAAATAATTGAACTGGCAAAAGATATAAGGTTTCTAATAGGTGTGTACGGTAAGACCGCACACATTTATTCCTGCTTATCTGGCAACCTAGTAACCGCGTCAATACGAATTAATTATTATGTTTTGTTTTTAGTGTGCATTTATAACTAAAGGAAAGAAGTCGCCATAATTAATTACATATAACTTGTGAACTTTTAACATAATAAACTGTGTGATTAGAAGTGACCCGTTTTCCTGCACCTCAACCAACTTAACTATAACTTAACTTCATCAACATCAACTTAACTACTCAACTACATAATATCAATCAATGTTCAGATTGAACAAACTGACCGAGCAATACAAAATATAATTTTATAACACCAATTTGACTGAATTTTTTGAATATAAAAGGAACATTACATGACATTACTTACATCCACATAGCAGCAATCCATCAATCACAATTTTTTTCAAAACGTGTATAGAAGCGTCTTCGCGTGACATTTTGTTATTTTAAATTAATGTTAATAAAACTTAAATTTTAATTTAATAAAAATAATAATAATTTAAACGAAGTCTTAAGTTTGATTCTCAACGACACCACATTCATCTCTGAATTTAGCGTGCAAACTGACGACTCTTGCGGGAACTCTCTTATATAAAGGAAGGCTTATCGCTGCCGGTGCGAACGAAGATATTATATAGGTAATTTCGATGCTGAATAAAAAATATATTTATACAACGTGTTAACTATGATAATATAGAATCATTATCATAATAATAGAAGAAATTCTTATTCTATTCTTCTTCTGTTATATAATATAGAATATTATGATAATATATAATACAATGCGATTATACTAACAAAAAAAAGTTAACACGATGTATAAATATATTTTGTATTCAGCATCGAAATCTATATAATATAAAAGAAGAAACTGACTGACTGACTGACTGACTGACATATCAACGCACAGCCCAAACCGCTGGGTTCAGAGATTCCAAATATGGCACGTAGGTTCCTTGAAAGGTCTAAGGGTGCACTAAGAAAGGATTTATCAAAATTCACCTCCTAAAGGGGTGAAACGGGGGTGCAAAGTTTGTATGGAGAAACAAGATTAGTTTCACTATTTTATTCGAAACTTCACAGGAGTACTCCTATCAATCAATAAATGAGTAAATACGTGTTTCAGGTTTTTTCAGAATTTAACCCTTAAAAGGGGGAAATGGGGTGACAGAGTCTGAAAATCAACATGAGTACCTATCGTTTGTATGGTTTATCGGGTCGCTGATTACGTAAACAATAACGATTTTAAAATCCTTCATGTATACGTGTATGGTACGTGTATGGTACGTGTATGGTACGTGTATGGTACGTGTATGGTACGTGTATGGTATGTGTATGGTACGTGTATGGTACGTGTAGGGTACGTGCAGGGTAGGTTAGGTGTATAGGGTAGGTTAGGTGTAGGGTAGGGTAGGTGTAGTGTATTTTGCCTTAGTTCGGACGTCGCGGGCATAACTATTTCCACGCGGACGAAGTCGCGGGCAACAGCTATAGTTACCTATATATCTTCGTTCGCACCGGCGGCAGCGGAGAGTTCCCGCAAGTGTGACCACTGCAATATCGAAATATCAAAATATAACTTATTTATAGGTACTTGAAAGCAAACTATAAAGTAATGTGCAAAATTATATTATGAGAAATTATTTATATATTTACAGTCGAATAACTTCAGCAATGTATAAAAGCGCGGGCGATATTTAACGAAGGTACTTACACCAATTTTAAACGGTCAGATAGAACATTTTTGTTTTTGTAGTTAATTCTAGACAATCACAGGATGCCAGGTTATCTAACGTAAATACAAAAACACTTTTAACACAAAAAAAATGTTAATAAATGAGTAGGTATAGTCGTCTATGCCCCTCCCAGTAAAAAGTCCTGGATCCGCCCTTGTTGCTACGCACTCTAAGCTGAAAACGTTGACAACACCGCCGACTCTATTGCTACTGCTACGTAATAAAGGCACTCCAAATGCATTGCCAAAGGTATTCACGTCACGCTTGTTACACTTGGCAAGCGGTCAACTGTATCTATACTCATTATTATTATTATTATTATTCAAAGTCAAAGTCATTTTTTTTTTATTCGAATTAAGATTTTTACAAATCATTTTTCGACGTCAAAGCTATCATGGATGGCACGTTCACTACCAGTGTACGCCCTCTGTGGAGAAGAACGGCCAGAAGAAACTCCACAGGAATTGTATCATTTGTACTTTTCTTTTAAATATATAAAGAATCATACATGAGTCATAATTACAATCTACTCCGCTGATTTGGAACAACAGTTGACCAGACGTTTTTATCATCTAAGTAATCATTTAAAAATAGTTTTAATTTTAGCTTTAAATTGGCTATCGGACAGATTTACAATATCATCTGGTATTTTATTATAGAAGCGAATACAGTCCCCCTTGAATGAATAATTATTATTATTAATAGCCTATAAGATGTCCCACTGCAGGGCAAAGGCCTCTCTTTCACTTCTCCACACGTCTCGGTCCTGAAGGCCAATTCTACTAAATAACCGCAACTGCACTGCTACGCGACGTGTGTCAAAATGAGCAAATTTTGACGTTTCGGTATTCCGTTAAGCAGTCCTAGTGCAGTAATGTTGCAGTAGCGCAGCAGCAAATGAATAGCTATTCCACTAAAAAAACGTTACTGCAGCTGCACGTTCACTGCAAAATAATCGTATTCTGTTAATTTTTTTTGACATTTGAATGGCATTGGCAGCAGTTTTGTTGCAGTTTTTTTGAAGTTTTATTGAAGTTAAACTTGAGCAACTTTTGCATCACAGATTAACTAGTAATATACGGTTTTGCATTGTGAAAAATGTTTGGTCTATTTTAGGATCACCTACCCAGGCAATCAATTTCATGTGTATGATAAATGACCCGTATTAGTTATATTGCAGGTTGATTGCAGGATTCGTGTAGTTGAGGTGCAGGAGCAGTGCAGTAGTCGTGTACTCGTAGTTTTAGTGCAGGAAGTTTTAGTAGAATACGTCTGTTTGAACTGCACTGCTCCTGCACGACTCAAATGACAAGCGTAAACGTGCAGTTGCAGTTATTTAGTAGAATTGACCTACTGGGCTGCTGCTTGCCAGTCGCTTCTGCAGGCGTCCAGCTCGTCTCGCCAACGTTTATGTGGTCGGCCACGGTGACGTTTCCCATCGGGAGCCCAGATAGTTGTTTCTTTGGCCCATAGTGTTTTGGCCTATACTCATGTATTATTATTTTTTTACAAGGGGCGGACGGGCAAAAATATCAACAATAATATACTTTGCTGGCTTATGCATTTTTTTTACTGTATATCTTTATTGTACTAAATTAAGGCTGTTTGTTTCCCTAAAATAAACAAATAAACAAATAACTGTTAGAAATAAACTTGAAGTAACAAGTTCAAGTATATAATATAGGAATTGAGGTTTAGGAATTTTAACAACTCTGTTGATTGCTTCTAAGTATGTACTGTGATGGACTCCACATTACACAAAAATATCGTCTGGGGGGGCACGTCCTCCCATGCCCCCCCTTAAATCCGCCCTTGCGTAAGAATGTACATCATAGTGCACTGAAACGTTATCTAAGTTCAATCGTATTTTAAACCCAGAAATCGTAAGCAAATAGTAAATAAACTTATTTTGAATTCGTTTATTTGCGTGCGCAGGAGCGCGATGTCTGTCGCGTGATCTGTCGCAAACAAATTCATGTTATTTAGTTGTTCTTCTTCATCGTATGGGTTGTAAGGTCGACAACCGAAAAGGCCACTGACATGGTTCGTGTAACGGCTAGATAGTGGCCGGGACCATCCGAAGCACGGGACCATCTATCTTTTCGGACAATCAGGTGATTCAGCCTGCAATGTCCTAACCAAACTGGGGAAAGTCTCACAAAGAGGTTTTTGCTTGACAGTGTCCCCACTGGGAATCGAACCTGGAACCTCCGTTCAATATGATATCCTAACTCGGACTATTGCAAACATTTAAAAAAATGATGTTAGCTAAATCGTTCGAGAAATTCACAAGTGATACGATTATTACTAACGAACTTTCATCATCATCATCATCTCAGCCGGAAGACGTCCACCGCTGTAAATAGGCCTCCCCCATAGGTTTCCACCGTGAACGGTCCTGCGCTACTTGCATCCACCACCGGCGCCCAGCAACCTTCACCAAGTCATCTGTCCACCTTGTGGGAGACCGTCCAACACTACGCCTTCCGGCCCGCGGTCGCCATTCGGGAACCTTTCTTCCTCATCGGTTATCAGTTCGTCGAGCTATATGGCCTGCCTATTGCCACTTCAACTTACTTATCCTGAAAGCTATGTCGAACTGTATTTAGTTTCAATTCATAAGAACAAGAAAATAATAAGAAATAAGAAGATAGACTGTTGAAGTAAACTTAAAAATAAATCAAGTATCCATCTAGCGGAGAAATCTAAGCCAAGCATTTTGTTTACTGATAATGATGTACATTTAGATGTCAACAAAGTTACAATGTATTAAAATAGCTGTTTTCACCCCGGGATCAAGACATGACGGAAAGATTGCTATAGCCCACAAGATAAGGCCGGCAGGGGGCCAGTACTGATAACATTCGGGCCTCCGTGGCCGTGGTCGAGATTTTGACGCCCATTACGGAGGTTCCGGGTTCGATTCCCGGTGGGGACACAAATATCTTTGTGAGACTTTCCCCAGTTTGGTTATGACATTGCAGGCTGAATCACCTGATTGTTGGGGCAGTATTAGATCCTCAACTATACAAATTAAGTACATACCCAGTAACAAATATCTAAATCGGCATTTCTTTATTAAACTACTTACTTATCTGCAAGTAACTATTTTTGTCAAATTTCAGACAGCACATATTTGTTTATCAGTATCATAGCAAGCAAGTGAGTAGCAACAACATCCACAATCAAAGTACATCAACATTCAACAACACATCAATATCATTTGGATGTTACCTGGTTACCACGCTATCTCCACGCGGTACAATCCGGTAGATATACGTATCCTGGTATATAGGTACAGAGGGTACAGAGTGTACCTATATACCATTTAGGTACACAAGGTCAGAGTTTCAGAACGTCATTAATTCAAATCGTCAGAGTAACAATTGGTCAATGTACAGTCGCCATTAGATAGGTTATTGTACAATGAAAGAAATCATTTCGTACTTATTTTATATTATGATGATAAAAACAAACAAAACTTACAATTCTTTCTATTATGTTAAAAAGTAAAAACTTCGTACTTATGTTAATATAAATATGTACTAGATTAACGTTAAATCATATTTGCTAATAACTCCAAGCACTTTTCAGGCGATATGAAATTTTTTGACAGATCCTCAATAATGTGGTTAATTTGTTTATCTTTTTTAATATCTTTCAAACGTCTTCTTTTACCTTCATAATGCACTTCGCCTTGCTTTATTCTGACGTCTTGGTATCGAGCTTCTTTCGCTAATAACGCAAAAACAGGCATACATTTGAAAAAAAGGCTTCGATGGTACTTTGAAAGTACCGTCACCGTACCAAATATTTATTACCCACTCAAAACACAGCGACAGTACCCATGTCCGAGTATCTAGATATGCAGATACACTACCACCTGGGCTACGGAGCCGTCATCTCTTCCCAAGGAACAAAAAAAGTGTCAATTTTTAAGTGTCAGCTGATTGAACAATTTGTAGGGGAATTAAAAAACATATTTTGACATGTTTCTTGAGAAAAGTTGTTTGCTTGTTTCGGATCGGTCATCATCAACAGCTCTTATACGTCACTTCTGTGATCGAAGGTCCCCACCCATGTACTTGGAGGAAATCCCCTGTATAACAGGCTAGTACGAGTATATGCCATTACAACATTTTTACCATTTTTTTAAAAGTGTTTCAACATCATCATCAACATCAACGGCCCGTTACAGTCCACAGCTGGACTATGAGCCTCCTCCACTAAAGTATTTACTTAAAACAAACAAGACTGATTTCATTGTATTCTTATCGTTCACGGAACAGACACACCTCCAGCGTCCACTGTTGCCATTCGAGGAGCGCGTGCGCATCAACTGACAGCGTTGTGAGGACGCTCCAAATGATAATTTGTAGGCCTTGTGATATGACCATGTGTTGTGTGTGTTTATCTATCTATCTATCTATCTAATCAGAAGTAGATTTATTATAAGTAGATTTATCATTAGTAGCGTACTGCACGTAAGCCCTAATTCAGTAGGCTCGTGCCCCTTGGTGGGGACGTATATGAGCTGTTGATGACTTAAGTTTGAATCCAACATGGGCTAACTAATAAGTAATTAAGACTATATATATTATTTTATTGCACAAAAAACATAACAAGATACTTAAGAAAATATGTGCAAAGGCGAGCTTATTTCTAAAAGAACTTTCTTCCAGCCAACCTACAGAAAATAGACTATCTCCGTACTTATATTGTCTCGTCTTTATCAATACTGCAGCAGATTGTAAAATTATAATTCAATACGATAATACGATTACGGGGGTCTCGCTGTGTATACGGAGGTCTACAAATGAATGAAAGTTTAAAGTCCGAGCTGCAGGCGAGGACTTTTATTGTGTACGAGTCCAGCAAGAGTTATTGCGGCCGAGGCCTGTATAGTGCTTTCCTCTGAAACATGCGAGAAAATTATAAAATACTAAAAAACATTACGAACCTTGGATTTAGATGTCTACCTACTCGTAACTTATAAGTTCTAACCTTTATCACTTTAACCTCTACATCGACTATTTGAACCATTCATTGTTGTAATATTTTTCCCCAATTCAATGATTAGTTAACTCCATCATGAAAAATAAGTAACAAAATAGTACGATAAAATTAAAACAGACGAAAATTACAATCCGCCATATTGCGCGCTTTTCTTTTTTTTGTTCCGTGCCAGTGTCATACAGAGCAAACAGCCAACTCCAATAACTACGATTCGTGTACGATTCATATAAAATTTAAATTTAGAACATAAAAGTATCCTGTAAAAAGACTCATAAACAGTGAAATTTCTAGACGAAAATTACATTGCTGGCCGCTGTTTTGTATGGGGCAATGTTCCGTCCAAAAATGAGTCACTTCGCGTACTGTTTTTTGTCAGTAATGATCACATTTTCGAGCATGTCGGAGAAAAAGTATTTTATTGAATGAAGAAAATTATCTAAAGCAATATTATTACAGAATTTAATTAATTTAAAGATCGGTTCTCCAACAATGGATTTTTTTACTTCTTGAATGTGTGTGGTACCGCGACAGAGTATATCTTCAATCATCTAAAAATTTAAATAACTACTGCGCTGCCAAAAAATTATAGCCAGTGTTACTTGGGCTGATGTAACTATCTATAGACTCAAGCACAAAAGATCCCATAGGGTCGAAGTACTCCGAGACTCTGATGTCTCGGCTCCTCCAAAGATAAGACCTATAGACTCTAACGATACCCCATACACCCAAATATGTTCAGGCCAAGTTATGGTGGAATAAAGAAACTCAAATACATACATACATGCTTTCAATATACTCAGGGTTCATACCCTGAACTCCTTTTGTTGGGAAGTCGTGTAAATACATGGAGGTAGGTCAGTAAGAAAACCAAACTTCTGTAACTTTATTGATACAACTACTCTTTGCGTCAGGAGGGGCTAAAAATAGGCGCATACGCATTTTCTTAGATAAGACACGCCCTCCTTGCTCATGCGTCAATATCTGGTCCATCTACCAGTAATATTTCCTTGCCGATTGCGTTATCATTTTGTTATTATAAATGATGTTATTGTTATCACTATTACTCGTATTTATATGCGTAAGTAACATGCTGTTATTTTGTATCTCAGATAAATTGGTACGAAAATAAGAAAGAGGAGAGATAGCCCCGAAACTTTGTATGCTTTGTAATACACACAAAAAACTTGACAAAGGGTTTTGACGAAAACCATAAATCAAAAAGCAACCATTAATCAATCTCGTTAATCAATCAACATTTTAAATAATTATCAGTAGATTAGAGTTCATAATTCATATTAGATTTCTGGGTATCTTACTTTAAACATAACCTAACTGAACCTAACCTAACTTAACATTAGTTTTTTAGTAAGTTGTTCATAATAATTACAACACGTAAGGGAAATTTTATAAAAAGATAAATGACACCATTTTTCTAAACATAAAGCTACCTATAATGATATCGCATTTTATTTTCAAACGTCGTCGTTTTTTAAGTTCAATGGTCACAGTAAGTTCGACCATCACATCTTTTTTAGGTCAGTAAGTACTCGTACTTGTCTGATAATCGCAACTAGGATACCAAAACAGCGCAGCAGAACAAAAATATCTCAAAACATATTTATCTTTCAGTCATTGACATATCTGCAGTTCATTAATCTGGCTTATTATTTTAGTCACAATCAAACAACATTATTTTCTCTAATATTATCTTATTAATAACTTTGACCTAAGTAGGTATATTTAATTAATGCAAAATAAAAAACGTTGTTTAGCTATAAGTGATTCGGAGTCTGTGGCATTAGGAGACTAGCACTAATTACCCCGTTTGAGATATGAGCATTATAACCTTTGTTTGCATAAAGCCCGTCACAGACGGAGCTATAATATGTATTATAGCACGAGGCAGCCAGCTCTCTCATCACCATTCACTTTGTGTGCAAAGCGGGGGTCAAGCAGAATGGCCGGACACTGATTGATTCGCCATTTTGTTTGACCCCCGCTTTGCGTGAAAGTGAATGGCGACGAGAGAGCTGGCTGCCTCGTGCTATAATATATATTATAGCTGCCGTGTGTGATGCCCTTAAGGGCAACTTCTTAAAACGGCGATTTGCCTTAGCGATGACTTCTTACTATGGCCACTTCTTCCTAACACCTTTTCTTTGATTGACCATTTCTGATTTTGACTAATACGTATTGAAACCATTTCTATCGAGCGTACCATGGGTCTACTCTACATTGAGCGACACACGGGCCCAGTGCAGAATTTATTTGAAATCTTGTGCGGTGCAGGTCTTTCGCACAGTCACCCACCAAAGCACCTTACACGATGTAATGATCCTGTTTCCTATTTATAATATAATAATCTAAGAAACAATAGGTAAAATACTTTCGTATGTTTCTGTCGTCAGCATTAATACTTCCGATCCACTACGTCATCTTCTTCTTCTTCCTTGCTTTTTCCCATCATCTGGGGTCGGCCTTCCTCGTTCTTAGGCGCCAGGACATTCTGTTCTGGGTTGTCTGTGCATTCAGCTGCGCTCGCTCCATATCCTTGGTAACGGTTGTCCACCACATGTCCAAGGGCCTCTGCCTCTGCCTCTTTGTCTGGAATGGCCAACAGCGTACTCTTCGCTTCTCCTCATCACATGCCCGAACCATCTCATACAAGTCTCGACCATTTTTTGCACGATAGGAGTAATCTTGAAGGAGCCTCTGGTGTACTCATTACGATCCACTTCGTCCAGCTTCTTTTATACCTGCAGGACGTAGGCCATAAAATTGCTTCCTATAATCTAAAATCTCCAAGTGTCACCTAATTTGGAAAAGTTCTAGAACAAAAGTCACAAAATGTGATTTAGTTTTGCATGGTTTAGTAAGAACACCCCCCCGTAGAAGTTCGTCACTTATGCGTGCATTAGAAAACATCTTATCTGCTATTTGTGCAATACAAGGAAAACTGAACGTTGTGTTTTGTCCGTCATGAAAACAAAGTCCATAAATTATCATGCACTATCTACTATATATGCACTTGTGGACTTAAGTCATCAAAGCGCAAAGTTGCATCATTAAGGAAAACAGCATCAGAATACACACAACTTTGGGGCTAATTTTTGATGTGACGCTCTAATCTTTAATTTAAGTTTGACCGTCCTTTTAGCCTTTTAAGGATTAAAAACGGACAGGAGATGGACATCCTAATATGAAAGCTGTCAAACATCGAATTTGAACTTCATGGACGGGTCGATTACACAATCAATGGACGTTGTTACTCTTTCACGCAAAAACTACTGAACGGATTGAGATGAAATTTGGAATAGAGATAGTTTGTATCCTGGATTCACTCATAAATAACTGTATACAGAAAAAAGCCTTATTCCCACGGGAAAATCTTACACAACGCAAGCGTAGCCGCGGGCGGACCGCTCATAATTGACAGCCAAGCCCTCTTTTCGAGCTATCATTCATTCATCGAATTCATCTTCTCTCTTTCATTGGTCATAAAAACGAAAAGGATAACTGAATTTTAAATTAAGTATTAATTCAAATGAATGTCAGCTCTTCGTCTTTTTAATTATATTATTATAAATAGCTACTGGCTACACTACACAGTCCCTGTATTAATTATTAAAAAAACGAATGAATCAACATACACTTTATTGTACACACATAAATAAAAAAAGACTGAACAGAAAAAAAGGTGTAGAGTTATGTGGCTGTCTATCTTGCTACATAGCAATTTCTAACAAGTCGGGGCCTTTTATCACAATTTTAATAATAAAGGCGTCTACTTACGTCATTGAGCACACAACCCATAGACACTAGTAATGCCACACTACACTACACGCACATTGGCCACGATTCACACAGTCACTTTTAAAGATTAAAAAGGGACAGGAGATGGCCATCCTAATATTAGAGCTGTCAAACATCGAATTTGAACCTTATGGACGCGTCGATTACACAATTTTAGAGAGCACGTAAAACATCCGACTTAAAAATCTCTTAATCTGACAGCTATGCCCTTATTTTAGGTTATCATTCATTCAAAATAATATCATTCGTTCGTCTGAATTCATCACCTCTCTTTCATTGGTCATAAAAACGAAAAAGATAGCTGGATTTTAAAATTAGGATTAGAGCATGACTGTATGAATCGGGGCCATTGTCACTCTACACATTGTCAAGCATAAAAGTTGGAGCGGAGATTCCGCCGTTTTTCGTCCTGCCAATCGGTGATTTAGTAAGTATTACCCATTTTAAGCCCGAGTTTGTAAATGTGGAACCGGTTATTGAAACTATCCGACCGGCTCACATTCAGACCTGGTTTCTGTTTATCCGATAATAGAATATACTTAACCTAAAAATGAAACAAACAACATGAGCACGTGCTAACATAATCAGAACACTATTCCTAAAAGTTTTAGGCAAACTTTAAACAAGAGAGTATTTTCTATAGATATTTTCAGAGAAGACAATGCGTGTATCTGGTATTTTTCTGCGAAAGGAAATCAGTTCCACTCTGCACCTCTTCCTCACTTACTTTTAGGTTAGACGAAGATCACTATTATCATTATTATCTAATCTGTCTGTACTGAGACATAAGGTCAAATGAAATCTTAATACAAATTAGACAATTACTCGTTAATATCACCCAACACACCTAATAATACTTTTTTATATTCTTACCTACAATTTGAAAATTACTCTGAAACAAACAATAATCCATAAAAAATCTTACAACAAGCACAGCAGAAATTGTTCCCAGTGTCATGCCAGCAGCCACGTCATCCCAATGGTGCCAATGGTCGGAAACCCTCGAAAGACAAACGTACCAGGCCAGCATGAGGACTGTGATCTGGAAACCATGCCGCAGCAGCTTGGAGCCACTCCAGTTCATCTTGCTTTGAACGTACATCTGGAAATAAAAAAATATTCTTATCTAAAACCGTGTATAAAATTGTGCTTTCAAAATTTTTATTTGTTTTTATCGACATGATGAAAAGACGTACCTAGTGACAATAGGTAAATATATCTTGATCTTGAACTTCTAAATTTTAAAATAAGGCAAGATTGTCCCCTCTAATCTTCTGCTTGGAAATAATGATTCTAGTTATAGTTCCATTCATTCATTCATTCATTAATTGCTTTCAAAATTCAGAATAATTCTTACTAATAATATAAACGTGAAAGTTTGTATGTATGGATGTTGTTACTCTTTCACGCAAAAACTACTGAACGGATTGAGATGAAATTTAGAATAGAGATAGGTTGTACCCTGGATACTTTTTACGGGAAAAAGTCTTATTCCCACGGGAAAATCTTACACGACGCGAGCGTGGATAACATACAGGTTGTTATAAATAAAATAGAAGATAAAATTGTAACAGTAAAGGTGACATTGGTGTCAATTCCCGCAGCGAAACTAAATTTAAATTTAATATTAGTCTTGTCACTTTCTGACCCACGACCATGAAAAAGGACAGGCGATTGCCAACCATTGTGAGCGCCAAATTTTATAGCGCAAATGTCAAGTTTTGACGTGTGCCATGTAATTTTAAACGGCTTGTTTTAGGATCCCGCTTAAAATTGACGTTTGTGACATAAAATTTGACGTTCAAAAGAGCCGACAATCTGCCGTCCTTTTTCATGGTCGTGGGTCAGAAAGTGACAAGACTAATATTAAGTTAAAATTTAGTTTCGCTGCGGGAATTGACACCATTCAGAGACGAAAAATAAACTAAGAATGTTCTTAGAAATGTCAAATGGCGTACTTAAATTGTTCTTAGCCGAGTCCAAGTAGCCGAAGTCGGTGCCTTAAGGGAAACTTGTAACTTTGATTTTAAATGCAATCTGTTTTTTAGAGCTTTATTTTACAGTTCGATATTTTTTCGAGGAAGCTTAAGCTAAGATTTGGCTAAGATTTATTTCTACACTAGCAGTCCGCCCGCGGCTACGCTCACATTATGTAAGATTTTCCTGTGGGAATTCGACTTTTCCCGGTGAAAAGTATCCTATGCGTTAATCCAGGGTACAAACTATATCTATTCCAAATTTCATCCAAATCCGTCCAGTTGTTTAGGCGTGAAAGCGGAACAAACATCCAAACATCCCCTTAGGCCACGTGGTCTGACCGGTTTGTCGGATCGATCGGACGACGGACAAACATCCAATTATACTTTAATATTTATATACTTTCATATTTATTCGTAGTATTTATAATATTAGTGTGAAGTGGGATGATGTCGCCCTAAGTCTGTTTACTTTGACGAACTGAAAAACCAAGTAAAAGTAGAGAGCGAGTGATACCAGAATTAGAAAAGTATGAGTTGTTGAAGTCAAGTCGAAGATGAAGAGATAAATTACTCCACCGAATTTTTTTAATATGATGATGATGATGATGAAGAAGTCATGGAACACATTGGCTTATACAGCTTTAAAGATACATACAATGATGAAGACAGCGGAGTACATGGCGAAGCAGGAGTGTCCACTGGGAAACGAGAGCCGTGCTTCCTTCCAATCGCTCTTAGAGCATTTGTACTTAGTAATGTATTCGTAAAGATAGAACGTTGTTGCATTATCAGGGACTGGCTGGCAAGTCTATAAAAATAATTAAATTAAAAATTATCACGACTCGTGATTATGACAAATTAAACAGGACATTTTGTGGAGATCTTTGGTGGAGCCTTTTTTCTTTTGTCTTCCGGCTGAGATGGTCATAATGAGTTAAATAAAAGACAAAGGTGTTCTTTGTAGTCCGTCTGAATCAAGCTTTGTGTCACAAATAAAAAAAAGTGCGGCGATTCGTTCTTCAGTATTTCAAAAATGAATTATAAATATAAATACGTGGGGACATCTTCACACACGGCCGTCTGATCCCAAGCTAAGCAGAGCTTGTACTATGGGTACCAGACAACTGATATACATTACATACCTATATAGATAAACAACAACCAGACACAAGGCAAACACAAGTGATCATCACACAAATGTTTGCCCTGGGCTGGATTCGAACCCGCGACCCAGTGCGTTGGAGGCAGATACACTACCACCTGGGCTACGGAGCCATATAAGCAAGCGTATTTCAGAAATCTGTACATAGCCATGTTTATTTTTTATGCTCATTTACCCCTTACAAGTTTTCTATTTTAAGTTGACACATCACAAAAAAAAGAAATATTCACTTACATCATAGAAATGGGGCCTTAGTCTCCCGATGACGAGTTTACCGATGTCCACGGTGAGCTGCTGGCACGCCACGCCGAACCCGAAGATGCCGACGGTGATGTAGCTCTTCCACACCCAAACCGGTATTGCACACTTTATGAAGTAATGCTTGGGGATCACTGAATCACGTATATCAAGACTGCACTCCGTCACTATAATCTTTAAATAATACTTTTTAGTGCGAAGTTAAAGGAAAGCTAATTTTTCTTAATGAAGAGCTACATGACACTACCGACAAAAAAGTACAATTAAATAGAATTTTAAGTGTTCAATTAGAGTACATACTGAAGTCAAAGAATTAGGATATAGAACAATGACAAGAGCAGTGCTGCCTAGTATGTCAATAAAAACAACACATGTAGCAAATTCAAAAGGTAGAAAATGAGTATTAGATAATGGTGTCTAGATTAAGAAATAAAAAACGTCCATTCGGGTGTAAAACATTTTTTAAAAAACGTCAATTTGGAGGGACCACGTTTTATGTTCGAAACTCCTCAAACTATAAACGTTAGGGACAATCGAGTTCGATATTTTCAAGGTAGATTAAAGGTATTGGAATGTTAAATAAATTGAATATTCCTATGAGCAGCCTATCAATTTGGTCCCGTCATCTTGACGTCAAGATGACGGGACCAAGTATTTTGTTTAATGTTTAACATTAGTACATTTTGAGGTGGCTAAAATTTATGCATAGGAGCAAATGGTAGATTAACAGTATTAGACTTTGACACGTGCAGACTGGAAATCCAATACTTGGTCCCGTCATCTTGACGATCACAAACTTAAGGTGCTTGATACTGCTAACTCGACATACCAAATAAGTATTTATGAAAGTTCATAGGAGGAAAGTCATGCTGCCTAACTGAAGGCATGACAGATACGCTGAGAAGCGGTTTCGAGACAACTGTCGGGGTCGAATGAGCAAAGTCAAAATCAAAATCATTTATTTCCATAGGATGTTATTACATCACTTAGATCCGTCATTACATTTTTTTGGGTGAGTTCACTAACACAATGGCGGAATCTGTGGAGAAGAGCTAAGCGAACATGTTGACAAAAAAATTAGCTTTTCGTTTTATACTCGTAAATACTGATTAAATTACTTCGTGACAGACGCAATTACTAAGGCAAAATATATATAATATGCTAAATAAATAAATGATTTAAATATTTTTTTATTCGGGAAACCAACAGTTAATTACAGGTAATGAACATAGTGTATCAGAAATTTTAATTAACCAATTATAGGTATCCCCTTATGGCTAAAAGACGTTAACGTGTAGCTAGCTACTAATTTGAGGTTTTACACTGACTGAATGAAGTCTATAAATTAAAATATATCTATTATAATAATATCAATTACTGTGCATTAGTACCAATGAGTCGTTTTTTTTAAATTGAGCTAAGGATAAATGAAATATATCTAGATCAATATAGTTTTTATTGTATCTAGTCAGAGTCCTATGCAGATAGCCATATTGAACGTATTTTTTCCTACTAAGTGCGTCAAAACCGAACAAGCGTTTATGTCTGAGATTACCTACAGTAGGTGTATAGTATTGCACGCAATTAATGAGGTCAGGGCAGTTAAGGTAATTATTGACAATCTTGTACAAAAATACCTGATCAGCTATGTCACGTCTAAGATTATGAATCTACTCCTACTCGTTGCACCTAATTTTAACTACTATCTGGGCCCCGTTTCACGAAGCAACAATTTACTAGTAACAAGTTACAATTTAATATTCATTGCGTAGTTAATTCGCCTAAACTGCAAGGCTTTATCGTTTTACTCACTGTCTACGCAACGTAAATCGAATTGTACTTGTAATTTGTAACTTGTAGCTTCGTGAAACGGCCCCCTGCTGAGGGCAGTATGTCTGCAATACTGGAACTAGACTATAATTTAACCGTCTCTTACCGTAAATATATTAATGACGAATGCAACTATGGTTAGTAAACGGAATGAGACTGTACTGGGCTTGTATGGTAGTCGGATAGATAGATCCTCAGCGAAATAACCCCGCCGATATGGCTGCTTGACCACAAATCTTATTATTATAAAACTAGCGATCACTGAAATCAGTAAAAGAAACACCAGTCAGGCAAAGAAGCACCAGGCGGGCATGTATTCAAAATCAAGAATCAAAATCAACGGCCCGTTACAGTCCACTGCTGGACCATGACTTGCCATAATCTCCACGCTTGGCAGGCGGGTTGGAGATCGCAGATTAAAAGGTTACTGCATCAGAGTGCGCTGCTGCCCGTTCCCTGTTCAATGTGTAGTCCCTAAGTCGCCTCTTACGACACCCACGGGAAGAGTGTTGGTGACAAACGTATTCTACTCTGCCGTCACCACATGGCAAATATATATCTAGCAAAATAGCTAGGAAAGCTAAATGAGCTAAATTCTAGAGTAGGTACCAATAGACTGTTGCTGTCTTAAAGTATTAAGATGATTAAGATGATGATGAAGTACTTCTACTGAATCCAGAACCTAGTGGACATTTTCCGTAATTCGTTACTTTAGTCAACTTTCCCTAATTCGACACTACTAATACGTGTGGTGACGGCAGAGTAGAATACGTTTGTCACCAACCCCTACTCTTCCCGTGGGTGTCATAAGAGGCGACTTAGGGACTACACATTGAACAGGGAACGGGCAGCAGCGCTCTCTGATACAGTAACCTTTTAATCTGCGATCTCCAACCCGCCTGCCAAGCGTGGAGATTATGGCAAAACCCTCCACTTAAGTGGAGGAGGCTCATAGTCCAGCAGTGGACTGTAACGGGCTGTTCATTTTCATTTTCATTTCATTTTCATTTCATTTTCATATGATTGATTGATTGATTGATATATACTTTATTGCACCAAAAAAGGGGTGTACAAAGGCGAACTTCATGCTATATAGCATTTTCTACCAGCTAACCTTTGGTGGTTAAGAGCAGGTTGAGGGTAGTGCCGCTAAAAACAGCGTTCTTCAAGTTGAACTACTACATTAATCAGACAATTGATAAACTTACTAATACGTAAATATACATGCAAATATAAAAGAATAAACATAAAGGTACCTTACATAATATATAAAAGTACTACATAAATAATAATAATACATAATAATAACCGATATGATACCGTTTATTTAGAAGGATGTGGTCTACTAGATCGTTGAAAGTGCATACTTATACATATTTACCAAGTGCATTTTGTTTTCTTACAACATAGAAACATTCCAAGGAAGTATTTACTTACCAGCGATGAAAACAAGAAGGTCTATCACAATTTTTCTAATTAACGGATTTATAGCCATTAAATTAAACTTTAAACCAATATCCCACTGTTTTCCATTACAATATCCGGATAATATCACAGATATATATATACAAATATGTAATATTTTAACTACACATACGAAATTGGCAACCTAAGTTTTTGAGCTCGGCTCGATGCACGATACAGTTTTACGTTCTTCTAATTACAAGTTGTAAATGATAAAGGTGTTCAAAGATAAATGGTTCTTCAGAAAGTAAATTAAATTCAAATTATGTTCAGAGATGTATGTATTTTTTTCATTGAAATTATTTGTAAACAAACATTTGAAGTGATAATGTCATCAACTCATCAGTCAATGTATTCTTTTTTTTCCATTCGTCCTTGAATAGATTTTGAGAACCTGGACTTGAACCATAGACGAAATTTTTTTAACACAAGCGTGCCGTTTTTTATAATATTCGTTTTTTTTTTAAGTTTGTTCGTTCCTAGGAACAAGGGTTCCTAGCGTGAAGGAAGAAAAAAGGCGCGTAAAATTGTTTCTTCCTTCATGGTTCCTAGGTTCGTTAGCGCACTTCTGTGCTTGTGCTTGTACCATGAATGTACTCATAAAAATTCATACTAATAAAAATTCATTCATACTCCAAAAGATAAGATGTTAAGCCGAATTTACGGCGGAATCTCCTCAAATAATATTTTCTCAACTATACCTTTTTCTCTCTCTCTTCGGATGGATACAGCACATTTCATCTCATTGTAATTCATGTTAAAAATACCTATTTATACAAATCTCACTTGGTTTTAAAACTACTTAAAACACTAGATTTCGGGAGCGGTATCATCGCGCCACCGCTGGCCTGGGCAGAGGCTCTTCAGGTTGGGGCCCACTCCAGGATCCTGGCATGCCAAACTTCTTGGGCTTCAGCACGTAGATGAACTGTGGGCAGAAAATTAAAAATGATGATCGGTAACTCTGATATCGGTAGAGTATAAGAGCGTCGATAGTGTATTGGCTAGCTCAGCTCGTCCACACCAAGAGGTTCAAGCCTACCCTGAGATCGATCTCGCTGGCCCAGTGCGGGTTGGTCGACTTCACACACAAACTTTGAATTACTTCGAAGGAGTGTGCAGGTTTCCTCGGTGTTTTCCTTCACCGTAAGAGCGTCGAATAAACTTACATTTGAATTCGAACGCAATGGCACGTAGCGGGATCGAACCTGCGTCTTCCGGACGGGAGGCAGCGGCCCTAGCTAATACACCACTGACGGTCAGATTGTCAGCTTCATTCAATTCATCTCCAATGATAAAACGAATTTTACCATTAACCTTCCAAATATAAAATTAAGCTCGTCCTGTACTTATCGCCCTCCAAAGAAGAACAGATTCAAGGCAAGAGTATTCAATAGGGATTGTCGATTTTCATCAGCCCTCGCTGCATGTCAACCGTCGATAAAATATATCGCGCGATAAAAACTTAGATACTACTGGTGGTCACTTTGTACAGGGTTACTTCGGAGACAGTGCGCAAATTTTACGTACAGAAAGGTTTAAAAAAATTAAAAGACACGTATTTTTCGTTTTAACATGTTTCGAACAATAATAAAAAATCGTGTGAAATTATCCACACCAAAACCAGTATCATGGTCACTCTACGTAGCTACGGCAGCGAGATAGAGCAGCGTAAGCCCGCGCGCTGCGCCCTCACCCCCTTGCACTCCCGTGCCACAGCGCGTGCGTAGAGTGACCGGGATATTTGTTTTTTGCGGGAGATAAACTAATAGATCGCAAAAAAAACCATATGATTTTTTTTCGTGAAAAGTGTTCTATTAACGATACTGATCGCATGGAAAATAATTATAAAGTAAAAAATATTTTTTTAACAACACGTTTTTACGCACTAAAAAGTATAAAATAATTTTTATTGAGATTTTTATTGGTGTGATAACTCTTGTAGGACTTAAAACGAAAAATATGGGGTGCATGGAATAGATATTCTAAGAAGTAGAGAACGAGGTGATGGCTGAAAAACAGCATAGTTGACGCTGTAAGCATTTCATTGTCTTAATTATTTTCATGTCTGTCTGTACTAATTATTGATACATAACATAATGACAATGAATAAATGTCTTCTAAATCTTATTAGTGCCAGGGGTTTTTACGTGTTATGTCTTGAAAACTTACAAATAGATATTATTAGTATATTATTTGCAATGCAATTCAATTGTTGTGTTTTTTATTATTGGAAAGACTTGCGTTTGACCATTATTCTAGCTGATGGAAATTCATTATAAGGTGAAAGATGGACCACGCTCGCCTAGAAGATGCTTTTTTTATAAAAGGGCTAAATTCTAATCTATAGTTTTTTGAAAAACACGGTTATGCTTCAAAATCTACTCCATGCACCCCGCGTTTTTCGTTTTAAGTCTTACAAGAGTTACTACACCAATAAAAATCTCAATAAAAATTATTTTATACTTTTTAGTGCGTAAAAACGTGTTGTTAAAAAAATATTTTTTACTTTATAATTATTTTGTGCTTTTTAGTCCAGCGTATTTAAATGTTGCAAGATACCCTGAACATCACGTAGGACTAAATTGCTAAGACTAAAAATTCCAAGCATGCCGAAATTATGTTGTTACGATGAGATTACCTTCCGGTTCCATCATGAGACTCTGGACATCACGTATGACTACAGATCTTGTCAAGACAAATCCAACGAGCCCAAACACGACAAGATTATGTTGCGACGTTGACAGATTTCCTATGGCTATCTTCTGGTTCCATTATGAAATCCTGGACATCATATATGACTAAAGAACTAGTCAAGATAAATCCAACGGGCCCAAACACGACTAGGTTATGTACTCATATTTGAGGAATTCCTGTGGCCACCTTCCGGCTCCATCATGAGACCCTGGACATTACTTATGACTAAAGATCTTGTCAAGACAAATTCAACGAGCCCAAACACGACGAGGTTGTGTTGTGTATTTTAGGAGTTTCTATAGCCACTTTTCGGCTCCATCATGAGACACTGGATATCACGTGTAACTAAAAATCTAGTCAAAACAAATCCAACGAGCCCAAACACGACTAGATTATGTTGGGTATTTGAGGAATTCCTGTGGCCACCTTCCGGCTTCATCATGAGACCCTGAACATCACGTATGACTAAAGATCTTGTCTTGACAAATCTAACGAGCCCAAATACGACGAGGTTATATTGTGTATTTGAGGAGTTCCTATGGCCACCTTCCGGCTCCATCATGAGACCCTGGACATCAAGTATGACTAAAGATCTTGTCAAGACAAATCCAACGAGTCTAAACACGACAAGGTTGTGTTGTGCATTTTAGAAGTTCCTATGGCCACCTTCCGGCTCCATCATGAGACCCTGGACATCACGTATGACTAAAGATCTTGTCAAGACAAATCCAACGAGTCCAAATACGACGAGGTTGTGTTGTGCATTTTAGAAGTTCCTATGGCCACCTTCCGGCTCCATCATCGTGATAAAATATGCGCACTGTCTCCGAGGTAACCCTGTATATAGCGTGGATAATTTTATCGACGGTCGCCATCCGTGGTCTCCATCACGGAATATAAAACAGTAGCCATGCAGCGGGGGCAGACGTACGTGTAAATAAAACCACATTCCATCGAGGTCAACTAAGGTAAATTAGAAGCTTACCACAAGAGCAGCATAAGACGTTCCTATCAGGAATCCAGCAGCCACATCGCTCCAAAAGTGCTGGTGGTCTACCACCCTGGAGAGACCAACGTACCAGGCACTCATGAGGATGGCGTACTGGAACGCGTGACGGAGGAGTTTCGAGCCGCGCCATTTGCATTTAGCTTGGATGTACAGCTGGAATGAGAAAGTTAAGGTGGGGGAATATAGACAATCTGGTGAAGATCGCGGAAGGCAGACAGGATGCGGGCAGCACAGGACAGTGTGAAGATCTTTGGGGAAGACTTTTGTCCAGAAAAGGACATCTTTCGGCTTAAGGTTAAACATCAGCTGCAGTAGCGCCACCAATTGAAATAAATAATTTACTTATTGTCAGTGACTTCGATCGAAATTATTATGTGTTTAACGACAATAGAAGGGTTATAAATCTATTTAAGTTACTGTTTTATAGTTTTAAATATAATAAATAAGTTATGTAAGTCTTAACTGTTAAAAGTTCACTTCACTTCAGAGCAAACATTCGTGTTTTTATGTGTTTGTGAGATGTCCTCACATATTTTTTATTTACTTACAATTAAGTAAACAGCTGTATACATGGCGAAGCTGGAGTGTCCACTGGGGAAGGACAGCCTCATCTGCCGCAGTAGGGAAGAGTTAGTTTGATTGCAGGTGTAGTTGGTTATGTACTGATATTCCACCGTGGCGCCGACAGGTGTTGGGTTGCACACCTGAAATTTAAATTTAGAAAAGTGTAAGTAATTGCGATCTTTTGTGAAAAAGATTTTGATCAGCTTATACATTCCCAATAAGGGCATCCCTAACGAGTTGGTGGATGTCAGACACAGTCTTCAAATTTCTTCGCTCGCAGACGTATGCAGGTTCTGTGTGATTTCTTGTTTATGAACTTCACTCGCTTTTTTTTTTCTTTTTAAATAGAACCGCGTTGATGTCTTTTATTTATATGAATCATCATCAACTGCTCATAAGGGAACTTTATTTTGTTTTAGGTGTGTTTGTTATGGTGAAAACAACAATCCATTTACAATCCATTTTTACTTTCTGGCATTCAATTGAGATCAAACAAGCATAGCATTATGTATTATCCTACCATAATAATATCGACGCAGTTTAGTCTTGTCACATTGTGCACTCGGAAGACGAAGAATAAAGTTATGAAGTGCATCAGTGTGTAATGAGTGTCAAAAGTGTTTAATACAGTCAGTAACAAAAGTATGTGATTAAGTGTTGTTAAATCGTCAGGGCTGGAAACTTTACCTACGCAAAGCGCTGGTCGTGTTAGTTCACGTGAGTAAATAAAGGACCTATTTCTCGAAAACAGATTTTACAATCCCTGGACCCCAACTCGCCCGCCCCATATTCATTCTAAACACTTTCTTTTTCTTTTTTTCTTTAATTCTATGCTTACGTCAAAGAAATGGGGTCTCAGTCTGCCAATCACAAGTTTGCCTGCGTCGACAGTAAGCTGCTGGCATACAGCTCCGAATACGTAGACTCCGATGCCGATGTAGCTCTCCCAAACCCATCCTGGAATGACAGCTGTCGATAGGAATTTCTCCCCAATCCCTCTCCCGCGTCTGTCTCGGAGGACTTCAACTGATATGATCTGAAAACAAAATGTTTCACTGTGTTATTTTCATCTTATAAGAAAGGCGTCTACCTTAAATTAGGGGGATCAGACACGTTGACCACGGCCTGGAATTGGGGCGGAGTGGTTGATCTTGAGATCAGACACAACCCTTGATATTTTTTTATGACGTGTGTAGGCAAAGATTTCAGATGCGTGACCTGGGTCCCGTTTCACGAAGCAACAAGTTACAATTTGATATTCATTGCGTAGCTAATTCGCTCTTATCGTTTTATCTCATTGTCTACACAATGTACGTCAAACTGTACTTGTAATTTGTAACTTGTAGCTTCGTGAAACGGCCCCCTGTGACGTGTTTATTCCTCCGAGTATGCAGGTTCCGGATTTTTTTTTTCTTTTGTTTATTTATTTATGATACAGAAATACATACAATTTAAATAAAAGCATCATTAAACCATTGCAGGTTTGTCTTGATGCCAGATTCACTCGACGTTGTCAACTATACAATAATGTTAAGTAAGTAATGTGATAAAATATATATTTTCAGCACACTATTCCCCTTGTCACAGAAAAAAACAGCTCATCTCATTTTACCAGTTCCAAAGACAGAAAAGAAAATAGTTTATTTTCTGAAAGAAAAATTTTGAAATCCCTAGTGGGAGTGTGTCTTCTACGCCGAGTGTTTAGGAATGAACCTTGATCTGGTAGATCACCGAGTGCCTTCCCAGTTTTTGCGTCACTTGAAATGATGTGGACCATCGACTTTAGGTCTGGGTTTTTGCAACCTGGAAATTGACCTATCTATATCATTTTTATCGTGTCTTAACATTAGACTCCTTACCGTTACAATGATGAGCGCAAACCCCACGAGAGACAGCACGGTGTCTGAAATGAGGTTGAGCTTGTAGGGCAGCCGAAGAGATTGGTCGTTGGCGAAGTAGCCACGTTCATATGGCTCCACCCATAGAGTGAGGGCCAGCAGAATTATGCCCACTGGAAATAAGAAATGAGTAATTCGTAAGACAAGCGGAATATATGATCTAACTACTAACCAACCCTATAGATTGGACGACTGTATAAGGATAAAATTACGTCACAATGGTAGCATTCACATTCACGCTCTAATCCTTCATTTAAGTTCGTCAGTCCTTAACAATTTAAGATTAAAAAGGGACAGGAGATGGCCATCCCAATATTAGAGCTATCAAACATCGAATTTGAACCTTATGGACGAATATGGTGCAAACCACCCGACATAAAAATCTGACAGCCATGCCCTTATTTAGTTTATCATTTGTTCAAATTAATAATCATTCATTCGTTTGCCATAAAAACTAAAAGGATAACTGGATTTTAAAATTAGAATTATGACATCCCGGATCGGGGCCATTGGGTCCCTTTTTTAGATCCCTTTAGAGCCCAAAAAGCCTGAATGCTTATAAAATTCAATAATTAATGTGTTATTGTTAGGTACACGTGAAATAAATTAGTAGAGTTCAAAAGTTATAATACAACATGTTAGCTAAATACTTAACGCAAGGCAAGACCAATAATGGTGGAAGGGCAATTCAAGAAACTGAACCACTTTGTTTTTTATATAGTTGCATACAAACTTTGAAACGTTGACTAGTCAACTGATCAGGTTTATACTACTGCCCGAGAAGTTCTGTAAAATTTAATGTTTATGTTCGATCGAGCGTACAACGTTGCGTAGAGCGTCGGTGGTCTCGCCGCCTCCCGTCCGGGAGACGCGGGTTCGATCCCCACCACGCACGTACCAATGTGTTTTCGAATTTCAAGTATGTTTATTCGACGCTCACGGTGAATGTAAACATCGTGAATCGTGATGAAACCTGCACACTCCTGCGAAGAAATTCAAAGGTTGTGTGTGAAGTCGACCAACCCGCACTGGACCGGCCTGATCGACTAAGGCCTAATCGCCTTAATTCAGGGTAGGCTCGAGCCCCTCGGTGGGGACGTATGAGCTGTTGATGTTGATTTATGAGCGTACAAACAACCGCAATGGTTTTGTAGTTTAAAAATATAATTATCCTATAGTATTTTTTTTGTACTGAACCTCCAGAATGTCACCTAACTATGGAGGCGAAAGTTAAGGTGTATGTCTCGAATTCGACATTATATTATAATACTACTTTCGCCTCCATATATAGCAATATTATCACCATTTGCTATCTAAATATATTAAAAAAGGTGTAGATAGAGTGATCGATAATGGCTGATTTCTGTCTTTATTCGATCAATAGGCATTCTGATTGATTACAGATAATCTGTGCGATTACCCGAGTTGTCACAATATTTCTAGCATGGATAAACAACTATTAAAAGTTTAAAATTCTGTCTATGAAAGTTGTTTTTCAAAGTCATTTGGACGAGTTAGGAAAGTGACAAATTTGAAAAAGGGACCAAACCAATAAAATGCCAAGTTAAAAATGAGACGAGTTAGGAGAGTGTCAAGTTAGAAGGTCAAGTTTAAGAAATTGCTGATGTCGTCCGGAGGCTCCGGAAGCTATTGAAATTATAAAATATTTTTTTTTAAATTTAGCAAAATTTGTTTTCGAACTTTGATCAACTGATCAGTTTATATGAAGTCTTTTTTTTGAGAGTTTGTGGATTTTCTGGAACAAAATTGTTCAACAACCTTCGAGCACTAATAAACTATTGTAGGGACTACGTATTCCTAGATCAGTTCTGTTGCAGTTGCAATCTGAGACTTGCATTCTTCTTTTTCTTCGAGTCAATGAAACAAACTAGATTGCAATCATTGAATGATTGTGAGTGATTGAATGAAACGCAAGTCTACATTACGTTATAGCCACTGCAAGTGTTTTAGATTCAAAGTGAGCTTCAAAAGTCTACAGACTTCAAAAGGCTATTTTATAATTTAAATATTCTTCTAAACAAAAAAAAAGGTTTTCAAATCTTTAGCAAACATTAAAACATTAAGCGCTTGTCCAGCAACCAACATATTCACATCACAAGGCCAGATTAACTTTATCTACACAGTGAATTTTTAATATTAGCTGAAATAATACTTTACGTACGAGATTACATGATAGATGAGGACTAGTGATTATTAGTCGATAGCGTGATACATTTTAATATTTACGTCCACCATGGACTACTTGTTTTCTATGTAGAAAAATAGGTAAATTATTAAATTAAATATTATTTTATTTGCTTGGTGCAATGTTACCCAAATAAAATATTAGCAAGAAAGAAAAGCTACTTTGTTAATTCGAAATAAGGTTTTTAATAAGAATAAGGGAACATCAACAGCTGTCATAATGGTATTTTTCTTTGGCCATACCTAGCTTTGGTCATACTGTTAAGACCCGGTTTCCACCAAAGCGGAGAGGAGAGATGTGTTTGAATAACCAATCAGATTTCGTTATTTCCACATCTCCTCTCCGCTTAGCTCAGTGGCTAGCTTCAATAACGAAAATGGCGCATGTTAAGTATATTTGTGTTGTATTGTTAAGCCATTGGCTGGTTCTATTTGTAAAAATAACTATAGTGTTTGGATGTTCTTCTCCACACATAACACACTTTATAATAATTATAAAGCAGAAAATGAAAAATTTCTTAAAAAATGAAAAGAAATATATTATAGATATTTCGTTAACAGACGTAATTTGTAACAATAATAATCTATAACACACTTTATATCCTATTCTATTCTAGAAGGAGCCGTTATTTTATGTAAGTACCTATTTAATACAAAAATAAAAAAATATCTCATTATGTATGTATTAATTAACTTTTAATAGCTATTTATGCAACTGTTGCATAATGAGGGGTATTTAACACGAGTGTGGTTTATGAAACGAGCGCAGCGAGTTTCATAAAAGTATACACGAGTGTTAAATACTAATTATGTACAGTTGCATACAATAGTTTATCTACACTCATACAACAAATTTAAATTAAAGACAAAATAAAGTAATCATTGTTTATTGTAATAATTATTGACATTACAAACGTTAATGGCGCGAAAATAAATTTGCAGTAATATCGCACCGCGCATGCGCGCCGCCAAGGTTGCGTTCCGAAACACGCTAGTGTGCTCAAATAGCAAGCATCAGCGTAAAAATTAAAAAAAAAAACTTCATTTTGTTACAACTTTGCGATAACGAAATGAAATTTGTATGGATCCTTAGTCACGGCTCCATCGAAAGGTATATCATTTGCTTAGCGTTTCTGATAAGTAAATGAAGGATTTACGACATGAGTGTAGATAAAGCATTTTATCAATGAACTGTTAGATCTTTATAAAGTATTACGAAAGTACTTACGTAAAAACTATTATACATGGTGGCCCATTTAGATGGGTCAGTAAGGGCAACTCTGCAACTTACTATGCAAGACATGCAGTTTTCCTTGTCTCTAAAATCGATGTCATGGTTCCTTAAGCCGATATTAGACGGTACACTTTTGCTTTCATTTTCGATGCTTCATCAAAAATTAAATGTCTAATTTTGACGTTTCATCACTGATATATTTTTGTGATAAAAGTCACATCCGTCTGTTCGCTTTCATCGGGCATCGTTCATTGTTCATCGAGATGAACGATAAATGAAGCGTGTAAACAGCCGCGGCAGTCATTTATTCATTTGCTTAGTGTTTCTTTTTATTTTAAAATACAATGACACAGTTTTGGAAATAACGATACAAGATCAAGAAACGAAAAATGCTCACACATTTATTCACTTTACACATGAAGTCGTTCACTATTCATCATTCACTGCCTTTCATCGAATATGAATCACTGGATGAACCGTCTAATTCCGCTTTTAGATTAGAACAGATCTTTCTACGTCTTGTGGCTTTAGAGTTAACTATACTGACCCATCTAAATGGGCCAGCCTGTATATTCTGTGGTAAACTGTTTTGTGTAGAAAGGTACTTTGTCTTGTCGTTACGCTTCGAATGAACAATTAACAACCAGCTACTGCTATACGTGTACAAAAACGATCTTTATAGCAAGGCTTTTAGTACCAAAAGCTATAACTTGACCAGTTGTTGACTGTACAAACCGAAGGTTGTTCTGCTAGGCAGTCTTAGTTTTTGCTTCTTTTTAATTTGAGTTTAATTTACCTTAATCTATCTACCTACTTAATCTTTGTGAGTTTTCGTAAGGTTTGGTTACGGAAAATATTTGTGTAATACATTATTGAGAATTATTCATACCGGTTCGTACCACCTTATTTCTTTTAAAGAAATGTCGTTGAACTATGGTTCAGAACCATGGGTTATTTGTGGAGACCTGGGCCCCGTTTCACGAAGCAACAATTTACTAGTAACAAGTTACAATTTGATATTCATTGCGTAGCCAATTCGCCAAAACTGGAAGCCCTTATCATTTTACCTCATTGTGTACGCAATGTACATCAAATTGTAATTGTAATTTGTAACTTGTAGCTTCGTGAAACGGCCCCCTGTCTGTTATCATACGCTGTATACGTACTTTTTTGAAATGGTGGGCAATAGACAACTAGGCAACCGACATGGTAGCGTGTATTACTTCATACCGAGGCGTCCCTTTTAAAAATAAAGTATATATTCTATACAAAAAACAACAGTTACAATTTAGCTCCCCTTCCTTATACCACAGTTATACGCACAGCTGTTCTTAGTTCCCCTCACGATAAGTCTTCAATAACTTCCGTCGCCATGATAATGGTGTCGATTCGGCATACGCCCCACTAAACTAAACTAAAATTTGTCCTAACCTGTCACTTTCTAACATTTTTAATTGAAAAGGGACCGAAGATCATCGGTTTTGTTTTTGTCTATGACTTCACGACTAACTGTCAAATTTAGTCTTGTTTTAGTGCTTACCTAACACCATGACGAATAAAAAGCCACTAAAATTGACAGTTAGTCGTGAAGTCAAAGACAAAAACAAAACCGATAATCTTCGGTCCCTTTTCAATTAAAAATGATAGAAAGTGACAGGACTAATTTTAGTTTAGTTTAGTTGGGCGTATGCCGAATCGACACCATTATCGCGTAATATTAACACAGAAATACTTGTTTACTTTTTTATAGCAAAGTTAACAACTTCATTTGTGTTTCTGAAGGCACGTTAGGCTTTAATTAATTTATGCGCAATAAATGAATATTCGTCGTATTTTAGTCGATAATTTCAGCCCAATTTGTTGGGCTATTAGTAAATAAACAAAAAGTACTTTTTATTGAAGTTCTTCCTGTTTTATCTTTAAAAAAGTTATTTATCATACCTACAGATATCAATTACAACGATAATGTTGAACGCGTCTTGACACAAAGATATAGATAGATAAATATCACACTAAATAACAGGAAATAAGTACAAAATACAAGTACTATATAAAAAATTGGGAGATTTTGAAAAAATAAATAAACATTGTACTTACAACTGAGAGGGATCATGAAGTCCAGAAGAACCTTCCAAATCAGACGATCCACAGCCATAGTTCCTTATTATTTATTTTATTTCCACTCAAAACAGCTGAAGTTTTATCTGTCAAAGACACGGCGCGGGGGTTTGGCGTCGCGACCCAACCGCTACTGATAAAGGACATTTATACCGAGGTGAGTAATTTCTGCGTGGGTAGATCTGCTACATAAATCTAAGTAATTTATTAGTCACTCTTATCTGTGACTAAAGCAAATACTTAAGCATCTGTTTTGAATTAAGTACTTCTTACAAAAGTTACTATTAAAACATGCTATGTTATCGAGTTCACTTCACAATATGGTACGAGATAGAGTGTGAAGTGAAAGTCAAATCATGCATTTTATTTGAATTAGGACAATTTAAAAAGTTGTAAAAAGCGCCATCTTTGGTTCAGTGACGAAGTTATTGAAGCAACAAATGAATGTCTTTTAGGCTAAATGAACTATTTCAATAAATATTCGCTAGATGGCAGTAGTAGCAGAAAAATTGTAACCAGATAAAAGTAAAAAAATAACAAAGAAATGTAGAACAGTTTTATTATGCTTTTTCAATAGTTTAAAACCATTACAATAATTAAAATAAATAAACATCTGCCAAATCATAATTATACTTTCTATTTGTAAGGCAGTGCATTTTCTAAAAGTTTTGATAATTTTTTAGGCAATTCGTTTCGTACATACAGGCCATGTCTCGACTATTTACAAATATTACTAGTACATTGTAGTGTCGAAAAAGTTTAAAATTTAAGTAGACCTAAAAACTAGCACCTACAAGCAAACTGTATCGTTAATTTAAAACTTAACTTAAAAAATCTTGTAATATAATATTTATATGTAAAAGGCTGTAATATTTTTACATTTCTATATCACAGAATTAAATACAACCTCGCAATCTTACAGATTGTGAAGCACTAAACCTTACACCTTAAAATAAATAAATGAGCTAATGTGTAGGTATGTGTAAAAAAGTACATAAATGCATTTAGCTATAATGCCTAAAAATTCGACCAAATTTGCTAGAAAAAGGTTTTTCAAATAGCATATATGCAAGGAAATATATTTTCTATTTGGATATTATTTACAATGGGCGTTTTCTTTTACTTACAACTTTTTTAGTTCTAAAGTAGGTACACGAGACTTTTGCACAGAACTACATGCCATAGATTCGTTTGAAAAAGTGTCAGTATCTTTTGACGTATTGAGATTGCAAGGAATCACGCAGCACCATCTAGTAGAATGTTGTAGAACTAAGTGAAACATGCCCATTGGTTGCTAGTAGCCGTATATCGTGCGCAGTAGTAAACATCAGCTGTGTTGGCGCCACCAATTTAAATAAATCATTTATTTATTATCAGTGGCTTTGATCGTGTTTAACGATAATAGAAGGGTTACAAAATATATTTTAGTTATTTTAGCTATAAAACAGTAACTAAAATATATTAATTTCGATCCAAGTAAGTAAATGATTTATTTCAATTGGTGGCGCCACTGCAGCTGATATTTAACCTTAAAACAGAAATTCCAATGTAAGACACTGCGTAAATAAACAAGTTTTCCCAATAAGTTTAGGTTCGTAAAATATTATTTAGGAATAAAAAAACAACGCATACGGTTGGCGCGGATGGTAACTCATTATAACGACTTTAAACAACCCCCCCCCCCTTTATTATATTTCTACCTTTATTTTTAGGAAAGTTGTTTAGACACGCAGTATAATACTTGTTTTTTACTTTAAATAAACAAAGATTATTCGGTATACGAAACAAATGAGCTGCTAACAGGCGATCTATTTTGTTAAGTAGATTTCTATACAATAGGGGATTTTCTGACAACTCTATAAAAAATAAAAATAATAGTTCTAATTAAGACGACAGATGGCGCTAGGTGTATTTCGTGTTTTTATTTAAATCCCTTTATTCTTCGGATCCACGAATCGTCATCGCCATCTATCAAAGTTTTATGAACTATTTTTTTTTTCGCTGTCAGAAAATCCCCCATTATGAACTGTATAAAGGAAAGAATGTCCAAGAACATTGCATTGACTATTCTACCGACTATCTTGCTCTTCGATTCTGAACATTATCTATATTTTACTTATTTCTCGTGGTAATATAAAACTCTTAAACTTATCTACAAAATACTACTCAATTGTACTTTGAACTGTGCAACGAAGAACTAAAGCTTATTCTCTTAAATAAATATAAAAGTAGAACTAATAAATTAATTACAATAAACTAAGTGGTAAAGCTGCATATTAAGTAGGAAACAAAGATATAGACACATTATGTATATTATTAGTTACATAATAATATTACAGGTTGCAACACAGACCCGAAATAATATTTAAGGTTAAACGTCAGCTCAGTAGCGCCAACAATTGAATTAAATGGTTTACTTGTTGTCAATGACTTCGATCGACATTATTATGTGTTTAACGACAATAAAAGGGTTACAAATATATTTTAGTTACTGTTTTATAGTCCTAAATATATTCAATAAGTTATTTAGGTCGTAACTGTTAAAAGTGCCACATTTGGCAGTTACGGCATTTATATTCAATATTCAATTGGTGGCGCTACTGTAGCTAACGCATGGTTTACAAAGCTAACCAACTTTTGAAACATGAAAGACATTCACAGACCTACCACAGAATCTGTGAAATGGCCAAAGTTGGAACTACGACCATTACTATGGAAATTACAACTTTTACAAGAGTCGTGATTGGCTGAAATGCAGTTTTGTATTACTACTAGCGCCGCCGCCGTTCATTTCACAGATAAGTTGTAGTTCTGTATCTCCGCTTCCAATCGATAATGTCCGAATATTAATATTAACATCAACCTGTGTTTTCGAAAGAGGTTTTTCAGTTTCATGTACCCTAACACCTTAAATATGATTTCGGGTTCTTGTTCCAATCTGTTCTTTAATTATAAAACAGGGAGTTAAAAAACTCCACTTTACTTTCGTGATGCATTAACAAAATTATTCGAAAGTGTCAATATGTTAAAAGTAAGGCTCAATTGGCTCAAAAAATAGCAAAAGTTTAGATAGAAAACACGACTTCAAAAGGAAGAAAAATAGTAACACAAATACCCTGAAAAAAGATGGCATTATTATCTAAAAATGTAGGTGCCTACCAAAGTAATTGGTAAAGTGAGAAAGAAGTAAATAGCACAAAAAAACTAAGAAATTTAAGTGGTAGGGTTGATGGTGATGTGCTGCCGTAAAGTCCCACTACATTTTTGAGACTTCTTTTACTTATTGAAGAGATTAATAAATAATAGATAGCAGCTGCAAGTGCAGGTATAAAATTGTACTATGTTATGTTAAAATTATAATTATATCTAAAGCCAAAGCAAATAACTTTTCATTTGATTTTAATTTGGCAGTGCTGAATTTTGATATGTTTTTACCAAAATTTTGGCACTAGATATGATTTTTAATTAATTTAAAACTAATAAACTATTGATAGTAATGCCGTTTCACGCAACAATTTTTTTTCTGCTCAAAACAGTTTTGAATTTGCCCAAACTTGGCATATACAAGATTTCATAGCTGATCTACAGACTTAACAAAAGATAAAAAATAATTAAGAATTTGACTTTAGAAAAAGTGGGATGAATTCTAATAGAACTTTTGCTAAATTCAAATTCCTAAAATACAAAAGTTATACAGACTAACAAATAATTTGGACAGCTTGCGGGGAAGCGGGGGACCTGCGAAAGGTACCGAAGCCCATTAAACCGCCTTTTGTTCAAAATATTTGCGGACACTATGCTTAACCATTTCAAAATGTTAAAATTGCTCTGTTTTAGGAACATATCGAGTTTGTTAGTAGACAATACTCTAGTACCCGAAAGTTTCCTGTGAGTAACTTATTAGAGATTTCATAAATGAGTTCTAAGTCTGTCGCTAAATTGGAGAAATATCCATGAAAGTGAACCAGTTTCCAAAAGAAACCATGTCGATAGATATGGAAAACCTAGTTTTTTATTGTGAGTCTTATGATAAATACTGAAAATTCAAACGACTATACACTTGGTACGGTCTGAAGTTGCAGATCCAACTTTACCTATCTCCCATAATGAGTATACGACAGAACTAAATACCTAAGACCTCGCTGAGACCAATAATCAAATCAATCACACCTTTATAGAATGAGAAATTCTTATAGATATGTTACTTTCATCAAATAAGCTAGAAAATAATTGTGAAGTTAACGATTGGGTTTCTTCAGAAAAGTCGTTCAATTCCATGGTTTTTTCTACATATCTCCAATTTGACAAAGACTAAAAAGCGCCACGCATATATCAGTCCACTTCGTCGCCATGACACGTTTAACCTATCATTGCACTTTCACCAATATAAAATCATCAACGTATAATTTACAACCAATATGATATGATATTATCAAAACGAGTTCTTTTTTCAGATCATAATCTTCGACCATCAAGTCTATCAAACACACAGAACCACTTAAGACGTCCGCAATTGACAAGTAACCACTCTGTGTTACCTGGTCAACCGTTGGCGATATACTCATGCGATATCCAGGATATCTGGTTTTGGGGGGGTTCTGGTCATGGGTCGTCCAGGTCGTCTTCTTCGCTGAGGGACTGGAACTGCGATCCTGGAGGGGTGGGTTGTCAAACCTGCCAGCCGGTGCCGGGCCGGGTGTTGCCGTTGGTGATGTGAAGCTCAGCGTCTTGGTTGGTTATGCGAACTCGAGGGGTCTTGCGGAGGTCCGAGAGGAATGTGAACTGGAAGAGGAAAGTTTAATTATTAGATAAGGCTGCAACCCAGCAGCTGCCACACGCTGCTGGCCGCACGATTAAAGATAGAAGTTTGAAGGTGGTGAAGATGAGGTAAAAGATATAGTTTTAGAGAGGTAGCGTGGCAGAAGAAAACAGGGTTCAGTCCAGATGGTTGCACACACGATTTATTAGTATTAGTACGAGTACCTATAAGAAATGAACGTAGGTAACACTTTTAAAGGCTTACTTTCAAACAAAAATAAATGAAATACAGTTAATATGATGGTCACAGTCTGATGTTTTGAGGTGGAATGAGGAAATTGTGATGAAAATGACAAAACCGAAACGGATGGATTCGAAATTTGAAAATAAATTGAAAATGAATGATGAGACTTAAAAGTACTGAATTGCCAGAAACAAAATAGCAGAAGAAGGTAGGATAGCCGTACTGCTACAAAGCTATATATTTTGTTGCTTATTGCTGAATATTTTTTACAGTAAACCTAAGGATACAAGATAAATTGCAATTAAACTAATAATAATAACTGATTGACAAACAGTGCACCTAAACCGTTCGGCCCGTTATTTCACACAATTTTGTTTCTAAAACATTTCAGGTCGTGATCTTGAGTTTTTTTTCCTATTATTTAGTTTATCCTGTTCTGTTTTATGGTGTATTCCGAAAATAATTTATCTATTTTCTAGTAAGCATTTATTACCCACACCCTTAATAGGGTTTATGATGGAACTATTATATTATTTTTATTTAAAACTATAATCTAGCTCAACATTACGAGCAATAAATAAATGATGCTTAAGATAAATTAATTAAAATCCTTGAGTACGTTTAACGTTACCATAAAAATTGCTCATTTAAATATCTTGTTGTGGAATTCTAAATGACATTAACCATAAGAACGCGTTTGTAAACATTGTAATTATAAGTACTAATGTTACTTATAAGACATGTGCATCAAAATATTATGATGATGCTGACCTTAGAAACCGTAAGTATAAAAAAAAACTTGTTAGAAGCGATCGGACAGGATTTCACAGCACTTATACTTACTTCTGTATATCAATTTTATAGTTAAGGAAATAATAATAATTTTTCGAATGGAACTAAAGAACAAAGTAATAGGTATGTGTTTAATATACCATTTTAACTTAACTTGGTGCAGGTGAATGCATATAAGAATGATATGTATCATAATATGTGTGTGTGAGGTACAAAATGGACTTGAGAGCTAACACTCTAAACAAGCTAAACCGAAAGAAGTCTTGCCTAAGCTAAGGGTGATGCTGCTGTCTAAAACGTGAAAAACGCTGCCGCCCCGCAGTGCCGCCGTGTGAAACCATACAAAATAGCAAACAGTATCGCAACAACTTACCACAATAATAGCAAAGAGCATCCCAATGCTGAAACCAGCCAGCACATCGCTCCAATGGTGCTTGTAGTCCGAGACCCTGGTCATGACGGTGTACCAGGAGAACATGATGAGGATGAACTGGATGCCGTGGCGAAGAAGCTTCGAGCCACGCCAAGTGAAGCGCTTCTGTAGATACATCTGGAACATGCATAATAGATTTATTGACTTAAAGTACTACTATGGTAGTATTCTTAGAGAAGAGAGAAAGTATTGATTTAGCTACAGTTTGCATTCAATAATCAAATTGATCTAAAGATGATTAATTTGTATTTAGCAACCGCAACATATTGAATAGAATTGTATTCAAAGGTCAATCCTAAACCCGTTTTTTAAATTTTTAACCCAACCAAGAAAATATCATAAAAAAG